>BSBM01000807.1:1282684-1886527 GCA_027924585.1 Larix kaempferi
TTTAACTATATTTATTATTTACACTATATAATATTTAACTATATTCATTATCTACACCTTAAAAATACGTTAAACATAAATGAAGCTTACCCTAAGACACGATCACAATAGTGTTACCCAATGATGTCAAAGCCTCGAAGTATTAGTTTCTTTCCATCCAATGATTTCACCTACTCGTTAGTAGCCGTGAAGCAGAAGTCATTATGAATAATGCGTGGAATCATTACTCATGCCATGCTGCAAGCTCTCAAAATGGCATCCATTAATTTATTTTCATTAATGGCTCATTTAAAATGGCATCTATTAAATTTTTTCCATTAATAAGTTTTTTCCATTGACTAGTATAGCTGGTTCCTAAAGCTTTTTAAAAGTATTTTTTATAAAACAATATATTAGATTGAGCACGGTTGAAATTTGATGTCTTACTTTGTGCTTCAAGAAATTTATATATGATGTTTTAATCTTAGCATTGTCTTTATTTGACATTTAACTCTTAATTTTACTCGTCACAATAATAGTTGATTTTTTTTTTAAATATATTTTTAATAAAGAAAAAATTTCGAAGCTTTGATCTACTGTAGCCACGCTAGGATTTCAAGTTCGTGATATTTTCTCGACTATCAAGAGAGCCTTTCCTCTCAGCATCCTGATTCTTCTATTACAATGGGGACCGAGGGGGTGAAACCCCCCTCCTTTTCGAATGTGGTTCTGGGAAACACCAATAGTAATGGGGTTTTTATTGTCCCTCATTTCTGGCCCCACAGGCCATCATGGAGAAAGACACGATACCAAATCTATACAATGGAAAGGCTCCATCCCAATGTGCCTCTCCTTCACATCCAAAGCCAGCTCAAGCCTGGGAGCATGGACACTGTATTTTGTAGGCGGCCTCTCCTCCCCGCTACATGATTTGATATGAGAGTTGCTTAGAACTCTCAATAAATGAGAGACCATGTGCTAATTAACTATAAGTTTCTTGGGATCTATCCTATGGAGCGGGACCTTGTGAAATGGATCCATATTTGGTGGAAACCTAAGGGTCACTTCGAGATGCAACTCAGATCCAAGGGTTTCTTCATAGCTATCTTCCATAATATTGAAGACAAAAAGTGGGTCTTTGAAAGTGGGCCATATTTCTTCAACTCCGCCAGGCTCTTTATGAAATTTTGGATAAATCGGTTTAACCTAGAAATGAGGAATTCAAGCATGCTTCAGTCTGGATCCATCTCTACTCTTTGCCTCGAGAATTTTGGCTTGAATAAATCTTAGTTGGGATAGGAAATACCCTAGTCCGCTCTGCCAAATTGGTAGAAGCTACCAAGTAGTGCAGCTATACCTCCTATGCTCGAATATGTGTTTACATGAACATCTTGCAGCCGTTGCCGGGATCCATCTCTCTGGAATACCAAGATGAAGACTGGGATAAAACAATCGAATATGAGAACATACATTTTAGTTGTCGCAATTTCCATGTCCATGGGAACCTATTTAGGGACTTCCCATTGAATGCTCAACCCAACACTATCCCTCAAGAAGAAGAGAACCAAAAATCTGAGTTCACCTAGGTCCAAGCTAGACGACGAAGCAATCATTAAAATCCTTTGAAGAAGTCATCGATGATTTCTTCTAGTAACAATTCCTATCAAATCCTTAGTGATCTTCAATTAGATCCTATCACAATCCAGGAAAACTTGATTGAGGGGAAGCACTCTACCTCAAATCTTCCTGCTCCAAGATCAACTCCAGCTCCATCCCAGCTTTTTCCGGCTACAACTATGACGGTTCTTGATCCAGTATAAGATGACGCGATGGAGGAAGGTTTGGATGATCAAGAACTGGAAGGAATTGATATTGTCCAGTTGGAAAATGCTTATCGATGTAAGAACTAGCTATCTTTCCCACAAGATCAGTTGCAAAGGGTGCATAAATCTTTCATGAAATCCTCATCCGGAGCTTCAGGTACTGGTGTCAAATCAAGCCCAAAACTTGGAATTCATAAAGACCCCTGAAGGACTAGCACAAAGGCATAAGGGACAAGAAAAAACTTAGTAGAAAATCAACCCAACAGTTAATCAAGGAGGTCGGGAATTTCATGGTAAATTCTGGACAAATCCAAGTGATCATCAATCGGTTCCAACCCATCCCCTCCAAGAGTTTGAAATGAATATTATATCGTGGAATATAAGAGGCTTGAATGGAAGGAGCAAACGTCATCTCCTTCGGAAAGAGATTATGGAGGAAAATCCTGATATCCTATTTCTTCAGGAAACTAAATGTGCAAACAAAGAGGCTAATTCCATGCTTTCAAAATGTTGGAAGAATGTCACTCCCGCGGATCCTCTGGTGCATTAGCCCTCCTATGGAACCTTGTGACAGTATTGATAGACAATATTTTTTCCACTCGATGGACTCTCTTAGCCAAATTTACGATCATTAGCTCATATCGGGAAGGAATCATTACCAATGCTTACGTCCAGACTTCAATGCAGGAAAATATTGATTTCTTAGCTGATATCGAGCGACTTTAGGAAATCATACGAGGGCATTGCTGGATCCTTGGGGGTGAATTCAACATTATCACCTCTTTGGAGGAGAAGCATGGATTTAATCGTTAATTAGATCAAGGTAGCCTTGACTTCCAATCCCTCATTATCCGTCTTTGCCTTATCGACCTGGAAAACACTAATGGCATTTTCACTTGGTCCAATCGACTATCTAGAAATCAAAACATTGTTTGTTGTCCTAATAGGTTTATGGTTTCTAATTCCCTCATGATGAAAGGAATTCCTATGGAGGCTTTGATCCTTCCTACTGCTGGTTGGGACCATTGGCCAATCCAACTTTGGGTGGATATTTCAGGTTTACCTTACCGTCGGCCTTTTCGATTTGAGAAGTTATGTCTTTCCCACCTAGACTTGAATGAAAACATTCACCGATGGTGGGAGGAGGCTCCGGATATTGAAGGATCCCTTTGTATAGATTCCAGCAAAAACTCAAATTCCTGAAGCAACGACTCAGAAAATGGAACAAGAAGTCTTTCGGTAACAACTTCGAAGCTCAGTGCTTTATGGAACAACAGCTTAGGGAGATTTAGATGGAAATAATTGAGCATGGCATTTCAGATCAGCTCAAAATTGAGGAATTCATTATCAAGAAGCAACTCAATGAAAGAAACACGTAAGAGGAGCTCTTATGGAAACAAAAATCAAGGGTGCAATGGCTCAATGAAGGGGAGAGAAACACCAAATTTTTCCGTAGATCGGTCATTCAGCGAAGGCATGCCATTCGTATTTTCAAGCTCCAGAATGAGGATGGGCATACTCTTACTTCCCACTTGGATATTGAACAAGAACTGGTCTCCTACTACCAAACGCTTCTCTCAGAGCCTTGCCCTGACATGTTATAAGTTATCTCTAAGGTGACTAGGCACATCCCCCGTCTGGTCAAAGATGAGCATAATGAGGCTCTTCTACATCCCACATCTCAGAAATAAGTGGATAATGCAATAAAGGAATTGGTGGTGGGAAAATCTCAAGGGTTGGATGCATTTAACACAGACTTCTTTAACTTCTCCTAGGATATGATTCGTGAGGAATTCTAGCGACTGGTGGAGGACTTAAGGCACTCTGGAATGGTCTTACCAGATCTTAATGCTACCTTTCTTACTTTGATCCCAAAATAAGAGAACATGCAGGACCCTGAGCAATTCAGACCCTTTGCTCTGTGCAATGTCATCTACAAGATCATCACCAAGGTAATTGATCTTCATCTCAAGCCTATTCTCCCTTTTATCATTTCGCATAAGAAATTGGGTTATGTTGAAGGCCAACAAATTTTAGATAGTGTCATCCTTTCTCATGAAGCCATTTCACTCTCTAAAAAACCTCAAGATCCCTGGTATGCTTATCAAACTTGATATTTCTAAAGCCTTTGACAAACTTAGTTGGCAGTATATGCATTCCCTACTAGCTTCTTTTGGATTCAGTCCCACTCGGATGTCTTGGATTTTAAACCTCACTTCTTCATCCTTTTTTCCATCCTAGTTAATGGTACCCCTTCCACCCCTTTCTACCCCTCCAGAGCCATTCGCTAAGGAGATCCTTTGTCCCCCTTTGTTTTCATTATTATGGGTAATGGTTCAAGTCTGTACATTACTTATGTTATTAATGATGGCTCTCTCAAGGGACTCCCAATCCATGGGATTAATCCCCCTCTTTCTCATAGCCAATTTGTTGATCATACACTCCTGATGAACACTCCTACTTCCAATGAAGCTAGACTCGTATGGGACACCTCGAGAACCTCCATTAATGCTTCCAAATCCCAGATATTCTTATTCAATACCCCTATAGCGGTCTAGAATTTCATTTCCAGAATCCTGGGCTTTAGTAGGAGCTCCCTTCCTTCCAATTACCTTGGAATCCCTCTTAATGGCAATGCTCTACGCAATAGCTCCTTGGAGAATCTCTTGGAATCCCTTGAGAATAGGCTCTCTCTCTGTACCTTGTGTTCACTAAATATTCTAGCACATCTTGTCCTTCTTAAGTTTGTTCTCCATTCGATTCCAATTTACCTTTTTTCGGCTCTTGTGGCCCCCAAGCGTATCATCAAAATTGTTAGAAATATGAAAAGAAAATTTCTTTGGTAGGGATGTAGTAACTCCAAAAAATGGGCGATTGTTAGCTGGCATAAAATATGTAAGCCCAAGTCTGTAGGGAGTCTTGGTTTACGGGACCCCCAAACTTTCAATCAAGTTCTCAGTGCAAAAATTTTGTGGAGATGGCTGCGAATTTCAACTGATATTTGGGCCAAAATTTGGAGAGCCAAATACTCAAGGAACCTAGATGAGCATAATTTAATCCGCTTGAATGAAAACAAGATTGGCTTCTCTTATTTGGAACGCTTTGTAGGCCAACAAGGAGCTAATTCAGGATCATGCTTTCTGGGAGATCTGGGATGGTGAGGCAGCTCGCTTCTAGTCAGAATCCTGGAAACAGTTTCCACTTCTCATGCTAAATCCCTGCCTCAACACCCTCATGCCTAGTATCCCTCTTGATGTCAATTCTATGGTAAACAAACTTTGGAGTGAGGAAAGTAGTCCCAATATATGAAGATCTTGGAAAACCACGCACTAAGAACTATCCATTTCAGTCGATACTGATCTGTCGGTTTGGCATGATACTTTGGTCACTCGAAATATTAGAATCAAACAAGGACCGGATATACTTTGTTGGGGGGAATCTTTCCATTGGAGCCTTTTCTACCAAAGAAACATACTCTCTGCAAGCTCACTTTCACCTGCTGGAAAAACACAATTTATGGAGACATATCTGGGGATGGAATTTATGGCCTAAGGTAAGCACATTTCTTTGGTTGAATGCTCACAATAGGATTCTTACATGCGACAATATTTGTAAGCGCGGTTTCATTGGACCTTCATTCTGCCATCTATGACACAACTCAAAGGAATCCATGGAACACCTTTTAAACCACTGCACCTATAGTTATCGAATCTGGGATATGTTGGTTGAAGTTATATGAACTTACATCGTTGTAGAGACAGTGTTATGTCCACTCTTTTAGACTGGATATCATCTACCTTTAACAACCTTGTCATGAATAGTATCTTGCAGCTTCTCCCAGGATTGTCATTGTGGCACATCTGGAAGGAACGCAATATAATATTTTTTCAACCTCACCAGCAGGACATCCATGTTATATGGAATAAGATCAAAGACTTGATTGTCGAAATCATCAAAACTGAAAAGTGGGCATCAAATGATCTAGAATGTTCAGTGGAGGAACAACATATATTAAGGAAATTGTTTTGTTCCCCCCTTGAAAATACCATTATTCTGACGTTCAGATCTCCATGCTTGCGAAGCCCCTCCAAATGGCAGCTGCCCCTTCTGGTTTTATCAACTTGAACTTTGATGGGGCTAACAAGAGGAATCCTGGTCCGGTCGGATTCAGAGTGGTGTTCAGAAATGACCAAAGAATAATTTTCCACATTATTGCAGTATCTATTGGTTTTGATTCCAACAATGAGACAAAATTATGGGCCCTCATCCGAGGCATCCAAGCGACTATTGGTCATGCTCGCTCTCAACTCATCATCGAAGGTGACTCTTAAGTTGTTTTGAATCTTCTATCCAAGCTAATCAATGGCACAATACCTGAAATGATCTCCCCTGGTTGGAGATTGTTGGTTGATCTGGATCTCATGCAATCACGTCTCTCCCAGGACATGGTTCTGATCCCCTCACATGTTAAATGAGATGCAAACAAGATTGTTGATAAGCTTTCCAATGTAGGAATAAGCCAACATTTAAATGATCTAGACTATCTTAATGAAGGAAACCTAACATTTCGAGATTACATCTCGCTTTCCAAATAGGTGGACCTATCCCCATATGGGGTAATAGGCGATGCGTGATGAGGACCATGTGGAGGATGGTAAGTATGGGTGAGCAAAATTCTTTAATTTGGCTCGTCCTAGGTTTGATGTGCAACCTTATGGATATGCAAGAACTTCGTCACATCACATGGTCTAGACTAGACGTTTAACGGGGTGACCTTCCCAATGGTTCTACACTAGTTCAGAGCGAATGGCCTTAAATTCGCATGTGGAGGATGTGATTTCTTACCTGTTAAGGATCTTTTTACCTGGTTTTTGGTGTACTTTAGCTATGAATTTGACGGGGCAATTATGACTTGGGGGGCTTATTTCTTGAAGGCACTCTAGTTGGCCTCTTGAAGGCATTGCCAAGTTATCTGAGAAATTGCAAGACACTGGGATTATTTCTTACTCGGGCATCTCCGGAATCCCCTCCCCTATCTATTGTTTCAAGCGAGTGGTCGCCTTCGGGGGAAATGTATCTTTTGGCGGATGAGGGGGTGTCTCAGGCTATCTAGAAGGAAAATGAATGGTCATGCTTAGTGGAATGGTTCGATAATGTGGGAAACTTGCTTGGATTTGGGAAACGCTTGCCACCACCTTTGCCTCAGTTTGGTACTCTGCCTCCACTGCTGAGTTCGGGAAATCCCTTTTGTGCGCATTGCTATGAGGATATGCAACTGAATTCTGAGGACAATTCACCTTTGGTGCATACCCTGTGTGATATGCATTTTGAACACCATCCTCACATGGAAGATATTTCCTTTAGATTGGAATTAATAGACAAGAATACTTATGTTATTCTCTGTCCTCTCTGATCATGGTTTGGGCTCTCCACAGATTGTTATTGTCAACCACGATACTATTATTGTGTAGGATGGAGCTCTGTATTAGGAAATCAAACATTAGAATATCCATGAAAACTCTTAGTTTTTCTGCCAGCTTTGCTTCTTTGTTTTTGGTTTTGTTACTGGTCTTCCCTCAACTGTTGAACATGTACATGGCTATCAATTTTGCTTACTAGCTCAGGAAGTCATTTTTGTAATATGTATAAGTGTTAGTCTCTTTTGAAAGCTTGGGATATGAGCTATCGGAGCGCCTCTTCATGGCCCTGAAACTCTTATGTATTTTTTTTGTGATATAATATAATGTTGCTCTTACTTACCAAAAGAAAACTATATGAAACATTGAGTTCTCATATCTTGCCTCATATAATACAAAAATAAAAATTTTACACAAATATAACAAACAAAATAAAAAAAATGATTAAACCAAGCACACACATAATAACAACTTCCTCACAAGCAATACAAGGGGCCATTACCATGGGTCACCATATACCATGGGCCTAAAAAAACCATGGCCGAGTTAAGATAACGCATGACAAAAATCAAAATGTCTATATTGTATATAGATATTAGTGATATAGTTATTAATGACATGTAAAAATAAAAATGCACTTCAAAATGAAGGGTGGAATTAAAATTCACACTTCATTAATGATATTTAATTTTATGAAGTGTCAATATTTTGACGTGTAAAATGTCAAATTTGATTGAGCTGCTAAAATTGGAAATTAATTTTAATATGAATATGGCAATTGCACAAAATAATATCATTAATAAAAATGTGTACTTATCATTAATGTCATAGTGTACAAAAATGATAATATTTCTTACCATTAATGAAACTTTTAGTACAAAGTTAGAAAAAAAATACAATTTTTAAAATTTAAATCATTATTTTATTTAAACAATTTCACATCTAAGAAGGGATGATTTGCTGACAAAATAATTCATATTTTAAAAATATTAAATTTAATATATCGATATAACAAAACATTCATAAACATTGAATTTGTTTCACAATTAATATAAAGTAAAAATTTATTTATGGAAAAGAAAGTGATTGCTATATTATATGCATTGAGTGGGGATTTAAAAGATAAGAAAAGTAATGTAATAAATCATTTTAGCAAATAATTTGCAATTTTTTTAGTAAAATAGGAATCTCCTAGAAAAAATATATATATACTGTTACAAAAACGATCTACCTTAAACAGAAACCAACCTTAAACAGAAACCATAGAAATCCCTATTTAGTCTAACAAAATAGCCATTCCACCTACAACAGCTCCTACTAACCACTTTGCCATCCAACAGAGATCCCATCCTGGACATAAAGCCATTACAAAAGCAAAAACAAAGACAATATGCCTCGAGTCAAAGCCATAAATAACTTGCAAATATACCTATAAACCTTGAATATATAAATACATAGAAGAAGAAATTGACTATATTTTTTATTAGAAAATAGAATAAAATAGAATAACAGAACGTTGAACGTTGACACAGACATACTTGTATTCATATAAACCCTTGATTTGTAGCGTATGAAGTCTGTCGTGAAATTTGGGGTAATGAGAAAACTGCAGGAAAATGGTGATACTTAAATAGAGGATTGGCAAAGATAATGAAGAAGTTTGACTATTGATGCTGATCGTAAAAGAGATGAGCAGGCAAACGCGGTGAGGGAACTGCAATTAATGGCGAGGCCCTCTGCAGCGTGGTTCCAAACTTCTCAGTCATGTCCATGTTCTCTGCTGTCATGCCATCTGGAAGAGACCAGTTGAAGGAGTGCACGAGAGAAGCTATGACCACGTGAACCATCCGATGAGCCAAGGGAAGCCCAGGGCAAATTCTCCTTCCTGCTCCAAACGGAATCAGTTCGAAGTTTTGCCCTCTGTATTCCAACTCAGACCCCATAAATCTCTCAGGCTTGAACTCTAATGGCTCACTCCAGATGGTCGGGTCTCTTCCTATTGCCCACACATTTACCAGCACCTCGGCGTCCTTGGGTATAACGTATCCTGCTACTTCACAAGTGCTCTCTGCTCTGTGAGGTAGTAGCAGAGGAACTGTCGGATGCAAACGAAACACTTCTTTCACCAGTGCGTGAAGATAAGGTAGGCGATCGATGTCACTTTCCTCAACTCTTCTATCTTTCCCGATCACCTCCTCCAATTCTGCCTGAGCTTTCTTCATTATCCGGGGATTGCGAATGGTCTCAGCTATTGCCCATTCAATCGTTGAACTGCTCGTTTCGCTACCAGCTACAAACAATTCCTGCACATCAACAGTCAGAACAAATTGAGACTAAATTGTAACTTCCACCTTAAACTAACTAAATTAAAGTAGCTTTCAACAGTGAGAAGTAGATTTACATATAGAAAGGGAATAATGTCTTTCTTGGTGAATGTTTCTCCGCTCTCACTTCTATAATCGAGCAAAATGTCCAGAAAGTCTCTTGCCTTGGCACCGTTGTGCTCATTCCTGCTCTCTTTTTTACTTTGAATTCGAGCCTCTATGGATCTGTCCAGCAACCCAAATACTATTCCCCCGTATTTGGTTATCTCGCGTCTCACGCCCTGAGGATCCAAAATTCGGAGAAAAGGAAAGTTGTCAACAAGGTTAGATTTTCCTCCGATTACCATTATCTTCGTCACCGTTTCTTTGAATTCTTCAGCCGCCTGAGAGCCCCGTTCGAACATGTTTTCAGAAAAAATCAAGTTGCCCAACAGATTCCAACTGGTAAGAAACACAGTGTGCCCGATATTCACACTCTTCCGCTTTGTAGACTCCTGAAAAATGGATCGAGTGGTGGAAAAGACCTGATGTCTTCGGATATGCTGCAAGGCCTCCAGTCTCATGATGCTGAAGAGCTCGGTGTTGCAGAATCTTCGGAGCATACGCCAACGAGGCCCACAGTTGTTCCATACGATGGAATAATCGCTTTGGGAGAGGCATTTGGCTGCTTCTGAGACGATGCGTCCAGAAAAGACTTGGTCATGAGTCTTCAAGACTTCCTTAGCCATGGCCGGAGATGAAACCACAACTGTGGTTTTCATTCCGAGATGAAGGGTCATTAGAGGACCGTATTTCGCAGCAAGGTGATACATAGACTCGTTGGGATTCTCGCCGATCAGCTGCAGGAGATTCTCAACAATGGGCCATCTGGGAGGCCCTGGAGGCAGCTTGCCTGCGCGCTTTCTTGAGATCACAATGAGCATTAAAACCAACAATAATGTCATGAAAATCGTTATATAATACCAGAAACCACTAATTCCCTCCATTGTTCTATTGCTCTCGAGTAACCCAATAGAGTTCAGAGAATGCCCAAGACTGCGTGTGAGCAATGACCATACACAAACAGATATATAATCAATTTCAAGTTCATCATCAACTGATCCGACAGGTATTATTTGTAAGTTTGTAACAGGAGATTTCCAATTCCGCGTGTATACTTTGATGAATATATGTTTGAATACGACGGAAAAGGAGATTCCAATCCTGCCACATGCCACGGCCCACACGTAGGGCGAGGTCCATGTCCAAACAACAGGATTATTATTTCTTTTTGTGGAAGAGCATGGCACCAGGTTCATAATTGAACATGTCACTGCTTGTCAAAGGGCTCCACTGAACATGTCACAGCATGTCAGAGGGCTCTAGCACCTCCCAAAGTGTTATAAAAAAATTGTCCCTAAAAAAATTATAATTTTTAATTTTGACATTTTATGAAAAGTGTAATAATTATATTAAAATTGCATAAGAAGTGTTAAGTTTCAAACTGCTCATCAAATATTTTTAATTAATATTCAATTCTTGATGTCTTGCTTGCATTAAATGTGCCATGAAATATCTCTCTAGGAAAAAGAAGAAAACTTAGTTTGGGAAAAGTGGATTGATGGGAATCCCTTCTTTAAGGGATGTGCTCCTTTCCTTTTGGTTTCCTTATTGAAACAGTTTTTATGTTTCCTTGTTTTGAAGGTTTTTCATGTAGTACTACTGCTGTTTTTTGGATCCTTTGCAAGTCTGCCCCTTGAAAAAATAAAAATAAAAACTGTTAAATACATTGTTACGAACTTATCTCCCACTATTCTCATATCAAATCTCAACAAGTATTGAGATTTATTTGTTTCTTGATTTCTTTAATAACAAAAGGACAAACTTGATAGGTTAGCCAAAGAGCCCTACATCCACTCCAATTCTTTGTATAAATGGCATGCCGATGAAGAGGATCAAGCGCGCTTTGGGTTTGAAAATGATTCATTTGGTTGCTTGTTATTTTGTTAGTTTGAATAAAAATCTTCTTAAGTTCTATTTATATCTACATGAGTTACTTTCTATTGATCATACCATAGAACGAGTTATTTTCTTTTTATTAATTTTTGAACATGTAATGTATTGATGAAGGGTGTCGTATCACTTCAAGACAATTCCTCGAGGCAACCTGTCAAGACTCAATGCTCTCCTTACCCATTAAGATTAGTCTCTATCCCATCCACCATTACAAGAAAAGAATGGTTGCATCACGTCGTAATATCTTTTATCAACCACAAAATTATTCACCAGGATAGATTTTCATGACACGTGCGTTCATTTAACAAACCCGTTGTTCTTCAATTACTCGTTGCATTTTCCTAGTAGGTGTTTCTTAGAGGGAATATCCCATGTTTCTCACTAATGCTAATAAGAAGTCTTTCCCCACTTCTATAAATACATTTCAGCAACACTAAATCATCCCACCAAAAAACAATAAATCCAAATGTCACAAATTAAAAAATTGAAAATGGGTAAATGTTATATAAGGATGAATATCTTTTCCTTAGAAGGAATGTGTGGTTCAATAGTGCAGCGAGGATGTGTAATCGAAAATGAGATTTTGAATAAAATATCAGGTTGCAGAGTTTGGGACAAGGTACGGTCATCCAAATATCTGAGTGTTTATGCAATATTATAAAGGTCCAAGTCTATATATTAGAAACCTGGATCTGAACTTCCATTTAATTTGAAGTAAACATACTGGATAAATGGATGCATGGTTCCTTTAAGCATACTTGGGGTTTTCACCATTAGTTCCACCACATAAAGGTTTACAAAGAATGATTTTTTGAATTGGTATTGGTTAATTTAAAAAACAGAAAGGAAAACATGATTGGGTTCAGGTGCACTAAATTCCTAAGTTGGGCATAAACTATTTACAAGAAAAGATTCAAAAGTTGGACACCAATGATTTCTAAGCAAGGATTCAAGGTAGATGTGTATCTTCTCTCCAATTTTTTTTTAGTGTGTTTGTTATTGAAACAATGATTTTTTGTAGATGTGATAATTATGGATTTATTGATTTCTTTAGTGACATAAATTTGATTGAAAATATAATATTATATTTAACATTTTTTTTATGAAGTGTGTCATTAATTTATTATTGTCAAATAAAATGTGATTTTTTTTAAGCTTTTCATCCTAGAAGTGAGACAAGAATATATACCCTTCAAAATCCTTCAAATTTGATCCTTCAAATTTGAACCTTGCATGGCACGGCAACTTTAAAAATAATTATGAAAATTAAATTAAAAATAAGAAAGAATTTACAACTTGTTATGAAATTACAACTTACTATTCTATATATTTAAATATTGAAATAAGTAGTATGATTATCATTATCATTATCATTATTAGTAATTGAAAAATATCAAAAGATATTAAAATAACTACTTAATATTCTTTATTTAAAATATAAAATACTATTTAATATAAATTTAATTAATAAAAATCAAAATTTATAAATACAATTTATAAATGGAAAAGACATTAAATTCAGAATATAAATTACAACTAATAAATTGAAAAATTAATAATTTCTATTAAAGTATGGTTAAAGCCTTGTAATTATTATACTATTAAAAAAATTTCATTCATTTACATTAATTGATTTGCTAAACAAATTTATTATAGTAATTTATAATTTTTTCTTAATATTAAAAAAAATTAACAAATAATTAATTACATGTATATATTATTATTATTAACTTAAGCTTACTTTTTATTTATATATATATATATATTATTAATTTAAGTTTACTCTTTATATTTATATATTTATATATATATTAAGTTTACTTTATATTTTTTTTGAAACGTACTTTCGAAAATGATTTAATTTAAAAATTTTAGTCATTGATTAAACTTATGATGTTTAATTGAAATTTTAGCGGAAATAATTTATATTTTTTTTGAAACGTACTTTCGAAAATGATTTAATTTAAAAATTTTAGTCATTGATTAAACTTATGATGTTTAATTGAAATTTTAGTGAAAATAATTTATATTTTTTTTGAAACGTACTTTCGAAAATGATTTAATTTAAAAATTTTAGTCATTGATTAAACTTATGATGTTTAATTGAAATTTTAGTGGAAATAATTTATTTAGATTGATGGGCGGCTTCTATGTTTGCATGAGAAAACCCTCTCGACACAACATCTTTAACCATGGGAGCAAAACGCATTGTAAAAAGTTGATTTGTTATGAATTGGTTGCTCGAATATTAAAAACTAGGAATAAAACAAGTTCCATTTCGTATTTAAGAGATTAAAGAAATAAGCTTCAAAGCCATGCCTAGGGTTTTCAACTTTTGGAATTAGTGGGTAAATTCTTTAGATAAATCCTTTAGCCATTTATTTTTTGCATCAAGATTTGGAACTTGAAGATTTGTTTGTCGTCGATGTAATTTTTTTTCTTTTCTTTTTTCACACAGAAAAATCAGCTCCTATATTAAACACAAAAGCCGACCACAAGCAGTGATCTTACATCGTTAAGCTAATAAGCCTTTCTCCCAATACATATAAAAATAACATAAGTTTCCTTCCAACCAAAAATAACTATCTTAACTATTCAACAGGCTGTTACAAATAATCCAAACTGTCTATTCAGCAGGCTGTTACTGCAATCCTTCATCCGGTTTATAACATAAGACTATTCATCAGTCCAATAGTCGATGTAGTGACAGATAGACCATTCACAAAATAGCTAGGTAATGAAACACCGGTCAGTATACCTACAAAAGGTTGATCTGAGTGGTACCAAGGAACTACAAAATGAGGTTGATCTGAGTAGTACCAACGAGCTCCCCCTCAAGCCATTCATCGCAACGAATGGGCCCCAACATTTCTCCCAAAGAACTACGAGACAGGCTATCTGCAATATCATTAAAGACTCAGTAGATATGCTTAAACTGAATCGATCTGAAGGTTCTAGCCAAAACCATAATTCGGGCCATCCAGTGTTCTAGGTGAAGGGATTTCAGTGATGTCCCCTTAGTCATCCAGTCAATGATACACTGAGAATCACCAAAAACCCAAAAGGAAAGAACGGCTCGAGAGTGTGCGTACTAGAGAAGGATCCATAGCGTAATGAGTTCAGCTCACGTATTAGTGCCAAAACCAATAGCACAAGAAAGATGGAAGTGATGAATCAGACTCAAACAGAAAACCGCACCCTCTCCACAAATTTTATTTTGCACTGCACTATCAAAATAACCATGATGAAAAGGGTAAATTTTTGAATCCCAAACCAAGTTGCGCGCCCGTCGTGGAGATGGCTGCCCCTGCAGAGCAGTTCCATAAGATATTGTAAAGGTTGTAGCCCACTGGGATGAAGGTTGTCGATTGTTGA
The DNA here is from genome assembly GCA_027924585.1 of Larix kaempferi. Taxonomy (NCBI): domain Eukaryota; kingdom Viridiplantae; phylum Streptophyta; class Pinopsida; order Pinales; family Pinaceae; genus Larix; species Larix kaempferi. The sequence continues at coordinate 1,297,598 of BSBM01000807.1, forward strand.
AAATGGCTCCATTCCTTTCTTTCCACACAAACCAAATACACAGACAAAAAATAACGGACAACATACCATGACACCGACGCCAGCACAACAAAGTATCCAACAAGGTGGAACCTACCGTGCAGGACTGAAGATTAAAATGAGCCGCAACCACACCGATGGTAGTAGAAATAAATAGACAAGGCCCAAAGATATGTGCAGTAGTATTGGCATCCATATGACATAAGACACAGCAGTTAGGGCCCGAGAACCCATGCTTCAGCAAATTAGGCCAAGTTAGAATCTTGTCATGGAGTTCCAGCCATAGAAATAACTTAATCTTTTAATGGACAAACTAGCTTCCAAAGCCTAGGTATCCACCAGGGAACCTGATCCACCGATGGTAGAGCATAAATTTTATCGTATTCCAAGGCCGCCGTAACCACCCCATCAACCGTATTGCATGTCCAAACAAGACGATCCACCTGCTCAGTCAGAAAAATCCTAGCACTAGATAAAGCACGAACGTAGCCATCCCACTGTTAAATTTTCAGAATTTACTTCAATCTGATCTAGGATCTTAACTGAGAGAAAAACATGTACAGCATATCTATAGCATATCAATCATGAAGACAATAATGCAAGCACACAAGAGACACAAAGATTTACTTGGGGAAAACCATAAAGGTGAAAAACCCCAATAACTTCCTCAGAGATAGATAGAGCAATGATACAACCCAAACATAAGAGATAAACATATCCTAGCAGCAGATCCTCCTCCTCCATAAGTGCGCCACTCCTCCTTCAGTGCATGAGTGAGATGTGAGTGATCAAATAGAGTGCCTCCCGCACTCTATTTATACTTGACTTGACTTGCCTTTTACATAAATCATGTAGGCTCGAACTTAACCACATAACATAATGCTGACTGGGCCGACCCCCACTAGGGTGGTCTAATAACCCTTTGACCCACATGGATGACCCCCAATAGGGTGGTCTAATAACCCATCAAGTATAAGTTACGACATTTACAATATAAATGACGACACTTCCATATAGAGGAATAATACCATCTCTATAGGAGTACATACAACATACATATATGAAATACATTCCAAAGTTACATATACATCAACACTCCCTCTTAACTAGGAAGGTATTTCTCAGCACAGGTCTTCTAGCACAAGTCTTCTTCTCTGGATCATCATCACTGGATAATCGTCATCGAGTCATCATCATCGTCACTACTGCTGCTATCTCAATCAATCTCTGAATCTACTCGTCATAGGAAGTTCTACAGAGCCAGTCATTTTTCATACTAGATGTAGGCCCACCACCTGCAGGTCTTCGTCATCACTGGCCATACTGTGGAATCCTCGGGACTTATTACGTGCATCACAAAACCTCGAAAGAGCATCCCAGGCTGTTACGAGCACACGACTCTACCTATAGGATCTCCCAGGCCTATATTATATGTGACCTCACCACAAAACCTCGCAAGAGCATCCCAGGCTGTTACAAGCACACAGCTCTACCTATAGGATCTCCCAGGACACGAATTACATGTGGTCACCACAAAACCTCGCAAGAGCATCCCAGGCTGTTACGAGCACACAGCTCTACCTATAGGATCTCCGAGGGCATGAATTACATGTGGTCATGGCAAAACCTCGCAAGAGCATCCCAGGACTGATTACGGGAACACAGCCCAACCTATCGGATATCCCAGGGACAGATTATATGCCATAGGACAAAACCTTGAAAGAGCATCTGCCAGATATCCCAAGGCAACGAATTACATGCCATAGGAAAAACCTCGAAACACTATCTGTAGATCTCCCAGGGCAACGAATTATATGTCCTCCCAGAGCAAAACCTCGAAAGAGCATTTGCCAGATATCCCAGGGCAACGAATTACATGCCATAGGAAAAACCTCGAAAGACTATCTGCAAATCTCCCAGGGAAATGAATTATATGCTCATCTGCACAACCTGATCCACGGCCATAGAGTATCCACTTGATACTCACCATACATCATCCTGATGTACACATGATCATCCTGATCATCATCACTGCAACATCCTACTGCATGTCATCTGGAGCAACATCCTAAAGCTCGTCATCCACGATCATTCTGATCATATAATGCATCTACCTGATGCAAACCAAGTATCTACCTAATACATATCATCATACATGATCATCCTGATCATACAATGTATCCACCTGATACAAATACAAATACATGATATATATCACCATACATGATCCACCTGATCATACAATGTATCCACCTGATACATATACAGATACATGGTCCAAGCATCCAACATGATGCATATACAAAAATACATACACATGATCCAACCGATCATATCCAACATCCAACATGATGCGTACATATAAATGATCCAACTTATCATATCCGACATCCAACATGATGCCTACATACATACAAATGATCCAACTGATCATATCCAGCATCCAACATGATGCATACATACATACATAAAAATGATCCAACTGATCATATCCAAGCAGAAACCAGAACATCATCCTGATGCTCATCATCCAATGCTTACATCCACAGCCATGTGAAGGATCCTCCTTCCAACATGCTTGGAATGGCTTCAGCAAATGTGTCAATCACGTCTTCCTCGAAGTGTCATCAATCTGAAGAACACCAAGCCTCTCTCTGAAGTACTCAAACGTCACCTTGGCTAGTGGATTCGTCAGCACATCTGCAATCTGCTCGTCCGTCGTAACATACAGGAGCTTCATAGCTCCTCTCTACACCATATCCCTGATATAGTGATATTTGATCTCTATGTGTTTCGACCTGTCATGAGACACTGGGTTCTCGGACAGCTTCACACAACTCTGGTTATCACAAAAGATACCAGTAGCATCCAACGGGAGATCAAATAAATCAGACAGTAGCTTCCGTAGCCATACTACCTCACAACTAGCTGAACAGGCTACAACATACTCTGCCTCAACTGTACTCAGTGCTACGCAAGACTGATTCCTGCTGAACCAAGAGATCACACCTGATCCCATACTGAAGCAGCATCCAGATGTGCTCTTCCTATCTGCAGCACTGCCAGCCAAATCTGAATCAACATAACCCTGCAGGTTAAAATTTTGATTCGCCTCATACTTGAGCCCATAATCCACTGTACCCTTCAGGTACCTCAGAACATGCTTTACAGCAACCAGATGAACACTCCTCGGATCTGTCAGGAACTGACTCAATGTGTTCACCGCAAAGCAAATATCTGGTCTCGTGTTCATTAGGTACATTAAGGACCCAATCATCTGACGATACATAGATACATCAACCAACTCAGATGAAGCATCACATAGAAGCTTCAGATTCGATGCCATAGGTGTGGCCATGGCCTTGCAATCCATCATCCCGAATCTCTTCAGGATATCTACTGTGTACTTCCCTTGAACAAGGAAGATTCCATCACTCTGCCACACCTCCATGCCAAAAACAAATAGTGCATCATCCCCAAGTTCCTCAACTCGAACTCGACAGCAAGCTTCCGCTGTGTGTCGACAATCAATCTATCCTCTCTTGATACAAACAGGTCATCCACATAGTAGTATCACTGGATTTCCTTCCTCAACCTTGTAGTAAAGGTTGGAACCCGCTTTACTCTTGGTAAAGCCCAAACTGGATAGAATGCCGCCTATCTTACCATACCAAGTTCTGCACATATATGACTCCATGTCATGTGTCTTAGAACCAAGTGGTTGCACCACATACACTTCTTCTTCAACTACACCATTCAAGAAAGCTGTCTTGAAATCCATCTGGTGTATCTTCTATCTCATCACCTTTATATTTCTCTATGCTGCCATCTGCAGCATGCTTGATTTGATAGTTCCATTTGGAAGTCACAACAGACTTCCCTTCAGCTCTTGGGATCGCATCCCAAACATCGTTCTTCATGATTGACGGATCATGGCATTCTTCCCATATCCTGGGAACTTCAATATCTTCAATAGATAATTTTGTTGCTGAACAAATGTTGTACTTCTTCTTTTGTAGTTGATGGCATACGATCTTTCCTACACAACAAGTTAAATTGCATGATTAGAAAACATCTCATAGTTTTCAGAACAAATTCTTACACATAAAGAAATATGTCATACAGTCATGCAATTAACTTAGCCAATTCTTCAATACAACATTTATCCATATCCCGTAACTTTCTAGATGCCTTCCAATCTCTACCAGAACATTGTTAAGAGTGTGCACAACTCCCAACATGTCAGCAAAGAGGTTTCATTCTAGATAAGTAGCAATGGAATGTTGTACAGTGCCACAGGCTACTTACCCATGCATATTAGTAGTATACTGTTCATCAATGCAACTATTCTAATATGCATAATACACAACCTAATTCTAGGAACATCAATATATATATTATTGAACAGTATTATTTAAACAATAAAATATGCAAGTATTTCAAATACTTATCTTTGTTTGTTTGTTGGGTGGACTCCCTCTGAATCTTTGCAGCTCCATTCTGATGTGGATTGTGAGAAGTGGTCAACTCCCTCTGAATATCTGCATCCTTGTAGAAACTACTGCAGTGTGCTCCCTCTTGATCTTTGCTTCCTGGATTACCTGTCCTTGAACTTATATACATTCTTGATCCCTATGCATGCTTGTTAGTATCATCATTGTGTTATCCTCTAGGTCTCATACATAATTCATTATTATAATCTTAATATTATCAAGACACAATAATCTCAAGCATGTATAGTCAGGATCAATTCAAACACAGATAATAAACATTAGTACTCAAGGTTTCAAGGAAATCTTCTTTTATTCATACATATTCTTATTTAATCATAGGACTCTTCTGGTTAGTTAAGTCATCAATCAAGAGAAGAGATATAATATGCATAAAACTCGTGATTATTCAAAACTATACCTTCATGATTCTTCTGGTTATTCATATCATCAATTATGGTACGAAACATAATATGCATACCACCATGATTATTCAAACCTATGACTTCATGAATAATCATTATCAACAACACAATAGTATAAGATCCTAACACAAGGTAGGATTCTATCTTGATATAAGAAAAAAACCTACCTGGATTAGCATGCTAGCTAGTTATGTCTAATATACCCGCATAATGTCTTTTGGTTCTCTTCAGTGACTTGTGCTAGTAACCTGCATGTCTCATAAGTTAACCATTGTAGAAACAAGTTATACATACCTCTAAAGTAGATCTTCTATGTGATCCATGACAATGGATGAATCCTTATCTTCATGTCACCATGATCATATTTTCTTGAAGTAGAACATGATTTGTCTTTCTTGGTGTACCTTTTATGTTAGTAGACAACATAAACCTCATACAACACCATAATGCATTAGTACAATCATAAGTGTCAACACCCTAACCAATGAATATCTTCTATCATGCATTCATAATTTTGTTAAGGTGATACGACAAATCTAAAATCAAGATTTCACTAACTATAATAACATGAAGACAAACATACCATAAACTTAATCATGAACAAATATCGAAACATACCTCGATGAGTCATACCTGTCGAGATCGCTTGAAATGTTCTTATGTAAGGCCTTAGCCTCATCTCCCTCTGAAACATGAACTTCTTCACTTATGCAGATGATCAATCCATCTTCTTCTAGGATTAACCCGATCCACTTGATTTGCAAGAATTGGACCTGGAGCTGGATATGGGTTTGTCAGAGAAACCCCAAAAATTCAAATTTTGAATTTCAAACTTCCAAAAGGATAGAAATATGCGCCATGATGAGCTAATCAAGCTGGTATATTCAGAATTTGAAAACTGCAAAGTTTCACTCCTCAATTTTGCCTTTGAAACTTCCAGATTCACTGGACGTGACCCTGAACTGGGGTTTGATGAAGCCCACTCTTCTGCCCAATCAAAAGGTTTGATCCAAAGTGTTGAGATATTGTAACTTCAAAGAATATTATATTTGTACTTTATTATTATGGAGATGTTTCATTCCTCCTTGAAGATCTTATTGTATATCCAGAGATGTTTATTCCCCCGTTGGAATGTGGTAACTTGGGTTATTAGACTTCCCTAGTGGGGGTCGGCCCTGTATGTGTTATGTGGGTCAAAGGGTTATTAGACCACCCTAGAGGGGTCGACCCAGTCAGTTATAGTGGGGTATTTAACCCAATGGTTAAATACGAGCCTACATGATTTGTGTAAAAGACAAGTCGGAGTAGTGTATAAATAGAGGAGGTGTATTCCTCATTTGACACACACTCACTCACTTGAGAGTGGCGCACTTGTGGAGGAGAGGTCTTCTATGGAGAAGGAGGAGCTTATGCTCAAGGTTACATCTTTGTATATTGCTGGTCATCTATATTGAGGAAGCTTTGCTGGGTTTTCTACCCCATGAGAGTTTCCCATGATAAATTTGTGTCTCTTGTGTTTATGCTGTGCTTGTTGTTGCTTCGGTGATCCTGTATATGCTATTATTGTGAAATGGAATGCAATGTTGCTATTTTCTGTCTTAGAATATTAAATCTTAACATGGTATCAGAGCTAACCTGAAGGAAGGCAATGTATGGCACTTACAACACTTGCTTCACTTGCGACAATTTGAAGGTTTGGGTTTTACATAGCAAAAACCAGTCATCGTGGAACTTTCGCTATAAATCCATTTCTGCGAAGGTTCAGGATCTAAAACGTTTACAGGTCGTGGATAACATCCCCAAGTACCTTGTGTCCAAAGGAAACCCTCAGAGTTCGTTGTACTTTGTGATTTATGATCAGTACAAGTTAGGGTTTCTGCCTCTTCCAGATCTCAGTCAAAATCAGGTGACCTTGGAAAAAAGGTCATAAATTGGGCTAGGAAGCTCCAAATGAAATTTCGTAAAACGTGACAGGTATTACATAGACTGTAATATCTCAGGACACGTTTTTAGAGGCTGAAGTTGAACCAGTGACACGTGGGACGCCGTACAAGTTCGCTCTCCTGTTTTATACCATAAACAGGTCACGTTGTGACACTTGGCATAAATCTCTCTCAGAAAATTCAATTGAGGTCACACCTATTTCAATGGAAAGATGACAGGTCAGGCTACCATAGAAACAATTTTTAGACCCTGTGGAGTGAAAAGTTTGGAGTTACAGTAGAAACAATCAGGTACATATTTCTGTCAAAACATAATTTTTTTTGGAGCACCTTCATTCATGGCTTCCAAAATTTAGGGTTTCAGAGAAAGTTAGAATTTTTGGAATCGGAATCCACGGCTGAATTCTACTCAGGAAAATCGAAATTTAGAGACCAAGATCGAATTTTTTGGTTGGGTAGAAGACCGGGCTTGATCAAACCCTAGTTCGGGATTTTTATCGAAAAGATGGAAAATTAGGGCTTCAGCAAAAGTTGGAATTTTTGAAGTTTGTAACCACGGCTGGAAGCTCCTCAGAAAAATAAGAGTTTAGAGCCTTGAATAGAACCTTTTGATTGGGCAGAAGGGTGGGCTTCATCAAACCCTAGTTCGGGATCCTGTCGAGAAGATCCAGAAGTTTCAAAGGCAAATTTTGAGGGGTCAAATTTTGGAGATTTCAAAATTGAAGTATGCTAGTTTGATCAGCTCAGGAAGACACATCCTTCCATCCATTCAGAAGTGTGAAAGTCAAAGATTGAATTTTTAGGGTTTCTCTAACAAACCCTAATCAAGCTCCAGATCAAGTTTCAGGGGGATTTGAGGCTAAGGCCTTACATAAGAAGACCACAAGAAGTCTCCACATGTATGTCTTAAGGAGATACAGGTATGTCTTGAAATCTGATTCCTGATAAAGTTCATAATATGTCTGTCTTCATATTATTTATTAGTGCAATCTTGATTAATGTTAGAATTGTCGTATCACCCTAGTAACAGTATGAATGCATGTGAATGATAGAAGACATTCATTGATTAGGGCTATATGATTGTACTAATGCACTGTGGTGTTGTATGAGGTTGATGTTGTCTACTAACAAGATACAGGTACATCACGAAAGACAAATCAAGCTCCATGACCATGATAACATGAAGACAAAGACTCATCCATAATCTTTGATCACATAGAAGTTCTACTTACGAGGTATGTATGATTTTGTTCTATTATGCTTAACCTATGAGATATGTAGGTTCCAGCATAGGATCTCTAAATCATTGAAGAGAACAAAGAAGATATTGATTAGGTATGTTAGACATAACTAAGCAGGTATACTAATCCAGGTATGTTTTTCTATGTCACATTAGAATCTTACCTTGTGTTAGGATCCCTTATATAAGTATACTTGGTATGATTGGTTATGCTTATTCATAAAGTTAGTAATCAAGGGTTTATGCATATTATGTCTCTGATCTTGGTTGATGATTTAACTAACTAGATCAAACAAGAATATGCATGAGTAAAAGAAGACTTCCCTGAAACCTTGAATATTATCTATAATCATGACTATACATTTTCAAGATTATTTAGAACTATAATGTTTTGATAACATTGAGAATATATTAATGAATGTATGTTTGTGTATGAGATCATGAGGATGACACTTGAGCATGCACAGTGGTATAGAATGAATAGAAATTCAAAAGACATACTAAAGATCAAGCGGGACGCAACCACACAAACATAAAATATAAGTATTTGAGTTGTTATTTGAAATAGTAAATGATATTGCTTGTATGCGTATTTGTATTCCTAGAATATATGATGCTGAGTGTAAACATTCATAGAGCATTGAACAGTATACTACTAATATGCATATGATTGGTAAGTTGGACAAACATTCCATTGTTGCTTGTCTGGAGTGAAACCTCTTTGCTGACATGCTGAGAGATGTGCACACTCTCGATAGTATGTTCTGGTAGAGATGGAAGGAATCTAGATAGCCACTGTATGCATACAGGATATGGGAAAGTGTTGTGCCAAAGTATTGGTCAAAATAGTTGCATAACTATGTAAATGATATCTGTATGCATAATAGGTTATCATGACAATATGATTTGATGATTATGAAGTATTACTAATCATGTACTTAATTTTTATTTGTAGGAAAGATCATGATGAATGATGAACACTGAACAAGCGATGGATGTTCAACAAAAAAGATTTTCAAATCAAACACACTATAGAAGGCTTGTGGCTAGAAGATTCTCTTAAAAAGAGGAAGAGAATCATGATGAGATGTTTGCTCCAAGTGGCTAGATAAGACCATTCTCTTAATGGTGTAATTAAAGAAGAAGTGTGATTCAGATTCTGTATGGGTTCCCAGGATCGATAGTAAATTGATGAGCTTAATGATCACCATGGGTGATGTGGATCTCAACCTTTGCTACAAGGTTGAATATGATTTCTATACACAGATGCAAGAAGGAAATCACCACAAAGTTCGAATGATGTTGAGGCTCATATCAGTAGGCCCATCTGATGAGAGATGGCACAGATAGATGGCCACAGAAATGAAAATGAAAGATCTTAGATTGATGCATTACTTTCTAGGTCTAGAAGTATGGAAAGGCTCAGAAGGAATCTTTCTCAACCAGGGAAAGTATGCCGAGAAATATTAAAAGGACTTGATATGTTGGAATGACCACTCTCATGGATTCCAACTTGAATACCAGGCCAGATATATACCTTGCTGAGAACACCTTGAGTCAGTATCTAGTGGAAACTAGATATGTTCACCTGATAGTTGCAAAAGCATGTGATGAGGCATCTAAAGGATATGATAGACTTTGATCTATGCTATCTTGGAGATCATGACTTCAGATGACTACACAGATGTTGATTGGGCAGAAAGTGTATCAGACAGGAAGAACACATCGAGAGGATGTTATTGTCTGGGATTAGCCATGATATCGTGGTATAGCAGGAAGCAGTCTAGTGTGGCTCTCAGCACAACTGAAGCAGAATACATAGCTGCTTGCTCTGCTAGTTGTGAAGCAGTATGGCTTCTGGATTGTTTGAATTAGAGATAGACCCAACTGTGATCCTATGTGACAAACATAGTTGTATCAAGATGGTAGAGAATCCAGTGTTCCATGATATGGCATAGAAAGGAACTATAAAGTTTGAATTTGTAACAAGTTACCGATGTACTAACCAAACCTCTACCTCAAGAAAAGTTTGAGTATTTTCCGAGACAAGCTTGGTAGGACCCTCCTCGAGAGGGGGAGTGATGTGGTCACTTATGACGAGATTGCCTACATCGATAGTGAGGTCGATGATGTGGATACCTATATTGGTGATGCCGACAGAGAGGTTGGTGGATGGTCCTTAGACAGGGTCTAAGTTGACGAGGGGATTGCATCATCATTGAACACATGTTCTAAAAGGATCCATAGACATATGTCTCCGAGAAAGAAGAGGGATTGCATCATCCTTGAACACATGTTCTAAAAGGATCCGTAGACGTATGGTCTTCGAGAATGAAGTCCGTAGTGGACAGGAGAGGATTGTATCATCCATGGACTTCAGTTCTAAAGTGATCCGTAGACAGATGTCTCCGAGAATGTGGTCCCTAGTGGACAAGAGGATTGTATCATCCCTGGACTTCAGTTCTAAAGTGATCCGTAGACAGATGTCTCCGAGAATGTGGTCCCTAGTGGACGACGGGATTGTATGATCCATGGACACATGTCCTAAAAGAGATCCATAGACATATGTCTCCGAGAAAGTGGTCCCTAGTGGACGTGATCGGACCGCATCGTCCCTGAGCGTTTGGTTCAAAATGTACGTGATAGGATTGCATCATCCTTGGACTTATGTCCTAAAGTGATAAGGACTAATCATCCTGTAAGTAGATTGGGATTGCATCGTCCGTAGACATGGTGAGGTGTCTTAAAGTGATAAGGACTAATCATCCTGTAAGTAGATTGGGATTGCATCGTCCCTAGACATGGTGAGGTGTCTTAAAGTGATAAGGACTAATCATCCTGTAAGTAGATTGGGATTGCATCGTCCCTAGACATGGTGCGGTGTCTTAAAGTGATAAGGACTAATGATCCTGTAAGTAGATTGGGATTGCATCGTCCCTAGACACGGTGAGGTGTCTTAAAATGATAAGGACTAATCATCCTGTAAGTAGATTGGGATTGCATCGTCCCTAGACATGGTGAGGTGTCTTAAAGTGATAAGGACTAATCATCCTGTAAGTAGATTGGGATTACATCATCCCTAGACATGGTGAGGTGTCTTAAAGTGATAAGGACTAATCATCCTATAAGTAGATTGGGATTGCATCGTCCCTAGACATGGTGAGGTATCTTAAAGTGATAAGGACTAATCATCCTGTAAGTTGATTTGGGATTGCATCATCCCTAGACATGGTGAGGTGTCTTAAAAGGATAAGGATTGATCATCCTGTAAGTTGATCTGGATTGCATCGTCCATAGACATGAGAGATGTCTTAAATTGAGAGGGATTGATCATCCCGTAAGTGGATCAGGATTGTATCATCCTTGGACCTATGTCCTAAAGTGAGAGGGATTGACCATCCCGTAATTGGATCATGTGTGTTGCAGGGTATGCTGTTGTTGTGTATACTTGTATCGGTGTGGATACTTGTATTGATAGATGTATTAGTGAGAATACATGCTTTTGATGATAGACGTATTAGTGAGAATACATGCTTTCGATGATAGATGTATTAGTGAGAATACATGCTTTTGATGATAGATGTATTAGTAAGAATACATGTTTTGATGATAGATGTATTGGTGTGTGTTAATATTTAATATGCTAAGACTGAAAATAGCAGCATTACATTCCATTTCACAATAATAGCATATACAGGATCACTGAAGAAACAACAAGCACAGCATAAACAAAAGAGACACAGATTTATCCTGGGAAACCCTCATGGGGTAGAAAACCCAGCAAAGCTTCCTCAATATAGATGACCAGCAATATACAAAGATGCAAACCAAAGACATGATCTCCTCCTCCACCATAGCATACCTCTCCTCCACAAGTGCGCTACTCTCAAGTGAGTGAGTGTGTGTGTAAAATGAGGAATACACCTCCTCTATTTATACACTACTCCGACTTATCTTTTACACAAAACATGTAGGCTCGTATTTAACCAATGGGTTAAATACCCCACTACAACTTACTGGGCCGACCCCTCTAGGATGGTCTAATAACCTTTTGACCCACATAACACATACAGGGCCGCCCCCACTAGGGAAGTATAATAACCCAAGTTACCACATTCCGACGGAGGAATAAACATCTCCGGATATACAATAAGATCTTCACGGAGGAATGAAACATCTCCGGAATAATAAAGTACAAATATAATATTCTTTGAAGTTACAATATCTCAACACTCCCCCTTAACGAGAAGGATATTATAACAACATCTGCACGAGCAAGGAGTCATCAACATCATACATGATACATCTATAAATCATTGGAAGCTTTCTCAACATCATCAGTAACTTAAGCAGTTACTGGAACATCTTCAATACTGGAACATCAACATCTTCAGTACTGAGTCTTTATCTTCTGCAGCACTCGAACAGCTACAACAACATCAACATCTAGATTCTCACAATCATCAGCATCGTCATCATACAATCATCAGCATCGGGATCATCTCACTCTACAGCATCTGGATCATCTCGATATACAATATCTGGATAATCTCGATCTACAACATCTGGATCATCTCGATCTACACCATCTGGATCATCTCGATCTACAGCATCTGGATCATGTCGATCTACAGTATATGGATCATCACGATCTATAGCATCTGGATCATGTCGATCTACAGTATCTGGATCATCTCGATCTGCAGCATCTGGATCATCTCGATCTACAGCATCTGGATCATCTCGATCTACAACATCTGGAGCATCTCGATCTACAGCATCTGGATCATCTGTATTAGTATCCACACCAATACATCTATCATCAAAACATGTATTCTTACTAATACATATATCGTCAACAACATGTATTCTCACTAATACATCTATTATCAAAAGCATGTATTCTCACTAATACATCTATCATCAAAAGCATGTATTCTCACTAATACATCTATCATCAATACATAGCAGCATACTCTGCAACACACACGATCATATTACAGGATGATCAATCCTGCTCTCTTTAGGACATAGGTCCATGGATGATACAATCCAGATCAAGTTCCAGGATGATCAATCCTTATCACTTTAAGACAAGTCTCATGTCTAGGGACGATGCAATCCCATCACGTACATTTTGAACCCAGTTTACGGATGACGCAGTCCTCTCACGTACATTTTGAACCCAGTTCATGGACAATGCAGTCCTCACGTACATTTTGAACCCAGTTCACGGATGATGCAGTCCTCTCACGTACATTTTGAACCCAGTTCATGGATGATGCAGTCCTCACGTACATTTTGAACCCAGTTCATGGACGATGCAGTCCTCTCACGTACATTTTGAACCCAGTTCATGGACAATGCAGTCCTCATGTACATTTTGAACCCAGTTCACGGACGATGCAGTCCTCTCACGTACATTTTGAACCCAGTTCATGGACGATGCAGTCCTCACGTACATTTTGAACCCAGTTCATGGACGATGCAGTCCTCACATACATTTTGAACCCAGTTCACGGACGATGCAGTCCTCTCACGTACATTTTGAACCCAGTTCATGGACGATGCAGTCCTCACGTACATTTTGAACCGAGTTCCAGGGACGATGCATTCCTATCTTCAGTTCTCGGAGACATCAGTCTACAGATCAATTCTTGGACCTAAGTCCGGGGAAGATACAATCCCCTACCTGTTCATTCAGGACTTCATTATCGGAGACCCAGTCTACGGCTCAATTCTGGGATCAAAGTCCGGGGACAATACAATCCCCCACCTGTTCATTCAGGACTTTATTCTCGGAGACATCATGTCTACGGCTCTCTTTAGGACTAAAGTCCAGGGATTATCCAATCCTCACATGTCCACCAAGGACTTCATTCTCGAAGACATACATCTATGACTCTCTTTAGAACATGTGTTCAAGGATGATACAATCCCTCTTCTTTCTCGGAGACATCTGTCTACGGCTCACTTTAGGACTGAAATCCAAGGATGATTCAATCCTCACATGTCCACCAAGGACCTCATTCTCGAAGACATACGTCTACGGCTCTCTTTAGAACATGTGTTCAAGGATGATACAATCCCTCTTCTTTCTCGGAGACATCTGTCTATGCCTCACTTTAGGACTGAAATCCAAGGATGATTCAATCCTCACATGTCCACCAAGGACTTCATTCTCGAAGACATACGTCTACGGCTCTCTTTAGAACATGTGTTCAAGGATGATAGAATCCCTCTTCTTTCTCGGAGACATCTGTCTACGATTCACTTTAGGACTGAAATCCAAGGATGATTCAATCCTCACATGTCCACGAAGGACTTCATTCTCGAATACATCTATCTACGGCTCTCTTTAGAACATGTGTTCAAGGATGATACAATCCCCTTTTCAACTTAGACCCTGTCTAAGGACCATCCACCAACCTCTCTATCAGCATCACCAATATATGTATCCACATCATCGACCTCTCTGTCGATGTAGGCAATCTCATCATAAGTGACCACATCACTCCCCCTTTCGAGGAGGGTCCTTCTAAACTACATTAAGTTTGTCTCGTAAAGCTTTACTTGAGGTAGAGGTTTGGTTAGTACCTCAGATCGGTAGAGGTTTGGTTAGTACATTGGTAACTTATTACAAATTCGAACTTTAATTCCTTTCTACACCATATCTTGTATATAGAAATTTCAGATCTCTATGTGCTTTGACTTATCATGGAACGCTGGATTCTCTGCCATTTTGGTACAACTCTATTTGTCACATAGGATCATAGTTGGGTCTATCTCTAAGTCAAACAATCCTGAAGCCATACTTCTTCAAAACTAGCAGAGCAAGCAGCCATATATTCCGCTTGTGTTGAGAGCCACACTAGACTACTTCCTGCTAAACCATGAGATCATGGCTGATCCCAGACAGTAACATCCTCTCGATGTGCTCTTCCTGTCTGATACAATTTCTGCCCAATCAACATTAGTGTAGCCATCTGAAGTCATGATCTCTAAGATAACATAGATCAAAGTCTATCATATCTTTTAGGTACCTCATCACATGCTTTGCAACTAACAGGTGAACACATCTGGTTTCCACTAGATACTGACACAAGGTGTTCACAACAAAGCATATATCTGACCTAGTATTTGTTAGACCCATCAATGACTTAATATTTTGTATGTATAGAGTTCTATCCACTAACTCTGATGAGTCATCTGCTAACAACTTCAAGAGTGGCCATTCCAACACATCAAGTCCTTTTAATATTTCTCAGCATACTTTCCCTAGTTGAGAAAGATTCCTTCTTAGCCTTGCCATACTTCCAGACCTTGGAAGTAATGCATCAATCTGACATCTTTCATTTTCATTTCTGCAGCCATCTTCTTCTTTCTTTTCATGATCTGTTTCTCATTCCTTGTCAGAAAGAGATCATCGTCATACAATAATGGTATGATAGGTTCATCATCCACAACCTTAAGGTAAAGGTTAGGAACAACTTTACTTTTGGTAAATCCCAAGCTTATCAAGAAACTGTCAATTCTCCCTTTTTGACTGAACATCATTCACACTCTGCATTGAATGATCTTCTGCATATCTATCTGTGCCATCTCTCGTTAGATGGGTTTAATGATATGAGCCTCAATATCATTCGAACTCTGTGGTGAGTTCCTTCTTGCATCCATGTCATCTGTGTATAGAAACCATATTCAACCTTGTAACAAAGGTTGAGATCCACATCACCCATGGTGATCATTAAGCTCATCAATTCATTATCGATCCTGGGAACCCATACAGAACCTGATTCACACTTCTTCTTTAATTACACTATTAAGAGAATGGTCTTATCTAGCCACTTGGAGCAAACATCTCATCATGATTCTCTTCCTCTTCATAAGAGAATCTTCTAGCCACAAGCCTTCTATAGTGTCTTTGATTTGTAAATCCTTTTGTTGAACATCTATCGCTTGTTCAGTGTTCATCATTCATCACAATCTTTCCTACAAATCAAAATTAAGTACATGATTAGTAATAATTCATAATCATCAAATCATATTGACATGATAACCTATTATGCATACAGATACATAGTTATGCAACTATGTTGACCAATACTTTGGCACAACACTTTTCCATATCCTGTATGCATACAGTGGCTATCTAGATGCCTTCCATCTCTACCAGAACATACTATCGAGAGTGTGCACATCTCTCAGCATGTCAGTAAAGAGGTTTCATTCTAGACAAGCAACAATGGAATGTTTGTCCAACTTACCAATCATATGCATATTAGTAGTATACTATTCAATGCTCTATGAATGTGTACACTCAGCATGATATATTATAGGAATACAAATATGCATACAACCTATTACAGACATTATCATTTACTATTTCAAATAACAACTCAAATACTTATCTTTTATGCTTGTGTGGTTGCCTCCCGCTTGATCTTCTATATGTCTTTTGAACTTCTATTCATTCTATACCACTGTGCATGCTCAAGTGTGCACTAGTGTCATCCTCATGATCTCATACACAAACATACATTCAATAGTATATTCTCAATATTATCAAAACATTCTAATTCTAAATAATCTTGAATATGTATAGTCATGATCATTAGTATTCAGGGTTTCAAGGAAGTCTTCTTTTACTCATACATATTCTTGTTTGATTATAGTACTCTTCTGTTTAATTAAATCATCAAGATAAGAGACATAATATGCATAAACCCTTGATTACTAGCATGACCAATCATACCAAGTATACTTATATAAGGGATCCTAACACAAGGTAAGATTCTAACTTGACATAGGAAAACATACCTGGATTAGTATACCTGCTTAGTTATGTCTAACATACCTAAACAATATATTCTTTGTTCTCTTCAATGATTTAGAGATCCTATTCTAGAACCTGCATATTTCATAGGTTAAGCATAATATAACAAAGTAATACATACCTTGTAAGTAGAACAAAGATTATGGATGAGTCTTTGTCTTCATGTTGTCATGGTTATGGAACTTGATTTGTCTTTTGTGATGTACCTGTATCTTGTTAGCAGACAACATCAACCTCATACAACACCATAATGCATTAGTACAATCATATAGCCCTAATCAATGGATGTCTTCGATCATGCATTCATACTGTTACTAGGGTGATAAGACAATTCTAACATTAATCAAGATTGTACTAATAAATAGCATGAAGACAAACACATTATGAACTTAATCAAGAATCACATTTCAAGACATACCTGAACCTCCTTAAGTCATACCTGTCGAGACTTCTTGTAGTCTTCTTATGTAAGGCCTTAGGCTCAACTCCCTCTGAAACTTGATCTAGAGCTTGATTAGGGTTTGCTAGAGAAACCCTAAAAATTCAATCTTTGACTTCCACACTTCTGAATGGATGGAAGGATGTGTCTTCCTGAGCTGATCAAACTAGCATACTTCAATTTTGAAATCTCCAAAATTTGACCCCTCAAAAATACCTTCAAAACTTCTGGATCTTCTGGACATGAACCTCAACTAGGGTTTGATGAAGCCCACCCTTCTGTCCAATCAAAAGGTTTGATCCAAGGCTCTAAACTCTTATTTTTCTGAGGAGCTTCTAGCCGTGGTTACAGACTTCAAAAATTCCAACTTTTGCTGAAGCCCTAATTTTCCATCTTTCCGATCAAAATCCTGAACTGGGGTTTGATCAAGCCCGGTCTTCTAACCAACCAAAAAAATCGATCTTGGTCTCTAAATTTCGATTTTCCTGAGTAGCATTCAGCCGTGGATTCTGATTCCAAAGATTCTAACTTTCTCCGAAACCCTAAATTCCGGAAGCCATGAATGAAGGTGCTCCAAAAATATTTCTGTTTTGACAGAAATATGTACCTGATTGTTTCTACTGTAACTCCAAAATTTTCGCTCCACAGGGTCTAAATACTTTTTCTGTGGTATCCTGACCTGTCATCTTTCCAATGCAATAGGTCTGACCTCAATTGGATTTTCTGAGAGAGAGTTATTCCAAGTGTCGCAACGTGACCTGTTTATGGGATAAAACAGGAGATCAAACTTGTACGGCGTGCCATGTGTCACTGGTTAAACTTCTGCCTCTGAACACGTTTCTTGAGATAGTACAGTCTATGTACTACCTGTCGCTTTTTACGAAATTTCATTTGGATCTTCCTAGCCCAAGTTATGCCAAGTGTCGCAACGTGACCTGTTTATGGGATAAAACAGGAGAGCGAACTTGTATGGCGTGCCACATGTCACTGGTTCAACTTCGGCCTTTGAAAACGTTTCCGGAGATAGTAAAGTCTGTGTAATACCTATCACTTTTTACGAAATTTCATTTGGAGCTTCCTAGCCCAAGTTATAACCTTTTTTCCTAGGTCACCTGATTTTGACTAAGATCTGGAAGAGGCCGAAACCCTAACTTGTACTAATCATAAATTACAAAGTACAACGAATCAGAGGGTTCCCTTTGGACAAAAGATACCTGGAGATGTTCTCTACGACCTGTAAAGGTTTCAGATCCTGAACCTTCGCCAAAATGGATTTATGGCGAAAGTTCCACGATGACTGGTTTTTGCTATATAAAACCCTAACCTTCAAATTGTCGTAAGTAAAGCAAGTGTCGTAAGTGCCATACATTGCCTTCCTTCAGGCTAGCTATGATACCATGTTAAGATTTAATATGATAATATAGAAAATAGCAGCATTACATTCCATTTCACAATAATAGCATATACAAGATCACTGAAGAAACAACAAGCACAACATAAACACAAGAGATGCAGATTTATCCTGGGAAACCCTCATGGGGTAGAAAACCCAACAAAGCTTCCTCAATATAGATGACCAGCAATATACAAAGATGCAAACCAAAGACATGATCTCCTCCTCCACCATAGCAGACCTCTTCTCCACAAGTGTGCTACTCTCAAGTGAATGAGTGTGTGTGTAAAATGAGGAATAAACCTCCTCTATTTATACACTACTCCGACTTGTCTTTTACACAAAACATGTAGGCTCGTATTTAACCAATGGGTTAAATACCCCACTACAACTGACTAGGCTGACCCCTATAGGGTGGTCTAATAATCCTTTGACCCACATAATACATACAGGGCCGACCCCCACTAGGGAAGTCTAATAACCCAAGTTACCACATTCCGACGGAGGAATAAACATCTCTGGATATACAATAAGATCTTCACGGAGGAATGAAACATCTCCGGAATAATAAAGTACAAATATAATATTCTTTGAAGTTACAATATATCAACAGTGTGGATACTAATACAGATGATCCAGATGATGTATATAGTGATGATCCAGATGTTGTTGATCGAGATGATCCAGATGCTGTAGATCGAGATGATCCAGATGCTGTAGATCGTGATGATCCAAATGCTGTAGATCGAGATGATCCAGATGCTGTAGATCGAGATGATCCAGATGCTGTAGATCGAGATGATCCAGATGCTGTAGATGGAGATGATCCCGATGCTGATGATCGTATGATGATGATGCTGATGATCGTGAGGATCCAGATGTTGATGTTGTTGTAGCTGTTCGAGTGCTGCAGAAGATAAAGACTCAGTACTGAATATGTTGATGTTCCAGTATTGAATATGTTCCAGTAACTGCTTGAGTTATTGATGATGTTGAGAAAGCTTCCAATGATTTATAGATGTATCATGTATGATGTTGATGACTCCTTGCTCGTGCAGATGCTGTTATAATATCCTTCTCGTTAAGGGGGAGTGTTGAGATATTGTAACTTCAAAGAATATTATATTTGTACTTTATTATTCTGGAGATGTTTCATTCCTCCTTGAAGATCTTATTGTATATCCGGAGATGTTTATTCCTCCATCGGAATGTGGTAACTTGGGTTATTAGACATCCCTAGTGGGGGTCGGCCCTGTATGTGTTATGTGGGTCAAAGGGTTATTATACCACCCTAGAGGGGTCGGCCCAGTCAGTTGTAGTGGGGTATTTAACCCAATGGTTAAATACGAGCCTACATGATTTGTGTAAAAGACAAGTCGGAGTAGTGTATAAATAGAGGAGGTGTATTCCTCATTTGACACACACTCACTCACTTGAAAGTGGCGCATTTGTGGAGGAGAGGTCTGCTATGGAGAAGGAATAGCTTATGCTTAGGGTTACATCTTTGTATATTGCTGGTCATCTATATTGAGGAAGCTTTGCTGGGCTTTCTACCCCATGAGGGTTTATGTTGTGCTTGTTGTTTCTTCGGTGATCCTGTATATGCTATTATTGTGAAATGGAATGCAATGCTGCTATTTTCTGTCTTAGCATATTAAATCTTAACACAAAGCTCTAAGCTTCTATTTTTTTGAGGAGCTTCCAACCGTGGTCACAAATTTCAAAAATTCCCATTTTTACAGAAGCCCTAATTTTCCACTTTTCTGATCAAAGTCCCGAACTAGGGTCTGATCAAGCCCGAACTTCTGTCGAACCAAAAATTCTGATCTTGGTCTCTAAATTTCTATTTTGATGAGTAGCATCCAGCTGTGGTCTCTAATTACAAAAATTCTAACTTTCTCCGAAGCCCTAAATTCTGGAAGCCATGAGTGAAGGTACTCAAAAATAATTCTGTTTTTGACAGAAATATGTACCTGATTGTTTCTAGTGTACCTCCGAACTTTTCGATCCACAGGGTCTGAAAACGTTTCCTGAGATAGCCCGACCTATTATGTTTCCATCTTGACAGGTTTGACCTCAATTGGATTCTCTGAGAGAGAATTATGCCAAGTGTTGCAACGTGACCTGTTTATGGGATAATACAGGAGAGCGAACTTGTATGGTGTGCCACATGTCACTGTTTCAACTTCGTCCTCTAAAAACATTTTTTGAGATAGCCCGACCTATTATATTTCCATCTTGACAGGTCTGACCTCAATTGGATTCTCTGAGAGAGAGTTATGCCAAGTGTCGCAACGTGACCTATTTATGAGATAATACAAGAGAGCGAACTTGTACGGCGTGCCACGTGTCACTGGTTCAACTTCGGCCTCTGAAAATTTTTTCTTGAGATATTACATTCTGTGTACTACCTATCACTTTTTACGAAATTTCATTTGGAGATTCCTAGCCCAAGTTATGACCTTTTTGCCAAGGTCACCTGGTTTTGACTCAGATCTGAAAGAGGCAAAAACCCTATATCGTATAGATCATAAATCACAAAGTACAACGAATTAGAGGTTTTCCTTTGGAAACAAGGTACATGGGGATTTAATATTCGACCTGTAAACATTTCAGATCTGAAAACTTTGCCAAAACGGATTTTTAGCGAAAGTGCTACGATGACTGGTTTTTGCTATATCAAGCCCTAGCATCGTAAGTGCAACAAGTGTCATACATGCCATATCATGCCTTCTTTCAAGCTAGCTCTGATACCATGTTAAATTTTCAGAATTTACTTCAATCTGATCTAGGATCTTAACTGAGAGAACAACATGTACATCATATCAATCATGAAGACAATAATGCAAGCACACAAGAGACACAAAGATTTACTTGGGGAAAACCATAAAGGTGAAAAACCCCAATAACTTCCTCAGATATAGATAGAGCAATGATACAACCCAAAAATAAGAGATAGACATATCCTAGCAGCAGATTCTCCTCCTCCATAAGTGTGCCACTCCTCCTTGAGTGCATGAGTGAGAAGTGAGTGATCAAATAGAGTGCCTCCCGCACTCTATTTATACTTGACTTGACTTTCCTTTTACATAAACCATGTAGGATCGAACTTAACCACATAACATAATGCTGGCTGGGCCGACCCCCACTAGGGTGGTCTAATAACCCTTTGACCCACATGGCCGACCCCCAATAGGGTGGTCTAATAACCCATCAAGTATAAGTTACGACATTTACAATATAAATGACGACACTTCCGTATAGAGGAATAATACCATCTCTATAGGAGTACATACAACATACATATATGAAATACATTCCGAAGTTACATATACATCAACACCCACTCCACCGCCAATGGGCCACATAATTGGAGATCTGTCGAACATAGCCAAGAAGAGCCAGAAGTCACCGAAGATATGCAAATATGTTTAAGCACATATAAATTTCTATCATGAAGAAATCTCAAAAGATCAGGAGACAAAGAGGATTTTGCTTCACATCGCAAAGTGGGATCTATGCCAATATATACTTGTGTACCATGCCCAATATCCCAGGAAATAGACTCATGGATCAACGGAAAATATTTGACCAAACTACGCCAGACAGTAGAGGCTGCAGATACCCCAGTAGAGTGGTCCTGGAAAAGATAAGAGACCGACAGCCTCTTGAGATATTTCATATTAATCACCTTACCCCACAAACCGCCATTGAGAAGAACCCTCCAAAGACTCTTTGCACAAAGTGCCCGATTGAAGAGACACAGGTTCTTAATCCCCCAGCCACCAAGCTTTTTAGGTAAGGAGAGCGATTCCCAAGTAGCCAAATGGAACTTCGAACAACCAAAGCAACCATCCCACAAATAGTTAAAAATGATCCGATGAAGAGAAGTAAGGACACCCTATGGAGTTGAAGAGGGAAAGCCAGTAGACTGGTATACCCATAAGCATAGAATTAATAAGAACCAATCTGCCCCCTAGGGAGAGCCATTGATAAGACCAGGAGCTAATATGAGCCTACACATTCTTCACTAACCATAGCCAGTCCACCTGAGTATAACCATTCGGTCTCAACAGGAACCCCAAATATCGAATACCATCGGATAAATCCACCCATTTAAATGGCAATAAGAGTTGAAGGGAGTGTAAAGTTTCAATATTTGAAACCTGATAGGAAATAGTAGACTTGGGAATACTGACCTCCATACCCGATGCATCGTAGAAATGATCTATAACATCGTTATAAGAACTCCATTTAGCCACAGTCGCTTTAGCAAATAACAACACATCATCTACAAAGAGGGAGTGTGTAAGGAAACAAGTAGACGCCACCTTGACTCCTTGAATGAGCCCACGAGACCTGGCATCCCTAATCATGAAACTGAGTCCCTCAATTTCCAAAATGAAGAGGTAAGGCGAAAGAAAACACCCCTGTCGAGTGCCTCTCCTCCCCTCAACTGAAGCTGAGGGGGAACCATTAATTAAGACAGAGTAATTTTTCCGATGTAATGCAGGCCATGATCCAACCTGTGATCTCCACAAAGAGGCCTATCTATATGAAAATGAGCTGTAAATAGTTCCAACCAATACGGTCGTATGCCTTCACCAAATCTATCTTGAGAATGAGGGAATCCGGATGCCGCATATTAATAGAGTGCAGTCCTTCTTGAGCTAAACCAACCACGTCAATGATCTGCCTACCCGAAAAAAAGACAAACTGTTCAGCTGAAATGTTCTTCGCCAGATAGGGTTTGAGGTGTTCATCTATAATCTTTGAAACAATTTTATATAGAAGATTGCATAAAGATATAGGTCGGAAGTCATTGAAATCAACTGGATAATCCTTCTTAGGTATGAGGGTAAGATAGGTCGAATTGATAGTAGTAGGCACCAAGGCCCAAACTCGAGAATCATCCACTGCAGCAGTCAGCTCATCCTTGATGAGATCAAAGAAATGGAGATAAAATTCAATAGACAATCCATCTGGCCATGGGCTCTTATCCCTGGAAAAGCACTTCAAAGTTTGAAACACCTCATTTTTATCCACCACACGACCGATGTCCACACAATCATCTTCGTTGAAATAACGGGGATAGTGCTTCACAGTCCTCAACTGATTTAATAGACAAGGATCCTGATCCGGAGTGAAGATGCCTTTGAAATGGTTCACAACAGCTTGTTTAAGACTAGGCTAGTCATAGATGACATTGCCTTCCATCAAAAGGTCCCAGATAGAATTGTTAAAACGACGCTGGTTAGAAAAATTACGAAAGAAATGAGTATTACTATCCCTAGCCTTAATCCACAGAGCTTGGGTCTTCAATCTCCACGTTTCTTCCTGAAAGAGCAGAATCTTCAATCTCTTATTTTTCAGAGCAACAAGTTCAAGCTTACGGTCCTCAGAGAAAAGAGCCGAATCCAGTTGGGCAGAGAGGGTTTGGATCTGCTCCTCTATCACCTCCAGCTCACCATACATCTTAGTCTTCATATCAGAGTACCAAGAACGCATTACCTTACATAATTTCATCAGTTTCTTAGAAAAAACTAGTAAGGAAGGTCAAGTAGTACCAGGTTGAAAGTTGCTCCAAGTAGTATGAACCAATGAGCAGAAATCCCCATCCTCCAGCCACAAAGAGTTAAACTTAAAAGGGTAATGGTGGAATGAACAATCAAAATTGAGTTGCAGCACAATAACACTATGATCGGAAAACCCCACTGTATAGGTTCAGGAGCAAAGGCGGTTTATAGCATCACAAAGGACTTCAGAAACAAAATACATCTCCAATATTTTGGCTATGCCATCCAAACCCAAACGCTTATTCGACCAAGTTGGCCCAAGGACCACCGGTTTTATATCCACCAGATTAGCCCCATCGAACAGATTGAGAAAATAATCAGCCAGGTGGTCCATCTGATGGCCATTACCCCACACCTCCTCCAATGAGGTGGTGAAATTGAAGTCCCCAGCCACAATAAAAAACTTCCCCAGAATAATACCGGATGCTACCACCCGGTCCCAACAGGCCTTCCGGTCATAATAAGGCCCATACACATTGATAATTCTGACCTGCTGATGAAAACCTTTAACAGTGCCTTCCAACATAATACATGCAAGAGTGTTAAACGCCTTCAGATTAGCAAAAGCCAGATTCCATGTGGCAAGAGTTCCACCCGATAGGCCTATGGAATCCATCCCCGCAGCCAGCCACCCTGGATTAATTTAAAAAAAAAGAATTCACTACCGATAAACATGAGGTCATAGTTTCTTGAAGCAGAACAACATGAGGTTTCAAGGAGGAGAAGAGGCACTTAAAGGCAACAGTTTTAGGACCTGTTCCAATTCCATGAACATTGAGGGACATGATGTTCATGAGGTAACATCTGAGTGGGTTACACTATCTCTAAGAGCCCCAAATACAGAAGGACGGGCCAAAGGGTCTGGAGGAAGTCCACAATCAAACAGAGAGGTGATAGAAGGAAAAATTCCAGTGCCCCTCACCTCCCCTTTAACCTTAGGCCCATGCCTAAACTTACGTATGGTGATGTTAACCATAGAAATGGATTGGATAGGGATAATCTCCAGATCCGATTGCAGTGAGGCAGAAAATACAAGGAGAGCAATAACAAGAGAGGACGGAGAAGTGTCGAGAAGTTGAGAGTCATCAGGATCACCCAGGGACGAAGGGGACAAACAAATGTCCAAATGTGGCCCTCGGGACGATGGGAGGGAGGGGAAATCGCTCAGAGATTCTAACCCAAAATCCACGTTACCATAGAGGAAAACAGGGGATGAAAACCGAGGGGAAGCAGGAAACCCACCCAAAGAATAAAAAATCAGCGCAGGAACATCTGTCAGTGGAGCAATCAAGGGAGAAACGGGAGAGGGAAGTGACAAAGTCGCTGGCGAAAGAGTGGACCAAATATCTTCCTTAGACAAAAACTTAAGAAGAGTAGGCATGGAAGAAACGAACTTACCCAACAAGTCCATTACCAAGGAGCGGTCCAAAGGAAGAAAAGTATCCAGTGGGTCCTCATCGACCGCTAGCACCGACGGAGCAAGGCCAAGTGTGCCCCCGACCAGAGCATCACTGCAATCCCAACCACGTAAAGGGAAATGATGTTTAGGGTGACCCGTGCCCTGGCACGCATGGCACCGAAACAAGATCCGCAAATAGTCCAATGCCTGAATGAATGAGCCACCCTCCTAGATAACTTCCAATTCACTAAGTAAACCCTCAGACGAGTCGAGCTCCACCAAAATGCGTGGCATCAGGCGGTCCGAGCCACAACGAAGCTCCTCCTCCAACATAATGAACCTACCAATAGTGATAGCAATAGCCTTAAAACCTTTTAAAGACCAACACTGCAGTGGTGATCCGGGCAGGAGAACCCACAAGTGTCGCATCTTTAATTTCTCCTTATAGAGGTCGAACCTCACATACTGGCGTGAGAGAATAAGTGAACCATGCCCAATAACCCAAAATCGTCGCTCAATACTCTCCCGGTCCTTCACCAAGAGGAAATGGAACAGTATCTAGCCATTAGCGACCATAGGAAACCGCAAAATGTTCTTAATATGTGGTTTCCATAGATGGCGGACCCAATCTAGTAACTGCGGGCAACTGAGCGAAATATACTCAAATTTTCCCACCAGAGCATGTTCTCTAAGGGCCATAACCATATCGCATGTAACATCCTTTCCCAAAACGCAAAGAGCACGACCCTTCTTAATAGGTTCGAACGACAGTGCAGGTGCCCGACCCCCCAAGGACTTTGTCGATTTGCGTTGCTGCACCACCCCAGGGGAAGCCAAAATAGTCGAGTGGGCATCCACGTCAGGTAGTACCAACCCAGGGGAGGCCACATTCGTCGACCCAAAAACATGTGCCAATCCTTGCCCCTCCAATATTTCAAAAACCATATCCAGGGTTGGGTTTGTGACCACCCGCATGGGTTCCATCCCAGTCGTGACCATCAGAACCCCACAAGGAAAAACCAAACTCGCAAAAGAAGGAGATAGACTCTCCCTCCTGACGCCACCAGGGGTTCATAGGAAAACCAGACATAATAGCTGTTGGCACTTTGATTCAGTTGTCATTGATGGTTGGAAAGTAGCGACTGAGTTTTTAAATACAAGAAAAGAATGTTGTTAGACAAGCTGTGACTCAGACAGCTACAACTCAGACAAGCTGTGACTCAAAAGGCTGCAACTCAGACAGTTGTGACTCAGACGGCTGCAAATCAGACAGCTCTGAATCAGACAAGCTGTGACTCAGACGGTTGCAACTCAGACAGCTACAACTCAGACAGCTGTGACTCAGATGATTGAGACTCAGATGGCCGTGACTCAGATAAGAACACAATGATTCACATCTCGATTTGCGGGCAGCTGGAGACAAATCTCAAAAATCTGGGACATGGGTTTTGTGCACAATGACCTCAGTTACCTGAATTGAGAGGAAATCGCCAAACAAAGCTACAGTTTGAGCTATACAAGTGGTTCTCTGAACATGTAATTCTTATATTTAACGTTGCGGTCGGTTTTACAAATCAGCAATTGGTTGAAATAGTTGTGACTCAAACAGCCGTGACTCAAACAAGCTGCGACTCACAAACATTTATTTATTTTTTAATTAGTCAGTTACAACGTGTAAATTCTGGAATTCAAAGAGACAGTTCAAATATCAGTTACAATGTGTAAATTCTGGAAGCCAAAGAGACAGTTCAATTTTTGAATTGGGAATTAAAAAGACAGTTTCAGTTTTAGAATTGGTATATCTGGAAGTTATAGAGACCGAGGCATATAACTTCAGCATCTATAAAAAACAATGGATGAGAACAAAATCTGTGTGAGATTTGAGAGGATGAAGAGGAGTCGTTACTGATGAAGCTGTGATTCGAAGAAAATGAGAACAAAAATGTATGGCTCGATTTAATGAAGAACAAAATGCCCAAAAACTCAAGCTGTAGCAGCACAAAACAAAATAAAAAGGCTTTCTACTGATATATCTGAACCAGTGTGATATAATTGACTGAATTTTTTCTTACATAGGGTGGTAGGGAGGAGCAAGGGAAGACTGTAAAGTCTTCTTGGCAAGTTGGTGCTTGTACATTTCGGTGTTGTACCTTCCATTCAGTTGGTGCTGAAGAAACAGAGGTAGCAACCTCATCAGGGTTGTAGCTCAGATAAAATAGAATGTAAAGAGAAGTTGGAGCTCGCCTTTCATACTAAGAAAAAGAGGTTTTTTTCTTTATGGGTTTCCTTGGGAAAATTAGTGTCTCTGCATATTTATGTGATTGAACATTGTTTATATGCCTTATATTTAATTATGTTATAACAATATACCTGCTATAAAGGAATTTGCATAGAACATCTCATATCATATTGATCGTCACACTTTATCAAAGTTAAAAGGGAAAATGAATGTAAAATTGTTTAAGCACAGAAATAACTGATTCACCCCCCCCTCTCAGTTATTTGAATACTTTCAACAATAGCGACAGAGACAAATAGTAAGCTAGAAACCTATGACCTCAAACAACCCAAAAATAGAAAAAACCACCACCAGAAACCCCACGTGGACAAAGGTCAACCACCAGTAGAAAGAGAGCCAAGTTCCCACTTTTTTATATTGGTTGGTACTAGACCTGTGGAGAGCGTGCAGGTTTGAATCCAGTAATAAAGACTAAAAAATGAGAAATACTGACACCACCCATCCCAAAAAACGTGAAGCCCCAACAACATAAAAACACAGTATTACCACCCTAGGGTGATAATGATAAATCTTACCGTCACTGTTATACCTCAATATTACACATTTCGCATTAGTGTCGCATCCTTGCATTACCGACCTAAACGACAGTTTCCCTTAAAGATCATCTGAACATCCAGAGTGAAAACCATTGACTGAACACTGAAAGCAAAACCTTTTTCTGCCATCTGCCAGCCCAACTTAGCCCTGTTTGTGAGCACTACCGCTCCCTGAACATCTACAGGGGCGCGATAGTTATCACTACCGCGTGTTGATCCTTACCTGGGGCGCGGTACTACCGCGTTATGCTCAGTTATAGGGGCGCGGTAGTCTGAATTTAGCCTTTTTGCCTTGGATTTTGGGATTTCGACCTTCGAGGATATTTTGTTGGGATTACCATCTTTGGTTCGATCCTAACTCCTTCTTTGTTTAGCTGGCCTGATCCACTAAACCCTCCATAGATCCACACTTCTCTCTTGTTGGTTAGCCTTCCCATGTGCTATAAGAGAGAAGCTTTCCATGGGCCAAGGGGAGGACTTTTGGGGCATCAAACCTATGATCTTCATACTTCTGCAGAGATAGCTAGAGAAAGCACTTGGAGCTGGAAGTTGGCTTGGACATCAAGCAACTATTGTACATGACTTCAAGTTGGTAATGGAATAACTTGTCTTGTTTTCCCAAATCATTTGTGTTAATTTTGTTTTAATGATATGATTTGTATCTTGCATAGATTTAGATTCTAACTTATGTTTCAGGTTGCTAGAGAATAGTGCATTCTTGTGTCTTGGTTCCATTTTGACAGGTTCATTCGTGAGGGCTTGGAAATTGGAGCAACTACAAAGACAAGCGTTTGGATAGAAGGTCAGTTAAACTTCTTCTACTCTTTCTAGCATTTTAATCTTGAGACGTTTGTTAGATCTAGGGATTCAAGGTAGCATTTCTTTCCTTTTTGTCTTAGTATAGAGTCAGTACATCCTGCTTTATCCTAAGAGAGTTTCTACCTATCCGTAGGGAGAAATTTCTACAACAAAAACTGGCGACTCTACTGGGGAACCTTTCTTCCCTAGTTTCACCTCTGCTTGCTTGTTTAGATCATCAAATCCTCTTCTAAGTGTTGTTTCTCATCACCTTAGATCCTCTTTGATCATCATTGAGGACCATTTTAAACTTAGGAACTTACCCTTGCTCGGATCTTGGCCAAACTTTGATTTTTTTTAATCCTACAGGAGACTACCGCTCCCCCATAGTGTTCTAGGGCGCGGTACTGTCAACACTACCGCTCCCCCACAGTGTTCTAGGGCGCGGTACTGTCCAAACTACCGCTCCCCCACAGTGTTCCAGGGGGCGGCACTGTCATTTTTTGGTCATTTTTGAGCTTATTTGGAGGGGTTCCCTTGGTTTTTTTGCTTCCAAACTCTTGGGGTGCCTCCATATGGTCCATGGGATTCTTTTTGACACATTTTTGAAGAGATTTGAGTCTCTTTTGAGTCCTTTTCATCCACATTTTTGTCTCTAGTCCTTCATTGGCATCTTTGAGGCCATTTGGTCAATTTTGAGTCCTCTAAGCCATTTTTTAGTTCTGGGAGTCAAGTGTACCTTCCCAGTCACTTTAGGATCTCTATAACATAACCTTGAACCCTTCCAAACCTCATTTGGGAAGATTTGTGCCCCTTTTTATTTGTTTGGAAGACTAGGTTCTATCTTGGAAAGTTGAAATCCCCTTGGGTTAACTTGATCCCTTGTGTACGTTTTCAATTTTTCTGATTTAGAGTCTCTTGATCAGGGATTTTGTGACCATTACATGACCAATTTGGACTGATACAATTCATTTTTAGCTTGTTTTAGAAACTCTTTGCATCTTTTGGAAGATCAAAGCCTTTGTTTGGTTTCTTGAGTCAAACTAGTGCTTTGTTTGCTTGTTGGGTAGAATTGTCATTCTTTTCAAGCCCCAATAGCTTGCATTGATTTTTAAAACTTTTTCTCGCCATTGGATTGTAATTGGATTCATTTTTTCTCAGAAATCTCTTTAGTGTAATATTCCAAAGGTTTGTTTGGTTTGGCATCATTTGGATTGATTAGATTGGCTTTGAAAAACTTGGGACATCCTTGTCTTTTGAAGTCATTTTCTTGGGTTTTGCATTTTGTTTCCTTTGCATCTTTAGCTATTTATTGGTCATTGGAATAGATCGATCCCTTGTTTCCATTTTTTTTTTTTTTAGTTCAAAGAGAAGCTTGGTTTTGTCGTTCTTTTACCATATTCATGAAATTGAAACACATAGGTATTCTTCTTGCTTTAATTTAATCATTTGACATTCTTGGTATTACATTCATGAGAAGAAGAAATGCTTGTTTCATATTTATGTGCATTTGAGTTAGACGATATTATTAGATTCTTCTCCTTGTCTTGCATTTGATTGGAAGCATTTGTAGAATCTTTCTTTCCATAGC
Source organism: Larix kaempferi (assembly GCA_027924585.1). Lineage (NCBI taxonomy): Eukaryota > Viridiplantae > Streptophyta > Pinopsida > Pinales > Pinaceae > Larix > Larix kaempferi. The sequence goes on from BSBM01000807.1 coordinate 1,328,581, forward strand.
TTGGATGTGTCTTTTTCAAGTGTGAAAAGATAGGAAATGGATTAGAATCATTACGTTTGGTGTTCATATAAAGAACTTTTTTATTGCTTTGGGTTAGTTTTGGGTACATATTTTACTTCTTTCTATCATTTTGAAAAGAAATAAAATTGCATGTGCATTGGGTTGTGCATATTGGGAATGGAAAGAATTCTTCCTTACTTTAGCTAGTGTTCATCGAAGAGAAAGGTTCATTTCGATTCATCTTCATTTGCATGGTTTGAGTCGTCACAACACCATCAAGTTGCACTTCCATTACCCGATTGAGTAAGACAGCCTCTAAAATTAATCTCCCTAACTAAACCAATATTAACCTCACTTGAGGAAATCAAAAGAATTTGGTAGTTAGGTAGGACACCGGGGATAGGCATCAAAATAATTCCCCCTTGTCATTTTCATTTGAGACATAGTCGTTGTCTTTAGGGAACTAAAATCCTCTAGTATTTATTGACACGGTCACAGCTAGTTTGTGGAGGGGCCTCCTGACTGTTTTTAACTTTCAGGGGTTAAACGGCCGCGAGATTGAGAACCGGACGGACTCTGTGGAATACCGCACTCCACTTAGCCCTAAGGCAACATCGATCGCTGTCTTCTTCGGAAGGCTGAAGTGCCCAAAACCTTTTCCGACGTGTCATGAACGAGGTAGCTTAGTATCTATTCTACTAGGGCTCTTTTACCCAGGATCCCTTTCAGTAGAGGGATATCCTTCTTATATTGGTCTCTCATTTTGTATTCTTCGACTTGGATTTCATCACCTTGCGAAGGATACAATTTGTTGAGGTCTCCAGCTCTTAGTTAGGAGGTTTTGCTTGCTATCTTGTAGAGGGTATTTTTCTTTGTAGGGCTGCTTGTTGGCATTCTGGCCGTTTTGTTGTACAGCTCACTTACTGTGGCAGCGGCCTCAGTATATTTTTTTGAGCTTGCTCTTTTGGCTTGTGAGCCTTGTCTTTTCCTAGCTCCCCTTTCGCACGCTCGGTTGCCTGAGGGTTTTTGAGTTCTTTTTAACAAGACTTCATCCACATCACTTAGTTTTGTTCCATGGAGAATCCACCTCCATGCGCCCATGCTCCTTCTGGGACTACCAATCCGGAGACCCCTTTTCAAGGGGTACCTTTTACTTTTCCTCCAGTTGGAGATATTGGTCCTCCCTTTATTGCCACGTTAAATCTTCCTGGATTAACCATAGGATTACCGGTATGGTTATTCAATCAGGTAATTCCGATTGCGCCCAATGTTTCGAATGTTAACTCTCCACCACGAGAGAGTCAATCCCAAACTAATCCTTCTCCTTCTTCATCGGATGAATCTTCTTCCGTTCCTTCTTCCTCGCCTGACCAAAGCAATAGTGTTAGTAATCAGGTGGATAAGAAGAAGAAGAAAAGGAAAGTTAAGAAGAAGAAGAATAAAAAAGAGACCAAGCGTAAACCAGTTACCTCTAATGGTACTCATTCTACGAAAACACCCCGTAAGCCCAAGTTCCCTTGCAAACTTTGTAAGGGTGATCACCTTCTCAAGGATTGTCCTAATCTTTCCCGTGTATCAGAAGTGTGGTCTAAAAACTCCAAACCAATTGTATCGTCGACCTCTGACCATCATGTCGATGACACTCCTTCGACCAGTGACCCCTTGGTGAAGGGTCGTAAGGGTAAAGTCCTATATCCCTATTTGCTATGCAAGGGTATGCACAGTACTTTCCTTTGTCCAAGCATGGATGAAGCTTCGCGATGGTTGGAAGATATTACTAGTTCTCAACTGGTGCTTCCAACAAACGATAGTAAGTTGCCCCTCGACCCCCCGCTGGTTGACCAAGTGATCAATTCAGTTTCATCTGCAATTGATCCCACTCTCCCTCTCGAGAGTGAAGTGATCGAGTCGCTGTCATCCCCACTTGATCCCGCTCTTTCATCGGAGAAAGTCCAGACTGAAGCAGTCACCTTGACACAATCTTCGTCTCATTCTTATCTTCCAAGCGAGAGTGAATTGGAAACCGCTGATGTTTTCCTTATCGGTTCAGAATGTCCTCGGCAAGGGGAAACCCTGTCTATTTCCGCGAGTCCCCCTCCAAGTACTGAGGTTATTTCCTTTGATTGGAATGGTCTAACAGAATATCGTCTTCCTTCGAGTGTTCCTTTTCAAATATCTGTAGGAGTTTCCAATAAAGAAATTTTTCGTACGATAGTTGATGAAGGAGCTTCTGTTAGTATTCTATCCTCAACTGCTTGGCAAGCCTTAGGTTCTCCTCGGCTTGTGCCCGTCACTGACCAGATACTGGCTTTCAATAGAAGGCCTACTGGACCTTTAGGGTCCCTTCCTCAGTTACCTATCACTTTGGGAGGGAAAACTGTCTGTATTGATGTCATGGTTGTCCAACGTCCCTTAGATTTTAATCTACTCCTTGGACGTGATTACGTCTATGCAATGAAGGCTGTAGTGTCCTCACTCTTTCGAGTGATGTATTTTCCCCATCATGGGAATGTTGTGACCATCGATCAGCTTTCCTTTGTGACGCCCACTCATCGCATGACTCCTAGTCACCAGACTTCCCTAAATGTTCCACATGTTTTAGTCGTTTCTTCCCCCTAAGGGGGGACGTTGGAGCAAAGTTCTATTCCGGTGTCAAGCTCGTTAAAAAATGAAACCATCATTTCAAGCATAGTTTACTTTTGGTTTTAAGCTTGTGTAAAAATGAAACCAACCATCATGAGCATAGTTCCCTTTCTATGTCAAGCTCGTTAAAAAATGAAATAGATTCCCACGAGCATAGTTTATTCTCTGTTTCAAGCTCATTAAAAAATGAAACCGACCCTCAAGCACAGTTTACTTTTGGTTTTAAGCTTGTGTAAAAACAAAACCAATCCCAAGCATAGTTTATGTTCAGTTTCAAGCTTGCGTAAAAATGAAACTACCTTCGAGCATAATTTCTTTCTGTTTTAAGCTCATTAAAAAATAAAAAGGACCCTTTCAAGCATTGTTATTATCTATTTTCAAGCTTGTGTAAAAAATGAAATAGATCTCCTTTCCATTTGTTCGAGTCTATCACTAGAGTTAGGATTTGAACCTTCATTTCATCTGCCTGGGTCACTTGGTCCTGGTTCTCCCTACCCCCCCTGGTGAACACATTTGGATTAGTAGCCAGGATTTTTGGGTAAGGAAGAAGAGTAGTCAGACGAAACGAAGCTTGGGGGGCATGTTTAGCCTTTAGCAATCATGCTGGGGGCATTTACCAACCTCTGATCATCATGTTGGGAGGGAACCCATCAATGGGCCTTAATCGTGAGCAGAGTTTACCTTTGGCTTCAAGCTCATTAAAAAATGAAACCAATAGTCTGAGCAAAGTTCTACTCCTGTGTCAAGCTCGTTAAAAAATGAAACATATCCTTTCCCTTTGAGTCGAGTCTCCTCGTAGACTTAGTACCTGAACCTTCTTTTCACCCGCCTATACTTTAGGAGAATGAAATGAAGCTTGGGGGCATGCCTTCAGCCTCTGGAAGTTATGTTGAAGTCAACTTGATCACCTCTCCACACCACATTGGAGCTAAGTCACTTACTTCTAGCAATCATGCTGGGGGGCATGAACCAATATTTGGGTTTCATGACGGGAAGAAGTTCACCATTGGGAACATTTTCGAGCATACTTTCCTTTTTAGGTTTCGAGCTCATTAAACCATGAAAATTATCCTGAGCATAGTTCATTTTCTGTTACAAGCTCATTAAAAAATGAAGCAGACATTATGAGCATTCTTCCAACCTATCTTCGAGCTCGTTAAAAACAGTAAGATGGTGTTTGAGCTTACTTTTCACTTTTTTCATGCTCTGGTTAAAAACATGAAAAGTGGTTTGAGCTTACTTTTCACTTTTTTCGTGCTCTGGTTAAAAACATGAAAAGTGGTTTGAGCTTACTTTTTCCTTTTTCGTGCTCTGGATCCAAACATGAAAAAGATTCTGAGTGCTTTTGATACCATTATCGTGCTCGTTAAACAATTGGAGTAAAAAGGTGTGTCTAACGAGTATAGGTTTATCACTTTATCCGGCCTCGCTAGACTATTTACGGAAAAGGAACTGTGCCGAGTTTACTTTTCCTTTGTCGTTCTCGGTCATCAACCATGACAAAGTTGTACATGGAGTCCATAGTTAAGCTCTTTTCAGACTCCCTAAAATTGAAAAGATTGCCAAGCGAAATTGATTCGTTCACGCTTGTAAAAGGATTTGAATGATCGTCTCCCTAGTGATAGTTTACCCCTTTTTCGGACTAGGGGGCACTACTTACGAAAAAGGAATACTCCAGCCAATCATGACTGGAAGAGTCCTCTCCCGCGTTGTTTTACCCTTTTTCGGGCGATGAGGCTAACCTTACAAAAAAGGACCATTGGAGTCTTCTTTAGTTCTTTTCAGACTCTCTAAACATGAAATGACGACCGAGTTTTCCTTCCTTGGACTCGTTAAAATTCAACATCGAAGGGCCCACTTTGGGACGAACCCCTCCTTTCTTAGGTTCAAAAAACATGTGAGATTGGACTCATCTATGAGATGAGCTATATCGAGCATCTGTTATCCTCCTCAAGCTCGTTAAAAAACAAAGAGGTACTCGTCCATCATGTCGGGGGAAAATGGGAAAATGAGTCAAGTTTACCTTGTTGGCAGCTTGTGAGTCATCACCTTTGAACATGGCATGCATCCTCACCTTGTCTGTTTTGGGTAGTCAGTCTTGCTGATAGTGTCATCATTATGATCATGCGTCCTCATTATTGCTATGAGTTCACACTTCCTGCGGTTCTGTCTGTTCAATTAATCCCTGCTTCCAAGCTCTGTTTCATGCCGTTATATGTTCAAAGGGTTATTACCTTGAGTCCACCTCCACTTCATGTCAAACCTTCCCTTTGTGTCAATACATATTCCATTGTTTCATCGATCCATACTATCTCTCGTTCTGATTTCGTGTCGATGATGTGGGAATCATTATGGCCCACCTTCGACGAGTCTATTCCTGTCGACACCAAATCACTATCCAGGAATTAGGCTTAGGAGTCAACCACTAGTACCTTGGTACCTGCATACCTCAATGGCAGGTTTCCTCGTATTCAACAGTAGGTTTTCATCAATGACCTCTGATTGAATGATCTCTCGGATGCTCGACATCAACTCCTTTATTCGCATTTCGTTGAGATGTACTATAGATACCTTGGGGATCATTGTCATTATTGGTGATTTCCCTCGCATTTGTTAACGGTTCACATCATTGACCGGTAATCAAATGGTTTCTACCATGTTCGACTTCAACACCTTGTAATCACATGGCTAGATTCGTATCTTTTGCGATCGGGTAGAAGACCCTGGGCGCACCTCTATATTTTGATTGCGTCCAGGTTGCGATGGAGATGTCATTTGTATTGTCACACAGATCCACTTATTGTATTGGTCGTGGCTGTGTCATTATTGTCTCATGGATCTACGCTTGTTCATAGTAGCCATGATTTGTCTACAGTCTATATCATCTCAGTACTCATGGATCTGCAATGTATTGGTCGGCAGCCATGCTTTGAGTCATTTGTTTCCGAGCATGGGAATGCCCGCCTCGGTGGTATATCTGACATTTTGTTTCTGTTTCAGCTCCTTGTTGCTCCCCTCGATGCTATCTCCGAACCATATTTGTAAAGTCTTTCGGTCATCAGTCTCTTCTAACCTCACACTTTAGGGGGCATCTGTTATACCTCAATATTACACATTTCGCATTAGTGTCGCATCCTTGCATTACCGACCTAAACGACAGTTTCCCTTAAAGATCATCTGAACATCCAGAGTGAAAACCATTGACTGAACACTGAAAGCAAAACCTTTTTCTGCCATCTGCCAGCCCAACTTAGCCCTGTTTGTGAGCACTACCGCTCCCTGAACATCTACAGGGGCGCGATAGTTATCACTACCGCGTGTTGATCCTTACCTGGGGCGCGGTACTACCGCGTTATGCTCAGTTATAGGGGCGCGGTAGTCTGAATTTAGCCTTTTTGCCTTGGATTTTGGGATTTCGACCTTCGAGGATATTTTGTTGGGATTACCATCTTTGGTTCGATCCTAACTCCTTCTTTGTTTAGCTGGCCTGATCCACTAAACCCTCCATAGATCCACACTTCTCTCTTGTTGGTTAGCCTTCCCATGTGCTATAAGAGAGAAGCTTTCCATGGGCCAAGGGGAGGACTTTTGGGGCATCAAACCTATGATCTTCATACTTCTGCAGAGATAGCTAGAGAAAGCACTTGGAGCTGGAAGTTGGCTTGGACATCAAGCAACTATTGTACATGACTTCAAGTTGGTAATGGAATAACTTGTCTTGTTTTCCCAAATCATTTGTGTTAATTTTGTTTTAATGATATGATTTGTATCTTGCATAGATTTAGATTCTAACTTATGTTTCAGGTTGCTAGAGAATAGTGCATTCTTGTGTCTTGGTTCCATTTTGACAGGTTCATTCGTGAGGGCTTGGAAATTGGAGCAACTACAAAGACAAGCGTTTGGATAGAAGGTGAGTTAAACTTCTTCTACTCTTTCTAGCATTTTAATCTTGAGACGTTTGTTAGATCTAGGGATTCAAGGTAGCATTTCTTTCCTTTTTGTCTTAGTATAGAGTCAGTACATCCTGCTTTATCCTAAGAGAGTTTCTACCTATCCGTAGGGAGAAATTTCTACAACAGTCACAACAAAGATGAAAACAAAATATTACCACCCTAGGGTAAGACAATGATAAACATTACCGTAATAGCAAAGACGCAAACCAATAGAAACACCAGCCGTTAACCAGGAGGTAGCGAACCACACCATGCAGACAACCGGTGCCAACCAGGGCCGACCTATTGTTTTTCTTCTAACTATTCTCTTTTCTGGTTTAAATATTTATTGGAGATTCATTTTTTCCATTTCTATGAAAGCATTAAAATAGAGGAGAGGAAAGCCATATGCAATTTCAAAGCAAGTAAAATAAATAAATTTATTATTTTTCTAATTAGCATGGCAAGCAAGGCATTACCTACTTTTAAATATATTATTGAAAAAGTTTTTATTTCAAAAAAATTATTGATTAATTGATATTTTTTTTAAAAGCGATAACATTTTGTATTAAATAGTATGGAGAAAATACACCAAGATAACAGTTCGCCAAAATAGTGTTTGAGGCCTGCACCAATCCAATTGACGAAATAAATAGAAAGAGAAATGACACATAAGCAAAGTCCAATATCATAGCCAAAATAAACACCAAGCATGGGCCCCAAATAGTTACAGAGATAGTCCATAAAAAAACTGGATAGCCAGGACCCGAGTCCCCTCAAAGAGACCCCAAGCCACCAGCAATAAAAAATAGAAGCCACAGGAGGCCCATCCTCGACAAAGAATATCCAAAAACGAGGTAGGCCCATAAAAACCGATGGGCTACCAAAACAGGTCCAAAAATAAACCAACTAGTTGTTGGATGATAAACAAATTATGGATATGCAAGAAAACACAAAGTGGATGCAAGTTGGATAATAACTAAAGCAGTAAATATGATCTAATAGAAATAAAACAGGAAAGCTAGGAATGAAACAAAAAATTAGGGCCCTCCGAAGATTGTTGATCGTGATCCCATTCCTACAAGAAGATAGTTCCTTCTGGGGAAAGGAAGGCCTTCTTTGATAGATTGTTTGTTAATTGATTTTGTTCTTGGAACATATGTGTAACATTACTCGAATGTTACAAGTCAGTATTTTAGTGATTTTTCAAAAACATTTCATAATAATTACTTAATTTGTAAGCTATATAAAGCCTTCATGAGATAAGCTATAGCCATTAGATAACTTCAAAACAATTATCATTAACACTTATGAGCTCTATCTTCACAATCTTAAATTTTATACAAAACCATTTCTTACTTGTAATCCAATAACATAATAGATTTTCACCATTTTATGATGGGACTTATAAGACCGCTAACGTTGCAATAACCTAGTGATGATTTATATCAAATAAAGCAATGTTCAAGCATTCCCAGTTACATGTATATTCATTTACGCCAATCTTTCCTACACACAATACCTTTTCTAAACACTACTAATCATACTACAGATTTTACTCATAAAACATCATTTACATATTTTAAAGGAAACTTAAATCTAGATGCATTTAATTTACAACGACAAACACATAAGGAGAGACCAATGTACGGGGTTCATCCAATCTACGGGCTACGCCCACAAGAACTATCATATCATATATTATTTGTCAAATTAAAGGGTTACATCATGCAACATATTTGTTTCCATAATGTCTTTAGTAGCCTCTCTCATGGAGAGTAATTTTTAAGACATTTTAATACCATTATCAACACTATGAGAGTGTTCTATAATACTCAACGGAGTTCCTTTCAGATATCCAACCAAACAACATCACCACTTACTGAGATCTATCCTTGTATTATTATATATATATATATGTATATGTATATGTATATGTATATGTATATGTAAATATACTTGTATTCACCCTAACGTCAACATAAATATAAAGATATACTAGATCGTTATGCCATAACTATAACCGAGTGAGTTACGTAGAGATCTATACATAAACCAATTCAACAGCATTCAAACTTAGTAACTATACATACATATATATATATATATATATATATATGTGAATCATTCTGAAACTACACGCAAAGGTTGACTATGCATGCCACATGGTAATCTCATGATTCATATGGCGCATAAAGGAAAAAATATGGCGTTTAGAAACAAATCCTACCCCATGGAAGCTCATAAAATTGCATTGGCTTGCATTATAATTTATATACGCATTCCTTCTTTTCAGGAAATCCATCAAACGGGTTACCAATTTAAATGCAAATAGAAGAATTAACATATGCGCATTTATTCTTCTAGGCAAAAACGTATCACGGACTTAAGTGCAATTAATATGGATCTATCGTTACACATAGGGTTATGCTATCTCACTACACATTTCTTCCTTACAGGAAATCCATCAAACGGTTTACAGGGTTTAAAAGTAACTACCAGAATACCATAAAAAATCATCAGGGATCATCTTGAGAGTTATCCGTCCCTGCGATCCATGTCACAATTAATATGCAGAGTTAGAATAACGTGAAACCCATCAGGGATCATCTTAAGAGATGTCTCATCCCTATGATCCATATTAAAAATAAGGCAGATGTAATAAAGTAGCAAAAATGTGACAGTTGTAACGATTGGAGCAACCGTAATACAACATTCAACAACAAAGGTATCTCTAGGATCAAGCTGAAAATATGCGCCAACCTTTCCTAGGTTCTGCTGGGGCGATCAGTTTTGACAGAGGTGTCATTATGGAAATGAACGTAATACTTAATATAATATAAATTAGGCTAAAACTAAGCGCCAACCTTTTCAGGGTTCTACTGGGCGAACCGGTTTGACAAAGGTGTTGTTATGGAAAAGCACTTGATAAAATATAAAATGAACTAAAATGTTTAAGGCAGCTAGGATATAGATCCAATCTGGCAGTATCAAAATTATACGCTGATCTAATTTGTTATGGGGTGCCATTAAATGCAATTATTTTAATGCATGTATAGCATAACTACTTAGCACAATAACGCTCCTTCAAAAAAATTCTGGATAAAATTTACTGAAAGCGATGATTACTTATCTGGACAGGCATTTTCCCAAATGATAAAACTGTCGAGGTATTCCTTTCCATGACAGCTATCTGTCACTCTGCTATAACACATTCTCAAATGCAGGGTATGTGGAACTGATACAACGCAGAGATCTGCAATCTATCTAAAAGGTAGTGTATAAATAAACCACACCAAGCCGTGATCTGCGTTCTAACCCACAGGCAAGGTATACAGAACCAATACAATGCAGAGATATGCAATCTACCTCAAATGCAGAGTATACAGAACCAATACAGCGCAGTATATATGTGATCTCCCTCAATGTTGTGTATACAAAACCATTACAACGCAGTATATATGAGATCTCAATCTAGCCTCTTTTCATCGCAAAGAACCCCCCAAGGACTATCCATCCTCTATTCCCAAAACTCCAACGCGTGAACTCGGCTTAAAGAGGAGTCGTCCCTTCATAGATTGAGCACCAAAATAAGAGAAAACTAATAGACAGATCGACCAGTCCAGTCCCTAAACCTCCATCTGAGGGAAGCGCCCCCTTCTCTTTCAATACAGTCTCTTTAAGAATACTCTTCATGCTGGCGGTGATAGCGGTCGTAGTTTCCTCTATGTACCTCACCTTTTACCAAGCTAAGGATAATAATGGAATGATCTCTTAGCTAACCTAGGATTATTTAATCCTAGCTATATTATACTAAAGATAATTCCTATAATTTATTAGAAGGTGGCGACGAGTAACCACTCTCCTCAATCTATGACGACAATACTTATAAATATTGGCACTAATATAATACCCACCATCTATCATTAGATTTAGATGGCGACCTTGCCTATCACTTCTCCCTCCTAGTGGATTTATTTTGTCCGTCATTAAGTTGCATCACAATTTATAACATTATGAATTTAAACCATATTACTTAGAAGGTTTACTAGTGGGGACGTGGCCTTGATCTCCTCACCAGAAACCAAATACAATATGCATTTACATTTATAAAAATATTAGGGGTATCAAAGAGGGATATTACAGCCTTCCCCCCTAAAGAACAACACCATCCTTGGTGTTCACCCGTTTCCGCAGTTTGGAAAAAGTTCATCTCTTTGTCTCTTTCTCCATGCTTCATCCTGGTCATTTTTATTCATCATAATATACCAATATCTTGATCAAAACAATTTCTCTTTCAACATCCATTTCTGTATCAACCTCAAGGTATTACAACCTCTTACTATGAGTAGCCCTGCAACATTTGCTATCATCGTAAAATATATGCATGTCATATTCATGATAAATACTTTAGTATTCCTCATACATCAATATTTGTATTTTCAAATCATCATTTTCTTACTAAGTAAACACATTCATCAAGCTATTTGATCGTAAGCAAAGATATACTCAATCCTACACTTACAGAGTGTTCTTCTGGAGTACCTCTGAAAGTTCAATTGTTGGTTTCTTCTGCTTTTCTCAAACAGTTTCTATTACTATAAGACAAGTAGTATTCATAACATGCAAGATATACCCAACACAAGGACGATACCCATCATTGGCTTCCGATAGCTCTCAGGCATATCTCCTACCGGTGCTATTCAGGGTTTTCATCAAGAAACACATCAAATGTTAGTAATCACCACATCAAGTGCTAACAGTACACCAAGTACTACAACAAATTAGGTGATGGACTTATAAACGAAGAAAATTTTTAGACTTGCCTCTAGCATCAAGCAATCTAATATACTTTTCTCAACACCACACAACATCCTGTGATTCCTTAGTGTTATAATGTTTTCCCAGGTCTTATGCTATCGAAGTCAAATTTCCAATCATCAATTCGATCCCTTTCAAAGCGGATCTTGCTGTTTTATTTGACTTAAAGAACCAAAGTACCATATGTTCTTTTCCTTGCTGCTAATTATACATCTTCTTCATAGTGATTGCCCTCTTTTTCAAGGCATATCATATTATCGATCCATGATGAAATTACTTATAAATAAATCATTTTATTGAATGTTCTTTTGGCTCGCATACCACTGCACACCAGCAATTATAAGGTGCATATACATCTTGCTTGACTATCTTGTCAGCATAAAGTTTTTACTATATAAAAGGTTTAACAATAATCAAATCAATTGTTATGTAATGACATTTACCTCATCAACACCATACTCCATCCAAGGAGTCTCAGCATTCTCCGTCAAGTGGCTTGTTAGCAATCACTACTCTTTCTTTGAATGTAAGGTCGTTTGCATTATGCCATCCCTAGAATATAACAAGAGAATAATAATTTTAGTCATCCTTTTAAAACCAATCACGATTGTGTTCATCAACTTGTAGTTTGCAGACTATTTAATGTTGAACCATGTCTTATAACCCTCATACTGTTTTCTTTTTCATTTACAAACACTGCATAAGGATTCTTGATATTAAGTATGTAAAAATTGAAATAAATTTACAAACGCAAACCATTTTCCTTTCTCGGGTTTTTGTTTCAGATGATAGTTAACTTTATCTGAGCCTCTTATTACATGTACTCAAAAGACATTAGCGATGATATCCAACATTACTAATTAGTAATGATGACCTATTTCAAATATCATCTACTAACGAAATGTAAAAAAATTTGAATTTGTTAACATGGTGTAAAACAGACTTCTGTATACTATAGTGATCAATAAGATAAAATATATCTATGGTGATTGTTACACAACATTCGCTAATACATCAAGATCATGTCGTGAAGAAATTAAAGCAGTATAGTCCATCTTCTTAACTTTAACTATCATGATGGGGTGTATTACGACTCAATACATCAGTTTTCGAAACTCATAAGGATACATGATTTCCTAAGGTGTTAATCACCTTTAATCATTGTTGAACATAATCATGGAAGGACATATATTTGGAAACTTTAACCAAACAAAATCAGCACATATTTATAACCTATGTAAACACGGTACCCTATGATCAATGCTATCATAATGTAAATGGATAATCACTGGAATTTAAACTTTAAAGACGACACAGAGAAATAACAACTACTTAAGTGCAACGTCCATATTAGTGGTTTCTAACCATTGCATCATGGCCATTCTTCATATCTAACTCTTTAACTAAAAACCATCTACTCCCACCTTTCTTCTATGTGTACTATGCATATCCCATAGACGACGTAAATCATCCTCGTTATGCTGATGTAGATCTCATAAACCATTTGAGTACCCATACAAGTAATGTAACATTGATTTAACTATGCATATGCATTTCCTATACTATCACCATGTTTAATGGCTATACATCTTAATTCTCATACATAACATTTTGCAAATCCGAATACCATCTTTCTCCCATTCACACATATTGTCTTCATGTTCAATATATCAAGTAATGCATGTAATTAAAGCAATAATACCAGATCCCTTGCATAATATCGATTTATTTAAATACAAATATAGGAAAAGATCATTAATATTTAACATCATGCAATCTCATAACTTAGTTAGTTACCCATGTGGAATTTCTACTACATTTAAATCTCATTTGTTAGTTTTAAAACATAATGCTTCCGCAAACGAGACTTACTCACTTGCAACCCATAGACGTCTTATCAGATACCTCTTGTCGAAACTTGAAACTATATTTTTCTGGTTGCATCTTACAAGTAGAGTCCCTTCACTAATTCAACTAGCCTCTTCCTCGTGCTGAGTCCAAATAGGCCCGAGTGTTATAACTCCTGTTCTGATACCATATGTAACATCACTCGAATGATCCAAGTCAATATTTTAGTGAATTTTCAAAAATATTTCACAATGGCTACTTAATTTGTAAGCTATATAAAGCCTTCATGAGATAAGCTATAACCATTATATAACTTCGAAACAATTATCATTAACACTTATGAGCTCTATCTTCACAATATTAAATTTAATACAAAACCATTTCTTATTTGTAATCCAATCACATAATAAATCTTCACCATTTTATGATGGGACTTATAAGACCGCTAACGTTGCAATAACCTAGTGACGATTTATATCGAATAAATCAATGTTAAAGCATTCCCAGTTGCATGTATATCCATTTACGCCAATACTTCCTGCACACGATATGTTTTATAAACACTACTAATCATACTACAGATTTTACTCATAAAATATCATTTACATATTTTAAAGGAAACTTAAAGGTAGATGCATTTAATTTACGATGACAAACACATAAGGAGAGACAAATGTGCATGGTTCACCCAATCTATGGGCTACATCCACAAGAAATGTCATATAATATATTGTTCATCAAATTAAAGGGTTACATCATGCAACATATTTGTTTCCATAATGTCTTGAACCTCTCTTATCGAGATTACTTTTTAAGACATTTCAAAACCATTATCAACACTTTGAGAGTGTTTTGTAATACTCAACTGAGTTCCTTTCAGGTATCCAACCAAACAACATCACCACTTACTGAGATCTATCCCCGTATTATAATATATATATATATATGTAGATACTTACATTCACCCTAATGTCAACATAAATATAGAGATCTACTAGATCTTTATGCCATAACTACAACCGACTGAGTTACGCAGAGATCTATACATAAACCAATTCAACGACATTCAAACTTAGTAACTATATATATAAATATATATATGTGAATCATTCTAAAACTACACGCAGAGGTTGACCATGCATGCCACATGCTAATCTCATGATTCATATGGTGCATAAAGGAAAAAATACGACATTTAGAAACAAATCCTACCCCATGGAGGAAGCTCATAAAATTGCATCGGCTTGCATTATAATTTATACGCATTCCTTCTTTTCAGGAAATCCATAAAATGGGTTACGGAATAAAATGAAAATGCAAGAATAACATATGCGCCTTTCTTCTTCTAGGAAAAAACGTATCACAGACTTAAGTGCAATTAATAAGGATCTATCATTACACACAGGGTTATGCTATCTCACTACGCATTTCTTCCTTACAGGAAATCCATCAAATGGTTTACAGAGTTTAAAAGTAACAACCAGAGTACCATAAAAACTCATCAGGGATCAGCTTGAGAGTTATCTGTCCCTGCGATCCATGTCACAATTAATATGCAGAGTTAGAATAACATAAAACCCATCAGGGATCAGCTTAAGAGTTGTCCTGTCCCTACGATCCATATTACAAATAAGGCAAATGTAACAAAGTAGCAAAAAATCGACAGGTGTAACTCTTGGAGAAAGCATAATAAAACATTCAACAATAAAGGTATCTCCGGGATCAAGTAGAAAATATGCGCCAACCCTTCACAGGTTTTGCTAGGGCAATCAGTTTTAACAGAGGTGTCATTATGGAAAGGAACATAATACTTAATATAATATAAATCCGGCTAAAACTAAGCGCCAACCTTTTCAGGGCTCTACTGGGTGAATCGGTTTGAAAGAGGTTTTGTTATGGAAAAGCTGTTGATAAAATATAAAATCAACTAACATGTTTAAGGAATCTAGGATATAGATCCAATTCGACAGTATCAAAAATATACGTTGATCTAATCTGTTACGAGGTGGCATTAAATGTAGTTATTTCAATGCATGCATAACATAACTATTGGCTTACATAATTGTCTTGAGGTTTTTTGTAAAGACCCAGGTTCTTCGTGGTTCAATGAACCAACAAAACCCCTTTTCACCAGCCCTTTCGACAACAATCTGTGAACAGACTGAGGTCTCACGCGAGACGAAGTTATGGGGGGCTGCGGAATCTGGTTTCCACAACTAGGTTATGAGTGCGTAAACAGATCTGATGAACAGTGCGCCGCAGGACTCGCGCTACAAACTGAAGGATGCATGAAGCTTAACTCCTTTACGGTCAATACTTACTCTATCACACATCCAAGGACTGCGCGATGTCGGATGGTCATTCGTCGACAGGACAACGCAACTGATAACTACACTTCCTATTTAGACTTAACTGATTTCAGTGACTTTACTTAGTATTTCCTATCCATTCATCAATTTCCTTATGTTATTTATCTTATGACTGATGCAATATGACAACACATAATATACTGCACACTTCCAGTGCTGTGCTTCAAGTGGATCGCACGACACGAACTCCACTTACTTAAGTATTATCCCAATCCACCTATGCATTCATAGACTTAGAAATACTTGTACATCTAACATCCATCCACATATGTGATACTTAACATATTATTCCCATCTTCATTCTTATGGAAAATACATATAAAAGTAAAACACATAAACTGATAAGCAAGATCTTAAGCATTCATAGTAAGCAAACATACAGATTCAAGCATATAAACAATCACAAAACACAGAATTTAACGTGGTTCACCCCTAGGATGGGAGCTACATCCACAGGAACTGTTGTTATATTATCTTGGGAAGGGTACAGCAATTCTAGTCTATGCACTCATCTGTAGACTCTCTTCTCTCTCAATAAGTCTATGTGCATGCAGCTTGTAGAGCCTTTACAATAGCATTCAACAAAACAACAAGTATTGCCCAAGATTATACAATGAAGATTTGAGATTAACCCTTTCCCATACAAAATGTTCCTTCTTATAGATCATGCCCGTAGATCATGTCTTTACAAGGAATAGGAAAAAAACCCTAAGATTTCCCAAAAATGTCGTGGTTTTCCCTTAACTAGACTATTAGGCACTAATAGCAACTCCTCCATCGTGGCCATATTATGCGCATGGTCACATTGCTTTCATCATGCCCTGTCGACCGCATGCAAACTATAGCTTTCATCCAGTCGTTCCTTCTCTAACGACCTTATGCATCCAGTTCACGTCATGCTTCCTTTGCTCATGTGACCGTTCGCTTTCCTTCCGCGATGCTCCTTACCCATCTACTTGGTAATCATGGAGTATCTTAACCAAAAATAGACCGCTGATGGTCTTACCAGAATACATGCCGCTTTCCTTCCAACATTCTTCCTTGCCAGATCCCCACAGATCAGGCTCTTCACAGCACTGTCTCTTCGCGGCGTTGGCTTCCTCTCTCTATCGATGTTGCATTGCACTCAACTTCGTAGCTCCCAAAACTGTCTTTTCCCAAAAAGTCTCTAGTTGAACTATGCTCAACTTCGCAGTTCCAAAACTATTTTGTCAAAAATGCCCTACTTGGGCTAGGCCGAACAGGCCCCTAACACTTACATGTGGCTTGTCCCCGAGCCACTTTCAACTTCTGGTTCTCCTAGCTGCTCTTCTTCCTGTGGAGCTAACTTAGCAGTGAACTCTTGATAGGTTGCACTCAGCTTTGCAACCGAATCCTTGGTATCTTGTTCAATACTTTTGATGGTGTCTAACACATCTGGTTCTATGTCATTCTTAGTGTGCTCTTTGACTGAATCATGTGCGTCACAGAGCTTTGTCAGCTTTGCTTCTAACTTTTGTGTTAGTTCGTGTGCTTCCTCCTGTAGGGATTGAGCTTTATCTCCGACTTCAGTTTCCCTTTCTCTCAATACTTGAAGTTCCTTCTTCAGTTCTCTGACTTCCTGATATCTTTTTAGTGTCTCTCTTGGATGCAGGGCCTTAACCTCCATGTCCAAGGCTTTGAACGCAGCCTGCATTTCATTCACAGTGTTTTGGACTTCCAGTAACTTTGTGTCCTCTTCCAGTGCATTAAACATTCTTTCCGCTTCGTCGACCAAAGTTTGGAAATTAGTGACTTCACTGGCTATACTTTCGGCATCAGCTTTCACTTCCATTGCTCTAAGTTGTTACTGATCAGGTGGTGTCTTTGGCTGATTCTGCGCTTCCAAGGCAACCATCTTCTCCTGTTAATCAATCTCCATGTCTTTTATCCCATTTTTAAGACCGTTGAACACCTCGCCGATCTTAAGGATAGTGTCCGCAGGTTCTGGATGCTCTTCGCATTCGGGTATCTTTTCTACTACCGAAATGACTATATGCTCTAATCTCATCTGCCGGTTGTGCTCATCTTGAAGCTGCATGGTCCTCTTTAAACTTGATTCCTGCAGTTGCTTAAAATTTTCTTGTAACTGATGGTCCTGGGTCAGAGCGACCATACTTCGATCATGGATCTCTTCGACAACTTGCAAGTGTAGATTGTGCAGGCCCTCTAGTGGCAACATCGCAATGTCGATGCCCACAGGCTCTATGTTCTACGTGCCTGAAGCCAACTACTCTCGTGGTGAATTTATACTTAGTGGGTCAAGCTAGACTATGCATGACTTTGGTGGAAGGGTCAAGGCTAGAGGAAATTTCCTCGGTTGCGAGGTATCCCTTGACCTTCCTTTCGACTCTGAATCTCGAGGCAAGGGCAAGCTACGCTGGACTTGCTCAATTTTTTTTGTTATGCCTTGCAACGTAGTTAGATTCTTCTGCAGAGTCTTTTGAATCACCTCATCCTTTTTATCTTTGGAGACCATCAGGTCTTCCATCTGCGCGGTTACCGTGAATGTGATCATCTCGTAATCATCATCGTGGAGCTTGGCTTCTGACTGGGTCTTAATAGCTTTTTGCTTCTTTTCTGTGTTTTTGGCTATACAGAACTCTCTGCTTCCTTCCTTTTTCCCGTCCACAGCTCTTCAACAATAGATGTAGGGATTGGATTACTCTCCTGGGAGTCACTCTCGATTTCCACAATTCCTTTGACTTTAAATTCAGGTATCCATTCCTTCATAATGGTGTCGATGTCTTCTTCGCTCATGTGGTAGTTCCCTTGGAACCATTCCGGGTTCTTCTTTTATGCTTTTGCTGAAATGCAGATAGAGTGCATATCAGCGTAAAAATTGACAGTGCAAATATATTTAGTTGTTACCTCTTTTTATATCCACGGCTTGGCAATAATGACTTCACATAGCTGCTCATAGCATGTGTAGAAGACTTCAACTGACGCGTGTTGTCTTTCTTCTATCAAATTCACCCAGAGGTTGGCATAATGGGATCCTCTACAATCATAACTATTAGTGATCAACCCAACATAATGTTTTGGGTCCTTCCACCCTACAAATGCAATCAACACTATCAACCAAGTATAGTGGAAGTTGCTGCCATGTGTCTGCATATCGCTCAATTCTTTTAGAAACTCATTTAACAGGTACTGACACCAGTTAAATCTTCCTCCCGTCGCAGCCTTTTCCCAAAGGATCACAGTGCCAACGGGTACTTCAGTGGGTAATTTTTTTTGCAGAAGCTTTCCTACTAGCATTTGTGTTACGAATCGTGTAGCCTCGTCATCTATGACAAAGTCTCTCTTTCCTTTCACGATGGTGTGTGATTTCTTCATCTTCGCGATGACCTCCTTCTCCCTATTTTTTCCTTGAAACAATTGCTTGGGGTCCTCGCCTTGCTTGCTTAGCCCCATGATGTGATGGATCAAGTTGATGTTCAGGTCGACGTTGTGACCCAACTATAGATATCCTTGGTGGGTGCACGACATCAGAGTGTGCACCACTGCATTCAGCTCTGTTGTTCGGTCAAAGTGTGGGAGCCTCAATAGATTGAGCAATCCCGATTCGACTACTCTGGATAACCAGTTCTGCACGACCAACACAGAATTGCCTTTTACATCCTTCCTCCAACACATATACTGATATGGTTGAAATTTTGGGAACTTTGGCTTAGCCAGATCCTTCTGCATCTGAAGTAGGTCGAAGTCTTCAAACTTACACTCTGCAATATTCCCCAACATATTTCCTTCTATCTTCACATGCTTCGAGCTAGGTGAGAGTGAAATCTCATACTTCACATTCTTCAACAACTTAATTGTCGGTACATCCTCTACACACGGCGAGATATACTGAGGGGTCAGCTTAAGTGGTATTTCCTTGCCACCTAGTAGAAGTTCTTGTTCCGTGGAGCTCATCATTTTTGGTTTCGATTTCTTTGTTGCTGGTACTTTGCCCTTATCTTGCATAACTGTAGAATGTCTTGGTGATCGTCTTGAACCCTGTCCTTTCTTAGTAACCACTTTCTTAGTAGGGGTTCTCATCAACGCTTCAATACCACCGTATTTAAACACCTTCACAGTCTCCTTGACTATGAATTCTTCCTTAATGGATGAAATTTCGGACATTGATGGGCCTGGCCCAAGTGGGGCATTTTTGAGAAAGTAGGTTTTGGAGCTGTGGAACGAAGCACAGTGTAGGTAAAGGAATTTTAGGGATAAGTTTTTGTATGTTGCGAAGTTGCGCGCAGCGCAGTGTTGGAAGAGCTGCGAAGTTAGTGCTGTGAGGATAACAACGCTACGATGTGTTTGGTCAATGGAAGATCCAGCTAAGCAGAGTGTTGGATAGAAGACAACACATATTCTGGTTAGGCCTCGGAGATCTATTTTTGGAAAAGATGCTTGATAACTACCAAGTGGTGGGTAGGTGCATATCGGGAGGAAGGTGACTGGTTGCACACACAGAGAACCACTACTTGAACCAGTCGTCTAAAGGCCGTGAAAGAAGGAACAACTCAGCGAGAGAAACCTATTGGAGCACACGTGACATGGGGGCTAATAGTGACGTGTCCACACACAGAGGATGGCCACAACGGAAGATCCGCTACCAGACACCAGCAGTCCGGTTTTGGGGAAAACTGTGACAGTTTTGTAAACCTAAGGGGTTTTCCTACGAAATGTAAAGACATGACCTATGGGCATGGTATATAATAAGGCATGATTTTGGAAGGGAAGGGTTGGTCATTATTGAATATTGTTAGAGTCTGTAAGCTTGAAGCTATTGTAAAGGCTCTGCAGCTGAATGCTCAGAGACCTAATTTTGAGAGAGAGAGAAGAGCATATGCAGCTGAGTGCGTAGACGAAGAACTGTTGTACCCTTCCCTAAAGAAAATATAACAATAGTTGTTGTGGACATAGCCTCCATCCGCGGGGTGAACCACGTTAAATACCGTGTTATGTGATTGCTTGGTGTGTTTTCCATTGTTCATTTACTTGATATGAATGCTGATGCTGAAGTTATCTGATATTTGTTTCTTTTATCTGTATTCTTCGTGGAAAAGATGGGAATAAGATGTTAAGTAGTTCATATATGGATGAATGTTAATGCTCAAGATCTATAAGTCTTTGAATGTATGGATCTGTTAAATAATCATAGAGTTGATTGTTAAGGTTGAAGTGCTGCATCAGGGCACGCAACATTGTATATTTCATTCCATTACATATGTTTAAATCAGTCTAAGTGTTGATGAATGATTAAAGATTGTTAAGTAAGATTGGTTAGTTTGATCAAGTCTTGAAGTGAATGCACGGTCTGGTTGATGTGCTGATCCATTATAGTGCTACGAGATAAGATGTTGATAGCTTATCGTTGTACCAAAAAATCTAAGAATCCTTAACTTAAGATCTGCAAGCTTAGTTAGTCTGAGGAGGGAGCATATTTACCCATTGCCCTGTCCTGTTGCTATAACCTATTAGTACCGCATAGTCCATGGATGCGCTTGTTGTACAAGTACTCCAGTGTGCCGTAGTAATTGACACAGAGTAGAAGACTTCGCACAGTCTTTTGTCCACAACATGGAAGAGATACTTACTGCACTGCTCATCAGTGAGTTTAGGCACTCGCATCACCAGGTTGTGGAAACCTTATTCCACAACCACCCCCTCAGATTCGCTTCGGGTGAGACTTTAGTCTGTTCACAGTCTATTGCTGAAAGGGCTAGCGAATAGGGGTTTTATTGGTATCCTGCATCGTGAAGTACCTGGGTATACATTGGAAAAAATCTACATCAGTAACTATGCCAACAAATGGTTCCGTTGCCGGTGCAATACTACTTGGCGCCATAGCCGCCGAAGGAGAATAAATTAATTGGTGTCCATAGATACTGAATGAGTTTCTAGTGGAGTTGAATGACATGTAGATCAATGGTGGATACTTCCATTTCACCTGGATAATAGTGTTGATCGCCTTTGTGGGATGGAAGGAGCCGAAGCAGTATGTTTGAGTGATAATCGACACTTCGGACTGCAGAGGTGCTCGCTATCAGAACCTTTGGGAAAATTTGAATGCCCAAAGACAACACAAGATAGTGCTAGTCTTTTACACATATTATGACCAAGCACATGGGGCCATCATGCTTACGCCTTGGATAACAAAGTAGGTAACAAGCAAATATACCCGCATTGTCAAATTTTATGCTGTGATGAAATGCATCTCGATTTCAGCTAAAGCGCAAACGAAGAATCTTGACTGGTACCCAGGAAACTACCATATGTACGAGGAAGATATTGAGAATATCATGAAGGAATAGCCAGCTGAATTCTGAGTTGAGGTTGTGGACGTCCAAAGCGACTCTGGCGAGGATGAACCAATCCCGTGTCCCATAATAGAAGATAAAGAGGCAGGAAAAAGGAAGGAAGTAGGGAGTCCTTCACAGCCCAAAGGGCCAAGGAAGAAGCAAAAAGCTACTAAAGATCAATTGGAAACAGTCCTTAGCGAGGATAATTATATAATGATCACCACGAAGGTCATAGAGCAGATGGAAGAGCTCACAACTGATAAAGAGAAAAAGGACAAAGCAATTCAAGACAATTTGCACCAGAACCTGACCACACTGCAGGGGATCTCAAAAAAAATCGACGAAGTAAGAAAAAGATTACCCTTTCCACGGGAGTCAGAGTCTGAAAGGAAGTCGGGAGGGACTTCACAGCATATTACACCATATCTACCATTAGCCGTGCCTACGAGGTCCCATGTTGTCCACCTAGAACCATTGAATGTAAGGCTTCCCCTACCTAAGCAACTACTATTAGATACGAAAGATGTAGAGCGAGTGGAGCTTGACCTTGCGAAGATACCAATGCCTGGTCTACACTATTTATAGTTGCAGGTTATTGAAGAAATGCATGACATAACAATAGACGAACTAAAGGGACAGGTGGAGTTGCAGACAAATTACAAACAACTAGAAGAATCTATCTCGTGGAGAGTTATGGAGCTACCAGATGAGCATGATCGACGGAATCACCTAGAATCCACGATCACCGCAGTTGCAAATGAGATACAAAAATTTGAAGTACAATTGGACCCCATGGATATTGTCATTAAGATAGGCCAGATGGTCAACAATCTTAAGGAAGAGATAGATGATATGCAGATCATCCATGAAGCTGAGCTCTCTGCACTTAGAGGCAAGATGGAGCAAAAGACTGCACCAACTGAGCAGCAGTTAAGAGCATAGGAGGTAAAGGCCGCTACAGAAAGCAAAGCTACAGAGGTGTTGAAGTGCCAAAGTCTACTAGATGAGGGGTCGAAGGCATTCATGGCCCTTGAGAAGGACTCACAGTTGCTAGAAGTCAAGAATGCTACCAAAAGTAAGCAAATAGCATTAGAGCAGTTGGAAGAGGAAGTTAAAGCGTTTCTGACAAGAGAATGACTCCACGGGTTCAAGGAGGTTAACGCACTGAAGAAAGAAGTTCAGACCTTAAGAGAGAAAGAGGCTGAAATTGAAAATAGAACACAACCTTTGCTAGAGAAAGCTGACCTAATCTCACAAGAGATCGAGGACAAACTGAAGAAGTTACGTGAAGGGCAGGAACAAGTAGAAGAACATAACAGAGAGGAAATAATAGTTGAAATATTGGACACTGTCCTACAAGTCGAGCGGGAAACAAAGGAAGTAGTCGAGAAGTTGATTGTTGCATACAATGACTTCACTGCAATGCTAGTTCCGTAGGAGGATGAACATGTAAGATCCTTGGGAAAGTTCAACCGAGATATTAACTCAACTTCAAAAAATTTATAAATTTTTACTAGTAAAATTTCTATCAATTCCTTCGAACCATGTAGGAGGTAAGTGAGGGGTACTGAGGTAAGGAATGAGGATGGTGGGATGAATATTTAATTCTGAAAAATATATGAGGTTAAGTGCAACAGTAGGTCAAAAGGTGCATATTGGTGATGTCCTATGCACCATGTACCAGTACCTTTTACCTTTCAACAATAGAGCTAGTCTATTGCCTACTTCGGGGCTTCCTGGGTAGCTGGCATATGCATACTAGACAGGTAGGGGTTCTGGGAGTTAACGATAGAGTTTGTATTATTCAAATGAGTTCTAGTTATTTTTAGGAAGGTATTTTTGTAGAACTGTGAGATTTTGGGAAGTATTGGGGTTTTGGGGCTCTCTTGGGATTGTTGAGCTAGTATTTTTCTTAACTTTCCAAAAAGGGTCGAGAGGATTCCAAATTATTATTTTTATGACTGATATGGATACTATACTAAGATAAAGACCATATCCAACTGACAAAATGTAAAAAGAATGATTAAAATGGGTTTAGCAGGAAAAGTGGTGAAACTAGTCTAGAATTGTCATCAATCTAGCTAGTCTTGCATTTTAACTTCACAAACCACTTTTAAGAATTAAAAAATATGCTATGATATTAATTTCAACTCTAATATAACATATTCCATCCATAAAACTCGAAATCTGACATTCAAAACACTCCTTCTTTTATTAATGCTAGCTTCTCAAATCATGATGCCTCATAGTCTAGTTTTCTGTTACAATAGTGGAGAAATAGAGAAGAGAAGAGAGAAGTTACTTCGGATATTAAATGGAGGTTATTATCAGTCCATCTACTGATTATATGGCTGAAATTGTTTCATTCTGAACATGCTGGTCTCCAATGGATTCCATCTTCAACTGGTTCTCGCCTTTAGGAAATCACTTCCAAAACTGGCTGATGGAGAAGTAGGAGTAGGAGAAGATTAGAGATTCGATATGAACTTTGATTTCTGGAATATAGAAGCATCTAATGTCTGCAATATTCAGCTGATAGACTTCACTAGAGGTCCTGAGAACATCTCTCCATAATTATCTTCTTCCACTGGTGTTCCTCCACTAAATCTAGATGCAAATCTCCTTAAGTGATGGCCTCCTCTTCTATCTGACATTAGATATTCATGGCTGAACTGTACTGAATGATATTAGCTGTAATATTTATTGTTGGACCTGCATAACACTCTTAGGAAACTCATGGGGCCTTGGGGCACATCACCCAAGCATAACTAGTTGAGGAACAAAACTCAACTTGGAGGGCTTAGAGCTCTCACTCACAAATTCCAATAATCATCAAAAGTTCTTTCATGGAGTTAGAAACCTTCTTAAATAGAGGAGATGACTTCTTCCTCAAGTTAGCCACATGCGTGGATGAATGAAGGCTCCTTCCTTTCTAGTAATGGAAACTTCTTACTTGAAAACTTGCCTTCTTTTGTCTTCCTTCACTCTGATTAGCAACTGCACCTTAGGTAGATTTTCTGGGTGTGTTGCCATTTCTTTTCTTACTGCGTTTCTTGTTTTCTTCCACTTTATTCACTTTCCTCTTTCCTACTTTTGTCTGATTTTTCCAGCTTTTGTCAGTTTCCTTCTTGGTTCACCTTGTCAACTTGTCTCTATTAGATTCCTTAGCTTTTCTGAGACTATACCACTTAGGCAAGTTTGGTTCACTTACCAATTCGAATTTCCTAGCCATGTCATCGACCCATTAGAGAGATTTTGAGGTCAAAAAATGGCCTCCTAAGAGATGTACTACAAAAATATGAGATATATTAAAATATTATGAATTGGGTGTTTTATGGGGTAGGTATATATGACAAGTCACCTCCCACACTATTTTCTATGCACAATATAAATAACCATGGTTGAGTTACTTTTCAAAATTCATTAGAAATAAAATTAATAAAATAAGTCTACATTGATGTGACTAAGATTCATTGTAAATTCCCAAAAATTTATTGTCCTTTAACATTTATTTGTCTCGAACTTGCAAATGAAATTAAATAATAAAAAACATTTTTAAGAGCTATTTTTTTAATTTTATGTTGACTTTTTATATTTAGTACTTTTCTCATGAATTTAATAATGTAATTTAATTGAGAATTTATTTACATGTAAAATGTCAATAATATTATTATAATCCACATTGCATTATTATTATTATTTATTAAATCTATTATTATTCTTTATTAGTTTGACATTATGTTATTAAATAAAATGGAGTGAATATATAATTTAAAATTAAAAACATAAAAACGATAATATATTATTTTATAAAAAAATGTGAAAAGACTTTCTTTATGAATTAAGAGTACTTCACTTGAAAATGACAATAATATTATTTTATGAGAAAGTGTGAAAATACATTCATTATGAGTACTTTACTTGAAAATGACAATAATATTATTTTATGAAAAGACTATCATTATGAGTACTTTACTTTATGACTTAAAAGTACTTACACCACTACCTTGGTTAACTATGTGTTTTCATCCACCATAGAAAATTTGACAAATAAGCATTCTTAACTCATGCAATGCCACCTCACCAAGGGGGATGATGTCATCTACTAGAATGTGATTGGTTGTATTTTATAGTACATTTTTTTTGTTTTGAGGCCATTTTTTGACCTCAAAATTTCTCTAATGACTTGGCACATTTATTAGCAATAAACATTTAAATGAAAATAATTTAACTTAGTAATTAATTAATTATCCAGTAATTAATTAATTGTTATGGTGTAATGCTTCAAAATTTCCCCAATTAATTAATTTCTCAATTAGTCAATCACTTAGACTTAGTCATGGGGTTAATAACTGCATGGGAGCCCTCCTTATCCATTTAATTCTCAAATACAACCTTAGGAATCTTCCATAATGTAGTTTCCATACTTTCTCATTAATTAAATAATGATTGCCTAGGTGACATAGGCCAGAATTACCCCATGGACCATAGAAAAATATGGGGACATGATAGTCCTCTCTTCCTAAGATTGCTTGTTCTCAAGCAATGTCAGGATTCCACCAAGCTTTTGTTGCACCACTCTGATTGTAAGTGTCCCCATCAACTGTACAGTCTGAAAATTAAACTTGGGCCCTAAAAAAAAATGAATAAAAACTACACTGTAATTTATATCTGCAAATGAACCAGCAATGAACAAAATTTTCAACCCAGTTAGGATAACTTGAGTAGAATTCCTGGATCCTATTGTTTCTCCTGCAAGGACCAAAACTGTTCTATCATCTTTGGAAATATGTCACTCCAATGAATGCCCAGATTCCAAAGTATCAATTCCATTTTCCCAATCATCAAAATCAATTTAGTGAATCTGTCATCAAGCATGTGCCTTTTTATCCGAGGAATAACTGAAAGGACATTATTGCAAACTAAACCAAGTGGATAGAAAAATGTTCTTCTAGTGAAAACATCCAATGGCTCAACTCTCTACCATTGGAGAAAAATTTCAAGCATCCCTCCCAGCATGTGGATTCCCTCCACATAGGCCAACTTCTACAAGTAAAATGTTCCATTAATTTATCTTGGCAACTTGCCTGCTTAGATGCCTTCTCTTGATCATAAGCATACAAAATTTTGCAAGGTAGTTTCATGCTTGTCAGGTAATCTTTCACCCAATCCATATGTGGATGAGTGACATCAAATGGCTGCAAAATATACTTTTGTTGCTGCTCACAATTCAAGACAATGATAGTTATAATAACAAATTTATTGCAGAAACAAGTGAACCTTTTACCTTCCATATTTTCTTTTCTAGTGAGGCCTCTATCCATCCATCTGGTGGATGAATTGGAGATCCTGCTTGTTGATTTATATGAGCTACAATCATGCTTCTCTTCTGGAATAGGATCCATCTCCCATGGGGACAGATCATGATCCTCCTGCTGAACATGTGACAGAAACCAGAAAAATGTCTTCACCCTCTACTCATTCCCCATTGGTGTTGTTGAATCTAGGACATGTGGGAAAGAACTGTGAACCTTCTTTGCATGTATGCAACCTTCAGTAATTAGACTTATGGCTGAAAATTCTTCATTACCGGCTGTCCCAAATTGGGTTCTCTCATCACACTCTTTCATGGGAGAGTGATTGTCTTCAAGGAACAGCTCAAGTTCCCTTGGAAAAAAATCCTGTGCTTGGTTCTCATCAAACTGTTCTGTACACTCTTCAAGCACATATAAAAATGAATGATCCTCATAATCCACCATCTCATGCGGTTCATCCCTATGGTCAAGAATTCTTCCAGCTGAATGAAGTTGACTAAATGGTGTGTAGGAGGGTAGGGGGGATCTTTGCAACTTTTCATGAAGCTGCAATATTTCCGTCTTGGATTCTTGGAGGGCACCTTGAGCACTTCTTAAAGAATATTGGGTGGCCATTAATTCATCAATGAGATTTCTGATCTCTTTATCATCCCTCAAGGATGTATCATGAAACAATTCTACAGGCTCCAATAAACTATCTCTATCAGAAAGCAGGTTCAAGAATTTACCTTTTATGCTTGCCATGTATTTCTGAAATTCTTCCATGTCTCTCATGGAAGATTGCTCCCCCAAATTCCAACAAAGGTTATTCATTAAGGAATGTGTGTAATTGAGGGTTTGAAGGAATTCTTGGATCTTCTGTTTATCCATCTTTAAAGATCCTGCAAGAAGATGAGGTTCTTGCAGATGTTCATCCTCTTCATTTTCCATCGTCGGATCAATTCCATGCAGTGCACTTGAAGTTTTGAAATCTGATCTATATGTTCCTGCTGCAATATTTTCATCTTTCAGGTCCTCAAAAACATAATTTGGGCTGCAACATTGTTATAGGTCAAACTTGCACCTCTCCGTTCATGATCACCTTGAGCTGTTGATCACACAAAAGGACAACTTGGATGGAGGAACATGTTGACCTCAGATGAGACTTTGATTTACTCCACCTCCAGACAACACTGAAAAAACCCTAACAATATCATTCTGAGATATGAGCGCTACTCTAATTCAATAGACTAGCGCCTGTACGCTACTCTAGTGTATAATAGTAGCACTCAAAGCCTTATAAGCACTACTCCTATTCAGCATCGTAGTGCTCAACATTTAAAAATTGATGAGCGCTAGTTTATAAGCACTAAAGTATCGCCCTAAACGCTACTTCACTGAACAATAGTAGCGTACATCTCAAAAGATGATTAAAAAATAATTAATTTCACAAAGAGGATTAGTTGCTGGTAGTTTCCCAACTTCCCCAACTTCCTCCATAACCATCTCTTTACCTGAACTACTTCTATGATCCTATAAATACAGGGAAGAATAAAGAGAGGGGTTAGATAGAGAAACATAGAGACATGAGTATTGTGAAAATACTTTTAAAGAGAAGCTTGCATTGGAGGAGTTTATGCTGAAGATATGCAAGCCAGAGAAGAGCAAGAGCCCAGAATCAAGTTGCAGGAGCATGTCACAAAGTCAGGTATATTTGTAACATCAATTTGCATTTGACAATAAAAGGTTGAAGTGTCTTTCTTGTCCCAAATTAAGTGTTTATTGAAATAATATACTAGTTTGGATCTGTTTTGGTTAATATTGGATGTTTACATGGTTTTGTATCTTTCCATCATTATATATTATCCAAGATACGCTGAAAAAGGTATTTGTATTGCAGGTTTACTGAACGGAAGGTGGACTTGAGGATCAAGCGCAAGATCAAATAACATCTAGGATCGAACGTCAGTTGAAAGGTATGTTCTCAAGGTCTATAACTCATTTCTTTTCATGAACATCTTTGTAATACAGTTAATACACTTACCTGTCATCCCATTCCAGTTGATAGTATCAGTTTCCTTACTATAGGGTGTTTTTCCCTGCCAACAGACTGGAGACTCCACTGGGGATAGTTGTGTTTTTGCTCTAGGAAACCTTTTCTTGTTTGTCTTCTCAGAATTGTTTCAACTCCTTTTTTGTGCTGAGAAACCCTGTAGGTACCCCCCGCTTTTTTTTCTTTGCTTCAATCAGTTTTTATTGTATCTTTTCAAAGTCAGTTTTTAAAATTTTAAAATATGAGCGCTACTTTGTTGTACATATAGTAGCGCCCATACGCTACTGTGCTATACATACAGTAGCACCCATCTCTGCAGGAGCGTGAGTTTCCCTACTGCACAGTAGGGTACATCTCCTGAAGCCTTTTGTTAGTGGTTTGCTTGAGTTTTTAGCCTTTTTTGTGGTCTTCTGACTTTGCTTTTAGATCTCCTTGACTGGTGTATGAGGTTTTAAACTTTTTTTTTAAGTCATAGAACCTTTCTTTGAGTCTTTTAACCATCTTTAGATCGCTTGTTTTCCTGTGGAACGTTTGGACTGTTTATAACGTTTTTGGAAGACTAGGTTGTGTTTTGTGGTGAGCACTTCCGCTTGTTAGGCCTTGACTGTATGTTGTTGGTTTACAAGCCTGCATACTTTTGTATCTGTTGTTTGTGGCAACATTTGTCTGCTCTTTACCTATCCTATCCTTTGTTTTAGGGTTTGGTCCGCTTTAGAGCCTTTAGGGTGTCTTCCGAACTTGTTGATTTCCAATCTTCTTGGACTTCTTGTCTTTTTCTGGTTTCAAGTGTATTTAAAGTGCTTGGCTGATTCATTTCTTAGTTCCTTGTGTTAGTAGGGTAGTTGGTAGCTTGCTTGCCTACTTTTTTCTTGGCATAGTGGTCTTGATAGGGTTAGATGCTTTAGGTCAGTTCTCTTGTATCTATCTCCTTTGTTTTCTCCCACTTTGTTTCCGAGTATAGAGGCTTTTTTTTTGCAAAAACCCTGTAGGTCAAGTCTTTTTTGAGCTAGTGCCTTGACAACTATAAGCTTAAGAACCATTTTTAGCCATACTTACACATTGCACACAAGTCTTATTTGCTTTCCATGTTTATAGTTCTTTTTCGTTTATGATAACAGAAAAAGCAAAAAAATTGGTAGTTTAAGTTTAATAAGGCTTATTTTTGTTACAAGATAGCATAGGTTATTTTGTGTACAATTTCGAAAGAAAAAAAAAAGATATTTAAGTAGATTTGCTCAGTTTTTCAGTTTGGAAAAGAAGTTTAAATGAAAAAAAAAAGAGCTTTGTTGTCAAAAGTTAGAATTTATGCACTTTTGTTTTCTTGTTGCAACCACGCCACACAAACGCACTACCTTTTGAGTGATAACAACCCTAATTTTTTTTTAATAAAATGAAATAGAAACACTTTTTCTTTTTTAGGGATACACTACACCAACTAGTCTTGGTTATGATCTTGAGTTTAAATCACCTTAAACCACTCAAGATCACACATTACGCAAAAATCGTAGTTCGACTATCACAGGTAAATCCATTTCACTCAAAGCTTGCCTGATATTTATGCAGTAGGTCTTGTGAGATTAGATTGTTGGGAATGATCCTCCTGCTTTCTGTTTCGAGCATATACCAGGATTGGATTGCATATGGGGACTCTTTAGAGTTTCGGGCTCAGTTACCCTGCCCACGCCTTCTGATTCGACCAATGACTATTCCCCCAGGATTTTTCGGTGTTGTGGTATCCTTAGTATTTGACTTTAGGTTCATACACAGGTGACAACAGAGGGTATATCTGCTGTACCTAGGATAGATGTGAGAGGAAATCCCTTGCAGGTCTTTGGGAGGGCGGTTGGGTGATTCCAGCGCTTGCAGCCTTAGTCATTGTATTGTGGACCCCGGGTAACTGTCCTTCTTCCTTCGTTGATCTGTTCTGGGCCCTCATCATCCCAGACTTTTCTCTGGAAGGCATCTCATTTTCCTAGTTTGCATACTTAGGACTTTTTTTAGTTGGCGTGTTGTTTGCTCCCTAGTCGTAGTGGCCATTAGGTTCTAGTTTGTTATTTTGTATATATAATCACGGAGAATCAAGAACTTCGTAGATCCAGAAGGCTTCAAAACCTTCCACCAGTTAGAACAGAAACTTTACCGCCAGCTAGACGGCAGCAGGTAAACCTTAGTGTTTCTTCAGAAAGCATTCCTGAAACAGAATTTCCTGAGGAAATTTTTACAATGGAAAATCCTAGAATAGGAATTCCTGAGGAATTACCACTTGAAGTTGAGTTTCCTGAAGAACAACAAACATCAATAGAAAACCCTGAAATAGAGGTTCCTAAGGAACCACAACCAGGTACCCCAGATCAGCGACACTTTAGTTCAGTTGAGATTGAAGATCTTACTTCTGCGGAGTATAGCACTCCCTTCAATCCTCCTTTGACCAATCCTAGAAATCTGCTTCTATTACTTGTTGGTTTCCAGCAACCCCATTACAGTGCATATAATTTCTTGCCTGGACATTTGATGTCTACTCTAGGAGGTGAACAGGGAGTTCCACAAACTCCCACCATAGGTATGAACACTAACATGGTAAATCCTACTTTTACTGCTACACCGAGTCTGGCACAGACAACCTCTGTGTCTACTCCATCTTTTAGTTTTAATACTGGTACATTAGGTATTCCAAGTTCAACAACTATGACACCTACCTCTACACCTACTGTTGGACCTAGCAATACAGCCAATTTAGTGACACCTCCTACATTTCAACCGTTATATCAGATACCCAGTACTTGGAATTCCACACCCGTTGTAGGGCCAAGTGCTTCTGCAACTATTCCTGTCATGAGTACCATGACCACACCATCTACATCAGCTTCCACTGGTTTCAATACCTTTGTAGGTCCCAACATGAATCAACGTAATATGCCTGCAAGTAATGTCCCTTTTTCCTTATTCTCAGGGGGAGGGGGTAATATTTTTAACCAACAATATGGCGGGGCTAATACCTAGCCACAGTGGACAAACCCACAGAGCACTAACCCGCTTTCATATGGGTGGGAAAATTTCAATAATACTTTTGCGCAACAACAGATGGTAGGGGGCAACCCCTACCAACAAGTAGCTGGGGGAAACCCCTATCAACAAATGGTAGGTGGAAACCCCTATTAGCAGATGGCCGAGGGAAACCCTTACCAACAGATGGTTGGGGGAAACCCCTACCAGCAGACGGCTGGGGGCAACCCCTACCAGCAGTTCACGGGTGGTTCCCCTTTTTCGACCCCAGTTTATCAAGTACCATCTTAACGGCCTCGTTTACCATTTCTAGTGACTTTAAATTTTCCAGATCTTTCCAAACTGACCAATGATACATTGTATCATAATGCTACATGGCCATCAGTTCCTACCAAGTTACCTTTGGACATTTCAAAATTCGAAGGAAAAACAAGTGAAGACCCTGGTGACCATGTCACTACTTTCCATTTATGGTGTTCCTCGAACTCATTAAATGAAGATTCCATTAGATTGAGACTGTTCCAAAGGACTTTAACCGGTGCTGCAGCCAAATGGTACATTGAGTTACCTGCAGCTACATTCTCTAATTTTGAGGATCTCGCGACTGTCTTTTTGAATCACTTCCAGCTTCCTGTTCGGTATGATGCCGGAATAGACCTTTTGTCTACATTTAGGCAAAATAAAGCCACTCATTTATCTGACCACATTCAGGAGTGGCGAAGACGGAAGAGGATCATTAAGGCCAACATACCTCCAGAATTCCTTCTTGAGTGGTATTTGAAATCACTCCTTCCTTACATTCTAAGGAAGTAGCTACGTCTGGAGTGTCTAACGAGGAAGAAGCCATCCTACGGACTCAGCAGTTAGATCTCGTTTATGCACAATCTAGGTTACTGTATGAGATCATACCTGATGCACCGCAATCGAATACCGATATGAGTAGACCTAAACCTGGACCACATGCTGACGGCATAGTGGGTTCAGTTGACTCTGCAGCTTTCGAAGCATTGACCAAACAGGTTCATGCCTTATCTGTCAAACAATCGACTGCAAAAGTTTCATCCGTCACAACCTCTCCTTCTACTTCTGAGCCTGTCAACCAGGTTCAGAACAATCAAA
This sequence comes from Larix kaempferi, assembly GCA_027924585.1. Classification (NCBI taxonomy): domain Eukaryota; kingdom Viridiplantae; phylum Streptophyta; class Pinopsida; order Pinales; family Pinaceae; genus Larix; species Larix kaempferi. Next base: position 1,361,977 of record BSBM01000807.1, read on the forward strand.
AGGGCCCTCGGCAACCCAATAACAAAAAGAAGGGCAAGAAAGGAGAGGGGAACCAACAAAAGCCCAAAAAAGAGAATGCCGAAGAGGGTAACAAAGAGAAAAAGAAGGTTAAGTTCCCTTGCAAGCTTTGCAAGCAGGACCACCTTACTCAGCAATGCCCTCTACTTGAAGAAGCCCATAAGCTATTAAGAGAAAAGAAGCATGCCGTACTAAAAGTTCCATTCCCTAAGGGGTAGAGCTTAGCTTCTAGCACCTCCAACACTGGGGGCACTACACATGCCATGGCTGATCAAACTTTTATTAACATGGTTAATTCGGATGCACTCTTACAAACGAGAGCCAGGAATTATACCCCAGACGCACAGAAAAAGGATAAAGAGATTCCAGAATCATCCACTCCACTCCACATACCCGTGGACCCAATGCCCAAGATCCCGAAAGGTGTCTTGAAATGGGCATCGCACAATCCCAACACTCGGGCCGCCTCCAACTACAACGTGGTTGAAGATTGAGCCCAGACCCCTTGTGCCATGTCTACCTTAGAAGTCTTGCAAAGTTGTCCTTTACAACGGAATGCACTTCTAGAAGCTATTGGAAGTATGGAATCCTCTAACATGTCTGCGCGATTTGATATGACTGATATCAAATACCGGTTGCCCTACCACGTTGCTCTTCAGATTGAAGTCATCCATGGCCCAATGACCATCAGACGAGCTGTCGTAGATGAGGGCGCGTCGACCTGCATAATGTCAATTTCCTATTGGAAAGCTTTAGGTTCCCCCGAGTTAGCCCCTTCTAACATACTGCTTACTGCATTTGATGGCAGGACTTTCCAACCACATGGGGTTTTGCCATCATTTGATGTCACATTGGTCGGTAAGAAAGTTGCTATAGAAGTAGAAGTTCTAGATGCTCCGCTCGATTACAATATGTTATTAGGCAGGAGCTAGACTTATGCCATGTGAGCCATTGCATCGGCAGTTTTTCGAGTTATCATGTTCCCATTTGAAGGTAAGGTCGTTACGGTCGATCAGCTTTCTTTCACTCAGAGAAACAACCAGACTTCTTCAGAGACCACAGTTCCATTAGTTGATCAAACCGCCTCGGTTAATGAGAGTTTAGGAGTAGGGCTGTACGGGTCATTAATAGGCACTTTCGACCTCCCCTCCCCAGTTCTTTTTATGCGTTCTGATGTGGGTACTACTACCAAAACATTCACAGTTGGTTTAAGAACTGATCCTTGGATCCTTCCTACTACGTCATAACCTTTTGTGCCTCCATCCATTGCAGAAGTGGCCTGTATGGAAACACAACACACTGCAATGGAACATATCATGACTCCACTAGTCTCTGTTGAGTCAGATATGGACTATGCTCCAGCATGGTCATTGAATTCCACTCACTCATTCGATTGTTTAGATATGGTTTTGTCGTCTGATGAAGCCATATTAGAAGTCACGATGGGCCTGGACCAACCATGGGAACATATCCATCACAGGTCCTACATGCTTCCAGATCTAGACAGGATTGAGAGAGGGGAATTCCCTATGAGACCTGGTGGATTGGTTGATTTGTCATCTTTTCCTTCTACTTCGAGAGATGTTTATGCTGAGGGAAATATGGCTAATATATCGAGAACAATTCCGATCAACATTTCCACCAAACCCGGGGTCGTGGAAAACATTTTTATTGGTGCAGACTATTCTCCAAAAGAGATCGTTCTGTATACAAAACTTTTCAAAGAATTCCGCGACGTTTTTTCCTGGTCATATGAGGAGATGCCAGGTATAGACCCAGCCATCGTGGAGCATGTCATCACGACATATCCTAATGCAAAACCTGTGAGACAAAAGCTTCGTCCTGTGAACCCTAGAAAAGCGGCCGCCATTAAGGCGGAGGTTGAAAAGTTGCTTAAAGCCGGTTTCATCTATCCGATTGACATGACGGAATGGGTTTCAAAGCCTGTTCCGGTTGATAAAAAGCAAGGTACCATTAGAGTCTGTACCGACTTCCGGGACTTGAACAAAGCTTGTCCGAAAGATAACTATCCTACATCTTTTATCGATCAAATCATAGATTCTTGCGCAGGACATGAGATGTTCTCTTTCATGGATGGTTTTTCGGGATACAATCAAATAGAAATCGAACCCGAGGACCAACATAAAACAACTTTCATTTTCCCGTGGGGAACCTTCGCTTACAAGAAGATGCCATTTGGTTTGAAGAATGCTGGAGCTACTTTCCAGCGTGCAATGAATTTTGCTTTTCATGATATCAAACACATAGTAGAACCTTACTTGGATGATCTCCCGGCTCGATCTCGAAAGAGACGGGATCATCTAGCTCATCTTAGACAGGTGTTTGAAAGATGCAGACAATATAAGATTCGTTTGAATCCTAATAAGTGTGTGTTCTATGTCGAATCGAGACGTTTACTGGGCTTCATTGTCTCCAGTTGTGGCATAATGGTTGACCCGCTCAAAGTAGAGGCGATTGTAAATCTGCCTCCTCCTCGCACCTTGCGACAGCTCCAAAGTTTGCAAGGCATGTCTAATTTATTACGGCGATTTATCATAAACTACGCTAAAATTACTAAAGTTTTTATGAGGCTACTCAAACAAGACTCCTACTTTGTGTGGGATGAGGCTGCTCAAGCATCCTTTGAAGCTTTAAAAAAGGCACTCCTTTTAGCACCCTTGTTGAGCCTGCCAGACTACTCAAAAGATTTTCTTTTATATATGGCAGCGTCTCTTAATACAATTGGTATAGTTTTGGTTTAGGAAGACGATATGCTCCAAGAGCATGTTGTCTACTATATTTCTCTTGCATTGATAGCCCCTGAGGTTAAATATTCGCACGTTGAGAAGTTAGCACTTGCCGCGGTCTATGCGGTACAGAGGCTTCGTCACTATATACTTTTACAAACTACTATTGTGATAGCAGAAGTCAATCCTTTCCAGTACGTTCTCACCTGATGAATCATCGGTGGGAAATATAATAAATGGATTGTAATCCTACAGGAGTTCGATTTAGTCTTCCAATCAGCTAAGTCGAAGAAATCACTAGTGTTTGCTGAGTTAATCTCAGAATTTCCAAGTGACCTAGAATACGTTGAGGAAGAATCATCATTCCCGGACGAACATATTTTCCTCATTGCTTCCGCTGACCCACGGTACGGGGATATCTTAGTATATCTCCAGACTTTGAGGTGTCCTGCTACTTTTTCTCGAGAAGAGACAGGCAAGCTCAAAAGCCATGCGAAGAACTAACTTATCATCTCAAATACTTTATATCGACGTGGGGTAGATTCCATTTTAGGACACTGCTTAACTCGAGAAGAAGCCGAAGTAGTATTAAATGATGCCCACAGTGCAGCTTGTGGGGGACATCTTTCCAGGTTGGAAACAGCTCAAAAGATATTATGTGCCGGATATTTTTGGCCCACGATCTTTAAAGATTGTGTGGAAGCGGTGAAACGCTGTCGTCCGTGTCAGTTTTTCACTAAGAAAATGAGGGCACACCCAACTCCTCTTCATCCTGTGATTATAGCAGGTCCCTTCACAAAATGGGGGGTTGATTATATGACTTGCACTTCAGTTTCGGCTGGAGGACATCATTACATCATCGTTGCCGTGGACTACTTTACTAAGTGGGCAAAGGCAATGCCTACTGTTAAGGCAGATGGAGAAACTGCTGCCTATTTCGTGTTTAATCAAATTATTGCACGGTTTGGCATACCTAAAGAGATAGTGACTAATCATGGCAGTCATTTCCAAAATAGCATGATGACCGAGTTGTATACAATGCTTGGTTTTCGACAAGAACATTCGTCTTCATACTATCCACAGGCGAATGGACAAGTCGAAGCAGTGAACAAAACTTTAAAAGTTATACTGCAGAGAACTGTTAATTCCAGCCAAAATAACTGGCACATCATGCTGTACCCGACTCTTTGGGCTTACCGAGCCAACGTTAAGACTGCTACCGGATTATCTCCTTTCCAACTTGTGCATGGGATAGAAGCAGTCGTACCGATTGAATGCGAGATTCCTTTGCTAAAACTAGCAGTTCAGTTATTACCAGATACTTCAATACTAGAAGAACGTTTGTTACACTTAGAACATCTAGATGAACAGTGCTGCGACGCTCTTACAACAAACGAGGTCCACAAAAAATGAGTCAAAGGACAGTATGACAAATCCGTCAAACCTAGGGTTTTCATTGAACGAGACTTGGTCCTACTTTGGGATCAAGACAAAGAACCCTTAGGACCTGGAAAATTCAAATCTAGGTGGCTCGGACCTTTTATAATTTCCAAAGTACTGAAGAAAGGTGCCTACGAACTGATAGATTATGAGGGTAATAAGCTGGCCGAGCCTAGAAATGGGCTCTACCTGAAAAAGTATTACGCTTAGGCCGGCGTACTTTTTCTTGTAACATAGCTGTATATTTTTTGTAAAGCTAGTCTTTCGTTATGCTTGTTAGTTAATCTTATGTGTGCTTTTCGTTTCGTGTACCAGATGTCAACCAAACATTTCTTAGGATTCGCTGATGGTGCCAGTCGCCACACCTATCAGTTGGCTGCAGCATCTTGGGTCATTTACTCACCCGCTGGCCAACTTGTCTCTTCGAGGGGGGTTTGTTTGGGTCCTACCACAAATAATGTGGCTGAGTACAGTGCAGTTATAGAACTTCTACGAGATGCTCTCAGTCATGGCATTTCACATTTGGAGGTAAGACTTGACTCACAATTAATTGTATTTCAGTTAACAGGTGTCTACCGGATTAGAGATCCTGGATTGCTACGTCAGTTTCTACGAGTTAGGCTATTGGAAAGACAGTTTGATTCTATTATATATGAACACATTCCAAGAAGTTTAAACACATTAGCTGACTCATTAGCAAACTATGTGTTAGACTGGCATTTGTATCATACACTTTCATAAACAACATTGCACACATAAAATTCAAACACATACATATGTAAATAACTGATACTGTATATAGCCGATACTGTATCAAAAAATATATGAGTTTTGGATCACAAGTATGTCAAGTCATGTCATAAAAGTACAAAACTGGGCATATTAGCCTCAATAATATATACATAGAATGTATCCCTCTCCTATGGAGAAGGAGGGACCTCATCATCATCTACTGCATTGCGATAGCATATTACTAGCCTAGCTATCTTCCACATCACCCTAAGCCATGCCGGGGGCACTCCAACTACATCTTCCTGCATATCAATAGTTATCTGATCCATACGGCATGCAGGAACTTCGTGAGTCAACCGACTCACTTTTCTCTCTAAGGTCGCCAACATAACATCTACTACAGCAATATCAGTTGGCCTCACAAAGATGGTAGGATGTCCCTCAGGACGAACATGCCCAAGATCTACATATGACACTTGATTAGCACTTCAAAATTCATTCATAAAAATCAAATACTTGAAAAGTTTGAAAAAATTAAATAATTCTCAAAAATTAAACATACCAATATCTCCCCATGCTCCACCTGGAGGAAGAACCAGTTCTGGATCATGACGGAAATCCAATCCAGCATATGGAAACTGCTCGAAAGCGGGCGCTTGCCTCTCCCACCACCCCCAGAAATCATCAGTATGATAACAGTTGTGACTTTCCCCACCAACCTGACGGAGGAATATGTCACCCCAACGGACTAGGCTGGGCTCACGGGGGTTAACCTAAGGTATAGGCATACCCAAACTGATAGCAGGAATCCTCTCAAAGAAGAAAGTACACAAAATGCTACCGTACCCAAAATTCTTCATTGTGCTGGATTTACAACCTGTTAATTGAGATTTCATGCTCGCCAGTAAACTAGTACACCAATCATAGACATGACCGTGTAAGCATTGTAGACCAATATGCATAGAGTGCCTGGAAGCTAGATGAAGTGAGGCACTACCTACCACTCAGTTGATCATACTCACTATCACCTTCAAGGGGAGGCCTTCAATGGTTGAAATCAAGACTTGGCTTCCTGATTTCTCAGCTCCAGCCACACAGTATGAATTCACGTACTCTTGCACAGATCTTACACCCACATGAGAAGACCCTTTCAGGTTAATTACATCTCCTCTCCGTGAAAGACCAGTAATGAAATATATGTCATCAACTGTAAGCTCCAAAGTTTGCACACAGATGACAAAAGTATTAGTATCCACATCCGAGTACTGAATAAGTCTTCGAAATAGTTTTTTTAAGGCTCTCATGTTTACGGTTCGGTAGAACTTCAATAAACCGCATCTTCGGAGAGCATGGAGAGTAGTCGGATCTTGCATGGTCAACCTATCCCTGTCCTCATGTTCTCTCTCCCTCCATTGAAGAACCATCCTGCACAAAAAATGACAATCTTTTGAGTCTCGACGCTTGTTTTTAGGTTTTCAAGAGTGAGCGCTACTGTATATACTACACAGTCACGTATGGGCGTTACTCTGCTTGAGCACAGTAGTGCTCATCTCATTTACACGCTACTACTATTGTTACACAGTAGCTCCCATGGAGTAAAGGTTGTGAGAATCACGTTGCAAGCAATTTTTTGCAAAAAAAATGAAAACTAAACCATGAAAATGCAAGTAGGGTGGATTCTAACTTACTTGGTGGAAAAAGAACGGCGTTTGGATGCTTGGTTTGATCGCCACGGAGATTTGAAAATGAAAAAGGTTGCCCCAATATTTGCCCTACAAAACAAATTGGAAATTGATTTTTAAAAATGAAATTATATATATGAATTGGATTTTAATTTTTACCCACCATTGTTTAGTTTTCTATAGTTTCAAAATTTTTCAAAATCACCTAATTAATCAATTGGAACATACATATGGTGCAATACTAATCTAGCTCAATTTTCCTTTAATTTTTGTAGGATCAATCTCCTAAGTTTAAAAACTCTCGATGTTAGACCTTGTCAACTAGTTAATAGTTCAAATTCATATATCATTCGAGATTTTTTTCCGCATCAACTAATATTTTGTTGAAGACCTAGTTTTGGCCGAGTATGAAGCTATTATCCTAGAAGCTGACCTTTAAGTCATTTTAAGCTCTTGTTTGGACTATTTAAACCTAAAAAAGATTGCCGAGCAAGCTTGTCCTCTTCGAGCTCGTTAAAGTAATCGAAGGCTCATCCACTCAGGTATAGAATTACCCCTTTTCCGGGCCTAGGTGGATTAACTACGAAAAAGGTATACTCTAGGTATACTTCTGTATGCGCTAGAAGAGTTCTTCTTCCATTGTTTTATACTTTTTTGGAGGAGGAGACTAACTGCACGAAAAAGGACCTTTTGGAGCCGTTCTTTAGGGGTTTCAGGCTCTCTAAACATGAAAATACCAAGCGAGCATTCACCTACTCGGGCTCGATGTGAAATCCACGAGAGGGTAAGTAGAGGACTGTTTAAGTTTTTCAACTCTATAAACAAGAAAACACCGCTGAGCACAGACCAATCCGGGCTCGATATAAAATCCACGGATAGGTGAAAAGAGGATTGTTTAAGTTTTTCAGACTCTATAAACAGGAAAACACCGGCGAGCATTAATCTGCTTAGGATCGATACTAAAATGCACGAGCAAATATATGGAGTTATTGTTTAAGTTTTTTAGACTCCTTAAAATTGAAAACACCGGCGAGCAAGAATAGATCTCGGCTCGATATTAAAATCCAGAGATCAGTAATATAGAGTAATCTTCTATGTCTTCTTCGAACTCTGTAAACAATGAAGAAGGTCTTGAGTCTTCCTCCCATGGGCTCGTTAAACTTTTTACATGGTTGGATGTATTGAGTTTTCATTCTTTCTTGGACTCATTAAAACAACAAGAAAGGTATTCTTTTATCTAAAAAGAATAAGGGATGGGAAAGACATATCATATCTTCATTGTCAAAGGTAGTTCAGTCAGTTCTATCCTTGAACACAACACCTACTTGAGTCTATCTTGTCGATTGGGCTTAGTTTTTGACCTCAGGGTGAACCTGTCCTCCAAGTTGTTTACTCCCCCGGTTGGTTATTCTTCCAACCATATGGAGGGTCTGATAATGTCTCTTACATTTCAGGCGTATCATTTACCCCATTATGTCAGAAACTACCTGAGTCACTTTGTGTCGTGCTCAATGTTCAAGGATATACCCTGTGTCGGCCATTCTGCAGTTTACCTTGACCTCGTGTGTCGGCCATCCTAGTGTCAGTCTTGTTACATATTATTCCATATTAGCTCTTACCAATTGAGTGTTCCTCAAGTTGGATGATGGAGGATGCTTTAAGGCCTCCCTTCCAATGAACTTCTTCCCATCGACATCAACTCATTTTACTCTGGGAATGAAGTTTAGAGTTTCGGTTAGTACCTTGGAGATTGCAGTCACCAGTGGCAATTTTCCTCACTGTTCAATGATGAGAATGCATCAATGTCTCTTCTTTGACAGGATCCCCAAGTGTTCGACTCCAAGTCCATCTATTCACACTTGGTGGATCGTACTTGGTACCTTGGACCCCATCATCATTATCAGTGGAAGTCCTCGCGTTTATTAACGGTATACATCAATGACCAGTAATCAAACGATACCCCCCATGTTCAACTATCAGCTCATCTATTCACATGGCTAGGGTTTGTACCTAGAGTTGTTTTGGATGAAGACCTTGGGATTTTGGATGACAGTACCTCATTTTGTTATCACCCAAGTTGCGCAAGACTGAGCCTCACTTATATTCGGCTCTCCATGAGACATAGATCCAGTTTGTTGTTATGGCTATGATCTCTCAGTTTGACATGGATCTACGCTTGTATTCCAAGTGGCCATGCTATATATACATCTCCTTGTTATGTATCGGAGATCATCTTGTACCAAAATGCACATATATATGATGTCAAGGATGTAATTGCTAGCTGACCTTGATCTTTGTTGCAGGTGTTCTTGTGACTTTTTTCTGCAACTCTTTGCTCCTCCTCTGGTTTTGGATTATAATGTATTTCGGCCATCATTTCCCTCTGACCTCACACATTAGGGGGCATCTGTTATAGGTCAAACTTGCACCTCTCCGTCCGTGATCACCTTGAGCTGTTGATCACACAAAAGGACAACTTGGATGGAGGAACATGTTGACCTTAGATGAGACTTTGATTTACTCCACCTCCAAACAACACTGAAAAAACCCTAACAATATCATTCTGAGATATGAGCGCTACTCTACTTCAATAGACTAGTGCCTGTACGCTACTCCAGTGTATAATAGTAGCGCTCAAAGCCTTATAAGCGTTACTCCTATTCAGCATAGTAGCGCTCAACATTTAAAAATTGATGAGGGCTAGTTTACAAGCACTAAAGTAGCGCCCTAAACGCTACTTCACTGAACAATAGTAGCGTACATCTCAAAAGATGATTAAAAAATAATTAATTTCACGAAGAGGATTAGTTGCTGGTAGTTTCCCAACTTCCCCAACTTCCTCCATAACCATCTCTCGACCTGAACTACTTCTCTGATCCTATAAATACAGGGAAGAATAAAGAGAGGGGTTAGATAGAGAAACATAGAGACATGAGTATTGTGAAAAGACTTTTAAAGAGAAGCTTGCATTGGAGGAGTTTATGATGAAGATATCCAAGCAAGAGAAGAGCAAGAGCCCAGAATCAAGTTGCAGGAGCATGTCACAAAGTCAGGTATATTTGTAACATCAATTTGCATTTGACAATAAAAGGTTGAAGTGTCTTTCTTGTCCCAAATTAAGTGTTTATTGAAATAATATACTAGTTTGGATCTGTTTTGGTTAATATTGGATGTTTACATTGTTTTGCATCTTTCCATCATTATATATTATCCAAGATACGCAGAGAAAGGTATTTGTATTGCAGGTTTACTGAACAGAAGGTGGACTTGAGGATCAAGCGCAAGATCAAATAAGAGCTAGGATCGAACGTCAGTTGAAAGGTATGTTCTCAAGGTCTATAACTCATTTCTTTTCATGAACATATTTGTATTACAGTTAATACACTTACCTGTCATCCCATTCCAGTTGATAGTATCAGTTTCCTTACTATAGGGTGTTTTTCCCCGCCAACAAACATAAGTGCTCATTCATCCTTGATGCAACAGAAAGATCTTCTCTTAAAGTTTCAGCCTTCATACTGCTTTCATTTTTAACACTAGAATTATGAACCTCATCACTATGGGGGTCAACCATTCTAAATTTTTCAATGGAAATGGATGCCATATCAGATTGACATAATGGCACATAAAAATCAGAATTTACTAATTCACCATGTGTCATTTTCTCCTCCTTATGTGGTGTTCGGGTACACAGGGTACTCCCAAAAGACCGAACACCTAGAGCAACCACTTCACATAAACAGATCACAGATCGATACATTGATGTTTTGACATGGTTTAAACCCTCGTGAGGGAAACACTCCACAGCCCCGGCCAAATAGCTTCTACGTAGCAATTTATTATGCAAAGAAAGAAAGTTACAAATGAGATTCTCATAATCGATCAACTTTCCAATGAACCTCCATGCTCTTTAAATAGAGATCATGGGCCAATCGGGTGCTAATGTCACGTCCCCATTTTGACCCCCTTTGTAAATGATGTAAATATTGTAACTTAATCATGGTGAGGAGCTCAAGGCCAAGGCCCCACCATTGATTTAGCGTTTATGTATCGGCAATTAAAATAGATGCCTATGGTTCTTGTGCGAGATGGGCACAATGTATATAAGACATCATGTAAATACGAAATTTTAATGAAAAACCCACAACCGGCTATGCAATGCAACAAAAGAGATGGGGCATGGTTCTACAAGGAATAGGGAGGGAAATTATTCAAACCCTTGAGCCAATGGTATTAATCCATGTGTCAATGGGGAAACCCATAAACCACCAACTACCCATTTTGTCTCATGTACCCAATCATTTAATTCTTCCAAGAAATTGGTTAAGGCAGTTAATGCCTTGGGAATGAAAGAGTATGGGCAAGCCATTTTCGTGCATGGGCAAGCCATCAACTTGGAAAATCGTGTTTTTGCTTGTGGGGCAAGAAACCACCCACGAAATGGTGCCCAAAGCCATGGGGAATAGGCAGTCTTCATTCATTCACGCAGTGGGAGCTATCTGGGTCATTCTCTTCACGTTTTTCAGCAAAATCTTGCATCTTCCCATGCCCGGGAGTTCGTTTTTGCATATACAGTAGTCTGGGAGTGAAGGGCCACGTTTTGGGGGCTGTAGGGAGGTCGTTTTTGCCCCTGGGGCGTTTTTCTGAAATGGGTTCTGTTTCCCCAGTCGAATTTTCCAAGTGCCAACATGTTTTGAGTCTACCCACGTTTTTCTAAAGTCCAGGAAACCCCATCTCATATATCCCATTGTTGGAAACGTTTTCTCATGCTCAGCAAGTGTAGTTTGCTGTTGTGTGCATCCTGGTTTTGATTTGAACCTGTAAGCAAGAAACTGGAATGGTAGTGGACAGAATTAGCTTGATAAACCTAGTGTAGGGAATATCCTCTCAAGAAGATCAAGAGGGCTGGCTACTTTTCTATGCACACCCTGAGAGCACTAGAAAGGAAGGTATGGCTTGAGGGACTGTGTGGCAGTGAAGAGAATACTTCCTGGTGTTGGGTGTGTAGGCATTGTGAGTGCCAAGCTGAATAGATCTGGGAGGGGTACCCATAGCTCTGTGGTTGAGCTCACTAGCTTAGCAATTCTTCCTTCCCATCTCCTAGCAGCCTGATAAACCCAATTGTAGATTGGCTTGGCTCATTTTGGTGTATGTTTGGCTATGTGTGAGTCTGTTGTTCCCTGGTTCCTTGTAGAGATCATGCCCAGCTCGGGGGGTGGCAGTGGTGCCGAAAGATTGAGGAGCACACTGGCCTACGGTTGGGTGGAACGTTGCAGTTGCATAGCCAGTTGCGTGGGACTGCCTTATTGAGATAAGTATTCTCTTGTGTAAATTGGCAATTATCATTTGATGAACATCTTAAATGTATGATGGATGTGAAATTCTTATTACTCCGCTGTGATTTCTGATAATTATGCATCTTCATATCTCTCTTATGTATTATGTGAATGTGTATGCATATTTATTCTTCAAATTGAATGTTTGATTTCAATATATGGGGGCTGGATGCCCGGTTCAACCGTCACGATCCTCTCCATCTAGCTTGTTGGATGGGAGGGGACGTGACAGCTAAGCCATGGATCAAGGGTAGGTATGATCTAAGAGAAGTTGAGCCGTCAGATCACTCTATGTCGGGAACATATTGTGACCGTCGGATTAAGTATTTACAAATGCATACTAATGCATACTAAAGAAACACACTTTACCTAACGGATCTATTACACAAGTTGATCTTAACTAACTCCTAAGTGTCTAAATATCTTAACATCCCCCCTTAAGAACAACTTGGGATAGGATTGAAGGATTTACAAAAGTGACACTATTAGGAGAAGGAAGGAGGCATTAGAGCCTATCCCCCCTTAATGACAAGTTCCTAAACTCCTAACATAGATAGAAGTTTAGAAAACTTCGCTTCTGTAAGAGACTTGGTGAAGATGTCTGCAACTTGATCATCTGTAGGTCAAAAGAGCACTTCAAGAACACGATCATGAAAAATATTTATGATGAAGTGCATATGTAGCACAATTTGTTTGCTGCGTTGATGTAGGAATGGATCTTTGGCAAGCTTGATGTCACTTTGATTGTCGCACCAAAGTGAAGTAGGTTGCTACTGCTTGAAACCAAACTCTAAAAGGATCTGTCGAAGCCATAAAGCTTCCTGACTAGCACTAACTGCAGCTCGATATTCTCCCTCTGCTGAAGAAAGATAAAGAACTTGTTGTTTCTTGCAAGCCCAAGTGACAGGTCCAAATCCCAGATTGAAAACATAACCTGCTATAGAATTTCGATCATCAGGATCACCGGCCCAATCTGAATTAGTGAAACCAACCAACAAAGGTTTCCCCCCTGTACTGTAATGAATCCCAAACTGAATTGTACCTCGAATATATCGAAGTATTCTTTTAGCCGCTTTCCAGTGACTTTCATGAGGTGTTTGCATATAGCGGGAAACACGACCAATGACAAAGGAAAGGTCAGGACGGGAATGAGTCAAGTGTAAGAGACTACCAACAAGCCGACGATACAAGGTGGCATCTACTTCAGGTGAAGTACAAGTGGCAGACAGTTTGACTCTAGACTAGAAGGGAGAAGGGGCAGGTGTACAATCTTCCATGTGAAAGCGACGAAGAAGGTCACAAGCATACTTAGACTGAGAAAGAAATATTCATTCTTTGGTTTCCAAGACTTGGAGACCAAGAAAATAATGCAAATTTCCTAAGTCTGACATTCCAAAATTTCGCTTAAGACTGGATTTCACATGGGTTATAAGCTTAGGGTCATTACCAGTAAGAATAAAGTCATCAACATATAGAACAAGTATGATGAGATGGTTTCCTACTTTCTTGGTATAGACATTGGGGTCATAATGGCATCTAGAAAAACCAGTGTCAAGGAGAAAGCTATCCATTTTGGCATACCAAGCTCTAGGAGCTTGCTTAAGGCCATATAAGGATTTCTTAAGGTGACAAACAAGGCTAGAGATATTCTGAACATATCCAGGAGGTTGTTCCATGTAAATTTCCTCCTGTAAATGTTAAATTTTGAGCATTAATTCAATATACTCTAGGATCTTTACTGAGAGAATAACATGTACAGTATATTAATGCATAACAATCATATCAAGCATGCCAAGCATCACAAGAATCAAAATCATGAGAGACGGGAGACATAGAGTTTCCGTGGGGAAAACCCTAAGGTGAAAAACCCCACAAATTCCTCAAAGATAGAGAGAGCAATGGCTCAACCAAAGTACAACCAAAATACACAGAGATAGTCTCCTAGTAGCAGATGATCCTCCTCCTCACTAATGCACCACTTTCTGAATGAGAGAAGTGTGAGTTTCTGAATGATCCAAATAGAGATCTCTCGATCTCTATTTATACTTAACCTGTTTTCCCAATATCCTTATGGGGCCGACTTGTCTAGTTAGGTACATCAATTACATACTACATGAAATAGGGCCCACCCCACACATGGTGGTCTAATAACCCATCGGCAAGTTCACACACTTGTGACACTTGTCAATACACATGACGACACTTCCTTATAGAGGAATCACACATCTCTTATAAGGGTACAATAAATATATATGAAATACATATATGAAATACATTCCGAAGTTACATATACATCAACACTCCCTCTTAACTAGGAAGGTATTTATTTCTCAACACAGATCTGGTAGACAAGTCTTCTTGTCAGGATCATCGTCACTACTGCTGCTATCTCAACCAATCTCTAACTCTACTCGTCATAGGAAGTTCTACAGAGCCAGTCCTTTTTCATACTGGATGTAGGCCCACCACCTGTAGGTCTTCATCATCATTGGCCATCCTGTGGAATGCTCAAGACTTATTACATGTGTCACAAAAACTTGCAAGAGCATCCCAAGCTGATACGAGCACACAGCTCTACCTATAGGATCTCCCAGCGCCATATTATATGTGACCTCACCAGAAAACCTTGCAAGAGCATCCCAGGTTGTTATGAGAACACAGCTCTACCTATAGGATCTCCCAGGGACAGATTACATGTGGTCACAACAAAACCTCGCAAGAGCATCCCAGGTTGTTACGAGCACACAAATCTACCTATAGGATCTCCTAGGGACAGATTATATGTGGTCATGGAAAAAAGTTGCAAGAGCATCCTAGGAATTATTATGGGCACATAGCCCAACCTATCGGATCTCCCAGGGACAGATTATATGCCATAGGAAAAAACCTCGAAAGAGCATCTGCCATATATCCCAGGGACAAATTATATGCCATAGGCAAAACCTTGCAAGACTATCTGTAGATCTCCTAGGGCCAAATTATATGTCCTCCTAGAGAAAAACCTAAAAAGAGCATTTGCCAGATATCCTAGGGCCAAATTACATGCCATAGGAAAAACCTTGAAAGACTATCTGCAAATATCCCAGGGCCAAATTATATGCTCATCTGCACAACCTGATCCACGGCCATAGAGTATCAACCTGATACTCACCATACATCATCCTGATGTACACATGATCATCCTGATCGTCATCACTGCAACATCCTGCTGCATATCATCTGGAGCAACATCCTGAAGCTCGTCATCCATGATCATCCTGATCATACAATGCATCTACCTGATGCATACCAAGTATCTACCTGATACATATCATCATACATGATCCACTTGATCATACAATGTATCCACTTGATACAAATACAAATACATGATCCACCTGATCATACACGATACATATCAACATACATGATCTACCTGATCATACAATGCATCCACCTGATACATATACAGATACATGATCCACCTGATCATACATGATACATATCAACATACATGATCTACCTAATCATACAATGCATCCACCTGATACATATACAGATACATGGTCCAAGCATCCAACATGAAGCATATACAAAATACATACAAATGATCCAACCGATCGTATCCAGCATCTAACATGATGCGTACATACATATACATATAAATGATCCAACTGATCATATCCAACATCCAACATGATGCGTACATACATATACATATAAATGATCCAACTGATCATATCCAACATCCTCCTGATGCATATACATAGCAGTAACTGGAGCATCGTCCTGATGCTCATCATCCAGCACTTACATCCACAGCCATATGAAGGATCCTCCTTCCAACATGCTTGGAATGGCTTCTGCAAATGTGTCCATCACTTCTTCCTCGAAGTGTCATCAATCTGAAGAACACCAAGCCTCTCTCTGAAGTACTCGAACTTCACTCTGGCTAGTGGTTTCGTCAGCACATCTGCAATCTACTTGTTCGTCGCAACATACAGGAGATTCATAGCTCCTCTCTGCACCATATCCTTGATATAGTGATATTTGATCTCTATGTGTTTCGACCTATCATGAAATATTGGGTTCTTAGACAGCTTCAAACAACTCTGGTTATCACAGAAGATACCAGTAGCATCTAATGGGAGATCAAATAACTCGGACAGTAGCTTCCGTATCCATACTGCCTCACAACTAGCTGAACAGGATGAAACATACTCTGCCTCAGCTGTACTCAGTGCTATGCAAGACTGTTTCCTTCTAAACCAAGAGATCACACCTGATCCCATACTGAAGCAACACCCAGATGTGCTCTTCCTATCTGCAGCACTGCCTGCCCAATCTGAATCAACATAACCCTACAGGTTAAACTTTTGATTTGCTTCATCCTTGAGCCCATAATCAACTGTACCCTTCAGGTACCTCAGAATATGATTTACAGCAACCAGGTGAACTCTCGGATTCGTCAAGAACTGGGTCAATGTGTTCACCGCAAAGCAAATATATGGTCTCGTGTTCATCAGGTACATCAAGGACCCAGTCATCTGACAATACATAGAGACATCAACCGGCTCAGATGAACAATCACAAAGAAGCTTCAAGTTCGATTCCATAGGTGTGGCCATGGCCTTGCAATCCATCATCCCGAACCTCTTCAGGATATCTACAGTATACTTCCGTTGTCCAAGGAAGATCCCATTTGTACTCTGCCACACCTCCCTGCCTAGGAAATAGCACATCATCCCCAGGTCCTTCATATTGAACTCAGCAGCAAGCTTCCTCTTTGTATATGCAATCAATCTGTTATCTCCTATTACAAACAGGTCATCCACATATAGGAGTAGAACCATAGGATTCCCTTCCTCAACCTTATAGTAAAGGTTGGAATCTATTTTACTCTTAGTAAAGCCCAAACTAGATAGGAAACTGTCCATCCTACCATACCAAGTTCTGGGAGCTTACTTCAAGCCATACAAGGCTTTCATCAATCTGCACACATATGACTCCCTGTTATGTGTTTCGAAACCGAGTGGCTGCTCCACATATACTTCCTCTTCAACTCCACCATTCAAGAAAGTAGTCTTGACATCCATCTGGTGTATTTTACATTTCATTGCTGCAGCCAGAGCAAGTACCGTTTTGATGGAAGTATACCTGGCTATAGGTGCAAAAGTTTCTTCATAATCTATTCCCTCTTTCTGAAAGAAGCCATGAGCTATGAATCTTGCCTTGTATTTCTCTACACTGCCATCTGCAGCATGCTTGATTTTGTAGATCCATTTAGAAGTCACAACAGACTTCTCTTTAGGTCTTGGGACAACATCCCAAACATCATTCTTCATTATTGATTGGTATTCCTCAACCATGGCATTCTCCCATTCTTTTTTTTCTGCTGCTTCTTCATAACTGGAAGGTTCTTTGTTCATAATGTCATAGTGTAAAGCAACATAGCTAGTATGTGATCTAGTTCTCTTCTTTGCTCTGTGTTCTTCTTTTGGAATGCCAAATCTTTCTGCATCTTGAATGAGCTCTCTAGCCCATGCAGGTTTCATCTTGTGAGAGTTATCCTCATGGGTTGAATCTACAGGTTCTTGTGGATCTTCAAACTCACGAACAACTTTTGGAATTGCTTCAGTCATGGTAGTGTCTTGAAATCTAGTTTCCTTAGGTTCTTCATAAACTTCGATAGGTGCCTTCCTTGATTTGATGAATGCTGAGTTTTCATTAAATGTTACATCCCTGCTGACATCAATCTTCTTGAACCCTGGAAAGTATATTCTGTAAGCCTTCGAGCTTTCACTGTAACCCACAAAGATACCCTTCTTTCCTGAAGGATCTAGCTTGGTCCTCTTTTCCTTTGGGACATGTGTGTAAATTGGACAACCAAATATTCTGAGATGGATGACTTCAAGTTTCTTACCAGAAAAGACCTCTTCTAGTGTTTTGTTGTCCAATATCTTGTGGGGTGTTCTATTCTGTACATATACAGCTATTCTAGCTGCTTCTTCCCATAGATGCATAGTTAGATCCTGGTCATGCAGCATTTCCCTTGTTGCTTCCATGATTGTTCTGTTCTTTCTTTCTGCAACTCCATTTTGTTGTGGGTATTAAGGAGCAGTCAACTCCCTCTTAATCCCTGAATCACTACAAAGCTTCTTGAAGTCACCTGAGGTAAATTCTCCACCATTGTCGAATCTGAATGTTTTGATCTTCTTGTCAGTTTGATTCTCCATCAAGGTTTTGAATTCCTTGAACTTATCAAACACCTCATCTTTGTTCTTCAAGAAGTATACCCAAGTCTTCCTTGAGAAGTCATCAATAAATGAGACATAGTAAACATACCCACTCAGATAACTGGATGACATAGGATCACATACATCTAAGTGGATGATTTCTAGGATACCTTTTGCCTTGCTTTCACTGTTTGGGAAAGACTTCTTAATGTTCTTACCCTTTGCACATCCTTTGCAAACACCTTCATGTTTGGTCTTGATTTCAGGAAGACCCTCTATAGCCTTGCTTGCAATTGGTAATGATCGGTAGTGCATATGTGCAAGTCTTCTATGCCAAAGTTCATTTGGCTCCATGGAGTCATGTACCATGGCATGTTCAGGTTGACCCTTCAGTTTATACAATCCTCCCTCTTGCTCTCCAATCATTACTGCATCATCGATTGTTTTACCATTTGGCCACATTAGGACTTGGCCATCTACAAATGCAACCCTCATGCATTTTGCATCCAATGCAGAGATGGAGAGAAGATTCTTCTTGAGCCCAGGTACATAAAGGACTTCTTTCATCTTCAAAGATTTTCCAGAATCTAGGTTATAGGAGGCTTCGCCACTTCCTTTGATTGGGTATTGATAATCATCCCCAAGTTTCACCTTATGGGGTGATTCATGTTCAGATAGGTTTTCAAAAGATTCCTTAAACCCAGTCATGTGTTTGGAAGCCCCACTGTCAATTAACTAATCATTACAACCATGAGAGATAGTACCTATGAGAGCAGATATTAGAACATACTCTTCTTCACTTGATGAGTCATCATCACTTTTTTCCCTAGCCTTCTTCTTTGGAGGTTCATCATCCTCGGCAGCATGAGCATGGAACTTTCTTTTGTTTCCCTTCTTCTTCTTGCTGGAGTTGATGTTATCCCTTTTGTTCTTGGGACATTCTGAAGCAAAGTGACCCTTCTCATTGCATGAGAAACATCTTATATCCTTCTTATTCTTTTGTTGGTTGTGATAGGATCTCTTGAAGTGAGAGTGCTCCTTCTTGGGCTTGCTTCTTTTGGTGTGGGCTGCGAGAGCTTGATATTCACCTCCTATCTTTTCTTCATGAGCTACAAGCCTAGCTTCTTCTTGAGAGCATTCCTCCCACAGTTTACTGAAAGAGATCAATTTATTTCTTGCACAGATTCCTTGAATAAAGGAGTCCCATGACCTAGGTAGGCCATTCAGAGTGGTCATAACAACTTCACCATTATCCACTACTTCATCCACAGCTTCAAGTTGTTCCTTGATCTAAGAGACCTTGGAGAAGTAAGATTGAATGGTTTCTCCATTCAACATCTTGACCCCTTTCAATTGATTCCGCAGAGTCATCTTCCGATTTATGTTCTTCCCTTCAAATAACTTGGTCAGGGAGTTAAACATCTCTTTGGGTGTCTTCAAAGATGACACATGGGGAATGAGATGGTCTTTGATAGAATCAACAATGATTCTCTTTGCCTTGACCAAGTTCTTCTTATGCAATATCTTGGCCTCTTTATCCTCTGGGATAGGGATGTCTTCTTTTATATATGAGTCCAACTCATTCTCTTCCAGGATTAATCCAATCCTATTCTTCTAGGATCAAAAGTTATCATCCCCTTCAAGCTTATCCTCAAGCTTGGTGTGGTGAGACATATTTATAGAGTACTTCAAATGGAAATAGAAAAGGTTTAGGTCTTACCACTTGAATTGCTGAAAACTGGATCTGGTCTCAGATTAGGGTTTGTTGGAAAAACCCCTAAAAATTAAAAATGTGAATTTCAACTTTCTGAAAGGTTAGAAATATGTGCCTTGATGAGCTGATCAACCTGGTGTATTCAAAATTTGAGATCTGCAAAGATACACCCTTGAAAACTGCCTTTCTGTCTTCCCAGATTCACTAAGGAGGACCCTGAATTAGGGTTTGAGTTTCCCGGAGATCTACCTAGCCAAAAGTCTCAATCCAAAGCTCTAAACTTCGATTTTGGCAAGGCGCTTCCAGCTATGTCTTCAGATTCCAGAAATTCCTATTTTTGAGGAAACCCTATTTTTAGGGCCAAATCTGAAAATGATCATAATTGAATTCTGATTGGACAGATAGATTCTCATTGATGAGTAGAGTCAATCTACTATATTGCTTTTCCAAAATCTGTGGAGAAAAACCCAATAAACAAGAAACCCTAGTTTCCATCACTGCACAATGTCTTCTTCTCAAGCAAGCTCTGATATCATGTTAAATTTTGAGCATTAATTCAATATACTCTAGGATCTTTACTGAGAGAATAACATGTACAATATATCAATGCATAACAATCATATCAAGCATGTCAAGCATCACAAGAATCAAAAGCATGAGAGACAGGAGACACAGAGTTTCCGTGGGGAAAACCCTAAGGTGAAAAACCCCACAACTTCCTCAGAGATAGAGAAAGCAATGGCTCAACCAAAGTACAACCAAAATACACAAAGATAGTCTCCTAGTAGCAGATGATCCTCCTACTCACTAGTGCGCCACTTTCTGAGTGAGAGAAGTGTGAGTTTCTGAATGATCCAAATAGAGATCTCCCGATCTCTATTTATACTTAACCTGTTTGCCCAATATCCTTATGGGGCTGACTTGTCTAGTTAGGTACATCAATTACATATTACATAAAATAGGGCCAACCCCACACATGGTGGTCTAATAACCCATCAGCAAGTTCACACACTTGCGACACTTGTCAATACACATGACGACACTTCCTTATAGAGGAATCACACATCTCTTATAAGGGTACAATAAATATATATGAAATACATAGATGAAATACATTCCGAAGTTACATATACATAAACATTAAATCACCATGTATGAAGGTAGACTTGACATATATTTGATGGACTTCCCAGTTGTGTAAGGATGCAAGAGAAAGAACAAGGAAGATGGAGTTCATTTTTGTGACAGGTTCAAAGGTTTCATTGCAGTCAATCCCTTCAACTTGGGAAAAACCTTTGGCAACTAACCTTGCCTTAAGTCTTTCAACACTTCCATCTGATGCATACTTAGTTCTGTAGACCCATTTACATCTGACAAGTTTTCTTCCACTTGGAAGAGGTACAAGATCCCAAGTATCGTTCGCCATTAAGAAACGATATTCTTCATCCATAGCTGCATCCCAATCTGGATTTCCTCAAGCTTCTACAAAGGTTTCTCGATCATGATTCTTGGAAACTTGAGCCAAAAGAGAAGAGGCTCACTGAAATTGAGAACATTTTTGATGTTGATCTCTAGGATCACCGACAAGATCACCAACTGCTTCACATGTTGAATGGACCCATTAAGGAAGCACTTACGTTGGTGCAACTGGAGGAACATGAGCAGGCAGAGGTGGATTTTCATCTTCACTTTCATCATCATAAACTAGAATTGGAAACCTGTCAAGGAAGTTGGAAGAAGAAGAAGAAGGCACAATTGCCGAATCAGGCCCATAGGCCAAAGATGTCACAATTGCCGAGTTAGGATCGCAGGCCAAGATATTTTCATCAAATTTAACATCTCTTCTAATGATTACATCATGAGAATGTGGTTGAAGAAGTCTATAACCTTTTACATCTTCAAAATATCCAACAAATATTCACTTTTCACTTTTAAGTTGCAATGCTTTCCGTTTTTCATCTGGAATGTGAGCCCATGCTTCACTACCAAACACACAGAAGTGACTTACATCAGGTTCAGTTTTACTCCATGCTTCTTCCGGTGTGATACCATGTAAATATTTAGTGTGGGTGCGATTAACTATGTAATTTGCACAATTAATGGCTTCAGCACAAAATTGAAAACTTAGTCCCTTAGATTGGATTATACAATTAGCCATTTCTTTTAAAGTGCAGTTCTTCCGTTCAATGACACCATTTTGTTGTGGTGTATATGGAACAGTGTGTTGTTGTTGGATTCCTTGTTCAGTGTAGAAAGTAGTGAAATTTTTGTTAACATATTCTCCTCAATTGTCAGATCTTAACTTAATGATTTGATGACCAGATTGTTTTTCAACAAGGGCCTTGTAGGCCAAGAACATGTTAAATACTTCACTCTTAAGTTTTAGAAAATAAACCCAAGTGCGTCTGATGTAATCATCAATGAAAGTTAAGAAATATTTGAAACCAAAAAAGGAAGCAAATGGAAAAGGACCACACAAGTCACTATGCACAAGCTCGAAGAGAACCGAGGAGTGCCAAGAGGCACATTTGTCAAAGTTGTCCCGATGATGTTTTTCCAGTACACAACCGGAACAAACACCATCCCTACAAGATACCATCGAAAGACTTGTAACCATATTTTCTTTACATAGTTGTTTCAATGAGAGGTAGATTCTAAAGGCAAATCTAGGCTGATGTGGTGCTTCTTCATTGCTGCTTCCAAGGCTGCCATCTTCTTGAAACACTTAGATTCATCATAATTATCTTTTCCGCAATAGTTGCAACGATGCTCAGTCTTCTTGCCTTTTGGCTTGGATCCTTTGTCATTTTTTAAAGAAGGAGCTGACTAAGAGGGTTTGGGACCCTTGTTTGACTTATTATTGCGAAAATTTTGTTTCTTGGGAGGCTTGAAATTTTCGTTCTATTTGGACAATAAGGTTTTCCCAGATGTATCTGCATTTTTAATTATTCCAAGATGGATGAGCTTATCTTGCTCTCTAATCAACGAATCACAAAACGATTTAAGACTAGGCTCTTGATAGCTAGCTGCATTCAAGGATTCTTTCATGGAGTAAAATGTAGATACAAAAACAGAATATGCAGGTCCAAGTTTGGAAAGAATATGATAAATGCATCGTTTGTCTTCCTTCTTAATCTTGCATTCTTCACATAATAATTTAAGATTTTTGTACTTAGATAAATAATCTTGTATGCATGAAAAATCACTTGGATTTAAAGAAATCAACTCATTTTCGAGATGGTGACCTTGAATTTCATTGTGTTTACCAAACACAGATTCCAACTCGTCCCAAGCAGCATCAGGTTCATCAATTCCAAATATTGGAAATCACAAATCAGTAGAGATTGACATCCCAATCAATCCACGAGCTTTGTCACATCTATTTGCCCATTTTATTTTCTTGTCATCATCAGTGGGTTCTGTTTTTTTCCCTGAGGTAATTCTAAAAATTCCCCTACTTCATAGAACATCCTCAATATGATATTTTCAAGAGAAATAGTTGGAACTGGTAAGTAGAATATCACAAGGGGCGGCCATATTGCAAATTAATGGCTATAAAAACAGAAATCAATAGTCTGGATGCGAAGAGCTCTAAAAAATAGATAGTTTAAAAAAAAACGACACTAAAAACTGACTCTGTATGATGAATTTATGCATGAACAAAGAAAAAGTTGAAGATGTCCCCAATAGTGACGTGGAAGATAGAGAATGACAAGCTAAAAAAAGGACCCCCCTCTTCCCAAGATGAACCTTTGACAATCACTTTACAAGAAAATTGCTTTAGGTGAATCACTTTTATAAAATAAGTGATTTCACTTTTACAATGATATTACTTTAAATAGTGCAACAATAAAAAAGAACTTAAGTGACTCACTTTTTATTTTTATTTTTTATTATTTAAGTGAGATGCACTTTTACAATAAAGTAACTTGAAAATAGAAATTGCATGTACTTTTTCTTTTAAAAGTAACTTCCTAAGACTTGAACTCAAGAACTATTAAGGAAGAAAGCAACTTTGAACTAAGTGAGCTAGATTAAAAGGTATGTAAAATATGGAAATGAGGAAGGGGGCTTTTTTTTTTTTACTCTTCTTGCTCGGTTTCCGTGTTTGCCTTTTTTCTTGCAAAATCACACCATAAACCAAAACAAAAAACTTTTCCACGCTTGTGGGGTTAGATCTCGTTAGCTTGCTTAGAAAGTCTACATTTTCTCTCCGTTTCTGATTTGCCGAGATCGCACAAGGTGCATGACAAAGAGCATACGCAGCCGAGAAAAACCCTTTCCCTTTCTATTTCTGATTCGCCGAGATTGCACAAGGTGCACGGCAAAGAGCATACGCAGACAGGGAAAGAAACAATCCAAAACTAAAAAATCTAATAATAAATATGATAAAATATGAGATCATTTTTTTATTTTTAAAACATAAATAAAAAAAACGTCACTGTAACATTATACCTTCAGATATGATGAAATACGCATTTCTGAAGCAACCGGGAACTATTTTCGATCAAACGAAAACTATTTCCCAATGGAAATGATGCTCCGGATGCAATGGAACACCTCCCATAGCTTAGAAATGCACATAAATACCAAAACAAGAAACCCTTTCAAGTTTCCGCAACAATAGTTCAAGATCTAGATCATAATCGGAAGTGACTCTTCATAAAAGCTATGATACCATGTTTGGGTACATAGGGTACTCCCAGAAGACTGAACAACTAGAGAAACCACTTCACGCAAACAGATCACAGATTGATACACCAATGTTTTGACGTGGTTTAAACCCTCATGAGGGAAAAACTCCACGACCCCGGCCAAATAGCTTCTACGGAGCAATTTATTATGCAAAGAAAGAAAGTTACAAATGAGCTTCTCATAATCGATCAACTTTCCAATGACCCTCCATGCTCTTTGAATAGATATCATGGACCAATCGAGTATTAATCCATGGATCAAGGGTAGGTATGATCTAAAAGAATTTGAGCCATCAGATCACTCTATGTCGGGAACATATCATGACCGTCGGATTAAGTATTTACAAATGCATACTAATGCATACTAAAGAAACACACTTTACCTAACGGATCTATTACACAAGTTGATCTTAAATAACTCCTAAGTGTTTAAATATCCTACCATGTGGTGGAATTTTGATGGTTTGTTCATACACCCATTTCTCTGCTTCACACCCAATTGAGATGTGCTCAATTTCTGCTTTCTAGCGAGGCTCCAGGGGTGAGTGTAAATCTGAATTATGTTCCTCCTTTGGATCAGATCCAAAAAATGTCTCACCTTCATCAATCTGTCCCATTTCTTCTGCACTTGTTTTGAAATCAACTATTAAATGATCGAGAGTGATTTTACCTCCCTCATCACCAACAATCAAGTGTTTGACTGTTGGCTCTTTTACTGTGCATTGACCTTCTTCATCCACTTCTTGGAGTAATGGGGCACCAACAAGGTCTTCTTGGTCATTTATTTCCAATAAACTTGATGTCTCTCCACATTGTGTGGTGCTCAGATCACAACCTTTAGACTTCCTTCTTGAAGAAAAATCAAATAGTCTCGCAATGCTTGGCCCTGCCAATGGCCTTGCTGAAACTTCCTTCTTGATTCCTTTTCCCTAAGATTGGGATGGATCCATATGTAGGGCTGAAAATTCATATTTATTTTTCCCTACTTCTTCTCTTCCTAAAGAACTAGGTGGTTCTTGGTTTCCTCCCTTGATTCTTCCTGGTTGTGAGGACACATCTTTATCCCTCCTTTCCATATTAGCTCCTAGGGTTAAAGATCTTTCCTCAACTTCTTTGCACACACCATCAACCATATGTGAAATCCTTCTTTTGCTATCACTATTGTAAGGGTCTTTGAAAAATCTATGAATCTCCAAATCACAATAGTCTTTAAAGGTTAGGGACTTCTGAACCTCCTTCTTCAAAGCAGAGTACTCCATGAAGTACTCATAGGATTTATTTGGGTTCTCTCTTTTGAGTATTCCTTCATAATACCAATTAGTCATAGGTGTTTTAGTTCCGATGTCCTCTTCAAACATTGGTTTAACAAGGAAATCATCTTCAACTTTATGCAAATAAAAATTTCCAATAGGGATTAAAGGCTCCTCTTCATATGGCTCAAAAATAAATTATTCTTCTTCACTGACTGGTAGGAGCCACATTTTGCATTTATGAGAAGATTTTCAATCTTCCTTCAATCATTGAGTTAATTTCTTTCCACAGGGTGAGCCAAGGAAAGAGATCTGATACCACTATAATGTCATTGGAAAATTTCAACCAAGATATTAACTCAACTTCAAAATTTTTATAAATTTTTACTAGTAAAATTTCTATCAATTCCTTCAAACCGTGCATGAGGTAAGTGAGGGGTACTGAGGTAAGGAATGAGGATGGTGGGATGAATATTTAATTCTAAAAAATATATGAAGTTAAGTGCAGCAGCGGGTCAAAAGGTGCAGATCGGTGATGTCCTATGCACCATGTACCAATACCTTTTACTTTTCAACAATAGAGCTAGTATATTGCCTACTTCCGGGCTTCTTGGGTAGATGGCATATGCACACTAGACAGTTAGGGGTTCTGGGAGTTAATGATAGAGGTTATATTATTCAAATGAGTGTTGGTTATTTTCAGGAAGGTATTTTTGCATACTTGTGAGATTTTGGGAAGTATTGGGGTTTTTGGGCTCTCCCGGGATTGCTGAGCTAGTATTTTTCTTAACTTTCCAAAAAGGGTTGAGAGGATTCCAAATTATTATTTTTATGACTGATATGGATACTAGACTGATTCAAGGACCATCTCCAATTGACAGAATGTAAAAGAGTTATTAAAATGGATTTAGCAGGAAAAGTGGTGAAACTAGTCTAGAATTGTCATCAATCTAGCTAGTCTTGCATTTTAACTTCACAAACCGCTTTTAAGAATTAAAAAATATGCTCTAATATTAATTTCAACTCTGATATAACATATTCCATCCATGAAACTTGAAATATGACATTGAAAACATTCCTTCTTTTATTAATGCTAGCTTCTCAAATCATGATGCCTCACATGCTAGTTGCCTGGTACAATAGGGGAGAAATAGAGAAGAGAAGAGAGAAGTTACTTCGGATCTGTAATGAAGGTTATTATCAGTCCATCTACTGATTAGATGGATGAAATTTTTGCATTCTGAACATGGTGTTCTTCAATGGATGCCATCTTCAACTGGTTCTCTGCTTTAGGAAAATCACCTCCAAAACTGGCTGATGGAGAAGTAGGAGTAGGAGAATATTAGAGATTCGATCTGAACATTGATTTCTGGAATATAGCAGCATGTAATGTCTACAATATTCAGCTGATAGACTTCACTGGAGGTCCTGAGAACATCTCTCCATAATTATCTTCTTCCACTGGTGTTCCTCCACTAAATCTAGCTACAAATCTCCTTCAATGGTGGCCTCCTCTTCAATCTGACATTAGATCTTTATGGCTGAACTGTATTGAATGTTATTGGCTGCAATATTTATTGCTGGACCTACATAACACTCTCAGGAAACTCATGGGGCCTTGGGGCACATCACCCAAGCATAACTTGTTGAGGCACAACACTTAACTTGGAGGGCTTAGAGATTTCACTCACAAATTCCAATAATGATCAAAAGTTCTTTCATGGAGTTAGAAACCTTCTTAAATAGAGGAGATGAATTCTTCCTCAAGTTAGACACACGTGTGGATGAAGGAAGGCACCTTCCTTGCTAGGAATGGAAACTTCTTACTTGAAAACTTGCCTTCTTTTGTCTTCCTTCACTCTGATTAGCAACTGCACCTTAGGTAGCTTTTCTGGGTGTGTTGCCATTTCTTTTCTTACTTCTTTTCTTATTTTCTTCCACTTTATTCACTTTCCTCTTTTCTGCTTTTGTCTGATTTTTCCAGCTTTTGTAAGTTTTTTTCTTGGTTCACCTTGCCAACTTGTCTCCATTAGATTCCTTAGTTTTTTTTAGACTTTACCACTTAGGCAAGTTTGGCTCACTTACCAATTCGAATTTGCTAGCCAAGTCATCAACCACTTAGCACATTTATTAGCAATAAACATTTAAATGAAAGTAATACAACTCATAAATAATTTAACTTAGCAATTAATTAATTATCCAGTAATTAATTAATTGTTATGGTGTAATGCCTCAAAATTTGCCCAATTAATTAATTTCTCAATTAGTCAATCACTTAGACTTAGTCATGGGGTTAATAACTGCATGGGGGCCCTCCTTGTCCATTTAATTCTCAAATACAACCTTAGGAATATTCCATAAGGTAGTTTCCATACTTGCTCATTAATTAAATAATTATTGCCTAGGTGACTTAGGCCAAAATTACCCCATGGACCATAGAAAAAAATGGGGACATGACAGAACAGAGGGAAGAAGCTGAAGTTGCAAGCATCTACGAGGCGAGCCACATGTAAGTGTTAGGGGCTTTTTGGGCCTGGCCTAAATGGGGAATTTATGAGAAAGCAGGTTTTGGAGCTGCAGAGCAAAGCGTAGTGCAGGTAAAGGAATTTTTGGGATAAGTTTTTGTATGCTGCGAAGTTGCGCGCAACGTAGTGTTGGAAGAGCTATGAAGCTAGTGCTGTGAGGATAACAGCGCTGCGATGTGTTTGTTCAATGGAAGATCTAGCTAAGCAGATTGTTGGATGAAAGACAACACTTATTTCGGTTAGGCCTTGGAGATATATTTTTGGCAAAGATGCTCGATAACTACCAAGTGGTGGGTAGGTGCAGATCGGGAGGAAGGTGACTAGTTGCACACGCAGAGAACTACTACTTGAACCAGTCATCTAAAGGCTGTGAAAGAAGGAACAAGTCGGCGAGAGCTACCTATTGGCATGCATGTGATAGGGGGGATTATAGCGACGTGTCCACACATGGAGGATGGCCACAATAGAAGATCCACTACTAGACACCAGCAGTTCAATTTTGGGGAAATTCGTGACAGTTTTGTAAACCTAAGGGTTTTTCCTACGAAATGTAAAGACATGACCTATGGGCATGGTCTATAAATAAGGCATGATTTTGTAAGAGAAGGGTTGTTCATTATTGAATATTGTTAGATTCTGTAATCTTGAATCTATTGTAAAGGCTCTGCAGCTGAGTGTGTAGAGACCGAATTTTGAGAGAGAGAGAGAGAGAAGAGCTTCTGCAGCTGAGTGCGCAGACGAAGAACTGTTGTACCCTTCCCTAAAGACAATATAACAATATTTCTTGTGGACATATCCTCCATCCGGGGGGTGAACCACATTAAATACCGTGTTATGTGATTGCTTTGTGTGTTTACCATTGTTCATTTACTTGATATGAATGTTGATGCTGCAGTTATCTGAAATGTGTTGCTTTTATCGGTATTCACCATGGAAAAGATGGGAATAAGATGTTAAGTAGTTTCTATATGGATGAATGTTAATGCTGAGCATCGATAAGTATTTGAATGTATGGATATGTTAAATAATCACAGAGTTGATTGTTTAGGTTGAAGTGTTGCATCAGGGTGAGAATCATTGTATATTTCATTCCATTACATTGTTTAAATCAGTCTAAGTGTTGATGAATGATTAAAGACTGTTAAGTAAGATTGGTTAGTTTGATCAAGTCTTGAAGTGAATGTGCAGTCTGGTTGACGCGCTGATCCATTATAGTGTTGCGAGATAAATTGTTGATAGCTTATCGTTGTACCACCAAATCTAAGAATACTTAACTTAAGATCTGCAAGCTTAGTTAGTCTGAGGAGGGAGCGTATTTACCCATTCCACTATCCTACTACTATAACCTATTAGTAATGCATAGTCCGTGGATGCACTTGTTGTACAAGTACTCTAGTGTGCCATAGTAATCAACACAGAGTAGAAGACTTCATGCAGTATTTTGTCTGCAGCATGGAAGCTCCTTTCTGCGCTGCTCATCAGTCAGTTTAGGAACTCGCATAACCAGGTTGTGGAAACCTGATTCCGCAACCACCCCCTCAGCTTTGCCTCGGGTGAGACCTCAGGCTGTTCACAGTCTTTTTCCGAAAGGACTGGTGAATAGGGGTTTTGTTAGTATCCTACACCGCGAAGTACCTGGGTCTACATTGGAAAACCTCTAGATCAGTAACTACGCCAACAGACATTCACTAGATAATCACTGAACAAAATAACGGGATCAGTTAGGGATTGTTGTAAACAATTTCAAAGTATGGCTCATAGGAAAATTTCAGAGTTATGGTAATGCCCATGAGTCCAAATGAAATGATATTTATAGGTGCAACAAGGCCTAGCCGTGCTTCTCAACGACTAGAAAATAATTAAATGACATGTTCGTTGGTCAAATCCTCCACGGGTTTGGATCCTTTCCTTCATTAACTATGTTAGAACAGTTATTTCTGCGTTAAATGCTCAAGCGGTCATCGACAAAATCATTGTATAACAGCTAGTTTTCTGACCGACATTGCAACGACTAGTTTGTTGCGTCGAATTGCGCAGCTGGTCGTCACTACTCCAGCGCGGTTTCTTCGCCATGTTGAGCTTCTTGGTTCTGAACATTGCATCTTTCCTACTCCATTGGATCTGTGCAGCTAACTTTTTGAGCTTTGAGCTGTGCGGTTCTTCTTTCCTTTTTATTTTCTCTTTTTTTTTTTCTTCGCGACTTCATTCTACTGAGGGTTTTGCGAAGCAGGGATATCCAAGTAGGGTTTTAGCCTACTTCCATTGACTAATCCAGTTATATTGTCTCTAGCTAACGTGGCTAGCTAAACTGCGCCACCGTTAGTAACATGTACAACAGTATATGGACCAAGGCAATGCATCTTAAACTTTCCAGGAAATTTCATAAATTTTCTATCATACAAGAGGACTAGATCACCTACTTGAAAGAACTTGTTCTTGATATGGCGATCATGCTTCTGCACTTGCTAGTGGAATCTTGTGATGAAGCGATCTTCCTCCAACCCAACCAAGTGTAGAAGCCTTTCTTCTAGTGCCTTTTGATCTTCCATGCCCGTAAATGCAACTATTCTCAAGCTGGAAACAATGTACTCCATAAGAATCACTGCTTCCTGTCCATAGTACAACCTAAATGGTGTATGGCCAGTCAATTTCTTGCAAGTAGTTTTTTACTCCCATAATACGGTTGGAATGCACAGATCCCAGTCATCCCTATTCACATTGCATACCTTTGTCATCGCATGCTCTAATACTTTGCTGAAATCCTCAACAGTTCCATTTGCTTGAGGATGGTACGGTGTACTCCTCTGATGATGAATGTGGAACTATTCATTCAGGGCCTCAATAGTTCTATTCATAAAATGAGTGCCTTGGTCACTCATCAAAATATTCAGGCATCCAAACCTAGTAAGGATGCTCTAAAAAATGAACTGTGCGGCAGTGATTGCACTACAGTCCTTCACTACCTTCACTTTTTCCCATCTGGTGAGATAATTGGTTGCAGTAATAATATATCTTGCACCAGGCCTTTTTCCTGGTGGGCTAATGGGTCCCACAAAATTAATAGCCCATTTATCAAATGCCTGAAGTGTCAACTGCGGATTTAATGGCATTTCATCTCTCGATGGATTTCCTGTCCTCTGACAAACATCGTAGTTCTGGCAATGTTCCTTTGCATCTTTGTGAATGGTGGGCCACCATAGCCCTGCTCGCAATATCTTCTGCACAGTGGCTCTTCCTGCGTAGTGACCTCCCAATACACCTGAATGTGCATCATCCAATATAAATGGCTTTTCATGCTCTAATAAACATCTGCGCAACACTTCATCCAGTCCCAATTTGCATAGTTGTCCCATGACTATGGTGAAGTCTATTTCTCTTACTACCAACTTTTTCTTCTGCTGTGTAATAAGCTCTATTGGTTCCATCCCAGTAGTCAATAAATTGACAATTTCTTTATAGTAGTCATCTGCAATCTGTACAACAAATAACTATGCATTAGGCAGACTGTCTTCAAGATTGGTGGGTTCCTCGCCTAACTCAATCCTTGAGAGATGGTTAGGTCCTAAGTTCAATCTACCCAGAAATGGAACCATTTGTTGGCTTACATAACTGTCTTGAGTTTTTCTATAAAGACCCAGATTCTTCGTGGTTCAACGAACCAACAAAACCCCTTTTCACCGGCCCTTTCGGCAACAATCTACAAACAGAATGAGGTCTCACTTGAGGCGAAGTTATAGGGGGTTGTGGAAGCTGGTTTCCACAACTAGGTGATGAGTGCACAAACAAATCTGATGAACAACACGCTGCGAATTGAAGCCTTCGCGAAGCTTAACTCCTTCGTGTTCAATACTTACTCTATCGTGCATCCAAGGACTACGCGATGTCGAATCGTCGTTCGTCAACAGGGCAATGCAACTAATAACTACGCTTCCTGTTCTGACTTAACCAATTTAGGTGAGTTTACTTAGGATTTCCTATCCATTCATCAATTGCCTTATGTTATTTATCTTATGACTTATGCAATATGACAACACACAATATACTATGCACTTTCGGTGCTGCGCTTCAAGTGGATCACATGGCGTGAACTCCACTTACTTAAGTATTATCCCAATCCACTTATCCATTCACAGAAATAGAAATACTTGTGCATATAACATCCATCCACATATGTGATACTTAATATATTATTCCCATCTTCATTCTTATGGCAAATACATATAAAAGTAAAACACATAAATGGATAAGCAAGATCTTAAGAATTCATAGTAATTAAATATACATATTCAAGCATATAAAAAATCACACAACATAGAATTTAACATGGTTCACCCCTAGGATGGGAGCTACGTACACAAGAACTGTTGTTATATTATCTTGGGAAGGGTACAACAGTTCCAGTCTACACACTCAGATGCAGACTCTCTTCTCTCTCAATAGGCCTCTCCGCACGCAACTTGCAGAGCCTTTACAATAGGTTTTAGAAAAACAACAAGTAATGCTCAAGATTATACAATGAAGATCTGAGATTAACCCTTTCCCATACAAAATGTGCCTTCTTATAGATCATGCCCATAGGTCATGTCTTTACAATGCATAGGCAAAAACCCTAAGGTTTCCCAAAACTGTCGCAGTTTCCCTTAACCAGATTGTTAGGCTCTGATAGCGACTCCTCCATCATGGCCATCCTCTACGTGTGGTCACATCACTTTCATCCTGCCCTGTTGAACGCATGTTGAATGTCGCTTTCATCCACCCATTCCTTCTCTAACGACCTTATGCGGCCGGTTCACATCATGCTTCCTTTGCTTGTGTGACCGGTCGCTTTCCTTCCACGATGCTCCTTACCCATCTGCTTGGTAATCATGGAGTATCTTAACCAAAAATAGATCATCGATGGTCTTACCGGAATATGTGTCACTTTCCTTCCAATATTCTACCTTGCCAGATCCCCGTGGATTAGGATCTTCGAAGCGTTGTCTCTTTGTGGCGCTGGCATCCTCTCTCTGCCGATGCTGTGCTACGCTCCACTTTGCAACTCCCAAAACTGTCTTTTCCCAAAAAGTCTCCGGCTGAACTCTGCTCAACTTTGCAGTTCCAAAACTGTTTTGTCAAAAATGCCTTACTTGGGCCAGGACCAACAATAAGTACTGAGCACAATAACGCTCTTTCAAAAACAATTATGGCTAAAATTTACTGAAAGCAATCAATTACATATATGGAGAGGCATTTTCCCAAATGATAAAACTGTCGAGGTCTTCCTTTCCATGACAGATATGCGTCGCTCTTCTATAACACATTCTCAAATGCAAGGTATGTGGAATTGATACAATACAGAGATCTCCGATCTATCTAAAAGGTAGTGTATAAAGAAACCACACCAAGTCGTGATCTGCATTCTATCCCACATGTAGGGTATACAGAACCAATACAACACAGATATCTGCGATCTACCTCAAATGCAGAGTATACAGAACCAATACAATGGAGTATATTTATGATCTCTCTCAATGCTGGGTATACAGAACCATTACAACGCAGTATATATGCGATCTCAATCTAGCCTCTTCTCATTGCTAAGAGCCCCCCCCCAAGGACCTAACTATCCATCCTCTATTCCAAAAACTCCAGCACATGAAATCGGCTTAAAGAAGAGTCGTCCCTTCATAGCTTGAGTGCCAAAATAAAATAAAACTAACAGAAGGATCGACCATTCTAGTCCCTAAACCTCCATCTGAGGGAAGCGCCCCCTTCTCCTTCAATACAGTCTCTTTAAGAAGACTCTTCACGCTGGTGGTGGTAGCGGTCGTGGTTTCCTCTAGTGAGACAAGTGGCATCGTAAGGAGTTGGGAGTAATTCCTTTATGGATCATTCTCACGATGGGGACACGTGGAGGTAGTTAGGTAAAAGGAGCTCCATAAAGGAGGCAACCTCCTTAAAAAACTTAAGGTAAAAACCACAACCCACTTGAATATATATATATATATATATCTTTATCAATATTTCATTTTTAATGATATATGAATCTCTAATCGATTCATTATATGAAAGAAGGTAAAGAACCCTCCTAACAAAGATATACATACATATATATATATATATATATATATATCTTTACACATTTTTAATCATATTTAGGGGTATATGAATAACTTTCTTCTTGGGAAAAAATCCCCCATTTATCCCTTTTGTTAAATTCATTATGTAATAAATGTCCCTCACCTTTTACCAAGCTGGGGATAATAATGGAATGATCTCTCAGTTAACTTAGGATTATTTAATCCTAGATATCTTATACTAAATATAAGTTCTATAACTTATTATAAGGTGGTGATGAGTAACCACTCTCCTTAATCTATGACGACAATACTTATAAATATTTATGGTTTAACCCGTACCTCAATTTATATCTTCTTCAAGTGCCCGTGGCACTAAGATGATACCCACCATCTATCGTTAGATTTGGATTGCTACCTTTCCTATCACTTCTGCTTCCTAGTGGATTTAGTTTGTCTGTCGTTAAGATACATCACAATTTATAACATTAGGAATTTAAACCATATTACTTAGAAGGTTTACTAGTGGGGCCTTGGCCTTGATCTCCTCACCAAAAACCAAATACAATATGCATTTACATTTATAAAAATACTAGGGGTATAAAATATGGATATTCCAATATTCATAAAGGATATCCTTCCAAACCCCTACTTTAGCTTGACGATCTCCTCCATCCAAGAGGAAAGTAAGAGGACACGAAGAGAGACTTTCCTAGAGGCCCAGTCAATGATTTTTTTTAATCCCTGAGAACTTGTAAGGAAGCAATGCCCATGGATCTTGCAAAATATAATAGAATCCACAAGGTTACAAGCTCACTTCTTGTATTTTTTCCTGCTTCGCAGGTCAACCATATCTTGAAATAAGTGTTTTCTCTGGTCCATAGAATGCCCCTTCACCGCTAGACCTTGCCCTATTTTGAGAGGCTCCATAAAAAAAACTCCAAGGATAACTTTTATCCAAGATCGGGGTTGAATGAAACCGGTTTGTAACCCGCACAAATCCTATCTAAGTCTTGTTATATTCCTAAAAAGTAGCCACAACATGACTACAAATATGGGTAATCTCTATTTTCTTACCAAAGCAAAAGACAATTCTGAAGAGATTGAGGTTGTCCCTGATAATTATGTTTATTATTGATCTAATGTTAGCTACACCAAATTTGTAAAAAGACATAAGACGAATAGATGATCAATAGATTCCACTTCCTACCAATTGTTTGGGCATGTAACTTCAAAAAATAAAGAATCATAAGCCATTTTTGCACTGATAAATCCCATCACCTCATTCTAGTACCATTTTATGAAATCCCCCCGATATGATAACTGAAGGTTGATACTTTAAGTCCAAGATATATTGATCCCATTCTCATCCCATAGAACCATAAACCCCAATTGATGAGGACCAATCTAGTCATGTTTTCCATCTCCAACATTTCCATGAATAGCTATATGATTTAGAGTGAAGTAGCCCTTTGTTCGAAGTAGACAAATTAACTTTGGTGATAATCAGAATAAGGATGGATCACCAAATATAGGGTATTCACCAACTTGGATTTACCTTCCATTACCTGACATCAATGTCAAGAATCGAGCTAGGACCTTAAATGATCCCATCATCCCATTCCAAATATTTGAGACACCCTTATTTCTTTTTTTCCCCAAATGAATCCACTGCACTAAAGAGATATTTTTTAGATAATTCTCCTTTATGATCCTACTCCAAAAGTTGTCACCAAACAGGGACCTCCATAATCTTTTGGCTAGTAAATCCTTTACAAAGATAAACATATTTTTTAAATTCCAACTCCCCAAGTGTTTGGGTTCTGCCAAGAAAGACCACTTCACCAAATGGAATTTTTTCTGATCCCTACCCCCCTACCATATGAAATTGTGAACTCTTCTGTGAATTCCATTTATAATTGAATTGGGGATTTTGCATAGTGAAAGGCAATATACTGAGAGGTTCTACAAAATTGATTTTGTAAGAGTGATGCATTCCCCCAGATACATCCAACAACAACGCCAATGGTTGATTCTTTTATCAAATTTATTTAAGATCCATAGCCAATCATTTGCTAAGTAATTATTCATCTTTAAATAGTAACCAAGGTATTTAATACCATTTATAAGAGGAGGAACTTTAAACGGGAGAAGCTGGCATATCTATGACTTCAAATCCTCCTTTAATTCATATTCTAGAAATGTTGATTTCTCATTGTTGATTTCCATGCTAGAAACACTACAAAGAAGAGTGAGTTTTGACTTCAGCCTTTCCATTCCCTCACACAACCATATCCAAAGAGCATAATATCATATACAAATAGTGCATGGGTCACCAAAGACCGCATAGAAACTTTAATACCCTTTAAAGTCCCTGCCAATCTGGCTTTGATGAGCAACCTACTAAGACCCTCGATTAAAAGAGGGAAAAAGAGAGGGGAAAGGGGGAATCCATGGAAAATACCCCTCTGTAATGTACCAACAAGGGTTGATGATATGCTAACTCTAACTCCTACCAGACTCAGCTAAAAACAATGAATTCAAAGACTAGTTTTACTAGAGATTGGCAAGATTCATACTCTGGATGGAAGGAATACTGTGATGGATTATAGTACATTTTCACAAAGCACTCGGACCATTGATGGTTCGAAATCAACAATGTTGAAATCTACTACAATGCTCCCGGGCACCCCAACATATGCAAACTAGTACTTCAAATATACAAGGAATGGAAGATATGGATGAAGCTTTATGACTCAGGGAGGATAATAAACATGAAATATCAGTCAATATATATTCATGGTTCTCTCGATCAATTTTTAGGAAATTCTGAGAAAGATTCACAAAGATACAAGCAAAATGACATTACAAGATTGCACAACTAGTTAATTTCAGGAACTCCCAAACATGCAATGAAGGATCACTAATTTCTTATATAAAAAATGGATTGATTCATTTAAAATCTTAAAATACATCAAGAATCTAAATCAACTCATTTTTATCTATACTCATTCGTGTATTAAAGACAATTTGGCAACTAGTCAAATTCTATGGAAATCTAGAAGGGGTGGAGAAAACTCATAATATTTTAGATTTTTGTAATACTAAAATTGATGAATGATATCAGAGGATCATAATGAATATAATTAAATTAGATGGAATCCAAGAGGATTCTTAGAATAGCACAATAACCTTCCTCCTCTCTACACAAGAATCTAGCACTGGAAATCAACGGGAAGCTTGAAGATTTGAATCACAAACCTCATGGAACTTCCTATGATATTCAAACCAAACTTGGATCAGCTACAGGACCTGCAATAAAAATCAATGACAATGTCTGAATTCCATCATCCTCTCACAGGAATCAAGGGAACATTACCCAGCTTGGACTAGGGGCACATCTCCCAAGTCTTTGAGGCACAATTGCTCTCAAACCAAAAATCAAATTGAAAAAAAATGTGAAGGGGGTGCACACTCCTTTATTTATAGAGGGAGGATGAATTGAGGATAAAGTCTCCTTGGCTAATGTTACCTCATGAGTGGATAAGGTAATTATCTTTCCTTCCTTTTTCTTTTTTTCTTTGCTTTCCTCGTTTTTCCTTTTTTGATTGTTTTTATGCTTTTTGATTTAGCTTTTCTAGCTTTCCTATTTTATACTGATTTTCTATACTTTAATGATTTTCTAATTTATCCTTATTTCTTCTTTTGTGTTGCTTTCTGTTGAATATTGTAACTTCTAGGAATATTATATTTGTACTTTATTATTCCGGAGATGTTTCATCCCTCCGAGGTAATTCTATTATGTATCCGGAGATGTTCATTCCTCCGATGGGTTGTGGTAACCAAGGTTATTAGATCCACCGTGTGGGGGTCGGCCTTGAGTTATTTAATTAGGGGTTATTAGACTCCATTGGGAGAGGTCGGCCCTATTAGGGAAAAAGTCAGTCGGAAATCTAGTATACGTAGAGGAGGATGCTCCTCACTTATCTCATACTTGCATAGCTTGGAAAGTAGCACAGTTGTGAGATAGAGGTCTGCATAGGAGGTAGAGAAGGAGCTCTAGTCTTGGAACACATCTTGTATTTTGGTTGATCATCTTATTGAGGAAAGGTTTGTTGGGTTTTCTACCCCATGAGGGTTTCTCAGGGTAAAATCTTTGTCTATCTTGTGATTATGTTTCTTTCAGTGATCTTGCTAGTCAAATTAGTTTAAACTTAACATGGTATCCGAGCTAGCTTAAATAGAACATCTTTCACAAGGTAAAAATTCTCTTTCTCTCTCTCTCTCTCCCAAAATTAGGGTTTTTGCAAAAGTTAGTAATTTTGGATTCTGGTTGCATGGCTGAATAGCCCTTCTCAAAGTCAATCTTTTGAGCCCTAGATCAATGTTTTTGGTTGGGTAGAACTCCGGGAAAGTCAAACCCTAGTTTGACCAAAAGTGTGATAAACCAGAAATTCTGTTGCAAATCCAGAAAGTGAAAAGTTGAAGTTTCCAGAAACAGAACACACCAATGTTCCCAAGTCAATCAAGCAAATCTCCTAGTAAGTGTTACTCTATCTCTTGAAACTCTAATCTCTTGGACTCCCCCAAGAGAAGATGGCTCCAAGCACTAAGCTTGAAGACAATCTAGAAGGTATAGAGAATTTTCGGGCATGGAAATACAGAATTGGTCACATTCTTGAAGAAAATGATCTTGCTCAATATATCAAGGATGAAGTTGCAGAACCCGTTGAAGATGAAGCCAAAGAAAAGTATAGGAAGGATCTAATTAGGGTCAAGAGAATCATTGCTGATTCTATCAAGGACCACTTGATTCCCTAAGTGGCATCCAAGAAGACCCCAAAGGAAATGTATGATGCCCTAGGAAGAATGTATGAAGGGAGGAACATCAATAGGAATATGAACCGAAGAACTCAGTTGAAGGGTACCAAGATGAATAAAGGAGAATCCATTCAAGACTACTTCTCAAGGGTTTCCCAAATCAAGGAACAACTAGATGCTATTGGAGATACCCTTGATGAACTTGTAATGACTGCTCTAAATGGTCTCACTAGACATTGGGAGTCATTCATACAAACTCTGTGTGCCAGAAAAGAAAGTATGAAGTTTGATATAGTATGGGAGGATTGTGTTCAAGAAGAAGCTAGGGTATCCAATCGGGAAGCCCTTCTCAAAGAGGATCACCAAGCCTTGGCTACTCACACCAAAAGAAAAAGAAAGGGTCACTTCAAGAAAGTTGACCACAAAGGGTCTCAACCCTTCCATAGATTTAAAAAGGGAAGAGGACTCAACTCAGAAAGAGATCTCTCCACAGTCCAATGTTTCAATTGTCTTAAACTAGGACACATTGCCAGATTTTGTACTTCATAAAAGAAGAAGTTTGTTCACAAAAGACATCATGCACATATGGCAGAAGATGATAGTGGAGAAGAAGAAGAAGAAGAAGAAGAAGAAGAAGAGGAAAGGCCTCAAAAGAAAAGATCTAAAGTAAAGAAAGTAGATGCAGAAGAATATGTTCTATTTTCTCCACTATATGGGTCTGTATCACCTAGAGAAGATACATGGCTTATCGATAGTGGTGCTTCAAAGCACATGACAGGTCAAAATAAAACTCTCTCAAGACTTGGGGAAAATAATTCTCCACAAAAGGTATCCATAGGAGATGATTACCAATATCCCATTAAGGGAATTGGTGAAGCAAGCTACAAGCTTGATTCTGGAACACCTTTAAAGATGAAAGAAATTGTATATGTACCAGGTTTAAAGAAGAACCTAGTTTCTATCTTAGCACTAGATAAGAAAGGATTTAGAATTGCATTCATAGATGGACAAGTACTTATGTGGCCCAAAGGAAAATCAATTGAAGATGCAATTGTTATTGGTGAAGAGGAAGGAGGTCTTTATAAATTCAAGGAACATCTAGAAGTTGCCCTTGTCCATGAAACCTCTAGCCCCAGTGAGCTATGGCATAGAAGGCTAGCTTACATTAACTACAAAGGATTACCCTATGTAAGCAAGGTAGTTATAGGACTACCAGACTTGAAGTTTGATCATAATGGCACATGCAAAGGATGTGAAAAGGGAAAAAATATCAAGAACCCATTTCCAAAGAGAGAAACAAAGACTAAGAACATCCTAGAGCTAATACATTTAGATGTATGTGGACCAATTCCCACCACATCCCTAAGTGGGTTTGAATACTATCTCACATTCATTGATGATTATTCAAGGAAGACTTGGATATACTTTCTAAAAGGAAAGAATGAAGTTTTTTGGAAAGTTCAAAGAGTTCAAGGCTTTGATAGAAAATCACTCAAAAAAGAAAATTCAGATTCTCAGAACAGATAATGGCGGAGAATATAATTCAAAGGATTTTGAAGACTTTTGTAAGGAAGCTGGAATCAAGAGGGAACTAACCACTCCCTACAATCCCCAACAAAACGGGGTTGTTGAAAGAAAGAATAAAAGCATCATGGAAGCTGTAAAAACTATGATACATGACCAAGATCTACCCATGTATCTATGGGCTGAAGCAGCTAGGACAACACTCTATGTACAAAATAGGCTATCCCATAATGCTCTTGAGTTCAAGACTCCAGAAGAAGTGTTCACTGGAAAGAAGCCTGAGGTAAGTCATCTCAAAATATTTGGATGTCTAGTGAACATTCACATTCCAAAAGAAAAGAGAACCAAGTTGGATCCTTCTGGTAAGAAGGGAATATTTGTTGGATATTGTGAATCATCCAAAGCTTTCAGAATTTACATAATAGGTTTTCATCATATGGAAATAAGTAGAGATGTGACATTTGATGAAGAAGCAGCTCACAAGAAATCTAGGAAGTTCCAACTTGAAGAAGTCTATGAATAAGATACACCTCCTAAAGTTACAAAGGATGTGCCCATCCCTGAAGATGATACACCTAAAGATCATGACATGTTAGAACCACAAGAACCCCCCATTACAAACGTATCTAAGAAAAGAAGGCCCGCATGGGCTAGAGACATTATTCAAGGAGATGAAAAATATGGAGCTCCTGAAGGCTCCACTAGAGAAAGAAAGAAACCAAAGATAGTATCCAACTATGTGGCTTTCATGTGTGACCTTGTGGATCAAGAACCTACTATCTATGAAGAGGCAGTTCAGAAGAAAGAGTGGGTAGAAGCAATGACAGAAGAATGCCAATCAATAATGAAAAATGATGTTTGGGATATACTTCCCAAACCAAAAGATAAAAGTGTGGTATCTTCCAAATGGATATGCAAGATAAAACATGATGTAGATGGTAGCATTGAAAAATATAAGGCAAGATTTGTAGCCAGAGGATTCTCTCAGAAAGAGGGAATTGACTATGAAGAAACATTTGCACTAGTTGCTAGGTACACTTCTATTAGAACTATCATCGCACTTGGATCTATGATGAAATGGAAACTACACCAAATGGATGTTAAGACAGCCTTCCTAAATGGTGTGATTGAAGAATAAGTGTACATAGAACAGCCACAAGTATTTGAGATTAAAGATGGAAGAACACATGTATGCAAACTGAAAAAGGCTTTGTATGGATTGAAGCAATCTCCCAGAGCTTGGTACGGAAGGATTGACAGTTTCTTAACAAGTATGGGCTTTACCAAGAGTAAAGCTGATACTAATATTTATCTCAAGGTTATGGATGATGAACCTGTTATATTATTGTTGTATGTAAATGATCTATTTCTAACTGGAAATGAGAAACAAAATATCGAGTGCAAGAAGAAGCTCTCTTCAGAATTTGAGATGAAAGATCTCGTATTAATGCACTACTTCTTAGGTCTAGAAGTATGGCAAGAACCAAAAGGAATCTTTCTAAATCAAGGTAAGTATGCTGTGGAAATTTTGAAAAGATTCGATATGTTGGAGTGTAAAGCTATGGCCACTCCCATGGACTCTAACTTAAAGTTATTAGTTAATGACTCATCAGAATTAGTAGATATGACTCTATATAGACAGATTATTGGGTCATTAATGTATTTGACAAATACCAGACCAGACATATGCTTTCCTGTAAATACCTTGAGTCAGCACCTACTGGAACCTAGAAAAGTTCACTTAATAGCTACAAACCATGTAATGAGGTATCTAAAGGTTACATTAGATTTTGGTCTATACTATCTTGGAAATCATGAACTTAGATTACATGGTTACTCAGATTCTAATTGGGAAGGAAGTGTTTCAGACAGGAAAAGTACATCAAGTGGATGTTATGGTCTTGGATCTGCCATGATCTGATGGTTCAGCAAGAAACAATCTAGTGTAGCTCTCAGTACTGCCGAAGAAGAATATATAGCTGCTTGCTCTGCTAGTTGTGAAGCAGTATGGCTTTGGAAACTACTATCGAGATTGTTTGACTTAGAGATGGATCCCACTGTGATCATGTGTGACAACCAAAGCTGTATTAAGATGACAGAAAATCCAATGTTCCATGATAAGTCAAAACACATAGAGATCCGATATTTCTATATACGAAATATGGTGCAGAGAGGAGCTATCAAGCTCGAGTATGTGAGCACCGATGAACAAATTGCTGATATATTGACCAAACCTCTGTCTCGAGTAAAATTTGAGTATTTCCGAGACAAGATTGGTGTAGTCCAAAAGGACCCTCCTCGAAAGGGGGAGTGATGAAGACACTAATGATGAGATTTCCCGCATCGAAAGTAAGGTCGATGATGAGGATACCTGTATTATTTTACTTAGGATATTTATATTTATTATCTTTATATTTCTTATATGTATACTTAGGATATTTATATTACTTGTATATGTACTTGTATTGATGATATGTATACATGTATTGATTGATGTACTTGTATGTATGAGGATACTTGTATTGATTATATGTATACATGTATTGATTGATGTACTTGTATGGATGAGGATACATGTATTGATGATATGTATACATGTATTGATTGATGTACTTGTATGGATGAGGATACTTGTATTGATGCACTAATGATACCTGTATTGATGAGGATACTATGGGGATTGCATCATCCTTGAACATATGTTCTAAAAGGATCCGTAGACAGATGTATCCGAGAAAGAAGAAGGATTGCATCTGTTAAATTTTTAGTATTAAATCACAATACTATAGGATCTTTGCTGAGAGAATAACATCTACAGTATATCAATGCATGACAATCATAATATGACAAGCATCACAAGCATCACAAGAATCAAAAGCATAGAGACAAGAGACACAGAGTTTCCGTGGGGAAAACCCTAAGGTGAAAAACCCCACAACTTCCTCAGAGATAGAGAGAGCAATGGCTCAACCAAAATACAACCAAATAACACTGAGATAGTCTCCTAGCAGATGATCCTCCTCCTCCTCACTAGTGCGCCACTTTTCAGAGAGAGAGATAGTTACTTTTCCGAGTGAGTAAAATAGAGATCTCCTATCTCTATTTATACTCACCTTTTTGCCCAGTGACCTACTGGGGCCGACTTGTCTACTTTGATACACCCACATTATATTATATATTAATCAGGGCCGACCCCATAAGGTGGTCTAATAACCCATCGGCAAGTACACACACTTGCGACACTTGTCAATCCACATGACGACACTTCCTTATAGAGGAATAACACATCTCTTATAAGGGTACAATAAATATATATATAATATACAGATGAAATACATTCCGAAGTTACATATACATCAACACTCCCTCTTAACTAGGAAGGTATTTCTTGACACAGATCTACTAGACAAGTCTTCTTCTCTGGATCATCATCATCGATGCATCGTCATCATCATCGTCACTGCTGCTACTATCTCAACCAATCTCTGACTCTACTCGTCATAGGAAGTTCTACAGAGCCAGTCCTTTTTCATACTGGATGTAGGCCCATCACCTGCAGGTCTTCATCATCACTGGCCATACTGTGGAATCCTCAGGACTTATTACGTGCGTCACAAAACCTCGAAAGAGCATCCCAGGCTGTTACGAGCACACAGCTCTACCTATAGGATCTCCCAGGGCACCAAATTACATGTGACCTCACCACAAAACCTCGCAAGAGCATCCCAGGCTGTTACGAGCACACAGCTCTACCTATAGGATCTCCCAGGGCAACGAATTACATGTGGTCATGGCAAAACCTCGCAAGAGCATCCCAGGACTGATTATGGGAACACAGCCCAACCTATTGGATCTCCCAGGAAACGAATTACATGCCATAGGACAAAACCTCGAAAGAGCATCTACCAGATATCCCAGGGAACCGAATTACATGCCATAGGCAAAACCTTGAAAGACTATCTGCAGATCTCCCAGGGCATCGAATTACATGTCCTCCCAGAGCAAAACCTCGAAAGAGCATTTGCCAGATGTCCCAGGGCACCGAATTACATGCCATAGGCAAAACCTCGAAAGACCATCTGCAAATCTCCCAGGGCACCGGATTACATGCTCATCTG
The DNA here is from genome assembly GCA_027924585.1 of Larix kaempferi. Taxonomy (NCBI): domain Eukaryota; kingdom Viridiplantae; phylum Streptophyta; class Pinopsida; order Pinales; family Pinaceae; genus Larix; species Larix kaempferi. Next base: position 1,406,849 of record BSBM01000807.1, read on the forward strand.
CACAACCTGATCCATGGCCATAGAGTATCAACCTGATACTCACCATACATCATCCTGATGTATCCATGATCATCCTGATCATCATCACTGCAACGTCCTGCTGCATGTCATCTGGAGCAACATCCTGAAGCTCGTCATCTATGATCATCCTGATCATCATTGCAACATCCTGCTGCATGTCATTTGGAGCAACATCCTGAAGCTCGTCATCTATTATCATCCTGATCATCACTGCAACATCCTGCTGCATGATCTACCTGATCATCAATGCATCTACCTGATGCATACCAAGTATCTACCTGATACATATCATCATACATGATCCTCCTGATCATCAATGCATCTACCTGATGCATACCAAGTATCTACCTGATACATATCATCATACATGATCCTCCTGATCATCACTGTATCCACCTGATACAAATACAAATACATGATACATATCACCATACATGATCCACCTGATCATATAATGTATCCACCTGATACATATACAGATACATGGTCCAAGCATCCAACATGATGCATATACAAAATACGTACACATGATCCAACTGATCATATCCAGCATCCAACATGATGCATACATACATAAATGATCCAACTGATCATATCCAGCATCCAACATGATGCGTACATACATACATAAAAATGATCCAACTGATCATATCCAGCATCCAACATGATGCGTACATACATACATAAAAATGATCCAACTGATCATATCAAGCAGAAACCAGAACATCATCCTGATGCTCATCATCCAGTGCTTACATCCATAGCCATGTGAAGGATCCTCCTTCCAACATGCTTGGAATGGCTTCAGCAAATGTGTCCATCACTTCTTCCTTGAAGTGTCCTCGATCTGAAGAACGCCAAGCCTCTCTCTGAAGTACTCGAACTTCACTCTGGCTAGTGGCTTCGTCAGTACATCTGCAATCTGCTCATCCGTCGCAACATATAGGAGCTTCACAGCTCCTCTCTGCACCATATCCCTGATATAGTGATATTTGATCTCTATGTGTTTCGACCTGTCATGAAACACTGGGTTCTCGGACAGCTTCACACAACTCTGGTTATCACAGAAGATACCAGTAGCCTCCAACGGGAGATCAAATAACTCAGACAGTAGCTTCCGTAGCCATACTGCCTCGCAACTAGCTGAGCAGGCTGCAACATACTCTGCCTCAGCTGTACTCAGTGCTACGCAGAACTGCTTCCTGCTAAACCAAGAGATCACACCTGATCCCATACTGAAGTAGCACCCAGATGTGCTCTTCCTATCTGCAGCAATGCCAGCCCAATCTGAATCAACATAACCCTGTAGGTTAAACTTTTGATTCGCTTCATATTTGAGCCCATAATCCACTGTACCCTTCAGGTACCTCAGAAGATGCTTTACAGCAACCAGGTGAACAGTCCTCGGATCCGTCAGGAACTGGCTCAATGTGTTCACAGCAAAGCAAATGTCTGGTCTTGTGTTCGTCAGGTACATCAAGGACCCAATCATCTGACGATACATAGTGATATCAACCGGCTCAGATGAAGCATCACATAGAAGCTTCATATTCGATGCCATAGGTGTGGCCATGGCCTTGCAATCCATCATCCCGAATCTCTTCAGGATATCTACTGTGTACTTCCCTTGACCAAGGAAGATCCCACCTGTATTCTGCCACACCTCCATTCCTAGGAAATAGTGCATCATTCCCAAATCTTTCATGTCGAATTCAGCTGCAAGCTTCCTTTTAGTATCTGCAATCAGTCTGTCATCTCCTGTCACAAATAGGTCATCCACATACAGTAGTAGAATCACAGGATTCCCTTCCTCAACCTTGTAGTAAAGGTTGGAATCTGCTTTACTCTTGGTAAAGCCCAAACTAGATAGGAAACTGTCCATCCTACCATACCAGGTTCTGGGAGCTTGCTTCAAGCCATATAAGGCTTTCTTCAATCTGCATACATATGATTCCCTGTCATGTATTTCAAAACCGAGTGGCTGTTCCACATATACTTCCTCTTCTACTACACCATTCAGGAAAGCAGTCTTGACATCCATCTGGTGTATTTTCCATTTCATTGCTGCAGCCAGGGCAAGCACTATTCTGATGGAAGTATACCTGGCTACAGGTGCAAAGGTTTCTTCATAATCTATTCCTTCTTTTTGAGAGAAACCACGAGCTACGAATCTTGCTTTGTATTTTTCCACACTACCATCTGCAACATGCTTGATTTTGTAGATCCACTTGGAAGTCACAACAGACTTCTCTTTAGGTCTTGGGACAATATCCCAAACATCATTCTTCATTATTGATTGGTATTCCTCAACCATAGCATCCTTCCATTCTTTCTTTTCTGCTGCCTCTTCATAACTGGAAGGCTCTTTGTTCATAATGTCACAGAGTAAGGCAACATAACTGGTGTGTGATCTGGTTCTCTTCTTTGCTCTGTGTTCTTCTTCTGGAATGCCAAATATTTCCGCATCATGAATGAGCTCTCTAGCCCATATAGGTTTCCTCTTGCGAGAGTTATCCTCACGGGGTGGATCTACAGGTTCTTGTGGATCTTCAAACTCACGAACAACTTCTGGAACTGCTTCAGTCATGGTAGTGTCCTGAAATCTTGTTTCCTTAGGTTCTTCATAAACTTCGGTAGGTGCCTTCCTTGATTTGATGAATGCTGAGTTTTCATCAAATGTTACATCCCTGCTGACATCAATCTTCTTGAATCCTGGAAAGTATATTCTGTAAGCCTTCGAGCTTTCACTATAACCCACAAAGATGCCCTTCTTTCCTGAAGGATCTAGTTTAGTCCTCTTCTCTTTTGGGACATGAGTATATACTGGACAACCAAATATTCTGAGATGGCTGACTTCAGGTCTCTTACTAGAAAAGACCTCTTCTGGTGTCTTGTTGTCCAATATCTTGTGGGGTGTTCTGTTCTGCACGTATACAGCTGTTCTGGCTGCTTCTGCCCATAGATGCATAGGAAGATATTGATCATGCAACATTGCCCTTGCTGCTTCCATGATAGTTCTGTTCTTCCTTTCTGCAACTCCATTCTGTTGAGGATGATAAGGAGCAGTCAACTCCCTCTTAATCCCTGAATCATTGCAAATTTTCTTGAAGTCATTTGAGGTGAATTCTCCACCATTGTCGGATCTGAAAGTTTTGATCTTCTTGTCAGTTTGATTCTCCATCAAGTTTTTGAATTCCTTGAATTTGTCAAGCACCTCATCTTTGCCTTTCAAGAAGTATACCCAAGTCTTCCTGGAGAAGTCATCAATAAATGATACATAGTAAACATACCCACTTAGGGAACTGGATGACATGGGGCCACATACATCTGAGTGGATGATTTCCAGAATGTCTTTTGCCTTGCTTTCACTGCTTGGGAAAGCCTTCTTAGTGTTCTTTCCTTTTGCACATCCTTTGCAAACACCTTCATGTTTGGTCTTGATTTCAGGAAGACCCTCTACTGCCTTGCTTGCAATTGGAAGTGCCCTATAGTGCATATGAGCAAGTCTTCTATGCCAAAGTTCACTTGGCTCCATGGATTCATGTACCATGGCATGTTCAGGTTGTCCCTTCAATTTATACAAGCCTCCCTCTTGCTCTCCAATCACTACTGCATCATCTATGTTCTTTCCCTTTGGCCACATTAGGACTTGGCCATCCACAAATGCAACCCTCATACCTTTTGAATCCAATGCAGAGATGGAGAGTAAATTCTTCTTGAGTCCAGGTACATACAATACTTCTTTCATCTTCAATGATTTTCCAGAATCTAGGTTGTAGGAGGCTTCACCACTTCCTTTGATTGGATATTGATAATCATCCCCAAGTTTCACCTTATGGGGTGATTCATGTTCAGAAAGGTTCACAAAAGATTCCTTGAACCCAGTCATGTGTTTGGAGGCCCCACTATCAATCAACCAATCATTACAACCATGAGAAATAGTACCTGTGAGAGCAGAGATCAGAACATACTCTTCTTCACTTGATGAGTCATCATCACTATCACTTTCTGCCCTAGCCTTCTTCTTTGGAGGTTCATCATCTTCGGCAGCATGAGCATGAAACCCTCTTTTGTTGCCCTTCTTCTTCTTACTGGAGTTGTTGTTATTATCCCTTTTGTTCTTGGGACAATCTGAAGCAAAGTGACCCTTCTCATTGCATGTGAAGCATCTTAGGTCTTTCTTGTTCTTTTTATAGGATCTATTGTGGTGAGAGTGATCCTTCTTGGCTTTGCTTCTTTTGGTGTGAGTTGCAAGAGCTTGATCTTCACTTCCCATCTTTTCTTCACGAGCTATAAGTCTAGCTTCTTCTTGAGAGCATTCTTCCCGAAGTCTACTGAATGAGATCAATTTCTTCCTTGCACAAATTCCTTGAATAAAGGAATCCCATGACCTGGGTAGGCCATTTAGAGTGGTCATCACCACTTCACCATTCTCCACCATTTCATCTACTGCTTCTAATTATTCCTTGATCTGGGAGACCCTTGAAAAGTAAGATTGAATGGTTTCTCCATTCTGAAACTTCACTGCTTTCAATTGGTTCCGCAGGGTCATCTTCCGATTTATGTTCTTTCCTTCAAATAGCTTGGTCAAAGATTCAAACATCTCTTTGGGTGTCTTAAGAGAAGACACATGAGGAATGAGATGGTCTTTGATAGAATCAACAATGATTCTCTTTGCCTTGACCAAGTTCTTCTTGTGCAATACCTTGGCTTCTTCATCCTCTGGGATAGGGATGTCTTCTTTCACATATGAGTCCAACTCATTCTCTTCCAGGATTAATCCAATCCTATACTTCCAGGCTCGGAAGTTATCAGCCCCTTCAAGCTTATCCTCAAGCTTAGTGTGGAGAGACATCTTTAAGAGTACTTCAAATGGAAATAGAAAAGATTTAGGACTTACCACTTGAAGTGCTGAAAACTGGATCTGGTCCCGGATTAGGGTTTGTCAGAGAAACCCTAAAAATTCAAAATGTGAATTTCAAAATTCCGAAAGGATAGAAAGATGCGCCTTGGAGAGCTGATCAGCCTAGTACATTCAGAATTTGAGATCAGCAAGGTCTTGCCCTTGAAAATTTCCTTTTTGTCCTCCCGGGTTCACTAGGGAGAGCCTTGAATTAGGGTTTGAGTTTCCCAGAGATCTACCCAGCCAAAAATCTCGATCCAAAGCTCAAACCTTCGATTTTTGCAAGGAGCTTCCAGCTGTGCCTTCAGTTTCCAGAAATTCCTATTTTTGTGGAAACCCTAATTGTTAGGGCCAAATCTGAAAATGCTCGGAACTGAATTCTGATTGGACAGATAGATGCGCCTTGATGAGTAGATCCAATCTACTATACTGAATTTCAAAAATCTGTGGAGAGAAACCTAATAAACAAGGAATACAAGCTTCCGTCACTGCAAAATGTCTTCTTCTCAGTTAAGCTCTGATACCATGTTAAATTTTTAGTATTAAATCACAATACTATAGGATCTTTGCTGAGAGAATAACATCTACAGTATATCAATGCATGACAATCATAATATGACAAGCATCACAAGCATCACAAGAATCAAAAGCATAGAGACAAGAGACACAGAGTTTCCGTGGGGAAAACCCTAAGGTGAAAAACCCCACAACTTCCTCAGAGATAGAGAGAGCAATGGCTCAACCAAAATACAACCAAATAACACTGAGATAGTCTCCTAGCAGATGATCCTCCTCCTCCTCACTAGTGCGCCACTTTTCAGAGAGAGAGATAGTTACTTTTCCGAGTGAGTAAAATAGAGATCTCCTATCTCTATTTATACTCACCTTTTTGCCCAGTGACCTACTGGGGCCGACTTGTCTACTTTGATACACCCACATTATATTATATATTAATCAGGGCTGACCCCATAAGGTGGTCTAATAACCCATCGGCAAGTACACACACTTGCGACACTTGTCAATCCACATGACGACACTTCCTTATAGAGGAATAACACATCTCTTATAAGGGTACAATAAATATATATATAATATACAGATGAAATACATTCCGAAGTTACATATACATCAACAGCATCATCCTTGAACACATGTTCTAAATTGAGCCATAGACAGATGTCTCCGAGAATGAAGTCCTTAGTGGAAAAGTGGGGATTGGATTGTCCCCAGACTTTGGTCTCTTGAATTGAGCCATAGACAAATGTGTCTGAGAATGAAGTCCTTAGTGGACAAGTGGGGATTGGATCATCCCCAAACTTCGGTCCCTTGGATTGAGCCGTAGACAGATGTCTCCGAGAATGAAGTCCTTAGTGGAAAAGTGGGGATTGGATCGTCCCTGGACTTCGGTTCCTTGAATTGAGTCGTAGATAAGATGTCTTCAAGAATGGGGATTGGATCATCCCCCGACTTCGGTCCCTTGAATTGAGCCATAGACAAGATTTCTTCGAGAATGGGAATTGGATTGTCCCCGGACTTCGGTCCTTTGAATTGAGCCATAGACAGAGGTCTCCGAGAATTGAATGATAGGACTAGATCGTCCCTGGACCTCAGTTCAAAAGGTACACGATAGGACTGGATCGTCCCTGGACCTCAGTTCAAAAGGTACATGATAGGACTGGATCGTCCCTGGACCTTGGTTGAAAAGGTGTATGATAGGACTGGATCGTCCCTGGACCTCGGTTCAAAAGGTACATGATAGGACTGGATCGTCCCTGGACCTCGGTTTAAAAGGTACATGATAGGATTGTATCATCCATGGACCTATGTCCTAAAGAGAGCGGGATTGATCATCCTATAATATGATCATGTGTATTGCAGATGATGATGATGCTAATGATCGTGTGATGATGATGATGATGACGATGCTGATGATCATGTGATGACGATGATGATGACGATGCTGATGATCGTGTGATGATGATGATGATGATGACACTGATGATCGTCTGATGATGATGCTGATGATCATATGATGACGATGTTGTTGATCGTGAGGATTTAGATATTCTAGTAACTATTTGAGTTACTAATGATGATGTATTGAAGAAAGCTTCCAATGATTTATAGATGTATCATGTATGATGTAGTCGATGACTCCTTGCTCCTGCAGATGCTGTTATAATATCCTTCTCGTTAAGGGGGAGTGTTGAATATTGTAACTTCTAAGAATATTATATTTGTACTTTATTATTCCGGAGATGTTTCATCCTTCCGAGGTAAATCTATTATGTATCTGGAGATGTTTATTCCTTCGATGGATTGTGGTAACCAAGGTTATTAGATCCACCATGTGGGGGTCGGCCCTAAGTTATTTAATTAGGGGTTATTAGACTCCATTGGGAGAGGCCGGCCCCATTAGGGAAAAAGCCAGTCGAAAATCTAGTATAAGTAGAGGAGGATGCTCCTCACTTATGTCATACTTGCATAGCTCAGAAAGTAGCACACTTGTGAGAGAGAGGTATGCATAGGAGGTAGAGAAGGAGCTCTAATCTTGGAGCACACCTTGTATTTTGGTTGATCATCTTATTGAGGAAAGATTTGTTGGGTTTTCTACCCCATGAGGGTTTCCCAGGGTAAAATCTTTGTCTATCTTGTGATTATGTTTCTTTCAATGATATTGCTAGTCAAATTAGTTTAAACTTAACACTTTCTGCTTTATGCTACTTTTCCCGATTTTTTGTTGGTTTTTGGATTTGATCCATCTTTCTTTCATTTTTTCTGATTTTCTAGAATTGGATGCTTTCTTCTTAACTTCTTCTTCAAGTCATCTCCAATTCAACCTCATCCACTAATGTTCCCTAGTGGAGCATTATCCTCATTTATTTATGATAAAATTATTAAATGCATAAAAAATCATTCTTCCAAGTGCATAATAAACTTTAGACAAAAAATAATTCACACTCCTAATTAATTAAATGCATGGAATTCAAAATTAACCCCATATTAAATGAAGTTGTCTCCCCAACCAAAGGGATTGGTTTGTTTAGGAACTTGATCCAATGTTCACTGTTGAGGGGACATGATAGTATTCCCCACCCAAGATTGCTTGTCCTCAAGCAATTTGAAACTGGGATGTTGTAAGATGTTTTCTCCTTCCCAAGTAGCATCCTCACTAGGTAGTCCTTCCCATTGCACCAAAAATTCCTTAAAGATTCTAATCCTTAGCTTCTTCTCTTGGACCTCCAAAATATTCTCAAGGTTCAACATCAAATTTAATTCATCATCAAGGGGTGGAAATTCTTTTGAAACCTTGACTTGCTTCCCTATTACCTTATTCAAACATGACACATGGAAAACATTATGAATTTGGCTTCCTAGAGGAAACTCTAGCTCATAAGCCACTTCCCTGGTCTTCCTGAAGACTTGGTAGGGGCCATAGAAACTTGGATTCAACTTCTCATTCCCCTTATACTTCAGTGAGGTATGTCTATGGGGATGCAACCTCAAATATACCAGATCTCCTACTTGGAAAGCTTGCTCAATTCTATGCTTGTCTGCATGCACCTTTTGTATGTGTTGTGCTACCCGCAAGTTGTCCTTGAGAGTTCTGAGTATGTATTGACTCTATTGGATCCAATCCTTTGACTTCTATGTCTTAAATTCACCAAATATCAGATCATAAAAAAGTGAGTGCATCATATCCATGTAGATATTTGAAGGGAGACATACCAATCGAGAGATGAAAAGTAGTGTTGTAACAAAAATCTCCCAAACGGAGCCTAGTAGTCCATGACTTTTGTTGGCCTGTAACATAGTTTCTTAAGTAACCTTCTAGCCATTGGTTCACTCTTTCTGTTTGGCCATTAGTTTGTGGATGGTAGCTGGTACTCATGTCCAAACTTATCCCCACTAACTTGAACAATTCTTGCCAAAAAATGCTAGTGAACTTGCTATCTCTATCACTGATGATGGACTTGGGTATGCCATGAAGTTTGAATACTTCTTTGATGAAAATTTCAGCCACATGTATGGATGCAATATTAGTTGTGACAACAAATAAATGTGCATATTTAGTCAACCTATCAACCACAACAAAAATATTGTCTTTACCTTGGATTTTTGGGAGCCCGGTGATGAAATCCATCGATACAGTTTCCCATTTATGTTCAGGAATAGGAAGTGGTTGTAATATCCCCACTAGATGAGTATGCTATACATTATTTTGCTTACATTCCACCCATGATCTAACATACTCCATCACCTCCTTCTTCAACCCCTTCCAAGTGAACCTTTCCTTCACTTTCTTGTAAGTCTTCACAAACCCTGGATGACCTACTAGAGGCACATCATTGGAAGACTCAAGGATATTCTTCTTTAGTAGGGATTCTGGAACTAAAAATATCCTATCCTTATAATAGATAATATCATGGAGAATCTTGTAAGCATCATCATGATTTAATCAATCAAACAAATAACAAGAAAATTGGTTCTTTGTGTACTCTACCCCAAGCTGTACTTTCCAATCATCATAAAATTTGAGCAATGCAAATGTTGGTTTTCTAGAAAGAGCATCAACTACAATGTTCATCTTACCCTTCTTATATTCAATATAAAACTCAAATGATTGGACCTTTCTTACCCACTTCTATTTCCTATCATTCAACTCCTTTTGGGTTAAGAAGTGCCTCAAACTATTGTGATCAGTCTTGATAATGAACTTACCCCATACCAAATATTGTCTGAACTTGACTAGCGCATACATGATGGCTAGCATCTCCTTGTCATAAACTGAATATAACATTTCATGGGGCTGAAACTTTCTACTTTCAAAGGCCAAGGGGTGCTTATTTTTCATCAAGACTGCTCCAATTCCATTTCCTGAAGCATCACACTCAAGAACAAAAGGTTGAGAAAAATATGGAAGTGCAAGAACAAGACAATTGCTCATTACCTCCTTTATTCTACTAAATACCTGCTCAAAGTCTTCTGAATAATGGAAAGCTTCTTTCTTAGTGAGGTATATCAAAGGAGTTGTCAACTTGGAAAATCTTTTGAGAAACTTCCGGTAGTAGGTACATATCCCAATAAAGCCTCTTAGTTCAGTGATATTTTTAGGACTTGTCCAATCTAAAATAGCTTGGATATTTTCCATGTGAACCTTAACTCCATCTTTCCCAATTACATGACCAAGATACAAAATATCTGCCATTTTGAACTCACACTTGGATAGCTTTGAATAGAAAGATTGATCTGCCAAGATTGTTAGTACAGTATCCAAATGATGCAAATGCTCTTCCCAAGTGCTACTATAGGTCAAAATATCATCAAAGAAAAAAAGTACAAACTTATGGAGCTGCCTACTAAACACTTTGTTCATGCAAGATTGAAAAGTTGCAGGTGCATTGATTAGGCCAAAAGGCATAACCAGAAACTCAAAGTTCCCATGGTGACATCGGAAGGTTGTCTTATAGATTTCTTCTTATGTGAAGAGCCTACAACAATTAATTAATGAGAATACATGAGATAGCATAAATAACAAAACTCATAATCTCTTTTATTGATCACAAGCCACTTCGATGGGGAAACCTCCTTTGAGAAAGCTCAATACAAATAAATTCACGGTGCCTTCATTGGTCTCAACACAAACTTATATACTAAGTCTAGGCACCAATACCATGGGTCAATACCATGTGTCCATACAAACCATGGGCCAATAGAAACTATGGATCAACAATTACTACGGGACGACTTACAAAGCATATGTGTCCAACAACAATAAGACAAACTATGGATCAACAAATACTATGGGATCAATTACAAAGCATATGCGTCCAACAAAAATATACTAACAAAGTAAATAGAATGATTTACATGGGTTCCTAACATCCCCTCTCCCTTAGAAAAATCTTTGTCATCAAATATTTAGATGTGGAAATTGATACAGAATTTGGAGTGGTTCTCCTGTAGCATCCTTGGGTTGCATTCCGGGCCACTAACACCCTGTGAGTTTCAGGGAGGGTTGCTTGGAAGGCTGTAGAGGAAGAAGAACCATATCAAATGTGTGAAAAGTGCGCTAAGAACTGTGCTGATCGGCTTGTTGTTTCAGTTGAATTCTTTCCATGTGAAGATTGTCCTGCAGAATGAGAAGAATCTGATCGTAGTTTCGAAGAACTAAGTCAATTTCCTGAACTGGGGAGTGAATGAGGGTGTATGGAAGAAGAATTGGTGGTTCCTATCCATAGACTGCTTCATATAGTGTCGTTTTAGGTGTGGTATTGTACCACTGGAGCATGTCTAGGAAATCCATAGAAATAGTTGTCCAAATCTGTGTAGGGATGGGAAAGGGTTAGAGCAGTCCCGAAAGGAGTGTCGTTTCACCCTTGTTGACCTGAGAAGTATCACATCCAGCCACAATTTGTTGAATTGTCCTTTTTAGTCCCTGCCAAAAGAAGTCACATTGTTTCCGGTCATACATTTTGAGGAACACAGAGTGCCCTGCTGATGAAGAAGCATGGAGTTCATAGAAGAGATAGCCCTATTGAAAAATTGCAACCAATTTGGAACAAGCAGAGAAATAGTTGTAAGAGAAACTGGGTCATCAAATATGCGAGAAGGAGAATTTACCACCATATTGTCCTTACCATTCTTGTAAGTGATCGCATAGGCATAACCCATGAGTTGAATAACCCATTTTAGGTGTGCTGGGGAGGAGATCCATTGTTCCAGGAATTTTTCCAGACTTTGGAGATCAATCTTGATGCATAAATAATTCCCTAATAGGTATGGCTGCCACTTCTGTACTTCATGCAAAATAGCCATGATTTCCTGCTGAGACGTAGATGCGGCTAAATTCTTACCGGAAGCGACAAGCCCACTGGTTCAGGAAGGACACCTACATATCTATCCAAGGAAGTAGGGGAGACCGTTGATGGGTGCATCTGAATGGAATGGAGTTGAGCAATGACACCATGTGAAATATTCTTAAGGATCTTTTCCAGGCGATGTGAACTGATGATGTGAAGAGACCCTTGTTGTAAGCCCTTAAATTTGTGTTGTTTCCCATTGACTAAAAACTGCATCCAAAGTTCAGCAAAATCCCATAATATGGGGCCAATTGTGTGTAACCATTGAACACCCAAAACTACATCACATCCACCTAAATACAAGAAAAACATGTCAGAGCGCAGTTTATAATCTTCCATAGAGATACGCACATTGTGACACTTTCCCTTGCAAGGTAAGGTGCCCCCATTGGCAACCATGACTTCAAAGTTGGAGCAAGGATGGACAAAACAATCAGCATGTTTGGAGATCCAAGGGTCAATGAAGTTATGAGTACTACCAGAATCAATGAGTATGGTAAGAGGAAGCTTCTTGAAGTAACCCCTGACCTGCATTGTTTGGGGGGTGGTGATGCCGGATAAAGCATGGAGAGATATCTCTGGTTGTTCATCCTGAGATGGGGGGTCAATAGGTAGCTCCTGAATGTCGACCTGATCATCCATTGTATTTGGAGTTTCTTCACCAATTGTAAAGGCAGACAGAGAATCCATATCCATGATATAGAGATTTTGTTGAACACATATATGTCCCTGAGTGAATTTCTCATCACAATTATAACAAATCCCTTTTTCTTTGCATGCCTGCATCTTTGTTTCAGACAAATGCTTGATAGGAGTTGGTCAAGGAGCTGGCAGGATGGGAGGTAGTTGAGAACCCATGTTACGAAAGGGAACAAAAGTGGGTTTGGAGTGTTGTTGGGATGCAATCTTGTCTTCTGCCAACTTAGCCAACCCTAGGACTTCCATCATTGTGTTGGGATAAAACATTTTAACCTTTGACCGGATTTCATCCTTAAGACCATTGATAAAACAACTCTTGTAGAATACATCAGACAATCCTTCTGTGTGATTGACTAGTTTCTCAAATTCTCTCTGATACTCTCTCACAATGCCACTTTGACAAAGTTTAGTGAGTGCTCTAGTGAAGTCATCAAAAGTATTAGGACCAAATCGTTGCAAAAGGAGTTGGAAAAAATCTGTCCATTTTGGTTCATCATGAACCTTGATGTACCAACGGTACCACTGAAGGGCTTCCTATTGCAAATGAAAGGATGCAAGTGGAATTTGTATATCAAAAGTATTATGCATACTGAAATATTGTTTTGCATGATAGATCCATCCAGTCGGATCAGTACCATTGAAGCAAGGAAATTCAAGCTCCGGACCACGGAAATTACTGGAAGAAGAGAACCCATTGGCTGCAGAAGATTCTTGCTGTTGGTTATTGTTCATGGTTGAATGATGAAGATGGAGGATGAGAAATTTTTCATCCAGATCTTGGAGTTTGGTTTGGATGGCTGCAAGTGTTTCCTCCATAGTTTTTGCTCCTACGTGGGTAACAACCATAACCAGGAGTTTTTTTTTGTGGGGGGGGGGTGGAATGGATAGAAAAACAAAAACAAAAGCTTATTTAGTAAAGGGGAATTTGGATTTGGGAAAAACTCGAAGGGGTAATTGGGGTTTGACTAGGTTTTGGACACTTTCTGATGGATAGGGAAGCAAAAAATGGGGATTTCAGAAGCGGGGTGAAAGAAAGAGAAAATTTGTCAAAGAGGGACAAAGAAGCAGAAATAGGGAATCGACACAGTGGAAAAATTTGGAGGTGAGTGGGTGAAAATTGCAGAACTTATGGCAAAGCCTAAAAATAGACAAATGTGGGATTTGTGGCTTTGGGAAGTGGAATTTGGGATAGGGTCCTCAGGAATGAAATATGCAGAATGGGATTACAGGGGTGTAAGTGAAGTTTCAGGGAAAACAGAGTTAAAACAAGAGAGATATGGATTTTTTTTTCATAATGGATCTGAAACGGATTTAGGAATGGATCGGAAACGACGAGATCTAGAATGGCTCAGAAGGGATCAGAAACGAATGGATCTAAAACGACTTTTAGAATGGATTTGAACTAGCTTTCAGAATGGATCTGCAATGGCACAGAAGTGATCGGCAAAAGATGGATCTACAATGGCACAGAAGTGATCGGCAACAGTTCAACTAAATATAGATATGGACCCCAGGTATGTTCGGCTTCCTATCAGTTCAGGGGATTCACTCGGCCACCAATGTTGTCTAAAGGCTTGCGTATTGGGGTAGTACCCCTCACTCCACGGCTCAGGTAAAACTAATAACCACTTTGCCACAAACGACAACTCTTGGTTTACCTCACAGGTGGAAACTAGTCAATCAGGTAGGGGTCTTTGCCCTTTTCGCTAGCAGGTCCTCTCAATGAGTTTTAGGGCTTATGCCCAAGTACTTCCCATAGTTAAGTGGATAGGGATTATTCCAAGATCCAAAGTTGCAATAGATGCGAAAAAAAAGTTGGCATAAATTTCACCCCGCGAGCCCAAGAAAGTACTCAGATACCAAATGTGAAGAACCTACAACAATTAATTAATGAGAATACACGAGATAGAAAAAATAACATAACTCATAATCGCTTTTATTGATCACATGCCACTTCAAGGGGGAAACCTCCTTTGAGCAAGATCAATACAAATAACTTCATGGTGCCTTCATTGGTCTCAACACAAACTTATATACTAAGTCTAGGCGCCAATACCATGTGTCAATACAAACCATGGGCCAATACAAACTATGGATTAACAATTACTACGGGACGACTTACAAAGCATATGCGTCCAACGACAATAAGACAAACTATGGATCAACAAATACTACAGGACGACTTACAAAGCATATGCATCCAACAACAATATACTAACAAAGTAAATAGAAGGGTTGACATGGGTTCCTAACATCTTCCTGCATGCTAATTTGATGCTAACGAGATCGAAGATCAATCTTTGAAAAGTACTTGCCCCATCGAGCGCATCCATAATCTCATCAATCCTTGGAATAGGATAATTTTTCTCGATAGTCTTCTTGTTTAGAGCTATGTAGTCTATGCACATCCTCATGGTCCCATCTTTCTTCTTCACAAGGGCTATCGATGAGGAAAAATGACTTGAACTCGGTCTAATGAATCCCAAGTCAAGCAGTTCCTTGATGGTTCACTCTATCTCATCCTTGAATCTTTGTGGGTGCTTGTAGGGATGTACTTTGATAGTTGAGGTGCCTATCTCCAACTCAATTCTATGCTCCACTCCTCTATCAGGTGGCCTACCATGAGGAATGTCCCCAAACACCTTCTTATGCTTTTGGGAACTTCTAAATGTATTATGGATATTGGGCTACTTCTAGTGAGGTACCCTTTAGGGTGATTAGGAATTCTGCAACCCATTCAATGTCTCCATGCCTTAGTATGGATCTCATATTGTGTGCACTTACCACTTGTTTTGGGTAGGTTTTGATCCCTCTCAACACTACCTCCTTTCCATCTTCTCCCTTGAAGACCATGTCAGGAACTTCGTAGTCTATTGAGTTCTTCCCAATGTAATACAACCATTGTACTCCTGAAACCATGTTAGTATCAACCACATCCACAACATAAAAACCATCTATAATGGTATGTTCTCCTATAGAAATATGCAATTTAGGAATCCATCTACAATAGTTCATAGAATGATTACCTATAATGATAACAGTGAAGCCTCCAAAATTTTCAGTAGGTAGCTTCCTCCTTTCAACCAAAATTGAATCAATGAAGTTATCTGTTGCTCCTCCATTCAGTAACACAATGATTGATTTTCCTTGAACCACTCCTTTGAATATGAGTGTATGGAAGTGAGGCAACCCTGAAAGTACTAAAATTTTGCTCACCTCACGGGTAGGTTCTTCTTCCACAGTCTCATAGGCCACTTGTACATCTACTGGGGCCTCTTATTCTTCTTCCTTAGCTTGATTCTTTGAGTAAACTTCAATGTAGTGTAGTTTTCCTTTAGCACATTTATGTCCTAAAACCCATGGATCCTAACAGGTGAATCACAACTTCCTTCTTCTCAATTCATCTCGATCCTTTGAATAGTTATTCTTTCTAAAGTTTCTAGAAGGACTCTTCATTGATGGCATTTGATTCTTGAATTGAGTAGGACCAACAGTCCTAGGTGGAAATCTGGTCCTCGGAATAGATTCTTGCAAGTCTCATGATCGACTTAGTGCATCTTGAAAGGTAGAGGGTGTGTAATCCTTCACCAAACCTTTCAAAGGTTTCGATAACCCTTCAATGAACAACATGATCAATCTATCTTCTGAAATATCATAGACCATCACAACTAGTTTTTGAAACTCGGAGATGTAGGCTTCAGGATTTCCAGTCTTCTTCACATGCGCTAGTTCCCTAAAGGTGATATCAAGATCTCTTCTTTCGAATCTTTCATCCAACCTTCTTCTGAAATCTTCATAAGCGGTCACTTGATCATGCCCAAGATTTTTCAAGCCATGAAACCACCAGTCATTTGCTTCTCCATCTAAGTGTAGAGTAGCCATCTTGATGGCATCTCTCTCACCCAATGGATTCAACTGAAAATATGTATCAAGCTTTTGAATCTAAGAGTTAGCAGTACATTTCTGTGAACCATCAAAATAATTTAAATAAATATTACCAATAGAATTTCTTAGCTCAAAGTTTTGATTTTGCATCCGGAATCCTCCTCTTGGGTTGGTTTTGTAATGTAGATCACATAAGTCTTTGAATGGTAAAGCACTTATGCACTCTTCATTCAATGTAAGGTACTCAACATATTTAACCTCCCATGAAGCAACACCTCCATTTTGAACCTCACGTTCCTCTCTTTGTTCTTCAGTAAACTTGGGCATAATAGGCATGGAGTGAGCTTGAGATTCCATCTTGAATTCGTCAAGGAGATTGTGAGGCCCAATTCTTGAGAAAATATGGCCACTATTGATCTTTTTTTCGCCATGTGGGGTGCCATTGTTGCTCCCCTCTCCATTCTTGATTCCTAGATGCTGGGATAAGAACTCTCTGGCCTCTTTCCCAAATTGAACAATATTGTGAGAGATGTCTTGCAATCCTTTCATCATGCTTTGAAAAAAGAGTTTGAAATCGTCTTTGTCTTCATTGTGAGACATGTCTGACTCTCCTTGTAGTTTCACTTCAGTATAATTTATGTCTTCTCCCTCTTCTCCTTTTGAAAAAGGATCCTTCTTCTTAGGATCTAAGTATCTTCTTGGAATAATAGAAATAATTTAAGAGAAGTTTCTGAATACTATGCTCTGATACCACTGTAATGTACCAACAAGGGATGATGATACACTAACTCTAACTCCTACTAGACTCAGCTAAAAACAATGAATCCAAAGACTAGATTTACTGGATATTGGAAAGATCAATACTCTAGATGGAAGAAAGAATTTGAAGGATGATAATACCTTTTCACAAAGCACTGGGACCATTGATGGGTTGAAATAAAAAGGTTGAAATCTACTACAATTCTCCTAGGCACCCCAACATATGCAAACTAGTACTTCAACTATACAAGGAATGGAAGCTATGGATAAAGGTTTATGACTTAGGGAGTATAATAAAAATGAAATATCATTCAATATGAATTAATTTTTATCTCCAACAAGTTTTATGAAGTTTTGAGAAATATTCACAAAGATACAAGCAAAATGTCATTATAGGATTGCACAACTAGTTAATTTCAGGAACTCCCAAACAAGAAATGAAGGCTCGCGAATTTTTTTTATCTCGGAAATGGATTGAATCATTTAAAATATTAAATAACATAAATAACCTAAATAAACTCATTTTTATATATACTCATTCATTTATTAAAGACAATTTGGAAACTAGTCAAATTCTATGCAAATCTAGAAGGGGTGGAGAAAACTCATAATATTTCATACTTCTGTAATATTAAAATTTCTGATTGATATCATAGGATCATAATGAATTTCATTAAATCATATGGAATCCAAGAGGCTTCTCAGAATATCACAATAACCTTCCTCCTCTCTACACAAGAATCTAGCACTGGAAATCAACAGGAAGCTTGAAGATTTGAATCACAAAATTCATGGCACTTCTGATTCAAACCAGAATTGGATCAGCTACAGGACCTGCAATAAAAATCAATGAAATTGGCTGAATTCCATCATCCTCTCATAGGAAGTAGGGGCACATCACCCATCTAGGACTAGGGTCACATCTCCCAAGTCTCTGAGCCACAATTGCTCTCAAACCAAAACTCAAACTGATAAAAATTGTGAAGGGCATGCGCACTCCTTTATTTATAGAGGGAGGATGACTTGAGTATCAAGTCTCCTTGGCTAATTCACCCTCATGAGTAGATAAGGAAAGCTATCTTTCCTTCCTTTTTCCTTTTTGCTTTGCTTTCCTCCTTTTTCCTTTTTTGCTTGATTTTTTGCTTTCTGCTTTAGCTTTTTTCTGTTTTTTCTTCTTCTGGATTTTATGATTTATCCTGCTTTTCTAGACTTTCCTACTTTTCTGATTTATCTTGCTTTCTACTTTTGTGCTGCTTTCTTCTTTATACTGTGTTTCCTGAGTTTTTGCTTCTTTTCTGATTTGCTCCATCTTTCTTTCCTTTTTCCTCGTTTTCTAGATTTGGATGCTTTATTCTTAACTTCTTCTTCAAGTCATCTCCCAGTCAACCTCATCCAATAATGTGCCCTAGTGGATCATTATCCTCATTTCTTTATGATAAAATTATTAAATGCATGAAAAAAATTAATTCACACTCCTAATTAATTAAATGCCTGGAATTCAAAATTAACCCCATAGTAAATGAAGTTGTCTCCTCAAACCAAGGGATTGGTTGGGTTAGGAATTTGATCCAATGTTCACTGTTGAGGGGACATGACACGCTCAACCCCTTAAAAATCAGAAGGAACACCATTAATAAGGACTGCAAAATTTACCAAGGATACACATGCCATTATCCATCTATAAACTTCCCAAGCTAGACCAATCTGGATCAAAATTAGTCTTAAGAAACTCCAATCTACTCGATCATATTCCTTGACCAAATCTAGTTGGAGGATGAGTTCCTTCAAATGCTTGGATTTGATACAGTGGAAAACCAACTGCATCTAGAATTTGACGGTCTTCCAGGAAACCGAATTGTTCACTTGATATATGATTAGATTAAATTGGTTTCAATCTCGTAGCAATGATATTTACAATAACTTTATAAATCAAGTTACATAAATAAATTGGCCTGAAATCATAAAAATCTATAGGATGCGAACATTTTGGGATAAATGCAATAAAAGTGGATTTCAAAGCAGTAGATACCTTACCAGCCACTTCGAATTCTTCCATAGCCGCAAGAATGTCTGGTCCCGTGATGTCAAAGAAAAATACAAAAAGTTCCACATTCCATCCATCCGGCTCGAGTCTTTTGCATTTTGCAAATCCTATGAGAACTGTTTCCACTTGTTGAAGTGTAACTGGAGAAAAAGCGTTATTTCCTTTTTCGCCCGAGAATAAATGAGGATATTCCTTAATTACTTGGAATTGTTCAATCTCAGAAGTTCACTTCAGATCCTAATACAAAGATTAGAAGAATCAAAAAATTCCTTGTGTAATGTGTCCATCAAATATATTTGATTTACCTCTCTATCATGGAGGTCCCATATAGAGTTTTGATTTCTTCTATTTTCAATGAATTTATGAAAAAAAATGGTGTTCTGGTCTTCGACAGCAACCCATATTTCCCGTCTTTTTAGCTACCATGTTTCTTCCTCCATTTTCAAAAAGGTCATTTTCCTTGCTTCCAAGTCGATTAGGGATGCATGATCCTTTTATGATAGTGGAGCATAGATGTTTGCAACTGATATAGCCTCGATTTCCTTTTCACACTTCATGAGATCCTATCTCAAGGTATTGTTCCTATCCCGTTCCCATTTGACTGCAAAACTCTTCCAATATTTCAATTTGTGCACTAGTTTATTCATCGTTGAGTGTTGAAACACTGAATCCATATATTTCAATTCTTCATGTGCCAAGAAAATAGAATGTTGATCCATAAGCCATGAGTGATTAAATTTGAAAGGAACCATGTGCCATTTACCATCCACATCAAATTGTAGTAATATGGGATCATGGTCTGAAATCCTTATGTGATCCACCCATGATTGGTACTTGGAAATAGATTTTATAAGGGATTTGGAGACCAATAAATGATCCGAGCATTTCTTATTACATTGCCCCCCACTCCTTCCATTTCACCATGTTGTGACCAGTGGATGATGCTCAATATCAATCAAGTTGACTTCAGAAAATATGTCATTGAAAAGAGGACCCAATGGATCCACCTTTGAGTGATGTCCCCAATCATCAGTAGCTGACATGGTAAAGTTTAGGTCCCCTACCAAAGCCATATTTGGAAGATTCGGTAGCTTTTCTATTTTGACGCGCTCCCAAAAAGACTGACGCTCCAGTTAGCAGCCATAAAAAATTATTATGTTTAAATCCTTTTCAAAACCAACAAACTTTCATGTTAGAAGAATACCTGAAGAAACTCATATTAAAAGTCCTAAAAAGGGATTTTCGAGGGTCCCATGCTTCCATAATCCCACCTGAGAGGCCCTCTGCAGCTATAGAGAAAATTTCCCAATCATGTTTTAACTCGTCAAAGAACTGTCTATCTTTTTATTGTGATATTCTACAGGATAGATAACTCAGATTGAACAAACCTCACAAATATCACTCAAGAATTGCAGAGAAGAAGAAGAAGAATTGAATCAGTATTCACACATTAACTCAAAGAACGATAAAAACTATTGTATAGTCATTCATTAGCTGTAAGCTGGAAAAAACAATGAGAGTACAATAGAATGAATTCGAATTACCCAAGGGTCATAATTTGAGTTCTCCTCAATAGCATGGCTTGACTGTATTGGAACCATCACCTAATCAGTGGTAGTGACCACCAATAGTCAAAGATCAGGAAAATGAGTCTAATTGAGTCTAAATGTTGCATGTGGAACTAATCAAGGGAAGGATACTCCAAGGTGGGGGCATGAGAGATTGTCAGTAGTCAAGTGGCACACCGATATAAACAAATAGGAGGTACAGTTAGTTAACTGGGAAATCAATGAACAATCAATGCAAGAACTGATTGATCATTGTATGAATTGGATGATGAGGTCCAAGTGGTGTGTAGTAGGGCGCATTAGTATCCAAGTGATGAAAACAAGGTGTACTACGTAGGTAGGAGACCAATTGCTGGCTAGAAACAGGCTCCAAGGTGCTCAAAACTGAGGATTGGGGGGTTGGGAGACCACCATATTGATGATTGGATGCATGCATGCATGCAAATATATAAATGATGGTGAGAATATTCCAACACCCCCTAGCAAGCCAGACTATGAGGAAACACATAACTGAAAACTAGTAGTAGGGCCCCAATAACTGAGACCAAAGGTCATTCCGTACAACAATCTAAATAAATAAAATGAGGAAAGAGGGAAGACCTAGTGGGAAGAAATCCCCCCCTCAAGATAGACTGTGGTAAGTTAATCAATCATGTACATCACTCACCCAAAAAGGTAAGTGAACTTCTTTACAGAGAAAGGATCTATCGGCAAGAAATGGATCAATGTGAGAAGGATGAAACCTTCCATTCTAAAAATTAGAATTGGTTCTCCTTGGATCAAGTGGATATCCAACAAGATCACCGATAGAACTAAGAGTTGTGGCTGCCCATCTCGGAAGAAGAGTTGAATATTCAGGTGCTAGATCTTCAGGTTCTTGTGGATCTGGATCTAATATTCTCTCATATTCACTGTCAGGTGCTATATCTTCAGGTTCTTGTGGATTTAGATCTATCATTCACTCTTCATCACTTTCATTTTCAGATTCAGAATATGAAGTTTCTTGAGATGAAGCTTCTCTCTCTTGCTCATCAAGTAGTGGTGGTGTGGTAGGAAATATCTCTTGCTCAAAAGGATGAGCATCTTGCAGTGGCCATTCCTCAAACTGTACACTACTTTCAAGGAATGTGAGCATAGTAGAAGGATCAATAAGTTTGTAAGACTTTGCACTCAATTCATAACCCAGCAGTATACACTCTCTGCTTTGTAGATCTAGGGCTCTCCTTTTCTCTGTTGGAATCCTAGCCCAAGCTCTGGATCCAAACAATTTTAGATGAGATACATCAGGTTTGTAACCCATCCATGCTTCGAAAGGATTTATCCCTTTCAGTCCTTTGTGAGGGACTCTATTCTGAAGGTAGGAATAACAGTTAATGGCCTCTACCCAAAGACTAGGATGGAATCCTTTCGACTTTAGCATGCAAGTTTTCATCTCCTTAATGTTTTGTTCTTTCGCTCTACAACACCATTTTGTTTTGGTGTGTAGGGAACAATATGTTTCATCTCCATGCCTTCATCATCACAAAAGGATTGGAAGTCACTCTTAACATAAGCTCATCCATTATCAGTGTGGAGGGCCTTGATATTTCTATCTGAAAACTTTTCTGCAGAAGACTTGAAAAACTTAAAGTATCGAAACACTTCTGATTTTAATATGAGAAATTATACCCAAGTAAATCTAGAATGATCATCAATAAAAGTTAGAATATACCTTGCCTTGTTCAAAGAAATATATGGAAATGGCCCTGAAACATCACTGTGAATCAGATCTAGAGGTTGAGAGGCTCTCCTCACCTTCCCTTTCTCAAACTTCTTTTCAGGATGCTTTCCCATCAAGAAACCCTTATAGTTTCCTTTAGGAAACTTGATATTGGGTAGTCCTTCAACCATCTCTTTGGTGTGAATGTCTTGCAGGTACTTGTAGTTGATATTCCCAAATATTTCATGCCATAGTATACTCTCTTAATTTACATGTGTGTGAAGAGAAGACTTTTTGGAGAAAGGTAGGAAGTGAAAAAACTCATAGAGTTCCGACTTGTCATTAGCAACACCTTTTGCTGTGATATTTTTAGTTAACATCTCCTGTATTTCGACCTCATTTGGAGTGAAGATCACCTTATTTGGTACTCCAGTATGGGTCATCTGGTAGACAGAAAGTAGATTGAAAGTAAGAGTGAGAACATAGAGTACATCTGATAAGTACCCATGTTGATCCTTCCAATCCCCTTAGAGGAGACCTTCGAATCATTCCCCAACAATATTGAAGGGCCAATTGTGGATTCGAAACCAAAGAAGAGATTCTTGGATGAAGACATGTGTCTTGATGCTCCAGAATCAATGATGAAGGAGGAATATTTTGAAGCACCTTCCATGAGTGCATGGAACCTCTACTTGTCCTCATATCTTGAAGATTCAGCTTCTTTCCTCCTAGAACCTGCAGGTAATGGAAGGTTGTTCTTCTCAAGTAGCTGAGACATTAGATCTATTGCCTCCTTCATGCAGTTGCTCTCAAGATGGAATCCTCTGTTACAGTAAGTACATTTGTATTTCTCATTGTGAGATTTCTTTCCTTTCTTGGAATTCGAAGCCCCTTCTGACTGATAGGGAGCCTCTCTTAGCTTCTGCTCATTTGAATTTCTTTCTTTATCTTTTTGCTTTCCTTTGCCACTCGCTCTCTTCCCTTGAACATCTACAAGTGCTTAATCCAACCTCGGTTTGATCACTCCCATGTGCACCAAATTTTCCTCCTCTCGTGTGAGAGATTGGATGAAGGTTTCAAGAGTGGGAAACTTCCATTTTGGAATTAATAGCTTCACTGACTGGAAGGTGGAGACAAAAACTGAGTAATCAGGGCCCAGTTTTGACAAAATAGCTAGGACTAGTTGCTTCTCTTCCTTCTCTATTCCATATGTCTTCAATTTAGAAATCATATTTTTGAACTTGGTAAAGAACTCATTGATTGAGTCGAAATCACTGGGGCTCAGGGAGATAAGCTCATTTTCCAATTTGTGACCCTTCAAATAATCTTTCCTCCCAAGGAGTGTTTCGAGCTTGTTCCAAACCTCCAATGGAGTTTTGAGATCAATGACATGAAAATGTAGATCATCAGAAATACTGAGGAGTAGCAATCCAACTGCTTCATCAAGTTTATCAAGGTAATTTGATTTCTCAACTGCACCAGTGGGTTTGACTAATGTACCATTCAACTCTCTAGAAAGGATTTTGTACTTAATGAATATGTCCATCTTGGCTTTCCATTCAAAATAGTTGAAGGAGGTCAGTTTTAGATCCATGATAGTTGTTGAAGTCGAATTGAAGATGGAGTAAACCTGCAAAACAAATAAAATTTTTGATGGAAATTTGCTGGAAATCTAAAGAACATTTCTTTAGGACAGTGAGCACATGTGACGGGATCCTTCACACCTGGCTAGAACTCACTACATTGCTCCAGTGAATTCAAGATAATTGCACCAGGATTTGTTGTGGAAATTCAGAGGCTTCTGGTTCTCAATTGAAAAACAACTGCTCAGTAAACTGCTGCAGTTTGAATAGATAAATCAAGCTATGATAGCATGTGATATTCTACAGGATAGATCACTCAGCTTGAACAAACCTCGCAAATGTCACTCAAGAATTGCAGAGAAGAAGAAGAAGAATTGAATCAATATTCACAAATTAACTCAGAATAATAAAAATTGTTGTATAGTCATTCATCAGCTCATGTAAGCTGGCAAAAAAATGAGAGTACAATAGAATGAATTCGAATTAACCAAGGTTCATTCAAATTCTCCTCAATAACATGGCTTGACTGCATTGGAACCATCACCTAATCAGTGGTAGTGACCACCAATAGTCAAATATCAGTCAAATGAGTCTAACTGAGTCTAAATATTTCATGTGGCACTAATAAAGGGAAGGAGATGTGATGAACCTGCAATAATTAATTAATGCAAATACACGAGATATCAAAAATAACAGAACTCAGAATCACTTTTATATTGATCTCAGGCCACTTCGAGGGGGAAACCTCCTTTGAGCAAGCTTAATACAATTACCTTCATAGTGCCTTCATAAACCTCAACACATACTTATATACTAAGTCTAGGTGCCAATACTATGAGTCAAAACCATGGGCCAATACAAACTATGGATCAACAAAACTATGGGCGACTTACAAAGCATATGCACCAACAACAATAACATAAACTATGGATCAACAAATACTATGGGACGACTTACAAAGCATATGCGTCCAATAACAATATACTAACAAAGTAAAGACATGGGTTCCTAACATATCCTCTCCCTGAGAAAAAGCTTTGTCCTCAAAGCTTTAGATGTGGAAATTGATGCAGAATCTGAAGGAGTGGGTCCCCTGTAGCATCCTCGGGTTGCATTCCGGGCCACTGGCACCTTTGGAGTTTCAGGGAGGATTGCGTGGAAGGATGTAGAGAAAGAAGAACCATATCAGGGACGTGAAAAGTGCGTGCAGAACGGTGTTGATCGACTTGTTGTTTCAGTCGAATTCTTGCCATGTGAAGATTGTCCTGCAGAATGAGAAGAAGCTGATCGCGGTATCAAAGAATTGAGTCAATTTCCTGAACTCGGGAGTTGTTGAAGGTGTATGGAAGAAGAACTGGGGGTTCTTGTCCAGAGACTGCTTCATATGGTGTCCTTTTAGATGTGGTACTATACCACTAGAGCGCTTCTAGGAAATCCCTAGAAATAGTTGTCCAAATATGTGGAGGGATGGGCAAGGATTCGAGCAGTCTCGAAAGGAGTGTCGTTTCACCCTTGTTGACCTAGAAAGTATCACAGTCAACCACCATCCGTTGAATTGTCATTTTGAGTCCCTTTCGAAAGAAGTTACATTGTTCCTGATCATACGTTTTGAGGAACCCAGAGTGCCCTACTGATGAAGAAGCATGGAGTTCATAGAAGAGATAGCCCCGTTGAACAGATTGCAACCAATTTGGAACAAGCAGAGAAATAGCTGTAAGAGAAGCTGGGTCATCAAATGTGCGAGGAGGAGCATCTGCCACCAAATTGTCCTTACCCTTCTGGTAAGTGGTTGCATAGTCATAACCCATGATTTGGATAACCCATTTCAGGTGTGTTGGGGAGGAGACCCGTTGTTCCAGGAAAGTTTCTAGACTCTGGAGATCAGTCTTGATGCAGAAATAATTCCCCAATAGGGATGGATGCCAATTTTGTACTGCATGCAAAATAGCCATCATGTCCTGTTAAGATGTAGATGCGGCTAAATGCTTACCAGAAAGGTCTCATCAAGGCGGCAAGCCCACTGGTGTAACAAAGACACCTGCATATCTATCCAAGGAAGTAGGGGAGATCGTTGGTGGGTGCATCTGAAGGGAATGGAGATGAGCAATGACACCATGTGAATTCTTCTTAAGGATCTTTTCCATGCGATGTGAACTGATAATGTAGAGAGACCCTAGTTGTAAGCCCATAAATTTGTGTTGTGTCCCACTGACTGAAAACTACATCCAAAGTTAAGCAAAATCCCATAAGATGGGGCCAAGTGTGCGTAACCATTGAATTCCCAAAACCACATCGCATCCGCTTAAGGACAAGGCAAACATGTCAGAGCGCAGATTATAATCTTCCATAGAGATACGAACATTGTGACACTTCCCCTTGCAAGGTAAGGTGCCCCCATTGGCAACCATGACTTCAAAGTTGGAGCAAGGATGGACAAAACAATCAGCCTGTTTGGAAATCCGAGGGTCAGTATTAAAAAAAATCATTCATTTATATTAATTGATTTGCTAAACTAATTTATTATACTAATTTATAATTTAAAAAAATTTCCCAATGCAAAAAATTTAACAAATAATTAATTACACATATATATATATTATTAATTTAAGTTTAATATATATATATATAAGTTTACTTTATATATATATATATATATATTACATGTATATATTATTAATTTAAGTTTACTTTATATTCTTTTTTAAATATACCTTCGAAAATGATTTAATTTCAAAATTTTAGGCATTGATTAAAATTATGATGTTTAATTGAAATTTTAGGAATAGTTTAGTTAGATTGATGGGCAGCTTGTATGTTTGCATGAAACCCTCTCGACACAACATTTTTAACTATAGGAGCAAAACGCATGGTAAAAGTTGATTTGCTATGAATTTGTGGAAGAAAACAAGTTCCATTTAGTAGAAAACAAGTTCCATTTAGTATTTAAAAGATTAAAGAAAGAAGCTTCAAAGCCATGCCTAGGGTTTTCCACTTTTGGAATTAGTGGGTAAATTCTTTAGAGAAATCCTTCAGCCATTTATTGTTTTGTATCAAGATTTGAAACTCGAAGATTTATTTCTCGCAAGAATAAAAATTATGGATAACTTGTGCGGAAGTAATTTTGCTTTTTTTCTTTCTCTTTTCTGGTTTAAATATTTATTGTAGATTTATTTTTACAATTTGTGTGAAGCATTAAACTAGAGGAGAGGAAATCCATATGCAATTTCAAAGCAAGTAAAAAAAACCTAAATTTATTATTTTTTTAATTAGCATGGCAAGTAAGGCACTACTTACTTTTAAATATACAATTGAAAAAGTTTTAATTTCAAAAAAATTATTGATTAATTGATTTTTATTTTTTTAAACGATATCATTTTGTATTAAATAGTATGGAGAAAATACACCAAGATAACAGTTCGCCAAATAGTGTTTGAGGATTGCACCAAGCCACTTGACGAAATAAATAGAAAGAGAAATGCCACATAGGCAAAGTCCAATTGTTAACACCCAAAAAGTGCCTACTACCTGATCTCCCTTATTACATGACTCATTCGTCCATATTTCCTACCATATTTGCCTCCAAAACCTTAAAAAACCATTAAAAAGCCTCCCAAAGGCCAAAAAACCATTTAAAAAGCCTCCAAAAGGCCAAAACCCCCCCTTTTTTTTTCCTAAAATAATTTAAATTTCCTCCAAAATAGCAAAAACCCTCTAAAAAGGGAATAAAAAATACAAAAAAGAGGGAAAACAGGGGAAAAAGGAAGCAAAAACCCTATTCAGTTGACCTAAACCATATGGTGCCCAAAACCATGGGTCAACACTCCACCACAAAAAACCTATAAATAGGTGATGGAAGCTCCCCATTTCAAATCCACAATCTTCCCTATCCTCACTTTGCCAAAATCACTCTTGAAACCCTAGCTCACCCTTTTGAGCTAATTTCACATTTGAGTGCCCCTTTGGCCCATATCCAAAACACTTTGGAGAAGGAGAAGGAACCCATTGGAGCTTGGAAGAAGCCCTCCTATACTACTGCAAGAGCTTCACCAACCTCACATTTGAGGTAAAATCAATACAAAAACCAATTTTTATTATCTTGTCATTTCTTTTCATGCACATGCTTAGAGTAGTTTATTGTTTTATTTATTTTCTTGTTTTATCATTTTACTGAATTGTTACTAAGGAGTCCCTTCTCCTTAGTAGGTTCCCATTTGCACAAGCTAGGGTGAAAACCCTAGCTACAATTTTGGCGACTCCACTAGTGTTCCTTTGCGTTTCTGGTTATAATTTTTATAATTTTTTAGTTTTCTGCAATATTTTTTAGTTTTCCCCTTTCGGCTGTCCCTTTCGGCAGTTGGGTTTGCTGCCGTAAATCGCGTATTTTTTCCCCACAGTTACAATCCGACAGCGGCTTTCAGACTGTTACCTGCGATCCGACCACGACTCTCAAACTGTTTCCTGCAATCTCCCTGTGGCTTTCAGTCTGTTTCATGTGATCCGACCACAGCTCTCAGCCTGTTTCCTACGATCCGACCACGGCTATTAACCTGTTCCCCGCGATCTGCCTACGGCTTTCAGCCTGTTTCCTGTGATCCGCCCGCGGCTTTTAGCCTGTTACCTACGACCCGCTCGTGGCTTTCAGCCCATTTCCTATGATCCACCCGCGGCCTTAAGCCTGTTTCCTGTGATCTTCCCACGGCCTTAATCCTTTTTCCTGCAATCGCCCCGCGGCTTTCAACCTGTTTCCTGCGATCGCCCCGCGGCTTTCATCCTGTTTCCCGTGATCTACCCGCGCAGTTTCACCATAGACCCACGATCTGTTTTTTGCACTTTTTTCCCTGTTTTGAACCCAACACTTTGCTGTAATATTTTCTGCACCTACATAGCCACCTGTCCTATCTGCAACCATACTTCCTTATAACCTTTTTTCTGCAGTTTTCTTTCTGTTCCCTTTACAGATTTTTTTTAAAAGTTTAAGCATTTCAATTGAAAAAGAGAAAATTTTGCATTCAAAGTTTAATTTCTGCATTGTTATTGTTAGTTAGAAAGTTGTCCACCCCGTGGCACTTTGAGTGGGTTCATTACCTCACATGCACACACTCTGTCACCTAATTCAAGTGAACCCTAAAATACTGCTTAACACAACCAACATTCTAACCTCACTTGGGGAACACATAAAAATATTGTAGTTAGGTAGGACAGGGGGATAGGAATCCAAATAACACCCCTCGGTTGATTACACTTGAGACATAGTTGTTGTCCATTAGGGAACCAAAATCCCCTAGTATTTTTTGGCACGGTCACAACCAGTTTATCAGAGGGCCTCTCCCTTGGGAGGGTTGAAGTAGCCAGACTAGTTCTGGAGGCCTGAGTGGAATACCACAATCCATTCAGTAACTGAAGGCTACCTACTTGTTGGTCTACGTGTGGTGTTCTCTTTAGACCCACACGGTGATAGGACCGGAGCTGCAGATTCACCTTTTATGGACGTGTCATGAACAGGGTATCTTAGTTGCCTTTATTCTAGGATTGTCTTACCCGGTGTCCCTCCTGGTAGGGGGATATATTTAGCCACTTGGCTCTACTATCCATATTGTCTGACTTGGATTTCATCACCTTGCAGAGGATATGTCTAGTTGAGTTAGAATACTATTTAGCTAGGTCTTTGCATGCTCCCTTACCTCCCTTTGGTCTAGCGAGTCCACTATTTTTATTTTTTAGGAAACCGTCTGGTTGTTGGTATTCTGACCATTGTTGTTGATGCTCCGCTTATTGTAGCACATCTATTATAGTGAGTGTTTTGAGCTGGTTGTTGGCTTGAGTGCCGTCTTTTCTGCACTCTTCTTTTGCACACTCGGTTGCATTAGGGTTTTTGAGCTATTTTTCACTCAACACAACCCCCCAGATACTTGACACCATCTGTCACCATTCATTCCCCGAGACATTCTCGGCACCTACGGGGCGAGCCCCCATAGCACAGTTCACTTGACATCACTCGTCATAGACATAGAGCTTCATCACTCGACTCCACTCGTCGACAATGTAGAGCTCCGTCCCCCGGCCTTAATGCCCCTGATTTCACATCTAATTCTGAGGCTGAGTCCAAGAACCTAGCTTGCACTGCACCAACCAGCCCCATGGATGGCATGAATTCCAACCCTTTCTTTGTAGGGACCATTAGTGGAGCATCCACCACCACCCCAGCTACCACACCCGCTTTGGGTATGCCCTCCATGGGGCCCACATCCACCATTTCGATCACTGTACCCATTCCAGTAGCTAGCATACCCATCCGAACTCCACCAGTGACTCACACTACCCTTGGCAGTGTAGGACTATCCCATACCACCTTCGTTCCCCCACCTAGGGGCAACGTCCCCAACCTGAACCCAACCCCTCCACTTGGGGGCATTGGCCCCAACGTGGTGACAACCACCAGTATGTCACATCCTTCTACTAGTTTTCCATTGATGGCTATTCTCAACCTTCATAACCTGTCCAGACTAACTAACGATCCCATCAGACACGACCCTGCATGGCCTCACATTCCCACCAAGCTCCCATCAGACATCCCTAATTTTGAGGGCAAGGCAAGTGAAGACCCCCAGAACCATATTATGTCCTTCCATCTATGGTGTTCCTCCAACTCCATAGTGGATGACTCTGTCCGAATCCGTCTATTATAATGCACCCTCACTGGTTCTGTAGCTAAGTAGTACATCGAGCAGCCCCATGGGACCCATGCCACCTTTACCTCCCTTGCCTTGACCTTCCTACAGTTCTTTCAGTTACCTGTCCACTATGACACGGGAGTTGAGATCCTACTGTCTTGCAGATAGAATACGGCCACCCACATCACTGACCACATTCATGAGTGGCATCGAAGCCGAGGCCTCTGCAAAATCAAGTTAGATGACCGTATCTTCTTAGATTGGTTTCTAAAATCTCTCCTTCCTATCATTTCCAAGGATGTGGCATTCGAGCGACCCCAGTCCGAGGAAGAGGCCATCCTCAAAGCCCAGCAATATGACATTATTTACGCCCAGTTTGGTTATCTATATTCCATCATACCTGATGCCCCCCGCAGCGATTCCTCCCGACATGATGCGCTGGGGGCATCCCATGCCATAGATGGCATCATTCGCCGTATTGCCTCGCATAACCAACCCTTTTCCATAGCACGTACTAGCCATGGCCCCGACCTTTCACGGGATACATCCCACTATGGAGCAACCAATTCATATGCTCCCATGGCACATCACCACCATTCTCAGATACCCTCATGTCCACCTCAGTGCTTTGGTCATGCATCCCCCTCTTATGCCCCCCGATCGCACCTCCTCCATATTACCACCCACAGGCCACGCAAGCACCTGTATCCTCTCAAGCCCCCCCTAATTATTATCCACCACAGGAAGCACTTGCGACAAACCCCCAACCCATCACACAGACGTATCAACAACCCCCACAAGGTTCAGCACTTGCACCGCCTCCACCCACTTTTTATCCCCTGCAGCCTGCTCCCGCACCTGCACAACCTCAGAACCCACCTACTTCCTAAGGGAAAGTATATGCGCAACAAAATCCGCAGCCAAACCAAAATAACCAACGCCAACAAGTCCAGCAAAACCGTGACAAAGGATGTAACCGTGGGAACAACCCTCCTTCGGACCAAGGCAGCCAACCACCTAATCCCCCAAACAATAATAACGCGGCACCTACCAACCATCCTTGTTCTATTTGTGGGGTCTATGGCCACTACACACACGCTTTCCCACATTTGGAGAGGGCTCTGCAACTCTAGACTGATGATGCCCACTACCAAGGGCACGCGGCTCCTCAGGCACTGCCCAACCCCCCACCACCCTAGATCAACCCATGGTGTTACAAAACTATTTTCCAACCCAAGGCATAGTGAACACTCAGCCGTTGGCTCCTCCTCAATGAAATGCGCTACAACAACAACAAATCACTTATGTCACTCCTGATCATCCCATGATAGACTCAGGTACCCATCACTTGTTATTTATGTCATCCACCGATGTCAACCTTCAAACCCATCGAAACCAATATGGCTCCACCCCTGAAGCCCCTCCTACCGACAAAAATACCAATGCTCATCCCACCGATCAGTCATTACGAATACCTCTGGCTCCTCTAAATGGCACCTCCAAAGCCCCTCGCTTCCCACTTCGCCGCATCAATAATAACCCCAATGCTCGCGCTGCATCTAATTACAACATTGTAGATGATTTAGCTCAGCCCCCCGCAGCCATGTCCATGTTAGAAGTCATAAAAAACTATTCGACACTGCGCAAGACTTTGCTCTCAGCCATTGGTGCTATTGACCCAACTGATTCATGAATGATGGCCTTTGACTTGGACCAATCCGAACCATGTTTGCCTTCCACATTAGCATTCCAAGTTTCTGTATCCATTCGAAATCTTGTCATCCATCGGTGCATCATTGATGAAGGTACCTCTACATGCGTTATGTCCACATTCATTTGGCAGAAGTTGGGATCCCCTACTCTCCAGTAGTCCACCACTGCGTTGCAAGCCTACGACGGCCGTTCGGCTTAACCCCAAGGTCTCTTAAAACAGTGCTCATTGACATAGAGGTCATCAACGCCCAACTTGATTATAACATCTTACTTAGCTGCAGTTACATGTACGCCATGCAGGCGGTTGCCTCATCCATTTATCGTACCATGATGTTCCCCCATGACGGACGCGTGGTCAAGGTTGATCAACTCACCTATTATGATCCCAATGCCCCCATTGCACCCGAAAATGTTCTCCCCATGGTTGAACAACCCGTTTTTGGTGCATCTACCTCGTTGGTTTCCTCAGTGGGACCCGGAGTTTACTCATATACGCCGATGACCTCAATATTCCCATCCATTCCACCCCCATCACCAGCGACCGAAATATCTGACGTATGTACCCTTTCCCACAATACACTAACACCTAACCATCAACCGCCCTTGCTACCCCAACAAACATTGGTACCTAGTCATGTTGGTGTTACACCCATCCACACGATCCCCTTCCTATTCCCCCCTTCGGGAGTAGTAAGCGCCCCAGTTATGGCTACTCTCAGCCTCCCCAGGTTAACTTTAGGACTACCTGTGCGGTACATCATGCCTCCCGTTTCCCCTCCGACACCAAATGCCGCCCTACAACCGGTGCAACCCATCACCACTACTAGTCAACCACCTCCTGGTTTCACTACTCGTTCCTCATCCACCAATTCATCCCCTCTTATCAAACACACTGGGGGCAAAGGCCCACAACCATAAACTGCCTTACCCCTGCCCAAAACGGTCAAAAACCCCCCACATTTCGTGCTCCTCCCAAATTCTCTTTGTGTGATGAGTTGGGCCATGCTACCCATCAATGTCCACAATTACCCCCATTACATAAGCACATGCAAATGCTTGACGACGACCCCAACATCTTGGTTATCCAACTCAACCCTACCCCTAAGCCTTGCGATAAATCACTACGTACCAACCACCCTTGTGCAATATGCGATATTTACGGCCATTACTCACATCATTGTCCCGATCTCCCAGATTACAAAGTAACCCTCTATGAGATGAATAACCTAGACCTCAAGACGGATCCCCCCACCATTGAGGAGATCCACCCCATAGTATCCCCGTCAAATGGAGAGATTAATACCATTTATATGATCTCTTCTACTAGCACTGCCTCGTCAACCAATTTGACAACCCAAATTTTCCACAATGACGACGAGCTTCTAGAGGCTCTTACTGCCCTTGATTACCCATGGGAAGATATGCACCATCGTTCCTATTTCCTCTCGGAAGCCCCCTCCTCCACCACAGCCACCCAATTTTCGGTTGAGTCCAAAGATTTCCTCCCCACCAAAGTCAACGAGTTTAAAGATCCCATTCGCACCCCTAATGCCTTTGAGGAAGGTAACATGGCCAATATCTCACCCACAATCCACATTGATATCTATGCCCCAGATGGTGCTCCTGAAATCATTACGTTAGGAGCCTCCTGCAGTGAGTATGAGATCGGAGAGTACAAAAAACGTTTTCAAGAGTTCCACGATGTCTTTGCCTGGTCCTATACCGAAATGCCTGGTCTTGACCCCGCTATCATAGAACACCACATTGACACATGGCCAGATGTACTCCCCGTTCACCAGAAATAACATCCCATTCACCCATCAAAGCTCCCTGCTGTTAAAGCAGATATTGAAAAACTTTGCACAATAGGATTCATTTATCCTATTGCATATACCACCTGGGTTTCTAACCCCGTCCCTATTAACAAGAAACAAGGCACCATCCGAGTATGTACTGACTTCCACGATTTAAACCAAGCATGCCCCAAAGACAACTTCCCCATGCCATTTATTGACCAACTCATCGATGCGTGTGCGTTCCATGAGGTCCTATCCTTCATGGACGGTTTCTCAGGATATAACCAGATTCAGATCCACAAGGAAGATCAATATAGGACTTCCTTTACCACCCCATGGGGCACATTTTCATATTGCATCATGGCTTTCAGCCTTAAAAACGCTGGCGCCACCTTCCAGCAAGCCATGACCTATTGTTTTCACGGCTTGGTCCATATCCTACTAGTCTATCTTGACGACCTCATAGCTCGTTCCCAGAAACGATCAGACCACCTTAACGACCTCCGGCAAGTCTTTCTGCGTTGTCGCAAATATCAAATCTGCTTGAACCCACTCAAGTGTGTCTTTTGCGTTCCGGCAGGATGGTTGTTGGGTTTCATTGTTTCCCACAAAAAAATCATTGTTGATCCCCTCAAAGTCCAAGCCATCATGGACCTTCCCACACCACGCACGCTCCGACAACTCCAGAGTATACAGGGGAAATCTAATTTCCTCTGTCGCTTTGTTCGTGATTATGCCACCACAGTTCATGGTTTCTTACGCCTACTTCGTACTCACATACCCTTTGTTTGGGATGACCAAGCGCAAGCTGCATTCGAAACCCTTAAAAAATCTCTCACACAAGCCCCTTTGATCTCCCCTCTGGATTTCTCTCAGGACTTCATCCTTTACATCTCGGCATCCGACCATGCCGTGTCAGGGGTCCTTGTCCAAGAAGACACTGCTTGCCAGGAGCATGTCATTTATTATGTCAGCCAGACCTTGTCTGGACCACCCCTACGTTACCCATATGAGGAAAGACTAGCCCTTGCCGTAGTCTTGTCCATTCAAAAATTGTGACATCACATTTTACTTAGTCATACCATAGTTGTCGCTGACTCCAACCCCATGGTCTATCTCTTGAACAAGCGACTTATGCAAGGTCATGTTGCTAAATGGGTAATTATCCTCCAAGAATATGACCTAACTTTTACAACCCCTAAGAGCACTAAATCCCTTGCGCTTTCCCAGCTTATCACCGATCTCCCATCCCTTTTTCTGTCCCCACAAATCTCCGATGAGTTACTCGACAATCACCTGTTCATCATCTCATCCGATGACCCATGGTATGGTGATATTTTGCTATACCTTTGAACGCAGAAGTTTCGACCCAACATAAATCGTGATGGATGCCATCGTATCTGTCACCATGCCTCTCGATATCTCCTCTTGGGCAATGTCCTCTACCTACAAGGGGTTGACACTATTCTTCGTCGTTGTCTTACACATGAGGAAGCCGAACAAGTCCTCAATGACTGTCATAGCGGCCCCTGCGGTGGACATTTCTCTGGAATGGCCACCACCCAAAAGATCATCCGCGTCGGATACTTCTGGCGTACACTCTTGTTGATGCCCCAGATATCGCAGCATCAATCAGAAAGGGATCCTCCCCGGTAGACTATCCCAATTAGATTATCCACCGATTGGTATGGGGAATCCGTCCGGTTAGCGGTTCCGGCAACCGTGGGTTTTGGAGATTTTGCTCCAGTTATACCGGTTATGGCCCGATCCACCGTTCTTTTGAGTTTTTATGTTTTAGAATGATATGCAAGTGCCTAGTCTAAATTAAATCTAAATGCAGAACTGGAAAACAGATCTATATCTAAAACTGAAAATAAATCTAAACTATCCTTGCAAGGAGCAAATTGAAAGCATGAGTAATGAGCTGTAGGATTTATCTAAAGAATAAACAGACAGCCATTAAATCTTAAAGATAAAGCTACAACAAAGGTGAGAGATATCAGAAGATAGCTTCTAATTAAATATAACACATTCCATTACTCATGAAAGAGAGAATTCATTTACACAGAAAGAAGTAAGATCATTCACTACCAAGAAATAATTCAGAACAGTAAAGAAAGATCTCACAGTAAAGTATGGAAGTCACAAGAAGAATCCAATATACATCCAATCTTCATTTACATGCAAAAGGGCATCCTCTCCAGGCTCTTCTAAGGTAGATTTTATTTTCTTGATACAAGTGCAAGATAGCTCGTACAAGTTCAGAAAATATTCCCCTGCCAAAAAAGTCCTTTACATTACTTCCTAACTTCTATTTATAATGTTACAAAATGCCCTTTGGGCTGCCACCTGGCCCTTTACACTTGTCACCTACAGACTTTTCCCCTTATAATAGACAAAAATGTGACCTCCCTTTTAACAGAAAATTATTTAAAAAGGAAAAAGACAGTTGTCCCATAGCTCCACGTTTTATATATCTGAAAGCCAAATACAAAATAAAGGAATTAACGCCTTAATATCAGCTCATTCATTCTTGGGCAGGCGTTCCAGCTGGGAGAGAAGCACTCGAACTAGCTAGAACTTCTGCTACTGCTGGGAGAGAAGAAATCGAGCCAGCTGGTATTGCTGCTGCTTCTGGGCTTGCTGTTACAGCTGCTACTGCCGGAAGAGAAGAATTCGGGCTTGTTGTTGCTTCTGCTACTGCTGCTGCTTTCTTCTCCTCTTCTGCAATGTAACTAAACCATATGCCAGTGTCCCTTATAACTACATTTGCTGAGGCAGGGAGTAAGATTTTTTGAGAAGTTACATCTTTACTAAGCTCTGCTCCAATACCTTGAATTTTTGTTACTGCTGCTTGGTATATTTCCTTAAGCAAATGACTGTGTATTGATGACATCCCAATATAATGCTGGAGATCATCAATGGCTAAGACATCAATCTTTTTCACATATTCCATTTGGATTCCCAACTCTTCCTTCAGGTCAGCTAAACATTGTTCTTTGCCCAGGAAATCATCGAGGGACTGAGGGATACTCAACTTACATTTGTCATGCACTTCATGGATTCTTTGATAAAGCCCGTTACTTTTATCCATTGTCCCTCGGATCTTGGCCATTAGCTTAATGCTACAGTTTCTCCAAAATTCCAAAAAGGCTACGTCTTCATTATAACCATCTTCAGATTTAAATGGGAGATGCTTGGGGAAATATACCTTTCCTTCTCTCCATTCTATCTGGCTCAGGACATTTGCCTTAACCCGAGTATATTTAGCTTTAAGCCTATTGGCCTCTGCATTAAATTCTTTTAATCTAACCACCATGGCCTTGAGCTTGCATATTTTCTCAGTAATTAGTTCCTGCGTGTCATGGACTTGCTTTAGGATGTTACAGGATAGCTCATGGAAAGGAGACATGTCTATTGCTCTGCTCTCCGCCTGCTCTAATTGCTCAACCAATGCCAGCTTGTCTGCTTCTAGATGGGATACTCTAGCTCCTGCATCATTCTTTTATGCTTCTAAAATCATCATCTGGACTGTCAGTTGTTCCTTTTCTTCTTCTAGCTGGTTATACTTGTCTGGCAGTTCTTTATGCTCAACAGACAGGCGATTATACCTATTCACCATGAGATCCCTGTAGGCTTACTCATTAGCCACAGTATGTTGTAGCATGCGAGCTCTCCTCTTTGTCGACTCAACTTCTTTAACTATATCAGCCACATTGTCCAGCATTGCTTTTGCTGTCTCTACAGCGGTGGATGCCATAGCTAAGGGAGACTTATTTGTATTTTGCATTACTGTGGTATCTCGGTGGGTAACGATATCTTTTTGGAAGAGTCTTTTTATTCTCTCTTCCGATTTAAGGACCATTGCCTTCCTTTTCTTATCATAGACAAATTCATCCCACCTGGACATGATATGTTCTTCTGATGGTGTGTACGGGACGATTGGGAGATCTATAATATCTATCTCTGCTTCCGCGGGTGGGGTCTGAACTACCTGAGCTCGATCTGTTCCCACATTTTGGGTACCAGAGACACCTTCTTGTGCTATGTCCACCTCCGCATTTTGAGTGCTGGAGACACCTGCTTGAGGTACGTCTATTTCCATATGCTGGGCAACGGAGCCACCTGCCTGGGCATCGTCAACTGTCTTGAGTTCTTCTTTTGTTTTCTGCCCTACTTCAGCTTGTTTCCTTCTTTCTTCTTCTTCAGCTTGCCACTGATTTTCATTTTCTTCCATCTACTTCGCGTCTTCGGCTTCTTTCTGCCGCTGGGCTTCCTCAGCTTCTTTCTACAGCCTTTCACTTTCTGCTTCTTGGTGCACTCTCGCCACTTCAACTTCCTGCTGTAATCTTGCAACTTCAGCCTCTTGCAGTAACCTTGCTTCCTCTTTTAACCTTTGTTCTTCTTGGGCTCGAGCATCATCTGCTTCTTTCTCCTTCTGCGGACTAGTTTTTTGGGCCTTGGTAGAGCTAGAGTTTGCTCTACTTCCTTGGCGACAAATCTGCAACTCAGTCATGTTGCTGATGCCTCTGAATGCCTCTTCCTCGGCATCATAATAATGGGCGTACTTGAAATGAGCATAAATTTCTTTGCAATGCTCGGCGACTTTTCCCCGCCTATCATTCCTATGGAAAATAACTTCACCAAAGTGGAAGGCTTTCAGCTCTTGAAAAAACTCCTCAGCTGAGGCAACTCCTGAGAATTTGTAAGCTCCTATGCAGAAAGGTAAAGGAGGGAAAGAATCCTTATGCTGTTTGTTAAGCATTGCTCCTATTCCATCCAAGAAAATTTGTCTCACTACTTCTTTGAGGACTACATAGTCAGTAGCATACCTTGGAAAAATATATGGAGCTTTAGTCCCTCCAAAAATTCTGATGTAGGTGCCTTGTTCTGAGAAGTAAAAATCTCCATAATTTTCTAAGATCTCCATGGAATTTTCGGACAGACAGTTGGGCTCTTCCTTGAATATCTGCTCATATAGGGGCATGATGAACCCCTCACAGATGAGCTTATAGCTGGGTTTGTAATTTTGAGCCCACATCATCCTATAAGCAGTGTAGACTAGGGTGTTAGCTTTATCCCACATGAAACCTAAGCTGGGGAAAGATAGATTGGCCAAAATACAGTCAATGAGATATGAAGACATATAAAATTCTGACTTTTTTAAGGCCAGACCTTCCCTTGCAGCAACCACCATTGATGACAAACTGTCCAACAGGATAGTAGCCCAGTCAAACACAGTTCCTTTGAATGCCACGAAGTGGATGATGGGGACCCACTATATCCTGTACACAGTGCCATCGGGCATGCCGAAAATTCTACATAACATCAGGGCGATTAACCTGAAAGGAGGTCTTAGATTCTGCACATCATATTCGTCATTACCTCTCTTTCTTATGTGCTTGCCTGGGACCAATAATTTTTTGGCCATTTCAATATTGTTCATCTTTCCCAACCATTCATCACTCAGAGCTTGCTGGGGACATGGGAATTTATAGGCTGTGGCAAGATATGCTGGAAAGAATGAGGCAATGGCTATTTTCCCGCTGTCATGTAATACTCTTGTCTCCGCATTAGTATGCTCGAGTATCCACCCGATCACTTTAGAACATGGGAACAATTCAGGGTGGGTAGAAGCTTTAGCTATACCTGAAGTTCTGATGTTGCGGTAGATCTGTTCTTCCTCTGTCAAGCACTCTATTTGCAGATAAATTAATATCAAACACACAGAGCATATGAAATTTATTGTCAACCCGAGAAAGTCTTTTTATTTCAAAGGATAAGTGCACAATATATGCTTAAACACAAAACCATTAGAAGTGAATACTTTTATCTTCTATCATCCATGTTCATCCCAAGAATCTATGCAATCCCAATTGCCTTCTAACTGCTATACTATAATTCTTTTCTATTATGCATCAAGAAGAAATGATATTAGATCTAATCAACGATTGCAAAAGGAAATCTCATTCGTATTCTAAAATAATCACTTGTCTAATCTAATCAAGCTGGAAATCATAAAGCATGAACTGAACATTACTCTAGAATTTCAAATGAAAGAAATTGAAGCAACTGTTCTCAGAAACTGAATTGCGAAATGAAAATCAATCAACACATAACAGGAAAGCTAAATTGTAAGAGCTCCTGGGATCACGTCTCAACTGTAGGATGAACACGGCAGTGTGAATAGAAATTGAAATGTGTAAAGCAACCCTGACTCAGTCGACTGTTATTCTGTACCATTCACCAATCTCACAGAAATGTAATCTTTTACTGAGAAATCCACACAATAAATATTGCTGCTGCGTACAAAAGAAAGAACAAAGCATCACACAACAAGAAAGATAAAATCCTAATTTAACTCAGCAATCTCCGTGGAAGACGGGCCCAGTCTTCACACAGAGACGCTGGTTGAACAACACTCTCTTTAACTCAGAAGTAACCCCTTATATTAACAGAAGAATGAGTACACAGTTTGGCTTGGCTGCTAATACAAAATAAATTAATTGTTTGCTGTCCAACTTCACTGTTTCCCTTCCACTGCTACTTGCTGATATCTGGAAATGTACTTGGTGTGGTGGGAATCTTTCTGTAGTCTCATTATGCTGTGCCTGGGGGAGTTGAAAAGAAATCCTCAATCTGAATCCAACTCAATGGCATCTCTAGGAGGTGGAAGCACTGGTTCTTGTGGGACAGTGTCTTCCAGCGCATCTAATTTTAACAGGAGAGTTGCTGGTTCTTGTGTAACAGCAACATCCCTTAATCCTTCTTCAGCAGCTACCTTTATTGCTTTTGGAGACACTGGTTCTTGTGTAACAGTGTCTTCTTTGTCCTTCTGCTACTGAGACTGGATATCCTTTTCAATTTGCAGCTCCTCCTCCAAGATTTCAGTGTCACCTGAGCATGGTGTCTGTACCTGTTCATCTTCACTCCACTGTGTATCAGGAATGATATCCACTCCCAGGTTATCTTCCAACTGCAATTCAGGAGTTCTTGTTGCAGCTTCCAAGGATGTTGGTTCTTGTGTAACAACATCCTGGCTTACCTCTTCATCCTTCTTTTGCTGCAGCTCCTCTTCTATGAGTTCTGTATCATGGGAGTCCTCTGGGGTTACAACCCAGAGTTCATCATTAAATTCCAGAGTATCCTCTATCCCAGCTTCTTCTCCTGTCTGCTTGGCCGGTTGGACAATTATATTCAGGGTTGCTGGTTCTTGTGTTGCAGCATCCTGTTCCAATTTATCACTGTCCTGCCTTTCCGTATCTTCTTCTAAAATTATTGTGTCCTGGGAACGTTCTGGGGTTACAGCATAAAATTCTTCACTAACCTCCAGAGTATCCTTCGGCTCCATGATCTCTGTATCGTGGGAACATTCTGGGGTCTCACTATATTCTTTTATAAGCTCCAGAGCATCCTTCATTCCCAGTTCTTCTCCCATCTGTTCTATAATCTCTATGTTGTGGGAGCATTTTGGGGTTGCCATACATTCCTTATAAATCTCCAGGGCGTCCTCCACTCCAAGTTCTTCTCCCATCTGTTCTATAATTTTTGCATCATGGGAAGTGGCAGCTGTAGCGAGGATGTTTAAAAGTGTTGGTTCTTGTGTAACAGCACCTTCTTTTTCCACTGCTTTCCCTACTGAGGCTGTAATCTATTGTGCTGAATAAGTGCTAAGTAAAATTCTATGGCCTACTTCCTCAAAGATTTCTCCACAGGTGGGGCAGAGTATTCGCTCATCCTTTTCTCCAGCTCCAGCAGAAGCTGATTCCTCCACTTGGTCTGCAGCCTCTATTAATGTGTACATTTTTCTTCCACCCCGCTTTCTGCAGGTTTCCTTCCAAGTTTCCAGCTCCCTTCTAAGTGCTTGGAGGTCCTCTTTCAGCATTGCATTCTCATACAAGATGTTGGGGCCAAGGTCGCAGCTATAGTAAAAGCTGCGAATTTTGGGAAAAAGCACGAGTATGGAAGGAAAGTGCTAATTTTGGGACAAGCACTAAGTTTTGGGTAAGAAGGAGACAGTGCGCAGTACGGTGCCAGATGGATGATCTCAGCGCAGATCACGGACCGGAAATTGCGGAGCTCGCGCGCACGTCATCAAAGAATGAAGGTGGCTCAGCTACCATAATAAATAAAGGCGATGGAGTAGAGGGCTCAGCTACCCTCATTTAAAGGCTTAGTACAGAAGTTATGGTTGCTCGGATCAAGGAGGAGCAACGGACCAGAGCATTGAAGGCGAAGGACGATCGCCCATACCCACAATCTGCGCCAGAATTCACGGAGCCTGCAGGAAGCGGCGACGTGACTGCAAGCGGCGCCTACAGTACACCTAGCCATGTGCGTGGTTAGGGTTTTTGGGAATCACTGTTGGGAAAGGCCCACAGTTTTGTAAAGGTGTGACCGTCATGGTTACCTATATAGATGAATCATTGTAATGGGTAGAGGGTTCTTCCTCCCTTCCTTCAGTTCCTTCCTTTTGGAGAGTTAGAGAGTTGGACACTAGACTGTTAGAGAGCCAGTCTAAAGGATAGATCATGTGTTGATTATCCTTCACTGTAATTTCTACCCGGTGTGTAGAACTAGAGAGAGGAAATCGGATATCCGAGGAGCTAATCCCTGAGTTGCCAGACAGTCTGAGTCGACGTTTGTGCCTTTGTAATCTCCATAGAGAGGAGACAAGCTTGAGAGAAGGGCTCCCAGCTGTGTGCGTGGAGTTTCCTGTAAGTTCTAAGGCTGCAGCTGTGTGCGCAGCATATTGTATGACTCTATCATTTTCTGGTTAATATAACGCTCCCGTGGACGTGGTTTTCCTCGAGGGGATGAGCTTCACTTATATCTTCTTGTTATAATGTTTGCGTGAATGATAACTATTTAGAGTTCATCATTTGTGTATGCAAGACTTCTGTCTTATCTTTGTGACTGTTTGAGCAAGTTGGAAAGATCCTTTGATAACTATAAGTGTCTTAAGTACTAAAGAGGTAGTAACGCACGGTCGCTGCGGCGAGAGCAGACTGCGTTACTGCGCTAGATGTGAAGGGCGAGGAAGTGTTTAGCGCGTCGACCCAAGGGATAGTTGCCTGCTGCGTTAGAGAGAAGAAACTGCGCAGTAGACCTGCCAAGGAAGGGACCCACGCAGCTGCGACGAGCGGCCTGCGGGAAGGTCCGACCGCCGATTTCACAGGAACCATTCAAGGAAGAGCCATCTCCGCGTCACCCCGGTTAAGGAAACCTGATTCCTTAACCCCCCCATAGCCACTTCGGGTGAGACCTCGAGCTGCCGCGCAGCTCGTTGCCGAGAGGGCCAGTGCGCCAAGGGGTTTTGTTGCTGCGCTTCATTAAAACCCGGGTCTGCCCAGAAAAGCAGTCAACACAAGAGTCCCTCAATTCCAGGTTCTTCCTCCACTGGCCTTTGTGGAGCATCCCTCGGTCTTGGTGTAAGGATTGGGGGCTCAACCCGTGTCTCTAAGGTTTCCCATTTTTTCCTAGCTCCCGCTGCTGCTGTGATTGATCGAGTTCATTTCCTTCTGATTGGTGCTACTAAATCAAATTCATTGGTGGCCCTCTTCCTTTTCTGTGGCGTTTTCTTTTGTGGCTTTTCTTTTTGTGGTGTTTCTTCTTGTGGAGCTGGAATATAGGGGGGCAAAACTGAAGTCAAAGGAATATTTCCCTGCCCCCCATGCTGTTCTTCTTCAATCACAGCTCCTCCTCCTACCCACTCAGGTGAAGACTCGATTGTGACCAGCTCAATATCTTCTTCCATTGCTCTAGCTCCGTCATCTTCAGGTTCCATTGTCGCAGCATTTGATGCTGCTCCAATTTCACCTTCTGCCGTCGGAGCTGCCCTGTTATCTAGGTTTTCCACGAAGGTTTCATCTACATTGTCGCCTGATGGCTCTGTTTGTGCTTCCCCTCGCTCTCCTTCAAATGTAGTGTCATCCCCCACTGGTTCTGCTTGTGCTGGGGATTCATACACCTCGAATGGCTCTGACTGTGCCCCTGGTTGTTCTTCCTCTGTGGTTTTACCAACCCCGGATGGTCCTGCCTGTGCCCCCAGTTGTTCTTCTTCTGTTTCATCCCTCCCCCCACTTCACTGGAGGAACTCCAGTCCTCCTGTTGTGGCGGAACCTGTAATTGCTGCAATGGGATGACCCTCAAGGGAACAGGTTGTTGTGGTTGGGTTATAAATTGTTCCCATGTTATATTATGTTGGGCAAGGGCTCTTACAATAATTAACTTAATGAGGCCATGGTGGGTGAGAGAGGACAGTGGGTGCTTTGCAGACTAAACAAATGTTGCCATATGACGCAAGTCGTGCAATAAATAAAATGGAATATTCAACAAAATGCCATGGCGGAGATGAGAAAGCAAAGGAAGTTCAGAGTTATACACAGTTTGGTATCTACCTTCGCAGGTAATGTATTTCTTGAGGAAGACAGCAACCTGGTCCCATGGCTGCGGCAGTGACTTCAGTGCAATCCCTCTCCTGGATGCTTCAACTTGCTCCCCTGGAAGTAAAAATTCTTCTCGTGCAACCGTTGCAGGGACTCGACGGTTAAACCAAGGTTTTCCCACCATCGGG
The DNA here is from genome assembly GCA_027924585.1 of Larix kaempferi. Taxonomy (NCBI): domain Eukaryota; kingdom Viridiplantae; phylum Streptophyta; class Pinopsida; order Pinales; family Pinaceae; genus Larix; species Larix kaempferi. The sequence continues at coordinate 1,451,629 of BSBM01000807.1, forward strand.
ATAGCTGTAACCTTGGATATAATGACCTCAGAGACGTCTATACACAGCCCCCACACCGTGAAGTGCGTTTTAGTAAGATTCAAGGCAAATTGCAGGGCTGCGTCCCGATCGAATCTGTCCAATCGCTCAAAGAACTCGACCCAGCCAGCAGCTTGAAAAATGGCTAGAACTTGCAGATTCCGTCTGAGTTCCCGGGTATTGAAAGGTTCATGGCGAACTGGAATGCCCATGGTCCTGGCTGCAAGATGAGACTGCTATTCGACAGATTACAGGATCCCAGAATGGAAGTTGCAGCACAGAGAATGCACGAATCGTTGAGCGGAGACATTGAGCGAATGAGCTAATTCGAAAAGTTGAGCACAGAGAAGCGTTTAAAATTTCCATGCCGAATTGGGGAAGGTGGAAGTTATTAGTATTACGTCATACGAGGGAAAGGTTTAATCAGGTATAAATGGTGGTACGAGTGAAGGTACGACCAATATCATTTAAATGATATCAATGCTTAATCATGTGATAAATGAAAGCCATACCTCATAAAACTGTGCGTCGGAAGGCTGCGGAAACTGGTGGAGCATGCAGTTGGTGACGTCACGGAGCCGAACGCGTGCACAGTCAGACGTGGGATCATGATGACTCGGATAAGGCACTAATTTCCTTCGCCGGTGAAACACAAGCCATTGCGTCCTCGGGGTTGAAATGATGAGTTCGCCGGCATGACTGGGATGAGTCAGCATCATGATTAGCAGGTTGCAACAATTCTTCTGTTAACACGGGAGTTACCACTGCAAGTTGCCAAAGAAATGATAGCGCGGCCAATGAAAAAGCTGTTGCAGCTGGCGGGAAAGAAGTTGCAGCCACCGAAAACAAATTGACGGCAGCCAGAAAAAAAGAATTTACGATATCAGGGAAAATTTCGGCTGTCACGGAAAAGTTTTATGGCGGCAGAAAAAAAAAACATACAGCTGGCGAGAAAAATTTTACGACTATGGAAAATATGTTGCGGCGCTGGAAAAAAATGGCAGCTGCAGGGAAATGATGCGGCAGTGACTGGTCAATGAGGTGGCAGCCGCTGGGAAATGAGGTGGCGGCTGCGGGAAAAAGATGTTGCAGCTTTCGAAGTTGCAGCCACCGAAGTTGCAGCTGCCGGAGTTGCAGCTGCCGGAAAAGATTGACGACTGACGGAAAAAGGGCATTACGGCTACCGGGAAATGAAATGGCCGTGGCTAGTAAATGAAGTGGCAGCCGCTGGGAAATGGAGTGGCAGCTGCGGAAAATGAGATGGCAGCCGTGGGGGAGATGAGGTGGCAGCCGCGGGAACTGGGGTTGCAGCTGCCAATGTTGCAGCCGCGAATGTTGCAGCTGCTAATGTCGCAGCCACGGATGTTGCAGCCGCCGATGTTGCAGCCGCTAATGTTGCAGCCACCGGAAAAAAAAAAAAAAAAAAATCGACGGCAAGCGGGAAAAGGGATTTTTGCGGCTGCTAGGGAAAAGGATAATGTGGTTGCCGGAAAAGGATATACAGCTGACGGGAAATATGTTGCATTTGCCCGAAAATATGTTGCAGCTATCGGAATTTTTTTTTTTTTTTAGAGCAAGGGCGGCACAGGGATATTTTTATTAACGGGCCCAAACTGGTCGTTCTCCTGGCGCTTCCCTGAAAATTTTTGAAAGGCGACAGCAAGCAAAAAGATCAAATGCAAAAAAGAAAGAAAACAACAACTATACGCTACAGCAAGAAATTATTTATGTACAGCAAATACAATTTTCAGTTTAAGGTTTGGCAAAGGTAGAGAAAAGTTCCTGCTCTGGTGCCATTTGATAGTCTGGATCAGCAGCAATCTGTGAAATGAATGCATCTTTCGAAATGGGCTTCCGATACAGTCGCAGTCTGTGGCCGTTAGCAAGTAATGGTATACGGTTTTCATCAATGGTAACCAGGCGAACAGTGCCGTTGTCAAATACCCTGTCAACCAAATATGGACCCAGCCATCTTGTCCGTAATTTTCCTTTAAAATCCTTCTTGAATCTGGAGTCGTATAATAGTGCCCAATCTCCTTCACGGAAGATTTTCTTTTTGATGAATCGGTCATGCCAATTAGATCTCTGTTGCTGAAGCAGCACAGTCTGGTCTACTGCAGCTAACCGTTTCTCATTCAATTCATTTAATTGATTCAATCTTCTTTTCTGGGCTTCTGTTACATCCAGGTTCATTTCAATGGCTGTTTTCAGGGTCTTGATCTCAAATTCAATTGGAAAGATGGCACTCTTTCCATATACCAGATCATAGGGAGAAAAGCCCGTAGTGTTGCGCCAAGTCGTGCGATATGCCCACAGTGCTTCTGGAAGCTTGTCAGCCCAATCCCTTCGATGGCTTTTAACTGTTTTAGTAAGGATTGCTTCGATAACTTTATTAGTGCTTTCCACCTGACCATTGGCCTGGGGATGATAAGGTGAAGCTATCTTGTGCTGCACATGATACTTCCGGAGCAAGGATTCAAATTGGTGTGAAATAAATTCTGGTCCCCCATCGGTAACTACTTCCTTTGGTACCCCAAAACGAGTAAAAACTTCACTATACAGAAAATCAATCACCGCCTGGTCATTTGCCTTAGCCAAAGCTACAGCTTCTACCCACTTGGTCATGTAATCTGTACACACCAAAATGTAAACCTTCTGTTTGGAAGGAGGGTTGATAGGACCAACAAAGTCCAATGCCCATCTATCAAACGGTTCTAGTACCACTTGGGGCTGTAAAGGCATCTGATCTGTCTTATTAGGTTGGCCCATCCTTTGGCAGCTGTCACAGGACTGAACATATCTTTTAGCATCTCTGAACAGTGTCGGCCAATAATAGCCCATCCACAACGCCTTATGCCCTGTTCTTTTGTCTGCAAAGTGTCTTGCGCAAGGTTCATCATGACAGGCCTTTAGTATATGAAATATCTCATCTTCCCTTACACATCTTCTAATCTCAAGATCAGGTCCTGTGTAAAAGAGATGGCCTTTGAGCCAACAATACCTGGCACTTTGCTGAATAATTTTTCTTTTCTCTCGTTTAGACATATGTGGCGGAAGCTTCCCTGCAACCAAATAATTAGCAACGTCTGCATACCAGGGTGAATGAGCTGAGAGTGCGAATAAATGTTCATCCGGGAAAGCATCCTCAACAGGTGAACTGTCATCACTGTTAGTAAATCGTGATAAAAAATCAGCAACAACATTTTCTTTTCCAGGTTTATCTATAATAGTAATATAAAATTCCTGTAATAATAAAAGCCACCTGGTTACTCTGGCATTAGTGACAGGTTTGTTCATTAAATACTTAATGGCAGAGTGGTCAGTATGCACAAATGTAGGATACCCAGTAATGTAATGCCGAAACTTATTAATAGAATAAACAATAGCAAGGAATTCTTTTTCAGTAACAGTATAGTTTAGTTCAGCAGGGGTAAGTTTTTACTAACATAATAAATAGCATAAGGTACTTGACCATCCTGCTGTCCTAGTACTGCTCCAATGGCAGTATCAGAAGCATCTGAAGAAATGTGGAAAGGTATGGTCCAATTAGGTCCCCTTAAAATAGGGGCTGTGGACAGTTTCTCTTTAAGCTTATCAAATGCTGTCTGGCATGCTGTACTCCACACAAACTGTGCGTCCTTCATTAACAATGAAAACAAAGGAGAAGCAAGTTTGGAGAAGTTTTCTATGAATCTCCTGTAATATCCAGCATGTCCCAGAAAACTTCGCACCTCTTTCTGAGTTGAAGGAGTTGGTATATTTTTTATCACCTTAATTTTTGAAGGATCCACTTGAATACCATCAGTAGAGATGAAATGTCCTAATACCACCCCCTCACTCATCATCATGTGGCATTTTTCAGTGCTTAGTGAGAGGCGAGCCTGTTCACAGCAAATTAAAACTTTCTTTAAATTTTCCTGTGCTTCCTCAAAATCCTTGCCATAGGGAGTAAAATCATCCATAAAAACTTCCATGCTATCATTAACCAATTCAGAAAATATGCCAATCACAGCTCTTTGGAACGTTGCAGGTGCATTGCACAAGCCAAAGGGAAGCACCCTGTAGGCGAACGTTCCCCAAGGGCAAGTGAAGGTGGTCTTATCCTGATCCTCTGGAGCAATCTGGATTTGATTGTACCCACTGAACCCATCCAGGAAGGAGAAGAACTTCTTCCCTGATAGGGTATTAAGTACCTGGTCAATAAAGGGCAGAGGAAAATGATCCTTTTGTGTAGCTTTGTTCATCTCCCTATAATCGACACAGACTCTCCATTTACCATTTTTCTTGGGCACAATTACAAGTGGGGAAACCCACTCACTATCTGAAATAGGATAGATAAATCCTGCTTCCAAGAGTTTCTGGATTTCCTCCTTCACTATATCCCTCAAATTGGGGTTCATGCGTCGTTGGGGTTGGAATACAGGCCGGGAGTCGTTTTTAATATAAATATGATGAGTGCACAGACTGGAAGGAATACCCTTCATGTCTGTATACTCCCAGGCGAATGCCCCCTTACGTTCCTTCAAGAGATTGGTTAGGCGCATCTGTTCTTCTGAGAAGAGACCAGGGTTGATGTTCAAAGTTCTTCCAGGCTCTACCTCAATAGGAATGCTTCTCGAGTTTTTCAAAACTGGGATTATGTTTGTGTCATTGACTAGTGCTTCCTCCGTAAGCTGTTCTTGTTCTTCCTTACCGAGGGTGCTGTTCAGGAGTTGATAAAATTCCTTATCTACTGAAGCAGGTTCGCTAATGAAATTATTAATGGCATCGTCTTCTGTTTTGTTTTTGAAGGTTAGTGCCTTCCCTATTGTTAGTAATGGCTGAACATCTTCCTCCTCTTCCTGTTCTATCCAAAGGGAAGTTTCAGTTTCTAGACTCGGTTGTGCTGGAGGGTACAGGGTGAGGTTTTTGGTTTCCATACCATCCGATATAGTCATAGATCCTGATCGGCAGCTGATGCAAGCATCAGCTGTAGCCAACCAAGGCCTCCCCAAGATCAATGGGTGTCCCCCCAGCTGTGATTTTGGTTGTAATACTAGAAAGTCGGCAGGATATTCCCATGAGTCTACTGAAATGACAAGGTCGTCCAAAATCCCTTCAGGTCTGATAGTGGATCTGTCTGCCAATTCTAAGATGGTAGGGGTCGGTCTAATATTGGTAAATCCGAGCTTCTTTACAGTCTCCATTGTTATAACATTGATTGCAGCTCCTAAATCTACTAGTACGTTGGGTATCTGCGTTTGTCCTATGTGTACAGTGACAGTAGGATTGCCAGGATCCTCATATTTGGTTATAGGGGTTTTTCTGGTCATTAAAGCAGATAAATTCCCTATGACATGAACAGTAGGAGGATCTCTGGGTTTCCTTCCCGGTCTTTTAGTGCACAGGTCCCGAATAGTTCTAGCATAAATAGGTACATCTTGAAGAGCCTGTAAAAGGGGGATCTTAACATAAAGGTTCTTCAATTCTCCTAAGAGATTGAACTGAGGTTGCCCCCCTATTTTTGGCAGCATCAGTCTCTCAGGGTATGGTGGCTGCCTTACCAGCTGAGTAGGCTGCGTGTTATCTGATTTATCGTTTAATGTTTCAGCCGTCCCATCTGAGGGATGCTCAGCACCTTCAGTGATAGGAACCAGATCAAATGGATGCTGGGAACTCTCTTCTTTGTCATGCATAGACGGTGGGATATTTTCTGAAATTACACGTTCTATTATCTTCCCAGACCGTAGGCGGATATCATTACAAGGTACAGGGGAGAGAGAGTAGGCCGGCATATTGAGAGCTTCCAATTGGTGGACTGTTTTATTATTTGGGTTAGGGTTAGGTTGGGCAGGCAGCTGAGGCCGTATTGGTATATTAGGAACAGGATTATTTTGCAGCTGCAGTTGCGACTGCTGAGGTGGGTACTGAGGATATTGATGAAATTGAGGATATGGAGGATATGGTAACTATTGAGGTGGAGGTGGTTGAGGAAACTGGTTCCCAGGATGGAAGTTCCTCCATCCAAGAGACCATGAAGTAGGTTGATGTGGTGGCTGTGTCCAAGGACTCCATGAATTATAACCTTGCATCGCAGGTTGAGGGGAATTCCACTGAGCATAATTTGAAGGGAATTGTGTATTCACATTTTGCATATTAGTATTCCAATTATTCAAATTATTCAAAAATGGAAATGAATCGGGAGACATACCTTGATTCCGGGGCTGCCAGGGTTTCTTCTGTGCAATGAAGTAGGCTGAATCCACCTCTGGAGTTGATGCCTGTAGAACAACCTTCACTTGGGGCAATGTGGGGCATTCTTTCATATCATGGTTCAGCTCGCACAGCTGACACACTTGTATTTTGTCAAGAGGGCATTCTTTCAGTGGATGAGTCTTTCTACATCGGGGACAAAACACACCTAGTGTGAGATCCTCCACTGCCTGTCTTTGCTTGGCCTTCAAGACATCAATCTCTGAAGAGATAGAGCTCATCATTTCTGTTTTAAAATTTTCAAGAAGATTGCCTATCTCCGCCCGTGTAGCTCCCCCATTGGATGACTTCTGAGTTCTGTCGAAGACATCACGTTCCAGCTTATCTCGTTTATTCTGCTTGTTATGCCTAGAAGATCCCCTGGAGTATCTCTTACATAATTCCACAATTGTCTCAAAGGGTTCTTTAGAGATATCTCCCTTTCCTAATAAATTTAGCATGTCTAAACAATCGTCCCTGATCCCTCGAAGCAGGATTATCTTAAGCACATCTAGTCCCATGTTCGTCTGCCCAGCTCTCTGCACATTGTACAGCAACCTCTCTACAAAATCCTCCAAACTTTCATCCTCCTTCTGTACCATCTTGAATAACTCCTCCCTTTTGTCCCTGGTGTTGCAATATTCTTGATATTTTTCCAGGAACACTTGCTTCATCTTATTCCAATTAGCAACAGTTCCTCCCCCAAGGCTCATGAACCATCGTAATGCATTGTCCTTCAGGGTGGCAGGAAAAAGCTTCAACTTTTGGGCATCTGTGACATAATCATAGCTGCGACAGAGGATATCGAATTCAAAAAGGAATTCGTCTGGATCTTCTGCCGCCCTGCCATGGAAGCGAGGCAACACCGACGGTGAGATGTTTTTCATAGGAGCTGTCCCCTCTAGCTGCTGTATTGGGAATTGCAATGTAGCCATGGTTTCTTCTGGTGGGGAATCATCTTCACGATGGTATTGTACCACTACTTCTTCCTCTTCGTTCTCATGTCTGTTATTCATCTTTTCTTCTGTATCCTCTCCTTCGTTCGTTCCTTTGTTCCTTACCTCAGTTGTAACAGCTGCGTATTCTTCAGTTGTAACAGCTGCGTATTCTTCAGATGTAACAACTGCGTATTCTTCAGTTGTAACAGCTGCGTATTCTTCAGTTGTAACAGCTGCGTATTCTTCAGATGTAACAGCTGCGTATTCTTCAGTTGTAACAGCTGCGTATTCTTCAGTTGTAACAGCTGCGTATTCTTCAATTGCAACAGCTGAATCAGCCGTTCCTTCTTTAGCAGGGGTATATGCAGGAATCACAGCTGCTCCTGTATCTTCCACTGTAGATCCTGATGCTGGCGTTCCAGGATCAGCAGGGCCTCTTTCGATAGGAGTCTCCCGTTGACGAGGTCTGACAGCTGAATCAGTTTTGTCAACAAGGTCGTCGATGAATGTTCTTCTACCCAGCGGTGGACCTCGACCACGACCCGAACCACCTGCACTGTTAGTAATTTGTGGGGTTTTGGGGGTTGGGAGGTGATCGCGTTTTACCCTCCTCGTATTCATGCGAAGCAGATCATTTTAAAAACAAACAAAAAGACTGTCTAAAAGCAATTATCAGATGCAACTAATGACTAGTGTTTAATTTTCATCCTTCCCCGGCAACGGCGCCAAAATGTCAAGCACTCTATTTGTAGATAAATTAATATCAAACACACAGAGCATATGAAATTTATTGTCAACCCGAGAAAGTCTTTTTATTTCAAAGGATAAGTGCACAATATATGCTTAAACACAAAACCATTAGAAGTGAATACTTTTATCTTCTATCATCCATGTTCATCCCAAGAATCTATGCAATCCCAATTGCCTTCTAACTGCTATACTATAATTATTTTCTATTATGCATCAAGAAGAAATGATATCAGATCTAATCAACGATTGCAAAAGGAAATCTCATTCGTATTCTAAAATAATCACTTGTCTAATCTAATCAAGCTGGAAATCATAAAGCATGAACTGAACATTACTCTAGAATTTCAAATGAAAGAAATTGAAGCAACTGTTCTCAAAAACTGAATTGCGAAATGAAAATCAATCAACACATAACAGGAAAGCTAAATTGTAAGAGCTCCTGGGATCACGTCTCAACTGTAGGATGAACACGGCAGTGTGAACAGAAATTGAAATGTGTAAAGCAAACCTGACTCAGTCGACTGTTATTCTGTACCATTCACCAATCTCACAGAAATGTAATCTTTTACTGAGAAATCCACACAATAAATATTGCTGCTGCGTACAAAAGAAAGAACAAAGCATCACACAACAAGAAAGATAAAATCCTAATTTAACTCAGCAATCTCTGTGGAAGACGGGCCCAGTCTTCACACAGAGATGCTGGTTGAACAACACTCTCTTTAACTCAGAAGTAACCCCTTATATTAACAGAAGAATGAGTACACAGTTTGGCTTGGCTGCTAATACAAAATAAATTAATTGTTTGCTGTCCAACCCCTGGGTCGAGGCAACTTCCCATATTTATACATACAAATTGTAACATCCAATCCTATAATTGGGCAGCCATGAAGATCTCTGATCTTCATGCGCCCCAAATAATCTAGCTGTTACAATGCGTGGCAGAACAGAAATATCTAAATATGAGAGAATTATTAATTGCCCCAGGAGTGGCGGTCCTTTCAGCTCACAACTAAACTCGAGCAGCAACACACTTAAGATAGCAAATTCTATTACAACTGCCCTGTCACGACTGTGTCTTGATGGATGATTCGAGCCCCAAGGAACCTTCTACAAGGAATGAACGTCCCTTCCTTCATGACTTGTTCAGCTCCGATCTTCCTGCATTCTATTTGTCTCAACTACCTTCATAAATCGCATCATGTCAGCACAATTTAAGAGATGCACAGCTTTAATTATCACAATCATAAGTATTAATACAATAAAACAGTAATCGGCCATACCTTGGTAATTTGGGGAATAAGATAAGGACAATAAGTCTAATTGCCAAGGTAATTGGTGTAGGACAAGGGCAGGGAAGATGATAAATGATGGTCAAAAAGGGCCAATTCTGGGCTCAACATCCTCTAGTAACATATCCGGGATATCTTGGTCCTGGATCATCCTGTAAATATCGCCCCAGCGGACTTCGGGAGGAATACCAGTGGTGCACTTAGTATCTTGAAACATAGTTTCAATCTTAAGTGGTACTGGCTCAGGTTCCATTACTTTAGCCTTCTTCCTACCACCTTTTGGCATCTTGGCTTATCCCTGTTAGTAACCAAATACAAGTCATTATAAAAATGTGCAGCCTGTTATGAGATTTTAACAAAAGAAGGACCATCTTAACATGCTAATGAGACATATAAATAAATTATGAATTTCCATGTTTGGGAAGCAAAATAAATCATTCCAAACAAGAAATATAGTTTTGAGATTTGGTTATCTTAAGGGGACAAAGTTTGGAACGTTCTCGAAAGAGCACGCATACGACGTGGAAACAACCTGCTTCCCATCTAGCCTTAGGAGAAAGGGTATCCTTCATCGTTGCAGTTCTAATGGTTAATGGTGGGTGAGCTTAGATTGAAATAATCTTAGGACGAAAAAAAGGGATCGCTTTCCACATTGATGAACAGGCGAGGGATTCAACCGACCGCCATGGTTATTTACAACATTTGACGAGACGCTCTATGGCCAGCTCGGAGTTTGAGCGAGGGTGACGATGCCTGGAATAGGGCCGGTGAAACACTCAAGTGATTACATTTTTGGCTTTTAGGTAGTAGAACAAGAAACCCATGGGGCCACGGCAGCTTTAAAAAATGAAAATAACGACACATACAGCCAATGTCTATCGGCCACGCGAAAGACGAGAAAAAACCAAAGGTAATCTGACGTGGAGACAAAAATGGTGGTTAGAAACCTACCTGGTAATGTGATAGTGGCAAGCTAAGGTGGACATGGTTGTGGGCGAGCTAAGCTGGAGCAGTTCGGCGAGGTCTCCAACGGCGTTTGTTTAACCAAAAAACTAACACTGTGACTAACCCAAACCCCCACTGTTCTTTTAAACAAGTTGGGCACGTGTGGCATTAAATCTGGTGGGTGGCGCCATTAAAACAATTTTTTAAATTTCTTGTACGTCGCGATCTTTTCAATCTGCCTCGGCAATTGTGCACGACCGTCATTTGCGGGATGGACTCACGAATTTCACCCGTAATTACGGAATGATATAGCGAATGGCTTCGATGTTTCGGGAGAAATTGGCATATCCTTCCGAAACGCAACCTTAGGAGAGCTGTTGCGAGCGTTTTTACGGAGTCGTCCCGCAGTTTCAGGGAAATAAACGATTTCTTTCCGCAGTTTTTAATGGAGATAAGTCAATTGCTTCCGCAATTGCGGGACCATTTCGTGAAGGTTCTCGCCATTTCGGGAGAGTAGGCGAATGGCTTCCGCAACTCGAAAAATTTCTAAGTCTTGGCAGGGCTTCGTGAATGCTTTAGTAGTTGCAGAAAGCTTTTGCAGTTTTGGAACGGATTGGCAAACGGCTCCACTGTTTCGGAAAGATAAGCTGAATGGTTCCGCACAAAGTTAAGTCTTTTGGCGGGGTTTCGGAAAGATAACGTGAAGTCTTCCGCAAATGGCCTCCGCAATTTCGGAGGGGAGACCTTAAAAGGTTCCGTCGTTTCGGAAGGCTCTCGCGAATAGCTTCCCCGACTTAAGATTTTTTTTTTAAAAAAGGACTAAGTCATTTGGCGGCCCCGAGGGAGATTTGGGAATGACTCCTGCAGTTTCGGGAGGATAAACCGAAAGGTTCCGTAACTGGGGGAAGATAACTCAAGTGATCCCACAATTTCGAGAGGGTAACTCAAAAATTTCTGCCGCTTCGGGAGACTTTCCCAAATAATTTCCACGACTTCGAGAGAAAATATCTAAGTCCTTTGGCGGGGTTTCGGAAAGATAACGTGAAGGATTCCGCGGTTGCGGGAGGATAACTTGAATACTTCCGCAACTGCGGGGGCTTTCTCAAATGTTTCTGCGAATTCAGGAAGATTTCACGAATTTTATCCTTAGAAGAAGAAAAAACTTGGAATTCTCAAAGCAGGATTTTCAGTTGAAAACAAAATAAAAGGAGAATTGACTTCTTACAACAGTCTTTCTAGAAAAATAAAGGAGGGGCCCCAATATGTAAAAAACATTTTTGGGGGGGATGTTGCTGCAACAACAACTCTTTATCGACTACATCATAGCGGTCAAACATTGCCATAATTTCCAACTTTTTTCCCCTAAGGCTCGGACACCACCCCCTCCGCTACACCCGGTTGTCACCGTTGGTCCCTTCTGCAAATGGGCCATTGACTTCATAGAATGTAAACCCTCATCCGCCAACGGCCATAAGTAGATCATTGTCGCCATCGATTACTTCACCAAATGGGCTGAAGCCATGCCCACCTTCAATTGTAAAGCTGACACCGCTGCCCGTTTCTTTTTTAACCATGTTATCACAAGATTCGGGGTCCCCAAACAACTAGTCTCAGACCACGGTTCACATTTTGAAGATGCCATTTGGCACAAGTTGTCCACTCTACTGAAGTTCGAACATCAGTATTCCTCTGCTTACTACCCCCGAGGGAACGACCACGTTGAGGCCATTAACAAAATTTTAAAAACCATCCTCCAGTGCACTGTTGACTGGCATAAGTCCAATTGGCATCACATGCTTTTCCCTACATTATGGGCTTACCGTACATCAACCAAGACCGCCACCAGTTTTACCCCATTTCATTTAGTTCATGTTGTAGAGTATGTCCTCCCCATCGAGTGTCAAATACCTTCCTTACACATTGCCATCGAGCTTCTCCCAGACACCTCCCCACTCGAACAATGTCTACAATCATTAGAACAAGCTGACGAAGACCGTCGCGCCACCCTCCAAACCATTGAAGCTGCCAAGAATCGCTCCAAGGCTGGTTATGACAAACATGTCCACCCACAAACTTTCCATGAAGGAGACCTAGTCCTTGCCTACGACCAAGCCCACGACAAGACTGGTAAAGGGAAGTTTGAATCCATGTGGCAAGGCCCTTACATCATGCATACCTGCCTCGGACATGGGTCATATATTTTAACTGACTCAGAAGGCCACCCTTTGAGAAACCCCCATAATGGGTTGTATCTTAAATGATTTTATCCTTAAATAAACCCGCGGACCCATTGGTCCGTATTGTACAGTTTACTTTCTTTTTGTTTTTCACTTTTTTACCGCAACCTTACATTCGTCATTTTTCCATGCATGTCACCATCTTGATTTGCGAGCCACATCGGCCGTTGTCATTTTTTAGCATTCCTTATACCATCGGATTCAGTTTTTCAAGCCCGTGATGATGCTTGAGATCATTTTTCACTCTCAACCCATATTTTTTAGGTATTTTTCCCAAAACACACCCTGTCCCCTCGGTTTGCGTGCCACCTCAGCCGTTATCCATTTTTGACACTTTTTATATCGTCGGATTCAGTTTTTTGAGCTCGTGATGATGATTGAGGTCATTTCTCACTCTCACCTTGTACAATTTCAACATTGTGTCCCAACACCTTGCTGCGTCGGTTTTTGCACCACATCAGCCGCCATCGGATTGTTACACATTTTTACATGAGCCATTCACTCCATTCATACTGCAATTATTTCATTATTTTTCCACCATTCATCATCCTGCAAGGAGTCCCACTAGTGTTCCCCCCCTCCCTTGTTCTTGGTTCTCATCGATGTTCCTTGATTGAGCACTTCCTCCTTGCCTGGCCATTCCTTTTGTTCGGTATAATTTTATCCCTTTCTCGAGCTGGACAAGTCCTTTACGAAAAAGGCACTTAGGGAGTTTCTGTTAAGATCTTTTCTGACTCCTAAAAAAATGAAAAGATCGTCGAGCAATCTTGCTTCCTTTCATGCTCGTTAAAGTACCTGAAAGGGCATCTATCTGGTGTAAGTTTAACCCTTTTCTGGACCTAGTAGACTAATTACGAAAAAGGAATACTCTAGTCACACTGGCTAGAAGAGTTCTTCATTGCATCATTTTATGCTTCTTCAGGCCTTGGAGACTAACACATGAAAAAGCACCCCCCTGGAGTCCTCTTATTGCTTTAAGACTCTCTAAAATTGAAAGCAACCACGAGCATGCACCGTCCTGGGCTCATACAAATCCACCCGATGGTACCATTCCATTATTTCAGAGTCTTCTTATCACTTTCAGACTCCTTAAAATTGAAATCAATCACGAGCATGGACTGTCTTGGGCTCGTATAAATCCACACGATAGTACCATTTTGAACACACTTCTTCTAGTTCCTTAACCCATGAAGAAGTCCCCCCAGTTCCTCTCAGCACCATGATCGATCATCTTGGTAGCACCCCCAATAAGGTCGCCTTTGTTCAGAGCATTCTGCAGTCTCCTGCCATCTTACACCAACTTGAGTATCACTCATCCCAATCACTATCCTTGATCCGTTACAACTATGATCCTTTTCCCACCAGTCAGTTTCATATGCTTCCTGATCATCCCCGCCATCATACTCTGAACAAAGGAAGTTTCAGTCCACCCACTCTACTTGCCCAATTACCCCCCACCCCCACAGTATGTCAGTCCTACCATCAGTACTCTCACACTTTGGTTGTCCACCTCATGCTCCTTTCAAGGAAAAATCATTGCCTTGCTAGTTGCAGGTCTCCCTCTGTCGACGATAGCCCATCTATTCTAGAGGATAGACCCAGAGGTCCCTGCGCCTTGGACTCATCACCATCTGTGGTGAGTGCCTACGGACCATTTTGAGAGGATTCATCAGTGCCTCTCCGAGTGGTTGTTTCTCACATGCTCGACTTCAACACCTTAATCGCATCATTGAGAATCGCGCAGGGTACATATCCCTTCAGTTATTGGTCGAAGACCCCGGATTTCCCCTGACTTTATCACATTGGTGAGTCACTTCGGAATGCCCAGTTATATGTTCCCATGGATGTCCGGGTTACGTTGGCGATTGTATTCGGAAGCCATCCAGTTATATGCTTCCCTGAGTACCTAGTTTAGTTCCAGTTCAGTGTACCATTGAGGGTATGACCCCCCGTCACTATGCACCAGCAGTTCATCAGTTCCTCTGGTACCACACTTAGTAGCACTATTGTTATTCCAGTATATCAGCTCTTCAGCTTAGACATGGTCATCCCAGTAGTATGTCCCAAATTCTATGTCCCCTATGGACCCTTATGATGTACACAGTGGTTCTCCATGTATCCTTCAGGCCCCCATTTTTGGGCCTCACTGTTATTTTTTATATATCTTGATACGAGCATGGGTATGCCCGCCTCGTCCATATGTTGAGATTATTCCTCATTCATTATTGAGGTCATGTATTTTTAGTTTTTGCAGTTTGTTCAGGATCATTGTTCCGGGCTTTAGTTCGTTTCTTCTCCTCTCCACATCCCAGGAAAACCATAAAAGACCTATGATGGCTATCGGCCATACGATGAGATCCTGCCCTCACCCATTAGGGGGCAATCTGTTAACACCCAAAAAGTTCTGACTACCTCATCTCCCTCATTACATGACTCATTTGTCCATATTTCCTACCATATTTGCCTCCAAAACCTTAAAAACCCATTAAAAAGCCTCCAAAAGGCCAAAAAACCATTCAAAAAGCATCCAAAAGGCCAAAACCCCCCTTTTTTCATCCCAAAATAATTTAAATTTCCTCCAAAATAGCAAAAACCCTCTAAAAAGGGAATAAAAAATACAAAAAAGAGGAAAAAGAGGGAAAAAAGGAAGCAAAAACCCTATACAGTTGACCTAAACCATATGGTGCTCAAAACCATGGATCAACACTCCACCACTAAAAACCTATAAATAGGTGATGGAGGCTCCCCATTTCACATCCACAATCTTCCCTATCCTCACTCTGCCAAAATCACTCCTGAAACCCTAGCTCACCTTTTTGAGCTAATTTCACATTTGAGTGCCCCTTTGGCGCATATCCAAAACACTTTGGAAAAGGAGAAGGAACCCATTGGAGCTTGGAAGCAGCCCTCCTGGACTACTGCAAGAGATTCACCAACCTCACATTTGAGGTAAAATCAATACAAAAACCAATTTTTATTATCTTGTCATTTCTTTTTATGCACATGCTTAGAGTAGTTTACTGTTTTATTTATTGTCTTGTTTTATCATTTTACTGAACTGCTACTAAGGAGTCCCTTCTCCTTATTAGGTTCCCATTTGCACAAGCTAGGGTGAAAACGCTAGCTACACCAATATCACAGCAAAAATAAACACTGAGCAAGGGCCCCAAATAGTCACAGAGATAGTCTGTAAAAAATCAGATAGCCAAGACCCGAGTCCCCTCAAAGATACCCCAAGCCACGAGCAATAAAAAACAGAAGCCAGAGGTGGCCCATCCTCAACAAAGAAGATCCAAAAACTAGGCACACCCATAAAAACCAATGGGCTGCCAAAACAGGTCCAAAAAGTAACCAACAAGTTGTTGGATGATAAACAAATTATGGATATGCAAGAAAACACAAAGTTGATGCAAGTTGGATAATAACTTTAAAGCAATAAATATGATCGTGATCCCATTCCTTTGAGAAGATAGTTCCTTCTAGGGAAAGCAAGGCCTTCTTTGATAGACTGTTTCTTAACTGATTTTGTTCCTGGAACATATGCATAAAGGATATCCTTCCAAACCCCTGATTTAGCTTGACGATCTCCTCCATCCAAGAGGAAAGTAAGAGGACACGAAGAGAGACTTTCCTAGATTCCCAGTCAATGATTTTTTTTGAGTTCCTGAGAACCTGTAAGGAAGCAATGCCCATGGATCTTGCAAAATATAATAACATCCACAATGTTAGAAGCTCACTTCTTGTATTTTTTCCTACTCCACAGTTCAGCCATATCTTGAAATAAGTGTTTCACTGGTCCATAGAATGCCCCCTTCAACGCTAGACCTTTCCCTATTCTGAGAGGCGCCGTAAAAAAACCCCAATGATAAATTTTATCCAAGATCGGGTTCGAATGAGACCGGTTTGTAACCCGCACAAATACAACTCGAGTCTTGTTATATTCCTAAAAAGTAGCCACATCTTGACTACAAATATGGGTAATCTCTTTTTTCTTACCAAAGCAAAAGACAATTCTAAAGAGATTGAGGTTGTCCCTGATAATTATATTTATTATTGATCTAATGTTAGCTACACCAAATTTGTAAAAGGACATAAGACGAATAGATGATCAATAGATTCCACTGCCTACCAATTGTTTGGGCATGTAGCTTCAAAAAATAAAGAATCATAAGCTTGTTTTGCACTAATAAAGCCCATCACCTCATTCCAGGACCATATTATGACATCCCCCTGATATGATAATTGAAGGTTGATGCATTTTAAGTCCAGGATATATTGAGCCCATTCTCGGCCTATAGAACCATAAAACCTCAATTGATGAGGACTAATCTAGTCATGTTTTCCATCTCCAACATTGCCATGAATAACTATATGATTTAGAGTGAAGTCGCCCTTTGCTTGAAGTAGACAATTTACACGCTGGCGATAATCAGAACAAGGATGGATCACCAAAGATAGGGTATTTACCAGCTTGGATTTACCTGCCATTACCCGACATCCATGTCAACCACAGAGCTAGGACCTGAAATGACCCCAACATCCCATTCCAAATATTTGAGACACCCTTATTTCTTTTTTCCCCCAAATGAATCCACTGCACCAAGGAGATATTTTTGAGATACTTCTCCTTTATAATCATACTCCAGAGGCTGTCACCAAATAGGGCCCTCCATAATTCTTTGGCTAGTAAATCCTTTACAAAGAGAAAAATATTTTTTAAATCCCAACTCCCCAAGTGTTTGGGCTCTCTTGGGAAAGACCACTTCACCAAATGGAATTTTTTCTGATCCCTACCCTCCTACCATATGAAATTGTGAACTCTTCTATGAATGCCATTTATAATTGAATTGGGTATTTTGCATAGTGAAAGGAAATATACTGAGAGGTTCTACAAAACTGATTTTTTAAGAGTGATGCATCCCCCCAGAGAAATCCAAGAACAACACCAATGGTTGATTCTTTTATCAAATTTATTTAAGAGACATGGCCAGTCATTTGCTAAGTAATTATTCAGATTTAAATAGTAACCAAGGTATTTAATACCATTTATAAGAGGAGCAACTTTGAACGAGAGAAGTTGGCAGATTTATGACTTCAAATCCTCCTCTAATTCATATTCTAGAAATGTTGATTTCTCATTGTTTATTTCCCTGCCAAAAACACTACAAAAAAGAGTGAGTGTTGACTTCTGGCCTTGCCATTCCCTCACACAACTAGATCCAAAGAGCATAACATCATCTACAAATAGTAGATGGGTCACTAAAAACTGCATAGAAACTTTAATACTGTAACATCCCCAAAAATTCACTAAAATTTAAAATTTTTTGAGTAGCATTAATTGCTTGTATTTGCTGGGCGGAAGTATCAAAATGTTAACTTTAAACACATCTAGACGTTAAGGAAATATGCTTAATGATAACAACTTCTAAAATCTGTTGTTAAGACTAAGGTTTACTTTTCTTACAAACAATGACATCTATCGTTATTTCTATTATCTTTAAGTAGTGTTTCTAAAATGTCATTAAGTCTTTTATCGTCAATCAAATGTCGAAATGTTCTTAAGAATTACAATGCTTGCAATATGTATTTAAATGTTCAAAAGCATGACACTCGATTTTCGTTCTATGTTAAGAACGTTGGTTCTATAGACTGAATGTTTGTCTTGATGAAATGAAGGGGTCCTTGAATAGCCCCGAGGCTTACTTAGCTATCGCTAGCTATGCTCCAAAAATCTATTTGCAGAATGCAAGTAAGAAAAAATATTTTAATTGAAGCATGTCAAAGTAATTCAAGTTATCTTACAGTAATGTTCAACATTCTGAACGGTGTAAAGAAAGTATAGGGAAGGGTTTCTTTTCCTTTCATCGGGGCAGGTATCATAAGCATTAGACTAAATATCTTCGTCGTTCATGATTCTTATTATTGAATAAATAGTTTGAAACCTACTCTATATAACTATGTAGAATTCGATGTATTAGTAGTACCTTCCGTTTGATTCCAATTTGTGGAAAACTGGAAATGTATTTCACGACATAACTCTTCATCCAAAACTATGGATATGTCAATGTAATATTTCTTTTCTTACATAGGTTATTATAATTTACCTATGTATTACAAGACTAGAGAGAAATATCTTGTATTAACCCTACATAATATTATTCGACTAAGGGATAAACATCGTATTACACTATGTATCATTTCATCCATAATTATGGAAATTTCATTGTAATACATTTTAAATATAGCATGATTCTCTTATTATGTACTAAGGGTAATGTATGTTTTTCCAATACTATTGTTGTTACTGTGCATCTTGTATAAATATAACTATATGCATTTACTTATATGCATAGACTATATGCAATGATCAAATGTATGAAACTATACGTAATGAAACGAATGTATGAAACTATATGCATGAACTCCATGTACAAACGGTATATATATACAAAAACATGATCGTAACCTATATGCATATATCACTCTACGTTATCAAACATTACAATTCTAACTCATATGCTTATATACTAAGTCACGCTAATGATCAAATGCATTAACAACATAGTGGGGTATGCGTTGGCAGGTGGAGTCGACGTTGGTGACTGTGGTGATTAATGCGATTTTATTGCAGTTTTATATCGTAAATCTATGTGCCTTGGTGGTTGGATCATCACCGTTGATCTTGTGCTATTCTCGGGTTTTAGGATAAACCCTAACTTCCCAATACTCTACCATCGAGACCATGCCTACATCATTCATTTTTGCATGAGTGAGTGGGGAGGGAGGTCGACAGGCTCTCTGGTTTTCAGGGTTTGTAACTATTACATGTTTTTGCCTCCCAAGGTTTCGATGGGGTGACCTAGCTACCTACAATGGGTTATGAGAGTAATGTGGAAGCAAGTGTAATGTACAGGGTTGGAAGACATAATGTAAGGCATCCGGGTTTGATACTGCGACCGGTTGCTAGTAGGGATTACTGGAGTTTTCTATGGTCTTTGTGGCGTTTTCAATCCGAACTTCTAAGAGTGTAAGATGGTCAAAACCCAACCTGTAACACTGTGAGCATTTGATGAGGTAGCTGCGAAAGTTCATGTAATTACAGTATGCATTGAAGGAGTAAAAAAAAGACTCAGTTGATACCTATAGTGAAAACTCAGGTGATGTACTCCTTGCATTCGCGTTTTTCCCTTTTCTTTTTAGCGAAGTTGTTTTTTATCAAAGTCTTTTGTAAAAAATGTTTGGTTCCATTATTAACCCTGCATTATAATGCAATACTTGGTAGGTTTTACTTCTTGAGCTTGGTGTTGATGCTCGCCTGTGAAGAAAAATGATATTTTGATATCCGGTAAGCCTCGGTGACATCCTCCAAGGGTTTCCAACAGTTGCGAGTGGTTTTGTTTATTTGTAGTTTCACCGAGATTTGAAAGCGTAAAGCTTGGTTGTACAATTGGATTAATGTCAAACCTTTTAAGCTTGAAGTATTTGATTATGAGGGATTTTCCCTTTGAGCTGTAGCTCACAACGCTTCACAATGTTTTCGTCTCAGCCACTGTTTAAGGTGTTTTGTTGAAGTTTTTAATACAAGGACTAAATTCAAAAAATCCATAAATTGATCTTCATGTTTCAAGTTAATCGTTTTGTATAAAAAGAATGATTGTGTCAAATATTTCGATGATTAGCTTTAAAACTCATGCTAGTTTAAAATTTGTAGTGCAAAAGGTTTGAACCTTCGACCTGCACTTGGTTTGTTTTAAAATTTGTAACTGCATGCATTTGACTTCTAATAAAAATATATAGTCTCTTTGTGTAAATAAAAAGGTTAGGACCTAGCCCAATAGCTGTGTTTGGAAGTTCGAGTTGTGATTTTGATAAAGCCATAAGGCTGGGTTTCAAGGGTTTGAAACCCTAACTCGTCGAAATATAAGTTTTGTTTGTAAGAAATGATGAGGTTTTACTTAAGGGTTTTGCACTCGTATCTAGTACTCTTCTTGACTTTGAATTTATAAAATACAGAGTTTATTTATAATATCTAAAGGGAACTTATACTCAGGGTTAAACCCTAGATAAACAATAGATTTATTAAATGCTATGAACTTGTACTAGATTTTAATTCTAAGGTAGATACAATAATGAATGTTTTATTTAATGATAATGTGAAATGAATATTTCTCTGCTACGATACTGTACTTTATTTAGTTAGATACTTGCACTAAGAGATCGATGCTTGAAAGCTTTTAAGTCAATTTGTTCAGTTTATACATGTTTCTATAAAGCATAAACTGAAACATGAAAATATAATGTGAATTACTATTTGATCTTGAAGCAAAGAGTGATACTTTAGAAAGTAAGTTTATTTGAATCTGTTAAATATACTACTATAGACAGAGTATAAACATTTAATGTATGAGGTTATGTAAATACATATTTTTGGTATTTCTGTGACTATACTAAATGTTGAAATATTTAAGTTTCCTAGTTAGGAATCAATTAAAAGAAACATTGTAATCATACAGAAATAGATCATACATTTATTATGAAAATAAAATGGATTTGTTTATGATTTTAACACTTCGAATCTATTTACCGTACTATATTTCAATCTATTTAATTTCTATCTTCCATGTACTAGAGTACGGGATTTTAAACAATGTGTGGAAAAATGCGGGGAAGAAATTTATTTCTATCATTCGTTTAACAAATTTTTAACTATTCATTTATCAATTAAAATTAATCAGCTGTTAATCGCTTCAACAAAGATATTTGTAGAAATGAAATATTTGTTGACCGATCATAATAATTAAGAAGAAATAGAAAATTGGCAGCATAGTAACATCATAACTGTAGTAATAATCTCGACTGAAGTAAAATAAGATAACACAAATGAACCTGATAATTGTAGAAGAAACAAATAGCCAAAGGAGCCCGTTCCACCCAGCCAACTCCTGAAGATAGTCAAGTTACTTGCCTTAGGACCCACGAGCATGTTCACTAAACCACCAGGACGAAGATGCTCTGTGGAGTAATGGAATAAATTCCCTTGCAAATCAGCAGTAGTACTTCCTGCTTTTAGCAATATTGAGCTCAGCAATGATGTTGCACTAGTTCAAAATGCAATATTGATTCACTCAATCACTTCTAACTTTCCCCTCATCAAATCTCTTATGCTCATAATATATCACAAGGTAATAATGAATAGCCTTGTGCTGAATTCGATGGGTAGATAAGTAGCATGTGTAGGTCTTTGGTCAGTTTATTTAGTAAATGAGCCACTTGCTTAGTTCCACTTTATTGGGGAACATGACCATAAAAGTAGGGAAGTTGCCCCTACAACAGTTAGAAGTGAGTTAGAGGATGCTGCCAAGTGTCAGTTTGCTCTCCACCCCAGTCCATTCCCCCTAGTGGGTCAGTGAACACTCATTCAACAGTCTCCTTTGGGTGTTTGTCTCCACTTTTATTTATTAAGTAATAAAATATTCAAAGTAATTATTTACAGTCATCCATGACCCCACTTGGTCAATAGTCATAAAAATTTACAATAAAATAAACATAATGTTTTCTTCATAAAATAAAATGTCTAGAACTTGGGTATGTGACAAATACCCTTTAAAGTCCCTGCCAATCTCGCTTTGATGAGAAACCTACTGAGACCCTCAATTAAAAGAGGGAGAAAGAGAGGGGAATTGGGGAATCCATGGAAAATACCCTATGTAATGTACAAACAAGGGATGATGATACACTAACTTTAACTCCCACCAGACTCAGCGAAAAACAATGAATTCAAAGACTAGTTTTACTAGAGATTGGCGAGATTAATACTCTAGATGGAAGGAAGAATTTGATGGCTGATCTAGTACATTTTCACAAAGCACTGGGACCATTGATGGTTCAAAATCAGTAATGCTGAAATCTACTACAATGCTGCTGGGCACCCTAGCATATGCAAACTAGTACTTTAAACATACAAGGACTAGAAGCTATGGATGAAGGATTCTGACTCAGGGAGGCTAATAAACATGAAATATCAATCAATATACAGTCATGGTTCTCTCCAGCAAGTTTTAGGAAGTTCTGAGAAATATTCACAAAGATACAAGCAAAATGACATTCCAGGATTGCATAACTAGTTAATTTCAGGAACTCCCAAACATGCAATGAAGGATCACGAATTTCTTATCTAAAACATGGATTGATTCATTTAAAATATTAAAAAACACCACGAATATAAATCAACTCATTTGTATCTATACTCATTCATGTATTAAATACAACTTGGCAACTAGTCAAATTCTATGCAAATCTAGAAGGGGTGGAGAAAAATTAGAATATTTTAGACTTATGTAATATTAAACTTGTTAATTGATATCAAAGGATCATAATGACTAATTAAATAATATGGAATCCAAGAGGCTTCTCAGAATAGCAGAATAACCTTCCTCCTCTCTACACAAGAATCTAGCACTGGAAATTAACGGGAAGCTTAAAGATTTGAATCACAAACCTCATGGAACTTCTTATGATCTTCAAACCAGACTTGGATCAGCTATAGGACCTGCAATAAAAAACAATCACAATGGTTGAATTCCATCATCCTCTCACAGGAAGCAGGGGAACATCACCTAGCTTTGACTAGGGGTACATCTCCCAAGTCTCCGAGGCACAATTGCTCTCAAACCAAAACTCAAACTGAAAAAAATATGAAGGGGGTGTGCACTCCTTTATTTATAGAGGGAGGATGACTTGACGAGGAAGTCTCCTTGGATAATGTGCTCTCATGAGTGGATAAGGAAATCTAGATTTCCTTCCTTTTTCCTTTTTGCTTTGCTTTCCTCCTTTTTCCTTTTTTGCTTGTTTGTATGCTTTATGATTTAGCTTTTTCTGTTTTTCTAGCTTTTCTGATTTATCCTAATTTTCTAGAATTTAATGTTTTTCTGATTTATCCTGCTTTCTGCTTTATGCTGATTTTCCTAAGATTTTGTTGCTTTTCTGATTTGATCCATCTTTCTTTCATTTTTCGTGATTTTCTAGAATTGGATGCTTTCTTCTTAACTTCTTCTTCAAGTCATCTCCAATTCAACCTCATCCACTAATGTGCCCTAGTGGAGCATTATACTCATTTATTTATGATAAAATTATTAAATGCATAAAGAATAATTATTCCAAGTGCATAATAAACTTTAGAAAAAAATTAATTCACACTCCTAATTAATTAAATGCCTGGAATTCAAAATTAACCCCATAGTAAAAGAAGTTGTCTCCTCAACCCAAGGGATTGGTTGGGTTAGGAACTTGACCCAATGTTCACTGTTGAGGGGACATGATAGTCCCCCCCACCCAAGATTGCTTGTCCTCAAGCAATTTCAAACTGGGATGTTGTAAGATGTGTTCTCCTTCCCAAGTAGCATCCTTACTAGGCAGTCCTTCCCATTGCACCAAAAATTCTTTAAGGATTCTAATCCTTAGCTTCTTCTCTTGGACCTCCAAAATATTCTTAGGGTTTAGAACCAAATTTAATTCATTATCAAGGGGTGGCAAGTCTTGTGAAACCTTGACTTGCTTCCCTATTTCCTTCTTCAAACAGGACACATGGAAAACATTGTGAATCTGGCTTCGTGGAGGAAACTATAGCTCATAAGCCACTTCTCTAGTCCTCCTCAAGACTTGGTAGGGGCCATAGAACCTTGGATGCAACTTCTCATCCCCCTTAGACTTCAATGAGGACTGTATATAGGGATGCAACCTCAAATATACCAAATCTCCTACTTGGAAAGCTCCATCAATTCTATGCTTGTCTGCATGCACCTTTTGCATGTGTTGTGCTACCCGCAAGTTGTCCTTTGGAGTTATGAGTATGTCTTGACTCTCTTGGATCCAATCCTTTGACTTCTGTGTCTTAAAGTCACCAAATATCAGATCAGAAAAAGTGAGTGCATCATATCCATATAGAGATTTGAAGGGAGACATACTAATCGAGAGATGAAAAGTACTGTTGTAGCAAAAATCTCTCAAATGGACCCAAGTAGTCCATGACTTTTGTTGGCCTGTAACATAGTTTCTTAAGTACCCTTCCAACAACTTTAAAAATAATATTGATTACGATTTCGTGGCTAGTTAAGAAAATTTATATTCAAAGTCTCTTTTTCATAATAATATGGTTCAAGTTATAATTTAATAACAAGTGAAATTTCATTTCATAGCAAGTTGTTTATGCTTGTTTTTTACAAATGTTTTAATGTATTAATAATAAAAAAAATATGAAAATTAAATTAAAAATAAGAAAGAATTTACAACTTACTATTTTATACCTTTAAAATTTGAAATAAATAATATGATTATCATTATCATTATCGTCATTGAAAATTTATCAAAAAACATTAAAATAACTAGTTAATATTCTTTATTTAAAATATAGAATAATATTTAATATAAATTCAATTAATACAAATCAAAATTTATAAATACAATTTAATAGATATAAATAAAAAAAACATTAAATTCATAATATAAATTACAACTAATAAATTGAAAAATTTAAGAACTAAGAATTTATATTAATATATGGTTAGAGCGTAGTAATTATTATAATATTATAAAAATTTCATTCATTTATATTAATTGATTTGCTAAACTAATTTATTATACTAATTTATAATTTAAAAAATTTCATAATGCAAAAAATGTAACAAATAATTAATTACATGTATATATTAATAATTTAAGTTTACTTATATATATATATATTAATAAGTTTACTTTTTATATATATATATATATATATATATATATTCCATGTATATATTATTAATTTAAGTTTATTTTATATTATTTTTGAAATATACGTTAGAAAATTATTTGAGATTATTAATTTAAGTTTACATAATATTCTTTTTAAATATACCTTCGAAAATTATTCAATTTCAAAATTTTAGTTATTGATTAAAATTATGATGTTTAATTGAAATTTTAGTCGGAATAATTTATTTAGATTTATGGGATGTTTGCATGAAACCCTCTGGCCACAACATTTTTATCTATGGGACCAAAACGCATTGTAAAAAGTTGATTTGCTATGAATTGGTTGTTGGAATATTAAAAACTAGGAATAAAACAAGTTCCATTTCGCATTTAAGCGATTAAAGAAGGAAGCTTCAAAGCCATTTGTGCCGAAGTAACTGTTTTTCTTCTAATTATTCTCTTTTATTGTGCTTCTTAGTGTTTAATGGTTTAAATATTTATTGCAGATTTATTTTTACCATTTTTGTGAAAGCACTAAACTCAGGAGAGGGAAGCCATATGCAATTTCAAAGCAAGTAAAATAGATTTAATTTATTATTTTTCTAGTTAGCATGGCAAGCAATACATTACCTACTTTTAAATATATAATTTAAAAAAAATCAATTAATCAATAATTTTTTTGAAATTATATATTTAAAAGTAGGTAATGTATTGCTTGCCATGCTAATTAGAAAAATAATAAATTAAATCTATTTTACTTGCTTTGAAATTGCTATGGCTTCCCTCTCGTGAGTTTAATGCATTTGTGTCAAATGGTAAAAATAAATCTGCAATAAATATTTAAACCATTAAACACTAAGAAGCACATTAAAAGAGAATAGTTAGAAAAAAACACTTACTCGGCACAAATGGCTTTGAAGCTTGCTTTTTTAATCTCTTAAATGTGAAATGGAACCTGTTTTTTTCATGGTTTTAAAAAATCAATACCATTTTGTATTAAATAGTATGGAAAAAATACACCAAGATAAGAGTTGGACAAATAGTGTTCGAGGCTGCACCAAGCTTGTCATGTGCCTCAAAAACCATTAAAAAAAATTACACATGTACATCGTAAATCATTATAATGATATTTTGCATAACTTATCTCTATTCTGATTGAATAAAACTATAGTGATAAGATTTATCAAGTTGGTAACTGGTGCTAATGCAATTAAAAACATTACTATTGACAATTTGCCCAAGAGGTGGGGAAACTTTATCACATATGTGGTGGGTTGCCAAACTAGACGAAGGTGATGTTTTTAGAGTCCTTCTCACTCATGTTAAATTTGATAAAGACCTTTCTTAGCTATGCGTTACTTTGCTTTAGCTCTTTCACCAGTAGTTATGATGCAAAGGATGTTATAAGGGAGACCTTGGTTAAAGTTTTGGTTTCAAGGAAAAATAATAACACTAGGGGAGGCCATGTATATGGAACAAATGTATGTTTGTACAATGTAACATCATATAAAATTTTAATCATAACATAAAGTATGTTTGTACAACGTATAAACAAATACATACACATAATAAAATTTCTGCTAGGGTTAGAAGCGAAATGAGAAATAACATTCTTACTGCAATCAATCTAACAATAGGAAAACATAACAAGGAACCTGACACTATTATTGCGAAAACAGAAATGAGACAGCCATTCCTCCCATCCAACTCCTAGAGCAACCAAATCTCACTTGGTTCAGAACCCCCGATCGTGATCGTTGAACCACAAGAGAAAAAACCTCTTAATGCACCATCTCTAGCATTATCAGATTCAATCCACATCCAATGTTAGCCTCCTGTTGCTTATGGACATACTGTTATGTAGTATTTTTCCTAGGACATGGTCATTTATGAGCCTCCTGCTCTTTAGCACTCAACTAAGAATTGTGACCTGATTTTGGGGAAGATGCCTCATGCACCTTATGTAGCTTTAGCCACTTGGATTTTCCTCTAGTGGGTCAACAATCACTCATCCAACAACTATTTCATTTCTGTCCCCCCTTCAATATTTTTATTAATAATAAAATAATCCATTACATTGTTTTATTTTTTACTTATTGTCAAAAATACAAAAATAAAATAAATTAAAATATTCAGAAAAGTATTTAATAATAATTTATTAAATCCTAGGTTATTACATATACCTCCTTTTAAAGGATAACACGGTCCTCGGTGTTATTATTTTTCTGTCTTTATTCTTATGTTACTTTGTTCTGGAACAGGGTTGGATATGCCTCCCGCATATCACTTTTCAATTCCCACGTGGAATCTTCCGGACTAAGCTGCTTCCATTGCACCTTGACTTGTCCGATAGTATGGTTCTGGAGTAATAGTTCTCTTTTGTTGAGGATACACTCTGGTCCCACCTGGAACTCTCCCTCAGGTTCCATCTGTATAACATCCCAATCGATCACATGAGTAGTGTCATGAACATACTTCTTTAAAATAGAAACGTGAAAAACATCATGTATTTTAATAGTAGGTGGTAGGGCCAATTTGTATGATATCGGACCTACCTTAGCAAAAATTTCAAATGGCCTACAATACCTAGGTGCCAGTTTTGAATACCTACCCAGCTTTAAGGAACTTTTATTGGGTCTTACCTTTATATAAACATGCTCTCCTACCTAGAAATATCGATGAGTTCTTTTTAAGTCAACATAAATTTTCTTCCTATCTTGGGCAACCTTAAAATTTTGTTGTACTTGCTTCACGGTTAGTTCCATTTCTTTTAATAATTCAGGTTCTAACATTAATTGATCTACTAGACTACCCCATGAAATGGGTGTATTACATTTGCGTGCATATAAAATTTTAGAAGGACTCATACCTGCAGAAACTTGAAAATTATTATTATAAGCAAATTCTACTAAGGGTAAGTAGTCCCCCCACTTACCTGGTTTGTCCATAACATAAATTCTTAGCATGTCCTATAGAACTTGGTTTATTCTTTCAGTCTGCCCATCAGTCCATAGGTGATATGCAATACTGAAATTTAAATGTGTACCTAACCCCTTAAACAAGGCTTTCCAGAAGTTACCTGTAAATTTTATGTCTCTATCTAAGACTATTACTTTTGGTACACCATGTAACATGAATATCTCTTTCATAAAAATATTTGCAATGTTACTAGCCTTATAGGTGGATTTCACAGGAATAAAATGAGCATCTTTACTTAACTTATCGACTACGACCATGATTGAATCATGTTGTCTGAAATTCTTCAGTAGGCCAGTTATAAAATCCATACTAATTGTTTCCCATTTCCATTCCGGAATGGGTAGCGGTTGCAACAATCCCGTTGGATGTTGATGTTCACCCTTGGCTTGCTGGCATTTTCTGCAGCGGGCTAAGTATTCTGCTACCTCTTTATTCATGTTCGACCAAAAGAAATCATTTATGATCATAGTCATCATCTTTTGGTACTCTGGGTGTCCTGAAAAGGGTCACTTGTGTAATTCGTTCATAACAATTAACTTGAATTCTGCTGAATTTGGTATATATAGTCTATTTTTATGCAGCAATAATCCTCTTTCATTTAAACGGAAATATGTTTTTACCTGATTATTTTTGTTTTCAGCAGTTTTCTTCTTTAAAATTTGGTATTCTTTATCAAAATTTTCTGCATTTAAAATCTTATTTTCTAAATGAGATTCGTAACTACTGCTTGCAAATAATAAATTTGCATGACGACTTAAAGCGTTTGCAACTTTGTTCTCTTTACCTTTTATATGTTTTATCTCAAAGTCATAATCGCTTAAAAAGGACAGCCACCTTGGTTGTCTAACATTTAACTTATGCTAATCAAACAAGTATTTTAGGCTGATGATGTATGACATTAGCAAAATGTTTCTTTCGATGAGATAGTGTCGCCACATCTTTAACTCATGTATAATTGCAGCTAGTTCTAGATCATAAGTAGCATAATTTTTCTCATGTTCTTTTAATTTTTTGGATTCGTAGGCCACGACATGATTCTCTTGAATCAGTATGTTTCCTTAATCCTTCATTCCATGTGTCGGTGCATACAAAAAAATCCTTAAAAGGATCAACAATTTTTAATATAGGGGAGGTGGTTAACATATGCTTTAATTTATTAAAACTTTTAGTACATTTTTCATTCCAGTCAAACTTTTTGCCTTTCTTTTGTAATGAAGCTATGGGGTAGGCTATCTTATGGAATTCTTTGATAAACTTCTAATAGTAACATGTAATCCCCATGAATGACCTTACGTCTATTACATTCTTAGGGGCTAGCCATTCAGTGATAGCCTTAATATTGTCAGGGTTGACAGATATTCCATCTTTAGACACTACATGTACTAGATATTGGATTCTATCTTTAAAGAAATCGCATTTGCTGAACTTAGCAAAGAGTTGCTGTTCTCTTAAAACTTGCAGAACTATTTTTAGACGTTCCCCATGTTCTTCTTTCTTTTTCGAATAAATCAGTATGTCACCGATGAAGACGACCATGAATTTGTCCAAATAATTACTTAGAATAATGTTCATTAAGAACATAAAGGTTGCAGGTGCGTTTATTAAACAAAATGGCATTACAACAAACTCGTAAAGTCCATAATGAGTTCTAAAAGCAATTTTAAACATGTCTTCATCTTTGATCCATTCCTAATGGTAACGGGACTGTTATTGGAGAAAACTTCCTATGTCTTGGGGTAGACCACAATAGACAGCTGACTACCAGAAAATGACTCAATTCCCAATGCAATGCTATATAATTGACAATGCTAAGATAATGGAGAATATAACCAACCTCAAACCAAACATTCGATGTAGATCGCCATTGAAGTTTTCAATCCGTGCACTTGAACCTGCAAATTAGTTTTGACAGCCAATATACAATAAGTACATATAATATATGAAAGACATTAACATCATCAACAGCAATGGTCCATGATATCATAATTCAATGCAACCCAATGTAATATAAACAACATTCACAATCATTAATGGACGAGAATATGAGTATTTCCATTAATAAATAACAAGAAGTACAATGTGATACGACCTCTTGTCGGAAACAAATCTGAACCACACACTAGGTCAATCCACTTATGCCTCCACCACTTCAATCCTCCATGAATGGAAAACTCAAACTATGAAAGGAGTTTGGAAGGTGAACATAAGAGGTTCACAACAACAAGGATCAATGAGTGTAGACTCAAGATGCAGAAAAAATCCACAAGAGTTATCTTGCTCTCTCTTTCTCCTCCCTTCCATATGCCATAAGTGATGAATATATAGCCTTCCAAAGGTAAGTGAAAGGACACATCAAGGCGTTACGTGGAAAATGGCGAGCCAAAGGTCACCCTAAGATCACTTTTTGGGAGTAAAAAGTAATTTACTAGTGATTTTTACCATTTTACTTGTCACCCACTGTTGTCCCGGTTTTGCAACCAGACTTAGTGCTATGGGCACCTGCTAACTAGTAGTAGCAGTTTCAAATAGAATTAAACAAGAAACTAAACTAAACAAAACTAGACAAGGATCTATGCAAGAAAATAAGCAAATAATGTAATTTTTTTTTTTTAAAATCAAGAACAAGAAACATAAGAAATAATTTTTTGTATTGAAAAAATGGGGGGCAAGCAAGTGCTTGCGATAATACCTTCAATGGTGAAGGTTGATGTTGAGCAACTCCCAAGATGAGTAGCTCCAATCTCCAAGAGGTCTCCTTCTCCAATGTGGTTTGCAATGGCCAAAATGCTCAAGGGATATTTCAGCAGCATGAGGATGAGATAATGGATGGATGTGAAATGAGGAGCCCCTACCACCTTTTTATAGGTTTTGGTGGTGGGGAATACCATTTGTGGTTTTGTGGAAACCAATGGTATTGACCAACATGGTTTAGGTACTTTTCCCTCCTTTTTCCTTTTTTGAATAAAATTAATATTTTAATTCCCTTTTTAATATTTTTGGGAATTTGGACCCTTTTTGAGGGTTTTTTATGCTTTTCAGGAAAAATAATCTTTTTTAATGGAAAAAGGGGTGTACTAAGGTCTTTTGGTGACCTTTTGTTGGTTTCAGAGGCTCAGATGGTGGAAAAGTGGACAAATGGGTCATGTGAATAAGGGAATGAGCTAGTGAGCACTTTTTAGGTGTTAACAGATTGCCCTTTGATGTGTGAGGGCAGGAGCTCATCATATGGCCGATAGACATCATAGTTCATTTGTCTTTTTCTGGGGTTTTAGGGGAGAGAAGAGACCGGTTGGAGACTGGAGCCACAACCCTTGGAAGCTGCAAAAACAAAACATATTACATGGCCTCAATATGAATGAGGTATAATCTCTGATAATGGACGAGGCGGGCATTCCCATGCTCGTATCAAGACATATACATAACAATTAGTCCCAAGAAGGGGGATCTAATACATAAAGAATCTACTGGTATATCATAATGGTCCAGGGGGGACATTATTTTGGGATATACTCTTGATCATAACTGATCTCAATAACTGATACACTGGAATAACTTGTGAACTGCTGAAATTGAAGGTGTCCAACATCTGTAGGGACTCAAAGACTATGAGTCATCTCTGAGAAATAATGTAACTGTATACTCAAGGGAGTATGAAACTGGGGTAAATCTGAATACTGTCGCCATGCGTAACCCGGATATCTATAGAAAAAGTGTAACTGGTGTTATCCATAGGAAGACTCTCAAATGTGGAGGAGTCGGGAGGTATCCGGGGTCTTTGACTAATAAGTGAAGCGGACGAATACCCTGTGCGAGTCTCAACGATGCGATCAAGGTGTTGAAGTCGAGCATGTGAGAAACAACCATTTGGAGAGACACTGAAGATTCCTCTCGAAATGATTCGTAGGCACTCATCATAAATGGTGATGAGTCCAAGACACAGGGACCTCTAGGTCTATCCTCTGGAATCAATGTGGTTGTCGTCGACAGAGGGAGACCAGCAACTAACAAGGCAATGATGTTTCCTTGATAGGAGCATGAGGTGTAAAACTGAAGTGTTGTAGTACTGATGGTAGGACTGACATACTTGTGGGAATGGGAAATTACTGGGTCCAAAAATGGGTAGACTCAAACTTACTTTGTTCAGAGCATGATGACATGGTTGACCTGGCAGCATGGGGAACTGACTTGTAGGTGTGGGGATCATTGCTTTGACTGAATGGTATATATTGACTCTGGGGGGGAGGACGAGCTGATAGGTGCCGTCGAGGGATTATCAAGGTGACATACTGCAGAATACTCTGAACAAAGGTGACCAAAATGGGGAAGCTTCCTGATGAGTAGATTTGATCTGTCGTGGCGCTAAGAGGCACCATTGATTCCTTTTTCGTAGTTTTAATGAGCTCCAAGAAGGGATAAAAGTGTGCTCTGAAATGGTATGGTCTTGTGGATTTTGTGAGCCCAGGACGGCTCATGCTCATGGTTGCTTTCATGTTTAGAGAGTCTGAAAACGGTAAGTGGACTCTATTGGTGTTTCTTTTTCGTAGTTTAGTCTCCACGGCCCGAAAAAGCATAAAATGATGCAGATGGAGAACTCTTCTAGCCGATGTGACTAGAGTATTCCTTTTTCGTAATTAGTCTACAAGGTCCGGAAAAGGGGTAAACTTATACCAGGTAGACGCCCGTTCAGATACGTTTAACGAGCATGAAAGGAAGCAAGGTTGCTCGGCAATCTTTTCATTATTTTAGGAGTCAGAAAAGAGCTTAACAGAAACTCCCTAAGTGCCTTTTTCGTAAAAGGGGTTGCTCGACCCGAAAAAGGGGTAAAATTATACCGAACAAACATGGATTGATGAGGGAAAGAAAAGGTCTCAAGCATCGTCATCAGTGCGGAAAACTGGTTCCGGTGACATAAGGATTGTCGAAAACGGAGAACGACCGATGTGGCACGCACACCGAGGTGACGAAGGGGCATGTAAGAAATGCTCGAAAAATCTAAAGGTGAGAGCGAGAAATGATCTCAAGCATCATCACGAGCGCGGAAAATTGAATCCGGTGATATAAAGCACATCCAAAACGGAGAACAGCCGATGTGGCATGAAAACCGAGGCCACGAGAGGCCAAAAAAATGGTCAAAAAATGGACCCCGTGAAAACAGGAAAAGGAAGGAACCTGCATGAAGTTCTCGCTGTGCTGATTCCAACGGTACCAACGGTTTGAGAAATGGACTTCGTGTGATACCGCAATGGTTGTTGGAAAATTGGTGGAATTTCTATAAATAGGGTGTGGGGCCCAAATGACTTGTCATTGTTACGTGCGATTTTGATAGAGCTGTCAGAGCTATTTCTCGATTTCTGGGAGATTTCACCGTTGGTTTTCAATTCAGCGAGTTGCAGGTAACTCTATTTGCCTTATCCTTGTCAATTATGTCTTTTTTGTTTGGCGGCGGGCCCCCGAAGGCCGTGAAATTCCATGTTGACTCTCCAATGTGGAATATCGCGGGTTTCGGGGCTATTCCCGCGATGAACCGCGCGGGTTTTAGGCTGACAATCGCGATGTTCATCGCGACTGCGAGGCTGGAACCCGCGATGTTCATCGCGGGTTCATGGGGGATAGTCGCGATGTTCATCGCGACTGTCCGGCCAAAACCCGCGATGTTCATCCCGAGTTTTTGCATGGATCCTGTGATGGTCATCACGGCTTTTGGTGGAAAAGCCGCGATGGGCATCGCGGCTTTTTGTGTAAAAGCCGCAATGGGATTTTTTCAAAAGAATTTTATGCTGGGGCTAAAAATTTCTTCTGTTTTCTGGCAGGATGTTGAGGAGACCACAGTCCTTGTGGCGGGAGCGAGAGATCGATGATGATCTTATGGCGAGGATTGAGACTGATGCAGGGGTGAGACAGACTCTCGCAATGAGCGGACTTTTGAAGTTCACTCAGATCCCACCTATTCTTTCAGTGAGACGGCTCCTGAACAAGCTCGTGAGTTGGTGGGTGCCGGCAAAGGGTGCATTCATCACTGGGGGTGAGAGGTTAGAGATCACTCTCACGGACATCTATTTTTTGACTGGGTTGCCTCGCTTGGGTGAGGTGGGCGATATCTTGCCGAGGTTGCCTCCAGGTATAAATATGGAGGACCTATTACAGAATTTCTGTGTTGATGATGCTGTTTTGCAGAATAGCTCTATTAGTCTACGATCCCTACGTGAGTGGGATATGCGAGTTGTTGGGGCCTGCGTTCTGCGGATATTGGGTGCTGCTGCGCCACATCGTATGTCTGGGGGCCAGACGATGATGGTGGATTCTGTTCTTCAGGGTACTTATTATGCCTGGGGGCAGATGTTTCTGGCTAGAGTCCAGAGAGATCTAGACAAGGCCATTAGAGAGGGAGGCGAGTTTTGTTATGCCTCATTTTTATGTTGTTTTTTCTTCGAGCGGGTGTCGACCTTGCGGCCACGGGTACCCATTCGTGCTGGTCTTCCGAGTGAGCCTCGTATGATGAGATGGGGGAAGATGATGCCTTGTGGCGGCGGTGGTTTCCGTGGCTACTTCACGGAGGATTTTTATCAGCAGTGGGAGCAGATGCCTCTGGTGATTGAGGACTACCCCTACGCCGGCATGGATTACCAAGGTGACCCAGAGATGCCTCGTGCCCCAGGACAGGCCTGGAGTTTAGACGGTATGTTTTGTGTTTTATTTGATATTATATCATATGTTGTTTGATTTATCATTGATGATTATTGTTGTATAGTACGTGATGGCTTACTTGCTTTGTGCAGATGTGGGTCCAGTGCCACCACCTGACTACGTGGCTCGTCAGGGGCGGGCGATGGTGGTCGCCCATCCACCTGCAGCGGTACCCCCTCCGCGTGGTAGAGGATTTGCGGCTCATGGGAGAGGGTTTGGCCCTCGCGATGACGCCATAGAGGGTGTCAGACAGACCTTTGCCCGGATCCTAGCTGGACTCCCCGAGGATGGTTGGAGAGACCTGGATCGGGATATTTTGCAGGGTTGTTTCAGTGCGCCGCCTGAGTGGCAGTCGCTCCTATTGAGGAAAGCGGTGTTCGTGGCGGGGCACCAGGATGGTAGACGAGATGATCTGGCAGGGCCGGCTCAAGGGAGGATACGTCTGCGGGACGATCCAGCGGGGCCGACAGAGCGGAGAGTTCGGGCTCGCCATGACCCGGCGGGGCCAGCGGAGGAGGAGCCGGAGGATCCTAGGGATCCAGATGAGTAGATGACATTGTATTTGCCCCCAAATGCGTATGAGCATATGGGGAAGCATTTTGTACGACTGATGTATGTTTGTATATCGGGTGTTGAGGGCACCTATGACATATTGACTATTATGGTTTATATATATATGTGGATATATATTTTGGATATATTGTCGTGTATGCACGTGGATGCACATTTGTCTTTTGTATATGCCCGTGGAGGCACATGTTATGCACGTGGATGCAGTATGTTTGTTATTTATGTATGCCCGTGGAGGCAGATGTTATGCACGTGGATGCATTATTTGGTTATTTGTTTTATGCCCGTGGAGGCACATGTTATGCACGTGGATGCATTTTGTTTATGGATATGACATGATGTGATTGGTGTGCCAGTCGAGGACATTGTTGGCCATATTATCTGCTACACTATTGAGGTGTCTTGGGACATGTGTGAATGAAATGGATTCAAACTGTCTAACCATTTGTTTCGTGCACAGGAATTTTCTGAAAAGACAGGGATCGCGTACCTGGTAATCATTGTTGAGCTGGGAAACTAGGAGCTGTGAGTCCAAGAAAACGTTGAGGTGACAGATGCTCATTTGGAGAGCTGCGGCTAGGAGACCGGTCACGGCATCGTATTCAGCTTGATTATTGGTGGCGGCACCTAAACATACTCCGTCAATGTGAATTAACTCATGTGAAGGGGAGTATATTACCCAAGCTGCGGAGGCGAGATTGGGAGACCAACGGATTGCACCATCAGCGAAACCGACATGGCAGAGTGGAAGAGGCTCCATCTGTGGTCATGCAGAGAAAAACAAATATTTAGGTTTTTTGAATTTTTTGTGAACAAAGAAAGTATGCCTATACTAAAATGGACGATGGTGTCCATCAGATTTTCTATGGGTAAAATTGTTTAAGGTACAACCCGTTGCGTGGGTTGCGTAGGGGATTGCCTTCTCAATCGGTCAGAATGTATGCCCCCTGCCCGAGGCAGGTGTGTATGATGTAGGGGCCTTGCCACATAGACACGAACTTTCCCTTTCTGGTTTTATCATGAGCTTGATCGTAAGCGAGGACAAGGTCTCCCTCAGAAAAGGTTCTTGGGTGGACGTGTTTGTCGTAACTTAGTTTCGATCGTTGTTTAGCTGCTTCCATGTTTTGAATGGCTGTGCGCCGATCTTCATCGGCCTGCTCTAGGAGTAGTAAACGTTGCTCGATCGGGGAAGTGTCTGGTAGGAGTTCAATGGCGATATGTAAGGCTGGGATCTGGCACTCAATAGGGAGGACGGATTCGACACCGTGAACTAAATGGAAAGGGGTAAAACCGGTGGCAGTTTTGGTTGAGGTGCGGTAGGCCCATAGTGCCGGGAAAAGCATGTGGTGCCAATTGGATTTGTGCTTGTCTGCAGTACGTTGGAGAATGGTCTTTAAAATTTTATTGATCGCTTCGACTTGGCCATTTCCTTGGGGATAGTAAGCGGAAGAGAAATGGTGTTCAAATTTCAACATGGTTGATAATTCCTTCCAGACAGCATCTTCGAAGTGAGAGCCGTGGTCAGAGACTAGTTGCTTTGGCACTCCAAAACGAGCGATAACATGGTTGAAGAAAAACCATGTTGCGTGTCGGCTTTGCAATTATAGGTCGACATGGCTTCTTCCCACTTGGTGAAATAATCTACAGCCACAACGATGTGTTTGTGACCGCCGGCTGACGTGGGGTTGCAGTCGAGGAAGTCGATGACCCATTTGCAGAATGGTCCAATAGTGATGACTGGATGAAGGGGGGCGGGGGGGTTCTTGCTTTGGGGGCAAATAGTTGGCATTTCTCGCAATGCTTGACTGTGGTGATGCAATCAGTAAACAATGATGGCCAAAAATAATCGGCTCGAATGATTTTCTGGACGGTGGCCATGCTGGAGAAATGGCCTCCGCAGGCACCGCTATGACAATCATTGAGGACTTGTTCTGCCTCACTATGGGATAGGCAGCGGCGTAAGATAGTATCAACACCGCATCGGTAAAGTACATCCTCTAACAAGAGGTATCGGGGGGCGTGGTGTCGTATGCGACGGTGTCCATCACGATCGATGTGTGGTCAAAATTTTTGCGTACGAAGGTAAGTCAAAATGTCTCCGTACCAAGGGTCGTCAGACGAAATGATGAAGATCTGCTCGTCAATCAGGTCCATTTGGATAACGGGCGATGTTGAAGAGTATGGGAGGTCAGTGATGATGTGAGCAAGCACGAGGGCTTTAGTGCTTTTGGGAGTTCTGAAAGTGAGGTCATATTCCTGGAGGATAATGACCCATTTAGCAACACGACCTTGTAGGAGTCGCCGGGTTAGGAGATAGACCATAGGGTTGGAGTCGGCCACGACCGTGGTATGACTGAGTAGAATGTAGTGTTGCAATTTTTGTATGGAAAAGACTACAGCTAGGGATAATCTTTCCTCATATGGGTAATGCATAGGCGGGCCAGACAAGGTCTGGCTGACGTAATAAATCACATGCTCTTGGTGGGAGGCATCTTCTTGGACAAAAACTCCGGACATAGCATATTCAGATGCCGAGACATAAAGGGTGAAGTCTTGAGAGAAATCCGGTGGGGATATCAAGGGGGCTTGTGTGAGAGATTTCTTGAGGGCTTCGAATGCCGTGTCTGCTTGCTCATCCCAAACAATGGGTATGTGGGTACGAAGTAAGTGTAAGAACCCGTGGACTTTGGTGGCATAATCAGGAACAAAGCGCCTAAGGAAATTGGACCGCCCTTGTAGACTTTGGAGTTGCCGAAGCGTGCGAGGAGGCGGAAGTTCTAAGATGGCTTTGACTTTCAGGGGATCGACAGTGATTCCGTCTTGGGAAACAATGAAACCCAACAACCGGCCTGCCGGGACGCAAAAGACACACTTGTGTGGGTTCAAGCGGATTTTATATTTGCGACAACGCAGGAAAACTTGCCGAAGGTCGTTAAGGTGGTCTGATCATTTTTGGGAACGAGCTGTGAGGTCATCAAGGTAGACTCGGAGGATATGCACCAAGTCGTGAAAGCAATAGGTCATGGCCCGCTGGAAAGTGGCACCAGCATTTTTTAGGCCAAATGGCATTACGCAGTAGGCAAAGGTGCCCCATGGGGTGGTGAAGGTAGTCTTGTACTGATCCTCTTTGCGAATGTGAATCTGGTTATATCCGGAAAACCCGTCCATGAAGGATAGGACTTCATGGCCCGCACACTCATCAATGAGTTGGTCAATGAATGGCGTGGGGAAATTGTCTTTTGGACAAGCGTGGTTTAAATCACGGAAGTCAGTGCATACTCTAAGGGAGCCTTGCTTTTTGTTGACGGGAACGGGGTTCGACACCCAGGTGGTGTACGGAACAGGATAAATGAATCCTGCTTTGCGAAGTTTCTCGACCTCAGCTTTAACGACGGGGAGTTTGGAAGGATGAATGGGTCGCTGTTTCTAGCGAACAGGGGGTACCTCAGGCCATGTATCAATGTGGTGTTAGATGATGGCAGGGTCGAGACTAGGCATCTCGGTATAGGACCAAACAAAGACATCACAGAACTCTTGAAAGAGATTTTTGTATGCCTGAGTTTCTGTTTGAGTGCAAGATGTGCCCAGCGAGATGAGCTCAGGTTTACCTGGTGTTGTGGAAATGTCTATCTGTATAGTGGGGGAAATGTTTGACATGTTCCCTTCTTCAAAGGCATCCGGTGCTGGGATGGGGTCCTTTAACCAATCGACCTTAGTGGGTATGAAATCTTTCGATTCGACCGATAGCTGGTTAGATGCGGTGGATGTAGATGCTTCCGGGAGGAAGTACGAGCGATGATGCATATCATCCCAAGGGTAGTCGGGTGCAGTGAGTGTCTCCAAAATTTGCTCATCAGTATTGAAGTAGTCAGACCATAAATCAAGGGGTTCTGGTTTGAAAGTTGTTGAAATCATATATATTGTATTGACTTCTTCCGACGAGGATGATGGCGGGGGGTAGATCTCCTCGATTAGGGTAGGAGATATCTCCAAATCGACATTGTTTAACTCGTATAATGCTGCTCTATAGTCAGGGAGATCGGGACAATGGTGAGAGTAGTGGCCGTAAACACTGCATATGGCACAAGGATGGTTGGTGCGCAGTGATTTGTCGCGAGGTTGAGGTGGTGGCTCAAGTCTAACGACTGGGATGCCGGCGTCATCATCCAACATATTCATATGCTTTTGGAGTGCTGGTAACTGTGGGCATTGATGAGTTGGATGGCCTATCTCATCGCACAACGAGCATTTAGGGGGAGCTCGAAACACCGGTGGGGGTTTAACTACCTTAGGAGGTGGTATAGCAGTGTATGGTTGTGGACCTCTGCCCCCAGTGGGCTTGATAGGAGGGGGAGGATTCGTTGACGACGAAGGGATATTGAGACTAGGAGGAGGTTTCGTTGACGACGAAGGGATTGCGACACCAGGAGGAGGTTGATTTGTGGTAACAATAGGTTGTACCGGTTGGAGGATGACGTTTGGTGTCGACGGTGGAATGGGAGGCGAAATATACCACACGGGTAATCCCAATGTTAACCCAGGTAGACTAAGGGTAGCCATAACCGGGGCGCTTACTACACCCGAAGGAGGAAATAGAAAGGGGATGGTGTGGATGGGTGTAACACCGATGTGACTAGGGATCAATGGTGGTTGACTACCGGATGTTTGTGTATTCTGTGAAAGAGTACAGAGGTTTGCGACGTGGGTCTCCGGTGACGGTGGTGGAATGGCCTAGAATGTAGAGGTCATTGGTGTATCTGAGTAAAGTCCGGGTCCCATGGAAGAAACGAAGGAGGTAGTTGCACTAGAAGTTGGTTGTTCAATCATGGGAAGAACATTTTCGGGTGCTGCAGGGGCATTGGGATCATAGTATGTGAGTTGGTTGATTTTGACCACGCGTCCCTCGTGGGGGAACATCATGGTGCGAAAAATGGATGAGGCAACCGCTTTCATGGCGTACATGTAACTGCGGCCAAGTAAAAGGTTATAATCGAGCTTGGCATTAATGACCTCTATGTCAATGAGCACAGTTTTCCCACCTAACTGGACGGGGACCTTGGGTAGTAAACCTTGAGGCTGAGCTGACCGGCCGTCGTAGGCCCGCAATGCAGTGGTGGATTGCTGGAGAGCAGGGGATCCCAACTTCTGCCAAACAAATGTGGACATGACGCATGTGGAGGCACCCTCGTTGATGATACATCGATGGATGACAAGATTCCGAATAGAAACAGACACTGGGACTGCTATAGTGGAAGGCAAACGTGGTTCAGACTGGTCCAAATCAAAGGTCATTAATTTCGTATCATTTGGGTCAATCGCCCCAATGGCAGAAAGTAAAGTCTTGCGCTGCGTAGGACAGTTTTTCAAGACTTCTAACGCAGACATGGCTGCGGGAGATTGAGCTAGGTCATCTACGATGTTGTAATTTGACGCAGCCCGTGCATTGGGGTTGTTGTTGATACGGCGGAGTGGGAAACGAGGTGCTTTATATGCGCCATCGAGTGGAAGAGGTGGTATCCATAACGTCTGATCGGTGGGATGAGCGTTAGTATCCTTATCGGCGGGGGGGGCTTCGGAGGTAGGGCCATACTGGTTCCGACGGGTTTGGATATTGACGTCGGCAGTGGACATCATCAATAAGTGGTGAGTGCCTGAATCAAACATGGGTTGATCAGGAGCGACGTAAGTGATTTTTTGTGGTTGCATGTTGCCCTGTGGGGGGGCTAACGGCTGAGTGTTCACCACTCCTTGTGTTGGAAAAGGGTTTTGTAGCACCAAAGGTTGTTGTTGAGGTGGTGGAGGGTTGGGTGGTGGCTGAGGAGCCGCCTGCCCTTGACGATGGGCGTCATCTGTCCATAGTTTCCGAGCTCGCTCCAGATGTGGGCAAGCGTGTGTATAGTGGCCATAGACACCGCAAATAGAACAAGGATGGTTTGTTCATAAATTAGCATTTTTGGCTTTCTTAGGTGGCCGATCAGGATTCTGATGAGCAGGCGCCGTGTTATTGTTTTGCGGAGGATGGGTAGGTTGTGGAGCTTGGTTATGGTTTTGGTTGTTTCCACGGTTACATCCTCTTCCGCGGTTTGGTTGCCCACCCTGGTTGCGTTGGTTATTTTGGTATTGGGGCTGATGTTGTTGTGCGTACACATGCCCTTGAGCATTGGGGGGATTCTGGGGAGCCGCAGGTGCGGGAGCAGGTTGCGGTGGGTAGTATGCAGGTGGAGCTGGAGGTGGTCCAGCTGCCTGTTGGGATTCTTGGTACCCCTGAGCTGTTGGAGGTGTGAGATTAGCTGGTGCAGCTGGTTGTGGGTAATGCATCTACTGTTGTGGGAACTGCATGGGGGTATGTGTGGTAGGTTGAGTATAGTATGTAGGAGGTACATATGCTGATGGTGCTTGCCCATAGCAATGTTGTGGATAAGAGGGTCCATGAATGTGATGGGTCTGGTTTGTTGGAGCATAAGAAGTTGTTGCTCCGGAACTGGATGTAGCCCTGGAGAGGTCTGGGGTGGGCATGGTGCTCACCATGCTGAAAGGTTTAGGTTGCGGGGTGATTTGGCCAATGATGCCATCAGCGGCATGTGATGCCCCCGGTGCGTCACCACGTGAAGAGTCA
Organism: Larix kaempferi; assembly: GCA_027924585.1. Lineage (NCBI taxonomy): Eukaryota > Viridiplantae > Streptophyta > Pinopsida > Pinales > Pinaceae > Larix > Larix kaempferi. Next base: position 1,493,621 of record BSBM01000807.1, read on the forward strand.
CCTCGTGGGGCGTCAGGTATGATTGTGTATAGATAACCCGACTGGGCGTAAATGAGATCAAACTGTTGGGCTTTGAGGATGGCCTGTTCTTCAGACTGGGGTCTTTCAGATGCCACATCCTTCGCAATAAGAGGGAGGATGGATTTTAGAAACCAATCTAAAAAGATACGGTCGTCTAACTTAATTTTGCAGAGGCTTCGGCGTCGACGCCACTCATGAATGTGGTCAGTGATATGGGTGGCCGTGGTTTGTCTGCAAGACAGTAGGATCTCGACTCCCGCATCATAGCGGACAGGTAACTGGAAGAACTGCAGGAAGGTCAAGGCAAGGGAGGTAAAGGTGGCATGCGTCCCATGAGGCTGCTCGATATACCACTTAGCTGCAGAGCCAGTGAAGGTGCACTGTAAAAGTCGGAGGCGGATTGAGTCGTCCACTATGGAGTTGGAGGAACACCATAAATGGAAGGACATGATATGGTTATGGGGGTCTTCACTTGCCTTGCCCTCAAACTTAGGTATGTCAGAGGGGAGTTTGGTGGGCATGTGAGGCCACGCAGAATCGTGTCTGATGGGGTCATTTGTGAGCCTAGCTAAGTCTGGCAGGTTCAGACTCGCCATGTATGGTAAGCTAGCAGATGTGGTGACTGGAACTGGGACATGCCTAGTCATTGTGGTATGATGTAGGGGTCCAGTAGCGCCTAAAGGTATGCTAGGTATGGAGGGTATGTACCCTCCAATAGGTGTAGTCTGGTATGGGCCAGTGCCTCCAAGTGCAACATGGGTTACACTTGGGTTAGGAATAGCAGTGGGGATTCCTGGGATAGGGTTTGTGGAAACCAGAGGGGGTGTGACCCCTATGTTGGGTATACCCATAATAGGTGGTGGCCCTGTGTTGGGCATTCCTAAATGTGGAGTGTTACCCATGTTGGGCATACCTAGGGGGGTGGTTGTCGCCATGGATGGAACCACCGCAGAAGGGTCTGTGGATGTCTCACCTATGGTGCTGTTAAACAGTGGATCAAATGGTGTTCTAGCCATAATGGTGGTTGGTGGTAACTCTGTGAGGTTTTCGGATTCTACCTCCAAATCAAATGTGAAGTGAGGTGTGTCAGAATTGGATGACTGTCTAGCTGATTGACGATGTGTCGAATCAAGGGATAAGGCTCTGCGTCCGTGACGTGGAGAGCCAAGTGGACTAAACTCTGGGAGTTCGCCCTGTAGACGACGAGAGCGTCTAAAATTCTCAATGCTAAGAATTAAGTTTTTTGTGTAAAAAATTTGTTTTAAGTATCAGGTGGTGATATATCTATAAAAGACTCAAAACCCTAATGCAACCAAGGGTGCAAGAAGGGGAGTGAAAAAGAAGGCTCTTAGGCCAAAAAATCAACCTAAAAAAAGGCACTTATTCTAGCAGCTGTGCTACAATAAGTGGAGGAATGCAATAAATGGTCAGAGTACCAACATGCAAACGGCTTCTAGAAAAAATAGGTGTAACTAGACCAAAGGTGGGTTGAGTCATGCAAACACCTAACTAAAATTATTGTGACTCAAACAAACGATATCCTCTGCAAGGTGATGAAATCCAAGTCAGACAATATGAGTGTCGAGACAACGGCTAGATATCCCCCTACCGGGAGGGACACCGGGTAATCAATCCTAAAGACAGGCTACTAGGATACTCCGTTCATGACGTGTCGAGAAAAGGTAAATCTGCCGTTTGGTCCTTTGATCGCAATATCCCAATACAGGGATATCCCGAGAACTGCGAATGGTAGCCCTTCGGTTACTGAATGGATTTCGGTATTCCACTCAGGCTTCCGGAACCATCCTCGCGACTTCAACCCTCCTAGGGGAGAGGCCTTCCGACAAACCGGTTGTGACCGTGCCAAAAAGTACTAAGAGATTTTAGCTCCCTAATTGGACAACTTCTATGTCTCAGATGTAATAACTGAGGGGTGTTATTGGAACACCTATCCCCCCAATACTACCTAGCTACAAAGTTCTTTTAGTGTTCCCCAAGTGGGGTTAAAAGTGTGTTGGAATTAGGGTACGTTTTAAGGCTTAGTTCAATTAAGTGATCGAGTGAGTGCACGTGAGGTATTTGTAAACTGAACTTGAAAAAGGGAAATGCTTTTCAGGAAATTTTCAAAAAACAAAGGAGCTTTTGAAAATAAAAAAGCAAATATTTATGACTTTTTCAAATAAAATGGAAATTAAATGCTTTTGCAAATATCAACTCAAAAAACAATGGATCCTTTGAATTATGAAAGCAAATAATAGACTTCTTTTAAAGAAATAAATGGATTTCATCTTTCAAGTAAATTGCTAAGGGCAAGATTTTAAAGAAGTAAACAGGAAAAATTTTAATCTAGATAAAAATGCAGAAATAAGTCCTTCTTTCACTTTCTTGAAAATTTTAAAAAGATTTCTAGATATGCATTTTAAATAGTAGATTTTTTTTTTCAAGGCTGTAAAATATGCAGAATTTAATACTGTAAAAAATGTGCTATGTGGGCAGGAAGTACAGTAAAAATTAATTTTTAAAATTGGAATGGCCAAATGAAAAAATCAGCAGTGCGGGTTTTGACAGAAAAGCCGCGATGGACCGCGTGGGCTTCGGTCGCATAGTCGCGATGGACCACGCGGAAAATGTCCGCGAAGCCGTGGTGTGCAGCGCGCAAATAGGTCGCGAAGTCGCGGTGAACCGCGCGGAAAAGGGCCGCGCAGTCGCGATGTGCAGCGCGGTAAATGACCGCGATGCCGCGATGTGCAGCGCGGAAACCGGCGACAAAGCCACGGTGAACCGCGCGGAAAAAAGGCCAAAAGCCGCGATGGACCGCGCGACTGTCAGGCTAAAAACCGCGAGGCGAAAGCCGTGCACGGAAGCCGAAAAATGAACCTGAAAATTGTGAATTCTGGGCTGTTAATGGCAATAGATGTGGCCAAAACTTAGAGCAGCAATGGATCTGCTGTCTAAGATGGCATATCTATGGATCTAAAGGTTAAAAACAAATAAAAACTAAGATTAAAAGCAAAACTAGAGATCTATTGTTCAAAACCCAGCGGAGTCGCCAAAAACTGTTGGCCCGGTTTTGCAACCAGGCTTAGTGCTATGGGCACCTGCTAACTAGTAGCAGCAGTTTCAAATAGAATTAAACAAGAAACTAAACTAAACAAAACTAGACAAGGATCTATGCAAGAAAATAAGCAAATAATGTAAAAAAAAAATTTAAAAATCAAGAACAAGAAACATAAGAAATAATTTTTTGTATTGAAAAAATGGGGGGCAAGCAAGTGCTTGCGATAATACCTTCAATGGTGAAGGTTGATGTTGAGCAACTCCCAAGATGAGTAGCTCCAAGCTCCAAGAGGTCTCCTTCTCCAATGTGGTTTGCAATGGCCAAAATGCTCAAGGGAGATTTCAGCAGCATGAGGATGAGATAATGGATGGATGTGAAATGAGGAGCCCCTACCACCTTTTTATAGGTTTTGGTGGTGGGGAATACCATTTGTGGTTTTGTGGAAACCAATGGTATTGACCAACATGGTTTAGGTACTTTTCCCTCCTTTTTCCTTTTTTGAATAAAATTAATATTTTAATTCCCTTTTTAATATTTTTGGGAATTTGGACCCTTTTTGAGGGTTTTTTATGCTTTTCAGGAAAAATAATCTTTTTTAATGGAAAAAGGGGTGTACTAAGGTCTTTTGGTGACCTTTTGTTGGTTTCAGAGGCTCAGATGGTGGAAAAGTGGACAAATGGGTCATGTGAATAAGGGAATGAGCTAGTGAGCACTTTTTAGGTGTTAACACCCACAGGCTATAGTGGAACAACTCGCAGGTACGCTAGGTAAAATGTAACAGCAAGTGTACAGAAAGAAAAATAGGGAAAAAGTGTGTTCTGAAGGACATAAAGTGCCTTTGAGTCACTGAAATGGATCTTGAAGGACAAAGAGTGTTGATACTCACAAGGTGGAAGATTACGTTGTAACAAATGCCCCCTAATGTGTGAGGTTATAGAATGGTGCTACGATAGCCAAAATACATTATAAATCTCAAAAGTGGAGTGATGGGGACACAAGTGGAAAGAGCAACTAACTCATCATAATACAATAATATCTTTGAGTACATGTCAATACAACAATCTGATACAATAGCCATGAGTAGGCAGTACACATTAAACACATGTCACAAGTGATCATAGCCATGATCCCTCGACAATAAGATATAGTTCCTACTGAAAAGGAACAACTAGTGCAAACTGGAGGTACAAACTGCTGATGTCTAAGAGGTGATATCTCAGATGTAAAGTCACAATCATAAGTAGCATAATGAATGCCACTATCTCCTGGGGTCTTCTACACAAACCATCTACGGTGCAAGTCCCATCAAGTGAATAAATATATTGAGGTCGAACCTGATGTGACATTGTCTGATTATTAGTCAATGATGTATACCGTTAACAGACACGAGATACCCACCAATAATGAAAATGGGCATCAAAGCACATAGTACAATCATCAAAGTGTGAATAGATGTGTTGATGTCAAGCACTAAGATGAATCCATTGATCAGGGGACATTGATGTATTCCAAAAACTGTCGATGGTGAGAGAACCTACCACTAATGACTACAAGCCTAAAGGTACTCAACTGAGCTCTAAGTCTCAAATTCTGCAATAAATGGGTTGATGTCGACGGAACAAAACTCGCTAAAGGGAGGGCATTAAGGAATCCCCCATCAACCAGGATGAGGTAACAGATACGCTAAAATATTTGGAAGAACTAAGGTGGAACGGACTAACTCAATAAGGATGGTCCACATGCAATAGTCAAGAGATCTGAGGAGTGGCCGACTTTGGTTTTAGGACTTCCTTTGAACAAGAGCATGAGCAGATGGATAGACTTAGCCACCATAGACTCAATATAAGACTGTGCGATGCAGGAGGCATCGACAAAGGGCTCCATAATGACTTGAAGCTTAACCAATCGATGGACTAAAACTGAGAAATGAGTACAGCTCCTAAGGTCCAACTATAGTCCCGACTCATAATGTATGGAGTGGAATGAATGCTCTATTCAAAGGCGACACAACAGCGGCCAAATAGAAGCAGTAACTATAATCCTGCTCGGCTTTTTGGAATATTTTATATTTTTCGTCTTTTTCATATTTGGAAAGCTTGAAAAAGAATAAAATTTCTTATGGTACAACAATCGAGGGAACGCGTGTCAAATAACGAGCAGACTAGTCCCAAGAAGTGGAACATACCTATCATCAATGTAAGGAAGCGTTTGCAGGATATGGACACTCACAGGGGGGGTGTTCTCTCGGGGTCAAAAGGTTGTCAAATCATGAAAGGAAAAATAAAGCTCTGCAAGGCTTGACAGGGAAAGTGCTCAGGCACCAGGCTAACAATTGAGTAAGCGGGAGCCAGCACAAGGTTCAAGCGGCAAGTAGGATGATGCAATGCAATCATGACTTGATAAAAATGAGGGGAGTCCTTATGGGAGATGGCCAACATAAGACAAAGTAGAGTATGAGTCTTTATCGCAAAGTCATGGTGTAAATACAAAGGACTCCAGATCCTAGAGAGAAACAACAACATGGGTGCCAAAAGGAAAAAAAGGGCTCTAACTAGGGCACCCATGTTCGGAAATACCCTACCGCCAAATAACAACACTTCTATAACAATGTGAAAGCTCAGTGTCGGTTAAGAAGCGGGGTCGCACCTAGGGTTAATGAAAATGGTCAAAAGGTCAAATGCATAATGCATGTGAAAATGACATCTAACCTATATGCCTAGTGTGAAATATACCTATCGTAGGCACGAAACAGTCGAAGACAACTCTCACCGAAGAAGTCTGGTAAAAAATGATACTCCAAGACATTATATTAGTCTAAAACAGCCTAAAACGGAAAAAACTATAGACAAGTGGGTTTTAAAAACTATAAATAGTAATAAAAAATTACAATTTACAATTCATTTTCACTATTCACCCAATTGGAGTTTTGTGGTTAGTTTTTATCTTTGATTCTAGTTACTGATTCTGGGAGCTACGGGCATCTGTTCATCGAGCCGTGATGTGGAGCAGGTTAGTATTCTCATCCATACCTTTCATTTGATGCTTTTTGTTTGAATTTTCATTGGTCCATTTTTTTAAATGGCCAAGCCCTACATGGTCACGGCGGTACCCACGGGCTACAAGCATACGGGTAGCGGGTAGGGTAAAGTACCCATGGTCAACGCATACGTTGACTGTGGGTACCTGCATCTGTTATCTAACTAGACCGTAGGTACAACCGTAAGGTTGGTTTTTTAAGTGAAATTGACTAAACATTTTGGTTTCTCTTCCTCCAGGATGGTTCTAGAATGGAGAGAAAGGGAACATGACCTTGTGGATGAGGTCGTCCGCAATGATTTTCCTACACAACAAGCTTTACAAGCATGTGGGATTTACAAATTTGGGAACATTGGGGGTTAAGGGCTCAAAACCAATTGCTCCAATGTTTGATACAGTACTGGGACATAGATGCACAGAAATTCAACCTAGACGGGCAAATACTTTCCTTGGTGGTGGATGATATCTACTTCATTACTGGTTTGTCCCACTGAGGTGAAGTGGAAAGCCTTCGGTCTTGTTCAGTGGGTGCGGGGATCACCATCCCAGACTACATAGAGAGGTATTGTCCTCCCGGCACACGGACGGTGGGAAGTCAGGTTGTTGGTTGTGGAGCTAGATCTTCTAGTTTCATAGATGATATTGTCTTAGCCGTGCACCCTAGAGGACTGCACACCCATTCTGCATTTTTAGGGGTTCGGGCCCATGGTCTTGGGTATCCCATGGTATTTTTTCCATTGTATTTTCCCTATAAAAGAAAGAAATTGTAATATGGCTAGGGTTGATGTATTAGGTTTTATGCATTGTAAAGATCTCTCAAATCACAAGAGAGACTGTGAGACAATGACGAGGAAGTGCAGCGGTTGTGCTATAGGTTGTATCCCTTCACTTTGCTGGAAGAAATAATAATAAGGACTGGCAACTTCAGTGTGGACGTAGCCCAAGTTGGGGTGAACCATGATATATCTGTGTCTCTCTTGTAATGTTTATGTGTGATTATATTTGTATTTATGTTTATTGTTATTTCTCTGCAATCCTGTTTTTCTAACAATTGGTATCAGAGCCAAAGGTCTATTTGGAAGATAAACTCGTAGGAAGCTAGGGTTTCTAGTTCGAGTGGGAGCAATGGTAGAAGAAGGAAAGTTTAAGGTCAAGGAGTTTAACGGCCAAAACTTCCAGTTATGGAAGATGCAAATGGAGGACTATCTGTACCAGAAGAATCTATGCCTACCGTTGGGAGGAAGAGCAAAGCAGTCGACGGCTATGAAGGAGAAAGAATGGGAGGTTCTTGACAGAAAGGCTCTAGGAACAATATGGTTGAGCCTAGATTCGTCGGTGGCTTTCAATATCTCAAAAGAAACGACAACGGATGGTTTGATGAGCGCATTGGGTAAGCTGTATGAAAAACACTCGACCTCCAACAAGGTATTTCTAATGAAGCGTTTATTTAATATGAAGATGTCTGAAGGTAGATCTGTTATTGATCATTTAAATGAGTTTAATACGGTTACAAATCAACTAAGTTATGTAAGTGTGAACTTTGATGATGAGGTTAAGGCTCATCTAATCTTATGTTCATTGCTAGAAAGCTAGAACGGCTTGGTCATGGCTGTAAGCAACTCTATCTTTGGTTCAAACACCTTGAAATTTGATAATGTTATTGGTGTTATTCTTAGTGAGGAAATGCGAAGAAAAAGCACAGATGAGACATCAGGTAATGCGTTGACCATGGAGAGCAGGGAAAGACAAAATGAGAGAGGAAAGAGCCAAGCTAATCGTGGCAAGTCTAAAACGGGCAGATCTAAGTCCAGACTGGGAAAAATAGAGTGCTAGAACTATGGAAAGAAAGGACATCTGAAGAAAGACTACAGATCTCTAAAGAAGAAAGGAGATACACAGAAGGAAACTACCAAGGAAGAAAATATAGCAGGTGATGTGTTACAAGATGCTTTGATTCTTGCATTAGATAATACTAGTGATTATTGGGTAGTAGATTCAGAAGCTTAATGTCATGCTACACCCCATAGGAAATACTTTCTTGAGTATGTTCCTGGCGATTTTGGACATGTTTTATTGGGTGATGATGACATGTAAAATTGTTGGAATGGGTAAGGTATGGATAAAAGTTAAGAATGGAACTGATTGGCTGTTGGAAGATGTTAGGCATATTCTTGCTATGAAAAGAAATATGATCTCAACAAGGAAGTTGGGAGATGGCGGCTATCTATCTACATTTGGAGAAAAGTGGTGGAAGATCACTAAGGGATCAATGGTGATAGCAAAATGAGATAAGATAGGTACGTTGTATTTATGTCCTCATAATACTGACCATTCTATCTCTTTAGCTTCCATAGGAACAGATACAACATTGTGTCATCATAGGCTTGGCCACATGAGTGAGAAGGGGATGCAGATTCTCCACTCAAGGAAGTTGCTGCCAGATTTGAAGCAGGTAAGTTTGGAATTCTGTGAAAATTGTGTTTATGGAAAACAGAAGAGAGTCAAATTTATCAGGGTTGGGAAATAGAAGAAGAATGAAAAGTTAGAGCTAGTACATACAGATGTATGGGGACTGGATTAGGTACAATCTCTTGGTGGCTCTCATTATTATGTTACATTCATTGATGATGCAACTAGGAAAACTTGGGCTTATTGCATTAGATAGAAATCCAATTTGTTTGCTACTTTTAAGAAGTGGAAAGCTTTGGTTGAGAATGAGACAACGAAAAGGTTGAAGTATCTCAGATCTACTAATGGAGGTGAGTACTGCGGAAAGGAGTTTGATAGTTACTTTTAATACCATGGGATTCGTAGAGAGAAGATAGTCCCAGGAACACCACAAGAAAATGGTGTGTCTGAAATGATGAACAGAACGATCATGGAGCATGCAAGGTGTATGAGATTGCATACAGGATTTCCCTTACAGTTTTGGGTGGATGCTGTAAATACTGTTGTTTATTTAACAAACATAGGACCTTCAAGTGCTTTGGATGGTGGTATTCCAGAGGAGGCATGGACAGATAAAAAGGTAAACTACTCATTTCTGAGAATGTTTGGTTGTGAAGCATTTGTCCATATTTATAAAGAAAATAGAACAAAGCTTGAAGCTAAATCCAAGAGATGTACCTTTATTGGATATGGGGTTGATTATTTTGGTTATTGTTTATGGGATTATGAAAATCACAAAATCATTAGAAGTAGAGATGTCATATTCAATGAAAAGGTCATGTATAAATATCAGTTGCAGGGAAAGAAATAGGAAAAGAAAAACACAGAGTACACAGTACTTGATGAAATTATAGAAAATGAAGTTCCAAAGGTGCTAGAAAATCAAGAACAACAACAAGTGCCTGAAACTCCTGCAATTGTACGAATATCTACCAGGTTAAGTAGATTCCCTGAATGATACTCTCCTCCAATGTATTATTTGTTGATGACTGATGTTAGTGAACCAGAATGTTATGAAGAAACAATGCAGGTGGAAACTAGAAAGAAGTGGGAGCAAGGCATGAATGAAAAGATGGACTCATTGGTAGGAAACTAGACTTGGGATCTAGTTCAGTTTCCTGCTGGTAAAAGAGCATTGCAGAACAAATGGATTTACAGGTTGAAGGAAGAAGAAGGAGGTAAGAAGCAGTACAAGGCCAGACTTGTTGTAAATGGGTTTGCATAGAAGAAAGGTATTGATTTTGATGAAATATTTTCTCCTGTTGTTAAGATGACTTCAATTAGGACTATCTTAAGTCTAGTGGCGATAGAAGATTTGCATCTTGAATAGTTAGATGTAAAAACAACCTTTCTCCATGGGGATTTGGAGAAAGAGATATATATGCAGTAGCCACAAGGGTATGAGGTCAAAGGGAAGGAGGATTTTGTATGCAGGTTGAAAAAGATCTTGTATGTCTTGAAGCAAGCTCCAAGGAAGTGGTATTTAAAATTTGACAGGTTTATGACAGAACAAGGTTATAGTAGATGTCATTCTGACCACTGTATTTTTTTCAAGAAGCTAGACAATGAAAGATATATTATATTGTTATTGTATGTGGATGACATGCTTGTTGCATGGTATAACATGCGGGATATAAATGTACTCAGAAGGAAGCTAGCTAATTCATTTGCGATGAAGGATTTGGGTGCTGCAAAGCAAATCCTTGGTATGAGAATAATAAGAGACAGGAAAAATGGCAAATTGACATTGTCTCAGGGTGAGTACATACAAAAGGTGTTGGAGAGGTTCAGAATGTAGAATGCAAAACCAGTAAGTACACCTTTGGCTAGCCATTTCAGTCTAAGTAAGGAAATGTGTCCCAAGACACAGGAAGAGATAGATTACATGTCCAAGATTCCCTATCAATCAACACTTGGTAGCTTGATGTATGCCATGGCGTGCACAAGACCAGATATTGCACATGCGGTGGGAGTTGTGAGAAGATATATGAACAATCTAGGTAAAGAACATTGGAGGGAAGTACAATAGATTCTCAGGTATTTGAGAGGTACAACCACTCAGGCATTATGTTTTGGAGGTTCAGATACTGTTCTACAAGGATATGTTGATGCAGATATGGTAGGTGATAAGGATAGAAGGAGGAGCACCACAAGGTATGTGTTTACTGTAGGTGGAACAGTAGTAAGATGGATTTCGAAACTACAGAAGGTTGTCGCACTTTCAACAACGTAAGCAGAGTATGTTGCTATTACAGAGGCTAGTAAAGAGATGATTTGGTTGCATAGGTTTATGGAGGAAGTGGGTAAGAAGGAGAAGGATAGAAGGTTGTATAGTGACATCCATAGTGCCATTCATCTTGCAAAGAACTCAGCATCCCATTCTAGGACTAAACATATACAACTCAAGTACCATTTCATACGCTCTGTTCTATAAGATGAACTGTTGAAGCTGGAAAAGATACATACTAGCCATAATCTTGTAAACATGTTCACAAAGGTAGTGACCAGAGAGAAACTGAGTTCTTGCTCGGTTTTAGTTGGCGTTATAACATGAAGGTGAAGAGGAGAAATTTGCCAAGTCCAAGTCCAGCAAGTGCAACAACGGTGGAGTTGCTGTTATCAGTCTCCAAGTGGGAGATTGTTGGTTATGGAGCCATATCTTCTAGTCTCATAGATGATATTGTATTAGCTGTGCACCCCGGAAGACTGTACACCCATTCTGCATTTTTAGGTGTTCGGGCCCATGGTCTTGTGTATCCCATGGTATTTTTCCCATTGTATTTTCCCTATAAAAGAAAGAAATTGTAATACGGCTAGGGTTGATGTATTAGGTTTTATGCATTGTAAAGATATCTGAGATCACAAGAGAGACTGTGAGACAGTGAAGAGGAAGTGCAGTGGTTGTCCTGCAAGTTGTATCCCTTCACTTTGCTGGAAGAAATAATAATAAGGATTGGCAACTTCAATGTGGACATAGCCCAAGTTGGGGTGAACCACGATATATCTGTGTCTCTATTGTAATGTGTATGTGTGATTATATTTGTATTTCTGTTTATTTTTATTGATCTGCGATCCTGTTTTTATAACATAGGTACCTATCAAACATATTGTTGATCTGAGTATGAAAATCATAGTTTCTACCCTTATGCGGATTACAGGTTCGAGAGCCCTTCACCAGGCTTCGAGACCAATGATGTTCTATGCATCCCAGTGCATGCGGCCCGTGGTATATGACTCGTGCACAATGTTACTGGGGTCCATGAAGATGAAATTAATGGAGTGCAAGCAGGGAGAGGTAAAAAAATTTGGATATAGTAGTATCTTATGTAGTTTCTTCTTTGAGCGAGTTTTGGGGCTTAGTCCGAAGGTTGAAGTCTCTCCTCACAGTATCCGCGACCTGGCCTTGACCCGGTGGGAAAATGTCTTAACGCGACAGGGTGGTGGCTGACAGGCATCACCATACACTGATGAGTTCTTTCACTAGTGGGACCAATAGGTCATAGCTATAGATGACTACCCCTATGCAGGGATAGACTTCCTACAAGATCATGACATGCCACTTCCACTAGGAGCAACGTTTGGAGACATTGGTGAGTTACTATTTTTGTGTTTTTTGTATATTACATTTTTAGGGATTTTTTATTATAGATGTAAATGAAAAAATATTTTTGGTGGTAGTATCATATGTTGACATTTCACTATTTTCTCGCAGACGCAGGTCCAGTGAGACCACAGGGCTTCCCAAGACATCGTCGACGAGGTAGAGGTGGTGAGGTAGTAGGTGTTGCGGTAGAGCGCACATTACAGACCGTGCAAAGCAACTTGTCCCACATGGCCAACAGGGTACCCTAGGCTGATATAGTGCATCTACCACAGGAGATGCAGCGCCAGGTAATGGGAGTGCTGAGTTCCTGGGTGCGACTATTGCAGCGTGTAGCGACTACAGTATGCTACTACTATGAGACACATCATGCTGAGGCGGCAGCTAGGCCTCCTCGTAGGGCTTAGTCATCTCAGAGTCCTATTTTTGTATCAATATGTATATTTTTTAGGGCTACGGGCTCTAGTTTTGTATCACGACACTACCATTTGGGACATATTATTTATATAAACTATGGTTCTCCGGTTCTACTATCTGTGTGTGCACAAATGTGTGCATGTATATTTTATTTGTGTGCTTCCATATAAATTTTATGAATGTGACAAATTCCAATCTAGGACATAATTAGTGCATGCATCATATACATGATTAAAACTTCTTGGAACATGAACGTACATAATGGAAACAAAGTGTCATTCCAAGAGTCTTATCCTGAAGAATCTCCGTAATAAGGTAGGATCCCTCACACGGTATCGACCATTCAACTGAGACACAACTAGTTGTGAATCAAGGAAAACTTCTAAAAAATGGATGCCATGCGAAATAGCATCTCGAAGTATCTCAACCATGGCACTGTACTCAACCACATTGTTGGATGTAGGACCAAGACAAGCACCTCTCGAAGACACAACTAGATGGCCAGGTGAATAAATGACCCAAGTAGCCGAATCAAGCTGCTGCGTGTTACGGCTAGCACCATCCGCGAATCCTAAGAACATGGAAGATTCCACTGACATCTGTCAATCAAACAAAAGCAAATCAACAGACCCAAAAACCAAATGAAATCTAAACTCTGTACAGAAATAACTATACAATAGTATACAAAGGTACTAGATTGAGCTAGAATTTCAAGCGTAATACCTCTTGAGGTAGAGCCCATTTCTAGGCTCCTTCGAGACATTCCCCTCATAATCATCTAACTCATAGGCTCCTTTTTCCATGAAACGCCTCACAATGTAAGGAACGTGCAACATGGGGTTGAACTTGCCTACCCCTAGGGGTTCTTTAGCTTGGTCATATAAAAGAACCAAGTCACCTTCACCATATTGACGAGGACGGATAGACCTATCATACTGAACCTTGACACGATGTTTATTAGCATCTATAGCCACAACGACATCTTGACGCTACTCATCAAGCTTCTCAAGGTGGATAAGACGTTGCTCAATACCCGTCATATCAGGGAGGATCTCTATGGCTATTTTAAGCGAAGGGATTTCGCATTCAATCGGTAAAATGGAGTCCACACCGTGTACCAGTTGAAAGGGTGAGAACCTGGTGGAAGTCTTGACTGCAGTTCGATATTCCCACAAAGCAGGATATAACATAATATGCTAGTTGCTCTTGCTCTGTTGGATGGTACGTTGGAGAATAGTCTTCAAAGAATTATTAATTGCTTCAACCTGACCATTTGCTTGGGGGTAGTAAGAATATGAGTGTTCTTAACGAAACCCAAGCTTGAGTAACAAATTCTCCATCATTTTTTTCTGAAAGTGACTGCCATGGTCATTGACAATCTCTTTCGGAATACTGAACCGAGCGATAATCTGATTGAATACGGAGTGGGCTGCTGTATCACCATCGGCTTTTACGGTAGGCATGGCCTCCACTCATTTGGAAAAGTAGTCCACGACCACTATGATATGGTGATTCCCCCTAGCCGAAGCTGGTTTGCAATCCATGAAATCCACCCCCTACTTGGTGAAGGGACCGACGGTGACTGTTAACACTCAAGCTTCCTCCTCGGCCTCATGATAAATATTTGCGTACTAACCACCCTTGTGCGATATGAGGCATCTATGGCCATTATTCACATCACTGCCCCAATCTCCCAGATTATAGAGTAGCACTAAACGAACTGAATAATGCTGACCTAAAGATATCCCCATTTACACGGTTTCCACTGGAGACCCCTCTGTCCGGTCGACCCCTTCCACTGATCCCTTTGACACACATGTTTAACCCTTTCAAATCGACGAGGAAACCACATGTCTAGAACATGGGGGCAGGCCCAAAACCTTGCCTACTCATCATAATCATAATTCTCGTTGGAGATACAGGGGTCATCCACCCCACAAGAGGAATCCCCTATCATCATATCATCACTTCAATATGCCAACATGACCCACAGCCTCATGGTATACCCCCCTGCTAGTAGGTGCTCAATGCCTTATTAATCCATCTCTGAGACAACATCTGCACCACATTGACACCTCTGAGTTAGGGGGAATAATAGATTACCTCGACCCTGGGATAGGGGGCATGATCAATAATTTTGAACCTTCCCCATCACATATATCTCCGTATTTCAATGACCCCATTGTTCAAACCAACACATATGTGATCCACAATCATAAACCCAATGCACATAGCATGGGGTAGGTCATTAACCCTACTCACTTTTTCACATGCGTGATCTCAACCATTTTTGAGGTCACATATTACTTGTATATTTGATTTGATTTGATACACCTATTATTCTTCCCCCACGAGTCATCATTTCTCCCCACCACTGCATCCTTGGCTGGGTGGGCTCACCTTTATTTATAGCCATATTTTAACCTAGTTAATTCCTTCAACCATTCTGGAGTCCTTATGACCTCCATTTTTCGCACCATTTGCACCGCCAGATTCATATTTTTGTGCCCGTGATGATGCTTGAGATCATTTCTCCCTCTCACCAAACACTTTCAGGCATTTTTTCCATGCCCCACGCCACCTCGAATTGCATGCCACATCGGTTGTTGTCAGTTTATTCACGATTTTTATTCCATTGGATTCAGTTTTCCGAACTTGTGATGATGCTCGAGATAATTTCTCGCTCTCACCACCATATTTTTTGGGCATTTTTTCACCTACCCCTCATTGCCTCGATTTGTGTGCCACATCAGCCGCGGTCCTTTTTTTACGAGTCTTACATTGCCGGCTTCAGTTTTCCCTGATCGTGACAATGCTTGAGACCATTTCTCGCTCTCACCACCATATTTTTTGGGCTTTTTTCAAAATGCCACTCATCACCTCGGTTTTCATGCCACATCGGTCGTTTCCCATTTTTTTATGATCTTTATATCGCCGAATTTAGTTTTCCGCGCTCGTGATGATGCTTGAGATCATTTCTCGCTCTCATGCCTAGATTTTTTGGACGTTTTTTATATGCCCCCTCGTCGCCTCAGTTTACATGCCACATCGGCCGTGCTCCATTTTTTGACAAGTTTTATATTGTCGGATTCAGTTTTCCTTGCTCGTGATGATGCTTGAGACCATTCCTCGCTCTCACCCCCATAATGTTTGGGCATTTTTTCAAAATACCACTCATCACCTTGATTTGCATGCCACATCGGCCATCATCCATTTTTTACGAGTTTTAGATCGTTGGATTCAGTTTTCCACGCTCATGATGATGCTTGAGATCATTTCTCGCTCTCACCTCTAGATTTATTGGGAATTTTTTCCCATGCCCCTCGTCACCTCGATTTTCATGCTGCATCGGCCGTCGTCCATTTTTTATGAGTTTTATATCGTCGGTTTCAGTTTTTCGCGCTCGTGATGACACTTGAGATCATTTCTCACTTTCATGCCCAGATTTGTTCGTCATTTTTTACCTGCTTCCTCATCACCTCGGTCTGCGTGCCACATCGACTGTTTTCCGTTTTTTGACGATCTTTATGTCATTGGTTTCAGTTTTTCATGCTCATGACGATGCTCTAGATCATGTCTCGCTCTGTCCAATACCTTCTTGTTTGGTATAATTTTATCCCTTTTTCGGGCCGAGTAATTCTTTTATGAAAAAGGCACTTAGGGAGTTTCTATTAAGCTCTTTTCTGACTCCTAAAACAATGAAAAGATCGTCGAGCAACCTTGCTTTCTTTCATGCTCGCTAAAAGTATTTGAAAGGGAGTCTACCTGGTATAAGTTTACCCCTTTTCTGAACCTTGTAGACTAATTACAAAAAAGGAATACTCTAGTCACATCGGCTAGAAGAGTTCTCCATCCGCATCATTTTATCCTTTTTTGGGCTTTGGAGACTAACACATGAAAAATAACACCAATGGAGTCTACTTATCGCTTTCAGACTCTAAAAAACTGAAAGCAACCATGAGCAATCACCATCTTTGGCTCATATAAATCCACAAGATGGTACTCCACCACCATTGCAAAGTCTTCTTATCGTTTTGAGACTCCTTAAAAATGAAAGCACTCATGAGCATGAATAGTCTTGGGCTCGCATAAATCCACAGGACAGTACCATTTCAAAGCACACTTTTATCCCTTCTTGGAGACATTAAAACTACGAAGAAGTACCCAACAGTGCTTTTTGGCGCAACAACATGTTAAATTTTGAGCATTAATTCACAATACTCTAGGATCTTCACTGAGAGAATAACATATACAGTATATCAATGCATAACAATCACAATAAGCATGACAAGCATCATAAGAATAAAAAGCATGAGTGACAAGAGACACAGAGTTTCCATGGGGAAAAACCTAAGGTGATAAACCCCACAACTTCCTTAGAGATAGAGAGAGCAATGGCTCAATCAAAGTACAACCAAAATACACTGAGATAGTCTCGTAGTAGCAGACGATCCTCCTCCTCACTAGTGCGCCACTTTCTGAGTGAGAGAGAGATACTTTTCTGAATGATCTAAATAGAGATAACCTGATCTCTATTTATAATAACCTATTTGCCCAGTGACCTTATGGGGCCGACTTGTCTAGGTAGGTACATCCACATTATAATATATATATTTCAGGGCCGACCCCACACATGGTGGTCTAATAGCCCATCGGCAAGTCCACACACTTGCGACACTTGTCAATCCACATGACGACACTTCCTTATAGAGGAATAACACATCTCTAACAAGGGTACAATAAATATATATGAAATACATTCCAAAGTTACATATACATCAAAACTCCCTCGTAACTAGGAAGGTATTTCTCGACACAGATCTGCTAGAGAAGTCTTCTTCTTGGGATTATCGTCATCATCATCGTCACTGCTGCTGCTATCTCAACCAATCTTTGACTCTACTCATCATAGGAAGTTCTACAGAGCCAGTCCTTTTTCATACAAGATGTAGGCCCACGACCTGCAGGTCTTCGTCATCACTGGCCATACTATGGAATCCTCAAGACTTATTACGTGCGTCATAAAACCTTGAAAGAGCATCCCAGGCTATTACGAGCACACAGCTCTACCTATAGGATCTCCCAAGGCCATATTATATGTGACCTCACCACAAAACCTCGCAAGAGCATCCCAGGTTGTTATGAGCACACAGCTCTACCTATAGCATCTCCTAGGGACACATTGTATGTGGTCACCACAAAACCTCGCAAGAGCATCCCATGTTGTTACGAGCACACATCTCTACCTATAGGATCTCCCAGGGAGAGATTATATGTGGTCATGGAAAAACCTCGCAAGAGCATCCCAAGACTTATTACGGGCACACAGCCCAACCTATCGGATCTCCCAGGGACATATTATATGCCATAGGACAAAACCTCGAAAGAGCATCTGCCAGATATCCTAGGGCCAGATTATATGCCATAGGAAAAACCTCGAAAGACTATCTGCAGATCTCCCAAGACCAAATTATATGTCCTCCCAGAGCAAAACCTCGAAAGAGCATTTGCCAGATATCCCAGGACCAAATTATATGCCATAAGCCTGCAAATCTCCCAGGGCCAAATTATATGCTCATCTGCACAACCTGATCCACGACCATAGAGTATCAACCTGATACTCACCATATATCATCCTCATGTACACATGATCATCCTGATCATCATCACTGCAACATCCTACTGCATGTTATCTAGAGCAACATCCTGAAGCTCATCATCCATGATCATCCTGAAGCTCATCATCCATGATCATCCTGATCATACAATGCATCTACCTGATGCATACCAAGTATATAACTGATACATATCATCATACATGATCCACCTGATCATACAGTGTATCCACCTAATACAAATACAAATACATGATACATATCACCATACATGATCCACCTGATCATACAATGTATCCACCTGATACATATACAAATACATGGTCCAAGCATCCAACATGATGCATATACAAAATACATACAAATGATCCTACTGATCATATCCAACATCCAACATGATGCATACATACATATAAATGATCCAACTAATCATATCCAACATCCAACATGATGCATACATACATATAAATGATCCAACTAATCATACAAAGCAGAAACCAGAACATCATCCTGATGCTCATCATCCAGCGCTTACATCCACAGCCATGTGAAGGATCCTCCTTCCAACATGCTTGGAATGGCTTTAGCAAATGTGTCCATCACTTCTTCCTCAAAGTGCATTAATCTAAAGAACACCAAGCCTCTCTCTGAAGTACTCGAACTTGACCCTGGCTAGTGGCTTCGTCAACACATCTACAATCTGCTCATCCGTCGCAACATACTGGAGCTTCATAGCTCCTCTCTGCACCATATACCTGATATAGTGATATTTGATCTCTATGTGTTTCAACCTATCATGAAACACTGGGTTCTCGGACAACTTCACACAACTCTGGTTATCACAGAAGATACCAGTAGCATCCTGTTGTTGCAGCAACATCCCCCCAAAAATTTTGTACATATTGGGGCCCCTCCTTTCTTCTTTGTAGAAAGGTTGCCTTAAGAAGCCATCCCCAGCTGTTAACTTTGTTTTTCAACAAAAAATTCTTGCCATGAACCACTCCAAGTCTGCCAGAAAATCTTATTTCTCAACAGAAATTTTTTCATGAAGTCTTCCTGGAAATCGCGGAACGATTTTATAAAGCCCTCGCAGTTGCGGAAGTACTCAACTTTTTCCACCCGAAACGGCGGGAACCTTTCGCATAAACCTCCCGAAAAAAGACTTAGAAAATTTCGTTGGAAAGTTGCGGAAGCCATTGGGCAATTCTTTCCGAAATGGCGGAGTTATTCATCAAAACCTTCCGCAAACGCAGAGGGATTTGGGTTCTCCTCCTGAAACGGCGGAAGCCATTTAGCATAAGCTTTCTGAAAAGGACTTAGAATTTTTTGAAAGGTTGCAGAACGCGCCAAGGAAGCTCCGCGGAACCATTCAGCTTTGTCTCCCGAAATTGCGGAGTCTTTCGGGCTATCCTCTTGCGGTTGCGGAAGCCAATCACATAAGCCTTTCGAAAAGGTCTTCGAAATTGTTATGGGAAAGTTGCGGAAGCAGTCGAGTTTTCCTCCCTAAACGACGGGCGCCATTCGCCAAATCTCCCCGAAACTTTGAAAAGAACTTAGAAGTTTTTTCTTTGAAATTTGCAGAATCCTTTGGACTTTTCCACCCGAGAGTTGCGGAAGCCATTCGCCCGAGCCTCCCGCAACTACGGAAACCTTCGTGTTTTCATCCCGAAGCCTCACCGAGAGAACTTTGCGGAACTGTTCGGGTTTCCCTTCCACGATTGCGGAAGTCTTTTTGCGGGAGCCTTCAACATATCTTTCTGAAGCCACGCGAGGACTTAGAAAACTTTTTGAAAGTTGCCCACCGAGATAATTCGCTCATTCCTCCTGAAACAGTGGAAGCTTCCACGTTATCCTTCTGAAATATTTAAGCTTTGCTGAACATTTCGATTTCCCTTCCGCAACGTGAAAGCCTTTTGCGGGATTCATTCGCCATTCTTCCCCGAAACGGCGGAAGTTTGCGGAACTTTTGGATTTCCCTTCTGTGACGTGGAAGCTTTCGGCATGTCTTCCCGCAATGGCGGAGGGAATTCACAAGTCGGTCCCGCGGGTGGAGGTCACGCACACAAACCAAGATGACTTGATTTGACACCGACGTACCAATATTAAAGCCGCATTTTAATGCGCCACCCACCGTATTAAAAACCCGCACGTGCCAGCTCATTTAAATAGACGGTGGGGGTTCGGGCCAAACATATTGTTATTTTTCGATTGGAAAACGACGTGGAACGCCGTGCAACTGCTCCAACTCACTCGCCCACGTACTCGTACACCTCATTCGGCTATCATCATCATTGCCAGGTAGGATTCTAACCATTTAAATTTTGTCTCCCATGCGTCAGGTTACCTTTGGGTGTTCTTGTTTTCTAAGACAATAGGAATTGGTTGGATTTTGATGGGCAAAATGCCCGTCATGGGTTATTTTTCCCGTCAAACGGTCTAAATTGCATATTTCCCATCATGAAAAACAGAGGAATTGCAAAACATTTGCATAGTGGGTAAAGACCGTCAATTTGGACGGATAGATTTTTCCAAATTCCTCCCGGGGCCGCGTACTTCGTTGTTTTAAAAAAACACCGAAGCCCCATGACTTTTCATGTCCCCAGCTGTAAGCGAAAGCTATAACCACCCGGGCTTTTTCATAAGCCTTAGTCCCGGCCATCCGCTACCCCTGTTTAAATCCTAAGCATGGCCATGGAACTTCACGTCAAAATGCGATAATTAAACCCCGGCCGCCGGCCGAGCCCCTCGCCTGTTCATCAGCGCGGAGAGCCATCTATGGCTTAGTTTTTTATCAACCCCAGCTAACTGGCCATCTACCTTTTAACTAGAATGAAGGGCACCTTCTCCCCTGGCAGCTGGGCCGAGAGCAAGTTGTTTCCGCAACACACCTAGCCTTTCGGGAGCATTCTGAACCTTGCCCCTTTAAAAGAATTAGGATGTTTAAAATTTAGATTTCTTGTTTGAAATGGTGTTTTTGCTTCCTAACATACAGCTTCACATTGAATTTATCTCATTGACATGTTAAAATGGTGATGCTCTCTGTTAAAATATCACAGTATGTTGCTCAATTTTATAATGACTTGCATTTGGTTGCTATCAGGGATAAGTCAAAATGCCAAAAGGTAGTAGGAAGAAGGCTAAGATGACAGAAAAATAGCCTGCACCACTTAAAACTGAAACCACACTCCAGGATACTAGGTGCACCACTGGTGTTCCTCCTGAAATCCGATGGGGTGATATCTACAGAATGATCCGAGACCAGGATATCCCGGACATGTTGCTAGAAGAGGGGCCGATTTATCTAAATATCAAAGCCTCAGGCATAACTAGAGTTGCTACCCACCCTGAACTGTTTCCATGTTCTGAAGTAATCAGGTGGATACTCCAACATGCCGATGCAGAAGGGAGAGTAATTCATGACAGCAGGAAGACAACCATTGCCTCG
Organism: Larix kaempferi; assembly: GCA_027924585.1. Lineage (NCBI taxonomy): Eukaryota > Viridiplantae > Streptophyta > Pinopsida > Pinales > Pinaceae > Larix > Larix kaempferi. Next base: position 1,515,262 of record BSBM01000807.1, read on the forward strand.
TTTCACCCAGCATACCTGGCCGTGGCCTACAAATTTCCCCTCGCACAACAATCTCTGACTGATGAATGGCTGGGCCAGATGAACAACGTTGAGATGGCCAAAAATCTCTTGGTCGCAGGAAAGCATTTGAGAAAGAAAGGAAATGACGAATATGACGTCCAGAATCTGAGACCTCCTTTCATATTGATCGCCTTAATGTTGTGCAGAATCTTCAGCATGCCATATGGCACCATGTACAAAATTCAGTGGGTCCCTATCATCCACTTCGTGGCATTTAAAGGAACTGTATTTGACTGGGCCACTCTCCTGTCAAATAGTTTGGCATCAATGATAGTTGCTGCAAGAGAAGGACTAGCCTTGAAGAAGGCAGAATTTTTCATGTCCTCATATCTAATTGATTGTGTTTTGGCCAAGGTGGATTTCCCCAAATTTGGCTGCACATGGGATAAGGCCACCACCCCGGTCTATACCGCTTTCAGGATGTTGTGGGCTCAGAATTACAAACCCAGCTATAAGATCATCTGTGAGGGGTTCATCATGCCCCTATATGAGCAGCTATTCAAGGAAGAGACCAACTTCCTATCAGAGAATGCCATGGAAGTCCTTGAAAATTATGGAGATTTTTATTTCTCGGAGCAAGGCACCTATCTCAGAATGTTTGGAGGAACTAAAGATCCATATATTTTGCCAAGATACGCTACATATTATGTGGTCCTTAAGGAAGCAGTGAGACAAATCTTCCTGGATGAAATTGGAGCAATGCTCCACAAACAACATAAGGCTTCCTTTCCCCCTCTACCTTTCTGCATAGGATCTTACATGTTCTCGGGGGTTTCCTCAGCCGAAGAGTTTGTTCAGGAGCTGAAAGCTTTCCACTTCGGTGAGGTAATTTTCCACAGGAATGATAGGAAGGGAAAAGTGGCCGAGCATTGTAAGGAAATCTATGCTCATTTTGAGTACTCTCACTATCCCGATGCCGAGGAAGAGGCATTCAGAGGCATCAGCAACATGACTGAGCTATGGATCTGTCGCCAAGGCACTGGAGAAAGCTCTAGCCCAACCAAGGTCCAGAAGAACAGCCAGCAGAAGGAGAAAGAAGTTGATGATGCCCGAGGTTAGGAAGAGCTCAGATTAAGAGAGGAAGCAAGGTTACTACTGGAGGCTGAGGAAGCCAGATTGCAGTGAGAGGCGGAGGAAGCCAGGTTGCAGTAGGAAGCTGAAGTGGCAAGAATGCAACAAGAAGCCAAAAATGAAAGATTGCAGAAAGAGGTTGAGGAAACCCAACAGCAGAAAGAGGTTGAGGAGGAAAGGCAACGGAAAGAGGATGAAGATCAACTGCAAGCTGAACAAGCTGAGATAGGAAGGAAAGCGGAAGAAGAGCTGAAAGCAGGAAAAGATGCCCAAGCAAGTGGATCCGGTGTCCAAGACATGGAAATAGATGCACCTCAAGCAGGTGGCTCTGGTACCCAAAATGTGGGAACAGATCCAGCTCAAGGAGTCCGGACCCCACCAGCCGAAGAAGAAATAGACATTATGGACCTCCCAATTGTTCCATACACTCCATCAGGAAAACATACAATGTCCAGGTGGAATGAATTTGTCTATGATAAGAAAATAAAAGCAATGGTCCTTAAATCGGAAGAGAGGATCAAAAGACTCTTCTAGGAGGATATCATTACCCACCGGGAGGTCACTATAATGCGGAATACAGATAAAGATCCCTTCACTATGGCATCCGCAGTTGTAGAAACAACAAAAGCATCACTGGACAATGTAGGTGTTATAGTTAGAGAAAATGAATTGACAAAAAGGAAAGCTCGTACGCTACAACAGACTGTGTCTAATGAGCAAGCCTACAGAGATCTTGTGGTGGACAAGTATAATTGCCTATACGCCGAGCATAAAGAGATGTTAGATAAATATAACCGGTTAGAGGAAGAGAAGGAGCAACTATCAGTCCTGATGATGATTGAGGAAGTAGAAAAGAATGATGCATTAGCCAGAGTGTCCTAGCTTGAAACAGACAAGTTGGCATTAGCTGAGCAATTAGAGGAGGCTGAGGGAAGAACAATGGACATGTCTCCCTTCCATGAGCTGTCCTGTAGCATCCTGAAGCAAATGCATGACACTCAGGAGCTAATCACTAATGAGGTTTGAAAGCTCAAGGCCATGGTTGTCATGTTAAAAAAAATTAATGCAGAGGCCCATAGGCTCAAAGCCAAGCATACCCGTGTCAAGGAAAATATCCTGAGCCAGATAGAATGGCGAGAAGGAAAGGGGGATTTCCCCACACATCTCCCATTCAAATCTGCGGAGGGTTTTAATGAAGATGTGGCCCTTTTGGACTTCTGCAGAAACTGTGGTAGTAAGCTAATAGCCAGTGTGCAAGGAACAAGGGATAGGATCAACGGTCTGTATCAAAGGATCCAGGGAGTGCATGACAGGTGCAAATTGAATTTCTTGCAATCCCTCGATGATTTCGCGGGTGAGGAACAACGCTTGGCTGAACTAAAGGAAGAACTAGGCATCCAAACTGAATATATTAATAAAATTGATATCCTAGCAATTGACGACTTCCAACATTATATTGGAATGTCATCAGCCCATAGCCACTTTCTTAAAGAAGTGCATCAAGCTACAGTAACGGAAGTTCAAGGCATCGGAGCAGAGCTTGGAAAAAATGTGACTTCACAGAAAATCTTGCTCCCTGCTCCTGCAAACATAGTCATAAGGGACATGGGTATATGGTATAGTTACATAGCGGAGGAAGAGAAGAAAGCAGCAGCAGTAGCCAGAGAAACGACAAATCTAGAATCTTCTCTCCCAGCAGCCATTCCAGCAACAACAGTGAGCTCGATTCCCTCTTCCCCTGCAGTGGCAGAAATTCCAGCAAGCTCAATCCCTTCTTCCCAAGTAGAAGCAGCAGGAACAATGAGTTCGAGTGCCTCTCCTAAGGCAACATCAGCAGCATCAGTTGATTTGGGTGATCCTCTTCCAGCAGAAGCTCATGCACAGGAGTGAAATCGCTGATTTTAGAGCATTATTTCTGATATGTTGTATTTTTAATCTCTCAAATGTGTAAAGCGTGAGCTATGGGACAGCTGTCCATTTTCTTTTTTTTTTTAATATTTTTGTAAAAGAAGTAGTCACATTACTGTCTATTATAGAAGAAATTCCTATAGGTGACAAGTGGAAGAGGCCAGGTGGCAGCCCAAAGGGAAATTTTGTAACTATAAATAGAAGTTAGGAAGGATTAGACAAGGACTTTTGGTAGGGGAATCATTTTCAAACCTGTACGAGCTATCTTGTATTGGTTCTAAGAAAATCGAATTTTCTAATGAAAGCCTGGAGAGGACGTTTTGCATGGGAATAAAGAATGGTTGTGTATTGGATTATTCTGGTGGCTTCCATACTTTAATGTGAGATCATTATTACTGTCTGAATTATTTCTTTGTAACAATGATTTTTTTCTCTTTTCTGTGCAAACGATTTTCTCTATTATGTGAGCAATGAATGTGTTTCATATTAAATCAGGAGCTATCTGCTGATATCTTTATCGTTGCTGTAGAGTTCTCTTTTCAGATTAAATGGCTATCTATTCTTTCTTTAAGATAATCCCACCAGTTCATTGCTCATGCTTTAATTTGGCACCTTGCAGGGACAATTAGATTTATTTCATGTGCTTTTTTTAGACTTATATCTGTTCTTTCAGTTTTACATCTAGATTAAATAATCTTGCTTCTCTGTTTCATGAGCAATAAATGTGTTTTATATTAAATTAGAAGCTATCTTCTAAGATCTTTTTATCTTGCTGTATCTTTACCTATAAGAATTAATGGCTATCTGTTCTTTCTTTATGATATCAGTTATAGTTCATTGCTCATGCTTTAATTTGGCTCCTTGCAAGGATAGGTAGATTTACTTCAGTTTTAGACTTAGATCTGTCTTAGTTTTGCATTTAGATTAAATATAGACTAGGCACTTTCACATCATTATAAAACATAAAATTGAAAAGAAAGGTGGATTGGGCCATAACCGGTATAATTGGAATTAAACTCCAAACCTACGGTTGCCGGAACTGCTAACCGGGCGGATTCCCTATACCAAATGGTAGATAATCTAATTGGGATCATCTATCGGGGAGAATCTCTTTCTGATTGATGCTACGATATCCGAGGCATCAACAGTTTTTGGCGCTAGAAAGAGGGCCTGAAAGTGCATGGCTGATAGAGGAAAATCTCCCACTGCCATAGATGACACTGAAAACCCGCTTAAAGAAAGCATTTCAAACAACCCAGATCTTGAATTATTAAATCAAGAATGCCTCATTTCTGATCCTGAGCCTCAGGAAGCTTTATACGCTGTCCTTTTTACAGAGATAGAAGATTTGAGAAGACATACCAGATCCTACGTTAGGCATCTAGGTGGTTTAAATGATGTAAATTTCCTCCCTAAGAAAACTACCCCTCGAAAAGAGCCACAATATACCCGAGATTCAATTCTTGTTCAAATTTTGAAGAACTTGTGAATTTGACTTTGGAAGAAATTTCAGACACTCTTTACAAGGCATATCTTGAAAACTCAGAAAAAATTTCAGACCAAGAAAACCTTGGAGAACTAATTACTCCAAAGATTACTCCCCAGAATTCACCGTATACTTCTCCGCCAGGGTCTCCACATCCAAACATGGCTGTATCTTCTTGGAGAGCAAGGGGAGCGCTGAACCTAGCTGGACCATTCCATAATCTTCCAAAAAATCCAGAAAAGGTCTTGCCTAAGTTCGACCCAGGGAAAGCCATTTTAGCGGAAGACCATCTCAAGAGTTTTTACTTAGCTCTGAACCTTTTGAACGTACAACATGAAGACGTATTTTGCAGGCTATTTCCATATACATTTGAGCCAAAAGTATCATCCTGGTACTTTATCCTCCAACCCAGCTCGATCTCTAGTTGGGATGAATTCGAAAAATGTTTTTTAAAGAAATACGGAAACCAAAAAACTGTGGCAACACTTATGAAAGAACTCTTATCCATGAGAATGGAAAAGAAAGAAAAGGTTCAAGATTTCAATCAAAGATTCACAATGTTGTTAAATAATTTCAATGAAGCTAATAAACCATCAGAGGAATCTCTGATTGAATACTATACAACTGCTCTTGAAGGACCCATCGCAATGTTCGTAAAAAGGTCCAAGAAAACTACCCTGATAGAGAACTTTGAGGAAGCTAGAAAGGTAGAAGAAGAAGCTGATAGCATTGCTAAACATGCCTTAGATGCAGAGCCAAAACCAGCAGCTAGCAAAAAACCTTTGCTGCTCACTAGAGGTAAAGAAGAGCCATCTACAGACATGGAAAATGTAGTTAAGATGATGCATAAATTATCTAATAAGATTGTATATCTCGAGAAAGATAAGGCTGCTAGCACATCTAGGAAACCTTTCAAGCCATTTTATAAAAGAAGGGAAGACGGTGATCAAACTCATCCACCAATGAATACTTCTCCTGTCTTAAACTTGAATGAAATCGGGACGGAAAATTTCTGCACTTTTCATCAAGAACCACATTCGGAAAACAGCTGCCTGCAATGGATTAATTCCATGAGCTTAGTCATGAACCAAATCCTAGATTCACAGATTCCAGACCAGGATGATCCTCCAGAGGAATCGAGCCCTGAGTTAGAGGAACCAACCCCGGACACTACTATGGTGCTATGGGATTGGGTACCTATGATTGAATTAGCAGAAGAGGATCCCATAGAAAGCTCCCCCTCTACCGTAAACGTTTCTACTCGCAGCAAAGGCCCTATTGCGGATCTTGTGCCAAGCACAGCTCCTCATAAGCCTAAAGCTTCTAAAGAACCGCCTAGGAGGCACATAACAATTATCCCACCATAGCCAAAAGTCAGCCAAACAACGACCAAGCAGCCAAGCGCTGAGACCATAGTTCAGCCACATAAGGTCACAATGCGCAAAACAGATCAGCCAACCCGAATTGGGAATGAATCTGACATAGGATACGATATTATTGAAGACATCAAGAAGGTCAAGGAAAATGTGTCAATATTTGACATGTGCAGCTTGCCTCATCAACGAGACAAACTGTTGCATGTTCTACAACCCTAGACCAGCACTCCATTAACGGATTCTCAAGACAATCCCGAAATTAATGAGGCTAGCATCGGTGGGAAATCTAAATCTCAAACATTGCCATTCCTATTGACCTTTGAAATTTTTAATCACAATGTTCACAACTGTTTGGTAGATTCTAGAGCATCCTCAAACGTTATGCCACTGTCAATCTGTAAAAATATTAATGGATAGCTTGTGCCATCTCCAGCCCAAATTATCCAATTAGATAGGACTGTCGTCAAGGTAATTGGAGAGATGAAAGACGTCCTCATTAGATTATCAGCTGACCCTAGAGTCTATCAATTCATTGACATAATGGTGGTCGACATTCCTGAAGCCTATGGGTTGATTTTAAGTAGGGATTGGTCTACCAAGCTGAGTGGCTACTTTGCTACTGATTGGTCTCATCTATGGTTTCCTTATCGGAACAGGCAGAATCAGATTAAAGTCCTGAGAGAACCTCATATGAAGTAAAACGTAACTCGGTTAGAAGAAAAAAATGAGGTTGTAGCTTTCTCATCCTCGATTCTAGGGAATTATTTCTTAGAAATGGGTCCGGGTAATTATCAGTCTGAGGCCATTAGCCATGAATCAGATAAACAGTCCAATCTCCTTCATTTCTCTCGGACTGATGACATTGATTGTAACATAGTTAATTTAGTTACTGACGTAGATCACAGAGAAACTAACTTAGTTGAATCTAAAGATACTTTTTGGACATTATACTTTGATGGTTCTAAAACTCTGGAAGGATCCGGAGCCGGTTGTGTTCTAATGGATCCAAAAAGAAACAAATATTTTATGTCCTGTAAATTAGAATTTGATTGTACTAACAACACAGCAGAATATGAAGCTTTGGTACATGGATTAAAGAAAGCCATTGGCTTAAATGTTAAGCACCTAAAGGTCTTTGGTGACTCCGAGATAGTTGTAAGATAGGTAAGGGACACCATTCATTGTCTCTCACCTCACTTGAATGGTTATCAGGATGAGGTATGGGATTTAATTATGCATTTTGACGCTTTCAATATAAAATCGATTCCTAGATTACAAAATTCTGCGTCTGATTTGTTAGCAACATCTGCTTCTAGATTGGTGCCATCAAATAATAAATGCTCAATTGAATTGATTTTCAGGCCTTTCATTCCCGATAACATCACAAAATTCAGAGTCTCCGACGATGATGAACAAATTATCAGCTTTCTAACACACGAAGACAGCTTCCAAGGAGCTGCAATAGATGAAGAAGAACACGATGCTGATTTGATGAAGAAGGATGAGGAGAAAGGAAATTTCATGCCCAAGGGGGTAAGGTCCCTTGAAATGCTGTTCGATCTTCAAAATAAGTTCAAAAGGCCAACTAATACCAAAACTAATAGCTCATCAATGCAACATGAGTTAGTTAATTTGGGTACCGAGGAAGAACCAAAATTTGTCAACCTTGGCAAATGTTGTTCACCAGGAGAAAGAGACAGGTTCATCAAATTGTTTAGACAATACAAGGATGTTTTTGCATGGACCTATGAATATCTGAAAACATATGACGTCCGCATTATTCATCATGTTATACCAATGAAAGCAGGCGTCAAACCATTTCAGCAGCAGTTAAGAAGAATGCATCCCTCTCTAGAACCACTGATCCAAAAGGAACTAAAGAAGCTCCTAGATGCTAAGATAATATTTAAAGTCCGGCATTCTGAATGGGTTGAAAAATTGGTTCCCATAAGAAAGAAATCGAGAGAGATAAGGCTATGTGTAGATTTCATAAATTTAAACAGAGCTTCGGATAAAGATAACTACCCCGTCCCTTCAATGGAACAAATCCTTCAAATGGTGTCAGGATCTGAATTGTTTTCTCTCGTCGATGGTTTCTCTGGCTACAATCAAGTATTAGTAGCCGAAGAAGATCGCCTTAAGACTACTTTCCAAACTAAGTGGGGAACTTTCGCGTACAGAAGGATGCCATTTGGTCTGATAAATGCAGGGGCTACATTCCAAAGGGCGATGGATATTGCCTTCCGAGGATTGGGTGGACAATGCGTGGTTGTATACTTAGATGATGTGACAGTCTTTTCAAAGAAAAGGGAAGATCATACTATTCATCTAAAGCATATCTTTGATCACTGTCGGAAATATGGTATTTCCTTGAATCCCAAGAAGAGCGTATTTGCTGTTCCCGAAGGTAAGCTCTTGGGTCATATTATCTCCAAAGGGGGAGTGTCAATAGATCAAGAAAGAGTCCAAGCTATTAATAAGATTCCAATGCCTTACAACAAGAAGTCGATGCAGTCCTTTATGGGCACCATCAATTTTTTTCCGCAGATTTGTTCCAGATTTCGCACAAATTGTTAAGCCATTGCAACAGATGGTTAAACAGAGCATGCAATTCAAGTGGACAGATTTGGAGAAGGATGCGTTTAGAGATATCAAGGCAGCCATAGCTAAGGCTCCTTCCTTAAGGAGCCCAGATTTTGATAAGGATTTCATCTTGTATACCTTCGCTTCGGATGACTCCCTCGCAGCTGTAGTCACGCAAAAGGTGGAGCTGGGGGACGAATACCCAATTTCGTTTATGAGCACTGGTCTGAAGGGGGCTGAGCTGAACTATCCCCTAGTTGACAAGCATGCATATGCGGTCTTCAAAGAAGTCAAACAGTTCAGGCCATACATTCTTAAGAACAGAACTAAAGTCATAGTTCCCCACCCAGCTGTTAGATCCCTTTTCGTTCAAAAGGAATTGGGAGAAAAGAGAGGGAACTAGGTCATAGCTCTGCAGGAATATGATTTAGAATTTAAACCAGCCACGATCATCAAAGGGCAAGGACTGTGCAAGTTACTTGTGGGAAACTCAGTGGATGAAGAGAAACATTGGAAGAATGAAGCTGAGTTAAATTCGGTTGAAGTGTGTCATATCTTCACAACTCCCCAGTCATGGTATAGGGATCTGGTACACTATTTACAACAGGGATACCTACCTGAGCACTGGAGCTCTAAGCAAAGAAGGGCACTCCATTTGAAATCAGATCCTTATCAAATCATTGATGCGATAATGTTCAGAAAGAATTATGATGGAGTTCTTCTTAGATGCCTAGAAAAGGAAGATGCCAGTAAGGTAGTCAAAGAATTACATGATGGACCTGCAGGTGGACATTATTCAGGAGAGACAACAACACACAAGATACTGAGAGCTGGTTATTATTGGCCCACTCTGTTCCGATATGCCCACACGTATGCACGAAACAGTGATGTATGCCAGAGAAGTGATGGGAAGTTACCTAAGGCAGCAGGACCATTGCAGCCGGTCATCATCTCTGATCCTTTTGAGCAGTGGGGTATAGATGTTATCGGAGAGATAAATCCAAATTCTTCGTTGCAACATCGATACATCCTGACGGCTACTGACTACTTCACTAGATGGATGGAGGCCATCCCTTTGCTCAAGATCAATGAAGATGCGGTCATCAGCTTCTTGAAAGAGAACATCATAACCAGGTTTGGGGTTTCGATTTCCCTTGTTTTTGATAATGCTACTTATTTTTCATCTTGCAAGATAAATGAATTTGTTCATGAATGGGGAATTAAGTTGCATTATTCAGCCAATTATTATCCTCAGGGGAACGGATTAGCTTAATCCTCAAACAAGAATCTGATTCGAATTCTTAAGAAGACTATGATAGAAAACCAGAGAAGTTGGCATATAGCTCTCCCAAACGCCTTGTGGGCAGATAGGGTGACCCCAAAGAATGCTTTAGGTGTTTCCCCTTTCACTCTTATCTATGGCAAGGAAGCCATCCTTCCTCCAAACATCTTGCTCCCATCCTTACAGTTATCCCAAGCCTCTCGCGGTTTCGGTAGCCAAGCCTTACAATCCAGGATCAATACCCTGCTTCAACTTGAAGAAGCCCGACAGAAAGCTAAAGATTGATTCCATCAACACCAAGACATAGTTATGAGATGGTTCGACAAGAGGAAATCCGGTAAAAGAAATTTTGAAGTTGGGGACTTAGTCCTGAAATGGGACCATAATCATGAAGGCAAAGGAATGCATACGAAATTTCAACATCTATTGGTAGGCCCGTACCAAATTAATGCAAAATTAGGCCCATCCACTTTTAAATTGACAAATCTCGAGGGAGAAGAAGTAACCCTTCCTATCAATGGCCTCGCTCTAAAACAATACTTTTCATAGTCTCGTTGAGTTTTCCTGTACATAAATAAAGTTTTCTTTTTTGTTTCCTTAGCCTTTAGTTGCTTTATTTTTTGGCCATTTTGTTTCTTTCATTGTCATTTGAACCTGTGTAACAAGTTTTGTTTTCTGAAAGCCCTTTTTGGTAGAGTTCCTCGTCGATGATAGGTCTCTCAAAGAAATCTCGCAACCCATGAGTCCGGAACTATGCTCGAATAAATTCCGTTTGTTGTGCCCTCGCTGAAATATTCAGAAGGAAGGAAGCCTACTCTGCTAGTCACACTAATCCTGTTTTAAATAGCCGAGACCCATGACCATCTTCATTACTATCTCTGGGCTCCACCCACTCTCACACTTAAAGGCATCCCAAGAAGGTTACCAAAGTTGGACCCACGGAAAGTAGCACCTCTTGAGGACATAGGGTTTTGAAATGACTCCATGCTGCAAATTTAACAGCCAAAATGGCTAATATTCAAAGGGTCTGTTTTCCAAAGATTCTCGCCTCAATTAAAGCATGGCTGAGACAAAAGCAAAAGACATGTAAAATCAAGAAGGTTGTCCAAAAGGCTTATCCCAAAATAGGCTCCTCTCCGTCCATGAGGCTTGATCAAATCAATAAAATTTCTAACTCACACAAAAGGACAGTATGGATTGAGGAGCCTAAATCAAAGATCATGTCCAAAAGAAAATATCTCTGAAAGGCTCAAACAGATAAGCTGTCCAAAGTACAAACATCCAAAAGGATGAAAGCAGCATGGGAATGAGGAACAAGAGCAATAATGTCCATGAGAAAGTGTTGCCAATATTGTGGAGTCCGGCAGTAGTAACCATATGAAAGATGACCCTCCTAAAATGAATCTCATATGTTGGCCCTTTGAGAGTGGTGAAGATGTCTCAGTCAAAGCTCCCCTTTCCCCCAATGGCTAGCAGGTAAAGTGCCTTCTTCCCCTCGCATGAATTTAAATGCTCAGCTGAGTTCTGCACCTAAGATGGATGTCTTTGATGAGGTTTTGGACCATGAAGAGGAATTTTTCAGAGATCTGTGTTCGCCAGTGACTCGCCATTATTGTTGCAGCAACATCCCCCCCAAAATTTTGTACATATTGGGGCCCCTCCTTTCTTTTTTGTAGAAAGATTGCCTTAAGCAGCCATCACCAGCTGTTAACTTTGTTTTTCAACAAAAAAATCTTGCCATGAACCACTCCAAGTCTGCCAGAAAATCTTATTTCTCAACAGAAATTTTTTCATGAAGTCTTCCTGGAAATCGCGGAAGGATTCTATAAAGCCCTCGCAGTTGCGGAAGTACTCAACTTTTTCCACCCAAAACGACAGGAACCTTTCGCATAAACCTCCCAAAAAAAGCCATAGAAAATTTCATTGGAAAGTTGCGGAAGCCATTGGACAATTCTTTCCGAAACGACGGAGTTATTCGTCAAAACCTTCTGCAAACGCGGAGGGATTAGCATAAGCTTTCCGAAAAGGACTTAGAATTTTTTGAAAGTTTGCGGAACGTGCCAAGAAAGCTCCACGGAACCATTTAGCTTTGTCTCCCAAAATTGCGGAGTCTTTCGGGATTTCCTCCCGCAGTTGCGGAAGCCAATCACATAAGCCTCTCGAAAAGGTCTTCGAAATTGATATGGGAAAGTTGCGGAAGCACTCGAGTTTTCCTCCTGAAACGACGGGTGCCATTCACCAAATCTCCCCGAAACTTTGAAAAGAACTTAGAAGTTTTTTCTTTGAAATTTGTGGAATCCTTTGGACTTTTCCACCCGAGAGTTGTGGAAGCCATTCGCCCAAGACTCCCACAACTGCAGAAACCTTCGCATTTTCATCCCGAAGCCTCACCGAGAGAACTTTGCGGAACCGTTCGGGTTTCCCTTCCGCGATTGCGGAAGTCTTTTTGCAGGAGCCTTCACCATATCTTTCTGAAGCCACGCGAGGACTTAGAAAACTTTTTGAAAGTTGCCCACCGAGATAATTCCCTCATTCCTCCCGAAACAGCGGAAGCTTCCACGTTATCCTTCCGAAAGGTTTGAGCTTTGCGGAACATTTGGATTTCCCTTCCGCGACGCGCAAGCCTTTTGCGGGAGTCGTTCGCCATTCTCCCCCGAAACAGTGGAAGTTTGCGGAACGTTTGGATTTCCCTTTCACGACGCGGAAGCTTTCGGCATGTCTTCCCGCAATGGCGGAGGGAATTCACAAGTCGGTCCTGCGGGTGGCAGTCATGCACGCAAACCGAGATGGCTTGATTTGACGTCGACGTACCAGTATTAAAGCCGCATTTTAATGCACCAGCCACCGTATTAAAACCCCGCACGTGCCATCTCATTTAAATAAACGGTGGGGGTTCGGGCCAAACATATCATTATTTTTCGATTGGCAAACGACGTGGAACACCGCGCAACCGCTCCAACTCGCTCGACCACGTACTTGTACACCTCATTCGGCTATCTTCGTCATTGCCAGGTAGGATTCTAACCATTTAAATTTTGTCTCCCACGCGTCAGGTTACCTTTGGGTGTTCTTATTTTCTAAGACGATAGGAATTGGTTGGATTTTGACGGGAAAAATGCCCGTCATGGGCTATTTTTCCCGTCAAACGGTCTAAATTGCATATTTCCTGTCATGAAAAACAGAGGAATTGCAAAACGTTTGCATAGTGGGTAAAGACCGTCAATTTGGATGAATAGATTTTTCCAAATTCCTCTCGGGGCCGCGTACTTCATTATTTCTAAAAAACCACCGAAGCCCCATGACTTTTCGTCTCCCTAGCCGTAAACGAAAGCTATAACCACCCGGGCTTTTTCATAAACCTTAGTCCCAGCCAGCCACTACCCCTGTTTAAATCCTAAGCATGGCCATGGAACTTCACGTCAAAATGCGATAAATAAACCCGAGCGGCCGAGCGAGCCCATCGCCTGTTCATCAGCGCGGAGAGCCATCTCTGGCTTAGTTTTTTATCAACCCCAGCTAACCGGCCATCTACCTTTTAACTAGAATGAAGGGCACCTTCTCCCCTGGCAGCTGGGCTGAGAGCAAGTTGATTCCGCAACACACCTAGCCTTTCGGGAGCATTCCGAACCTTGCCCCTTTAAAAGAATTAGGATGTTTAAAATTTAGATTTCTTGTTTGAAATTGTGTTTTTGCTTCCTAACATACAGCTTCACATTGAATTTATCTCATTGACATGTTAAAATGCTGATGCTCTCTGTTAAAATCTCACAGTATGTTGCTCAATTTTATAATGACTTGCATTTGGTTGCTATCAGGGATAAGTCAAAATGCCAAAAGGTAGTAGGAAGAAGGCTAAGATGACAGAAAAATAGCCTGCACCACTTAAAACTGAAACCACACTCCAGGATACTAGGTGCACCACCGGTGTTCCTCCTGAAATCAGATGGGGTGATATCTACAAAATGATCCGATACCAGGATATCCCAGACATGTTACTAGAAGAGGGGCAGATTTATCTAAATATCAAAGCCTCAGGCATAACTAGAGTTGCTACCCACCCTGAACTGTTTCCATGTTCTGAAGTAATCGGGTGGATACTCCAACATGCTGATGCAGAAGGGAGAGTAATTCATGACAGCAGGAAGATAACCATTGCCTCGTTTCACCCAGCATACCTGGCCATGGCCTACAAATTTCCCCGCGCCCAGCAATCTCTGACTGATGAATGGCTGGGCCAGATGAACAACGTTGAGATGGCCAAAAAGCTATTGGTCACAGGGAAGCATTTGAGAAAGAAAGGAAATGATGAATATGACTTCCAAAATCTGAGACCTCCTTTCAGATTGATCGCCTTAATGTTGTGCAGAATCTTCGTCATGCCATATGGCACCGTGTACAAAATTCAGTGGGTCCCTATCATCCACTTCGTGGCATTTAAAGGAACTGTGTTTGACTGGGCCACTCTCCTGTCAGATATTTTGGCATCAATGATAGTTGCTGCAAGAGAAGGACTAGCCTTGAAGTAGGTAGAATTTTTCATGTCCTCATATCTGATTGATTGTGTTTTGGCCAAGGTGGATTTCCCCAAATTAGGCTGCACATGGGATAAGGCCACCACCCTGGTCTGTACCACTTTCAGGAAGTTGTGGGCTCAGATTTACAAACCCAGGTATAAGCTCATCTGTGAGGGGTTCATCATGCCCCTATATGAGCAGTTATTCAAGGAAGATCCCAACTTCCTGTCAGAGAATGCCATGGAAGTCCTTGAAAATTATGAAGATTTTTATTTCTCGGAGCAAGGCACCTATCTCAGAATGTTTGGAGGAACTAAAGCTCCATATATTTTGCCAAGATACGCTACAGATTATGTGGTCCTTAAGGAATCAGTGAGACAAATCTTCCTGGATGGAATTGGAGCAATGCTCCACAAACAGCATAAGGCTTCCTTTCCCCCTCTACCTTTCTGCATAGGAGCTTACAAGTTCTCGGGGGTTGCCTCAGCTGAAGAGTTTGTTCAGGAGCTGAAAGACTTCCACTTCGGTGAGGTAATTTTCCACAGGAATGACAGGAAGGGAAAAGTGGCCGAGCATTGTAAAGAAATCTATGCTCATTTTGAGTACTCTCACTATCCCGATGCCGAGGAAGAGGCATTCAGAGGCATTAGCAACATGACTGAGCTACGAATCTGTCGCCAAGGCACTGGAGCAAGCTCTAGCTCAACCAAGGTCCAGAAGACTAGCCAGTAGAAGGAGAAAGAAGTTGATGATGCTCGAGGTCAGGAAGAGCTCAGATTAAGAGAGGAAGCAAGGTTACTACAGGAGGATGACGAAGCCAGATTGCAGCGAGAGGCGGAGGAAGCCAGGTTGCAGCAGGAAGCTGAAGTGGCAAGAATGCAACAAGATGCCGAAAATGAAAGATTGTAGAAAGTGGCTGATGAATCCCAACAGCAGAAAGAGGTTTAGGAGGAAAGGCAACGGAAAGAGAATGAAGATCAGCTGCAAGCTAAACAAGCTGAGATAGGAAGGAAAGCGGAAGAAGAGATGAAAGCAGGAAAAGATGACCAAGCAAGTGGATCCGGTGTCCAAGACATGGAAATAGACGCACCTCAAGCAGGTGGCTCTGGTACCCAAAATGTGGGAACAGATCCAGCTCAGAGAGTCCAGACCCCACCAGCCGAAGAAGAAATAGACATTATGGACCTCCCAATTGCCTCGTACACTCCATCAGGAAAACATACGGTGTCCAGGTGGAATGAATTTGTCTATGATAAGAAAAGAAAAGCAATGGTCCTCAAAACGGAAGAGAGGATCAAAAGACTCTTCCAGGAGGATATCATTACCCACTGGGAGGTCACTGTAATGCAGAATACAGATAAAGATCCCTTCGCTATGGCATCTGCAGTTGTAGAAATAGCAAAAGCATCACTGTACAATGTAGGTATTATAGTTAGAGAAAATGAATTGACAAAAATGAGATCTCGTACACTACAATAGACTGTGGCTAATGAGAAAGCCTACAGATATCTTGTGGTGAACAAGTATAATTGCCTATACGCCGAGCATAAAGAGCTGTCAGATAAATATAACCGATTAGAGGAAGAGAAGTAGCAGATATCAGTCCTGATGATGATTGAGGAAGCAAAAAAGAATGATGCAGTAGCCAGAGTGTCCCAGCTTGAAACAGACAAGCTGGCATTAGCTAAGCAATTAGAGCCGGTTTAGGGCAGAACAATGGACATGTCTCGCTTCCATGAGCTGTCCTGCAGCATCCTGAAGCAAATGCATGACACTTAGGAGCTAATCACTAATGAAGTTTGCAAGCTCAAGGCCATGGTTGTCAGGTTAAAAGAAATTAATGCGGAGGCCCATAGGCTCAAATCCAAGCATACCCATGTCAAGGCAAATATCCTGAGCCAGATAGAATGGCGAGAAGGAAAGGGGGATTTCCCCACACATCTCCCATTCAAATCTGTGGAAGGTTTTAATGAAGATGTGGCCCTTTTGGACTTCTGCAGAAACTTTGGCAGTAGCTAATAGCCGGTGTGAAAGGAACAAGGGATAGGATCAATGGTCTATATCAAAGGATCCAGGGAGTGCATGACAGGTGCAAATTGAATTTCTCGCATTCCCTCGATGACTTCCCGGGTGAGGAACAAGGCTTGGCTGAACTAAAGGAAGAACTAGGCATCCAAACTGAATATATTAAGAAAATTGATGTCCTAGCAATTGACGACCTCCAACATTATATTGGAATGTCATCAGTCCACAGCCACTTGCTTAAAGAAGTGCATCAAGCTGCAGTAACGGAAGTTCAAGGCATCGGAGCAGAGCTTAGAAAAAATGTGACTTCACAGAAAATCTTGCTCCCTGCTCCCGCAAACATAGTCATAAGGGACACGGGTATATGGTATAGTTACATAGCGGAGGAAGAGAAGAAAGCAGCAGCAGTAGCTGGAGCAACAGCAAATCCAGAATCTTCTCTCCCAGCAGCCATTCTAGCAGCAACAGTGAGCTCGATTCCCTCTTCCCCAACAGTGGCAGAAATTCCAGCGAGCTCAATCCCTTCTTCCCAAGTAGAAGCGGCAGCAACAATGAGTTCGAGTGCCTCTCCTAAGGCAACATCAGCAGGATCAGTTGATTTGGGCGATCCTCTTCCAGCAAAAGCTCACACACAGGAGTGAAATCGCTGATTTCAGAGCATTATTTCTGATATGTTGTATTTTTAAGCTCTCAAATGTGTAAAGCGTGAGCTATGGGACAGCTGTCCATTTTCTTTTCTTTTTTAATATTTTTGTAAAATAAGTAGTCACATTATTGTCTATTATAGAAGAAATTCTTGTAGGTGACAAGTGGAAGAGGCCAGGTGGCAGCCCAAAGGGCAATTTTGTAACTATAAATAGAAGTTAGGAAGGATTAGACAAGGACTTTTGGTAGGGGAATCATTTTCAAACTTGTACGAGCTATCTTGTATTGGTTCTAAGAAAATCGAATTTTCTAATGAAAGCCTGGAGAGGACATTTTGCATGGGAATAAAGAATGGTTGTGTATTGGATTATTCTGGTGGCTTCCATACTTTAATCTGAGATCATTCTTATTGTCTGAATTATTTCTTTGTAACAATGATTTTTTTCTCTTTTTTGTGCAAACGATTTTCTCTATTCTGTGAGCAATGAATGTGTTTCATATTAAATTAGTTGCTATATGCTGATATCTTTATCGTTGCTGTAGAGTTCTCTTTCAGATTAAATGGCTATATGTTCTTTCTTTAAGATAATCCCTACAGTTCATTTCTCATGCTTTAATTTGGCTCCTTGCAGGGACAATTAGATTGATTTCATGTGTTTTTTTTTAGACTTAGATCTGTTCTTTCAGTTTTACATCTAGATTAAATAATCTTGCTTCTCTGTTTCATGAGCAATAAATGTGTTTTATATTAAATTAGAAGCCATCTTCTAAGATCTTTTATCTTGCTTTAGCTTTACCTGTAAGAATTAATGGCTATCTGTTCTTTCTTTATGATATCTGTTATAGTTCATTGCTCATGCTTTAATTTGGCTCCTTGCAAGGATAGGTATATTTACTTCAGTTTTAGACTTAGATCTGTCTTAGTTTTGCATTTAGATTAAATATAGACTAGGAACTTGCACATCATTATAAAACATAAAATTCTAAAGAAAGGTGGATCGGGCCATAACCGGTATAATTGGAATTAAACTCCAAACCTACGGTTGCCAGAACCGCTAACCGGACGGATTCCCTATACCAAACGGTAGATAATCTAATTGGGATCATCTATCGGGGAGAATCCCTTTCTGATTGATGCTACAATATCCGAGGCATCAACACATCCAATGGGATATCAAATAACTCAGAAAGTAGCTTCCGTAGCCATACTGCCTCACAACTAGCTGAACAGGCTGCAACATACTCTGCCTCAGCTGTACTCAGTGCTACGCAGGACTAGTTCTTGCTAAACCAAGAGATCACACCTGATCCCATACTAAAGTAGCTCCCAAATGTGCTCTTCCTATCTGCAGCACTGCCATCCCAATCTGAATCAACATAACCCTACAGGTTAAACTTTTGATTCGCCTCATACTTGAGCCCATAATCCACTATACCCTTCAGGTACCTCAGAACATGCTTTACATCAACCAGATGAACACTCCTCGGATATGTCAGGAACTGACTCAATGTGTTCACCGCAAAGAAAATATCTGGTCTCGTGTTCATCAGGTACATCAAGGACCCAATCATCTGACGATACATAGAGACATCAACCAGCTCAAATGAAGCTTCAAATTCGATTCCATAGGTGTGGCCATGACCTTGCAATCCATCATCCCGAATCTCTTCAGGATATATACTATGTACTTCCCTTGACCAAGGAAGATCCCACCTACACTCTGCCACACCTCCATACCTAGGAAATAATGCATCATTCCCAAATCTTTCATATCGAACTCGGCAGCAAGCTTCCTATTTGTATCACAACAAGTTCTGGGAGCTTGCTACAAGCCATACAAGGCTTTCTTTAATCTGCACACATGTGACTCCCTGTCAGGTCTTGGGACTACATCCCAAACATCTTCTTTATGATCGACGGATCATGGCATTCCATTTCTTCATCCCAAATCCTGGGAACTTCAATATCTTCAATAGATATCTTTGTTGCTGGAACAAATGTTGTAGTCTTTTTGTAGGTGAAGATATACGGTCTTTCCTACCAAACAAGTTAAATTGCATGATTAGAAACATCTCATAATTTTCAGAACAAATTCTTTACACATAAAGAAAATATGTCATGCAGTCATGCAGTTATCTTAGCCAATGCTTCAATACAACATTTATCCATGTTCCACAACTTTCTAGATGCCTTCCAGTCTCTACCAGAACATTGTTAAGAGTTTGCACTACTCCCAACATGTCAACAAAGAGGTTTCATTCTAGATAAGTAGCACTGGAATGTTGTACAGTGCCATAGGCCACTTACCCATCACATGCATATTAGTAGTATACTATTCATTAATGCAATCATTCTAATATGCACAATACATCTCCTAAGTCTAGGAACATAAGCATACTATTATTTAAACAAACAAAATAGGCAAGAAATGATAATTGAAATACTTATCTTTGTTTGTTTGTTGGGTGGAATCCCTCTGAATCTTTGCTTCATGGCAGGAGCTATTGAACTATCTTCTTCTACACCTTTCTGTTGTGGAATGTAGGAAGATGGTCAACTCCCTCTAAAAATATGTATCCTTGCAAGAGCTGCTGGAGTGTGCTCCCTCTTGATCTTTGCTTCCTGGATTACTTGTCCTTGAACTTATATTCATCCTTGCTGACATAAATCTTCTTGAACCCTGGAAAGTATATTCCGTAAGCCTTCGAGCTTTCACTGTAACCCACAAAGATACCCTTGTAGTTTTCCTTTTTGTCCTCCCGGGCTCACTTGAAAGAGCCCTGAATTCGGGTTTGAGTTTCCCGGAGATCTACCCATCCAAAAATCTCGATCCAAAGCTCTAAACTTCGATTTTTGCAAGGAGCTTCCAGCTATGTCTTCAGATTTCAGAAATTCCTATTTTTGTGGAAACCCTAATTTTTAGGGCCAATCTGAAAATGTTTGGAATAGAATTCTGATTGGATAGATAGATGCGCCTTGATGAGTAGAGTCAATCTACTATACTGCTTTTCCAAAATTTGTGGAGAGAAACCCAATAAACAAGAAACTCAAGTTTCCATCACTGCAAAATATCTTCTCAGGTTAGCTCTGATACCATGTTAAATTTTGAGCATTAATTCACAATACTCTAGGATCTTCACTGAGAGAATAACATATACAGTATATCAATGCATAACAATCACAATAAGCATCACAAGCATCACAAGAATCAAAAGCATGAAAGACAAGAGACATAGAGTTTCTGTGGGGAAAACCATAAGGTGAAAAACCCCACAACTTCCTCAGAGATAGAGAGAGTAATAGCTCAACCAAAGTACAACCAAAATACACTGAGATAGTCTCCTAGTAGCAGATGATCCTCCTCCTCACTAGTGCACCACTTTCTGAGTGAGAGAGAGATACTTTTCCAAATGATCTAAATAGAGATCACCCGATCTCTATTTATACTAACCTGTTTGCCCAGTGACCTTATGGGGGTGACTTGTCTAGCTAGGTACATCCACATTATAATATATATATTTCAGTGCCAACCCCACACATGGTGGTCTAATAACCCATCGGCAAGTACACACACTTGTGACACTTGTCAATCCACATGACGACACTTCCTTATAGAGGAATAACACATCTCTAATAGGGTACAATAAATATATATGAAATACATAGATGAAATACATTCCGAAGTTACATATACATTAACACAACAGACCCTGTCTACTCTTATGGAAGCTTCCCCTTTTTGGTCTTATTTGTTCAGAGTATTCTGCAGTATGTCACCCTAAGAGTCCATCTACAGTATCCATTAGCTTGTCCCCCTAGAGTCACTCCAATCTACAATACATACACTTCATCCCTTAAAGTTATGATCCCCGCAACTATAAGTTAGTTTCCTATGTTGCCAAGCTAACCATGTCATCATGCTCTGAACAAAGGAATTTTGAGTCCACCCACTCTATGACCCCAGTTATTTCCCATCCCCATAGTATGTCAGTCCTACCAGCAATACTATCACACTTCAGTTGTACACCTCGCACTCCTATCAAGGAAACATCATTGCCTTGATAGTTTCTGGTCTCCCTCTCGACGCCAACCAAATTTATTCCAGAAGATAGACCTAGAGGTCCCTGTTCCTTGGACTCATCACCATTTATGATGAGTTCCTACGAATCATTTCGAAAAGAATCCTCAGTGCCTATCCAAATTATTGTTTCTCACATGCTCGACTTCAACACCTTGATCGCATCGTTGAGACTCGTACAAGGTATCGGTCCTTTCAGTTATTTATTGAAAACCCTGGATATCATCTGACTCTACCACATATGAGAGTCTAATTAAGGAAACAACCAGCTACTTTTTCCTATGGATATCCGGGTTGCACTTGGTGACAATTTTCAGATGTACCACAGTTTATACTCCTTAGAAGTTGACTCACAATCATTGAGTCCCTACAGATGTTGGACACCTTCATTTTCAGCAGTTCATCAACCCTTTCGATACCTTATTCATAACGATTGTTGCCTTTTTTTCCAATGTATCAGTTATTCAGATTAGTCATGGTATGACCATGAGTACGTCCTTGCATTGTGTCCGCTCTGGACCATTATGATGTATCAGCCGATTTTTATGTATTATTCCGGTCCCCCTTCTTGGGATTAATTGTTATGTATATGTCCTGATACCAGCATGGGTATGCTCGCCTCGTCCATTATCAGAGATTATTCGTCATTGATATTGAGGCCATGTAATATTTTTTTGTTTCTGCAGCTTCCAAGGGGTCGTTGCTCCAGTATCCAACCGGTCTCTTCTCTTCTCTAAACCCCAGGAAAAACACAAAAGAACTATGATATCTATCAGCCATACGATGAGCTCCTACCCTCACACATCAGGGGGCAATTTGTTAACACCCAAAAAGTGCTCACTAGCTCATTCCTTTATTCACATGACCCATTTGTCCACTTTTCCACCATTTGAGCTTCTAAAGCCATCAAAAGGTCACCAAAAAGACCATAATACACCTTTTTCCCCTTAAAATATATATTTTTCCTCAAAAAACACAAAAAACCCTCAAAAAGGGTCCAGAATTCCCAAAAAATATTAAAAGGGAATAAAAATATTCAAAATATTCAAAAAAAGAAAAAAGAGGGAAAAAAGACCTAAACCATGTTGGTTAATACCATTGGTTTCCTTAAAACCACAATGGTATTCCCCATCACCAAAAACTATAAAAAGGTGATAGGGGCTCCTCACTTTCCATCCATAATCCTATCCTCATGCTGTCGAAATCTCTTTTGACTTCTTTGACCATTTTAGCAATTTTGGAGAAGAGACCATTGGAGCTTGGAGCATCTCAACCTTGGAGCTGCTCAACATCAAACATCCTCACCATTTGAGGTTTTATAATACAAAAGTCATTTTTTATTTTGTTTCTTGTCCTTTTTGTTAAATCTTTTCAATTTTATTGTTATATGCACATGTTAATCTTAGAATAGTTTATAGTTGTATTTGCTTTCAATTTGAAGACTGCTATTACATTGTTAATAGGTGCATCATTGCACATGCTTGGTTGAAAAACCAAGCAACAGTGACAACCGGATGAAGGGGCGCTGGTTGCGAGCGTACATTCCGAGAAAACACGTGGCAAGGGTGACATCTCTTCACAGTGTTCATACAATATTTAAATATGGAAGGCCAGAAGTAACCTACTAGCATAATGCGTTGGGCTGTAGCAAGCTCGGATAAATGACCACCACATGCCCCAACATGGAAATCATTAAGCACCCGCACATCATAATAGATCACATGCTCTGCGAGCACATCATCCGTCTGAACTAAAACCATGCCAATCGTCTCTTAAGACGCAGCCACATAAAGTATGAAATCTCGTGCGAAGTCAGGTAAACTAAGCACAGGGGCCAATACCAAAGATTTCTTAAGAGCGTCGAAAGATTGCTAGGCTCGCTCATCCCAGACAAACAATGTGTCTTTCTTCAACAAGCGCACGAAACCTTTGGTAAGATTAGCATAATTCACTACAAAGCGGCATAGAAAAGTGGCTCTCCCTTGGAGGCTTTGAAGTTGAAACAAATTGCATGGAGGAGGCAACCGATGTATTTCCTGAACTTTAAGAGGATCGACTCTAATACCCTCTTTCGAACCTATAAAACCTAGAAGGCGACCTGTCCTCACAGCAAAGATGCATTTATTAGGATTCAATCGAATCTTGTAGTGTATACATCGTTCGAGAATCAAGCGAAGGTGCTTGAGGTGGTCCACTCTCTTGCGAGAATGGCTAGCAAGATCATCCGAGAAAACCTCCATTATATGTTTAAGGTCATGAAAGGCATAGGTCATCGCATGCTGAAACGTAGCTCTGGCATTTTTAAGGCCAAAGGGCATTTTCCGATATGCAAATGTACCCCAAGGACAAATGAAAGCAGTCTTATGTTGGTTCTCAGGTTTGATCTGAATTTGGTTATATCCCGAAAATCCATCCATGAACGAAAAAATCTCACTTCCCGCAGCATTCAAGATCTGATTAATGAATGGAGTGGGGAAACTGTCCTTCGGACATGCACGATTCAGGTCTCAAAAATCAGTACATACAAAATAGTTCCCTGCTTCTTATCCAAAGGAACGGGATTGGACACCCATTCGGTAAGGGGAATTGGGTAGATGAAACCGGCTTGTTGATGCCTCGGATATCATAGCATCAATCAGAAAGGGATTCTCCCCGATAGATGATCCCAATTAGATTATCTACCGTTTGGTATAGGGAATCCATCCGGTTAGCGGTTCCGGCAACCGTAGATTTGGAGTTTAATTCCAATTATACCGGTTATGCCCCGATCCACCTTTCTTTTGATTTTTATGTTTTATAATGATGTGCAAGTGCCTAGTCTATATTTAATCTAAATGCAAAACTAAGACAGATCTAAGTCTAAAACTGAAGTAAATCTACCTATCCTTGCAAGGAGCCAAATTAAAGCATGAGCAATGAACTGTAACAGATATCATAAAGAAAGAACAGATAGCCATTAATTCTTACAGGTAAAGCTACAGCAAGATAAAAGATCTTAGAAGATAGCTTCTAATTTAATATAAAACACATTTATTGCTCATGAAACAGAGAAGCAAGATTATTTAATCTAGATGTGAAACTAAAAGAACAGATCTAAGTCTAAAAAAAACACATGAAATAAATATAATTGTCCCTGCAAGGAGCCAAATTAAAGCATGAGCAATGAACTGTAGGGATTATCTTAAAGAAAGAACAGATAGCCATTTAATCTGAAATAGAACTCTACAGCAACGATAAAGATATCAGCAAATAGCTCCTGATTTAATATGAAACACATTCATTGCTCACAGAATAGAGAAAATCGTTTGCACAGAAAAGAGCAAAAATCATTGTTACAAAGAAATAATTCAGACAGTAAGAATGATCTCACATTAAAGTATGGAAGCCACCAGAATAATCCAATACACAACCATTCTTTATTCCCATGCAAAACGTCCTCTCCAGGATTTCATTAGAAAATTTGATTTTCTTAGAACCAATACAAGATAGCTCGTACAGGTTTGAACATGATTCCCCTGCCAAAAGTCTCGTCTAATCCTTCCTAACTTCTATTTATAGTTACAAAATTGCCCTTTGGGATGCCACATGGCCTCTTCCACTTGTCACCTACAGGAATTTCTTCTATAATAGACAATAATGTAACTACTTCTTTTACAAAAATATTTAAAAAAAAGAAAAGAAAATGGACAGCTGTCCCATAGCTCACGCTTTACACATTTGAGAGCTTAAAAATACAACATATCAGAAATAATGCTCTGAAATTAGCGATTTCACTCTTGTGCGTGAGCTTCTTCTAGAAGAGGATCGCCCAAATCAACTGATGCTGCTGATGTTGCCTTAGGAGAGGCACTCGAACTCATTGTTGTTGCTGCTTCTACTTGGGAAGAAGGGATTGAGCTCGCTGGATTTTCTGCCACTGCTGGGGAAGAGGGAATCGAGCTCACTGTTGCTGCTGGAATGGCTGCTGGGAGAGAAGATTCTGGATTTACTGTTGCTTCGGATACTGCTGCTGCTTTCTTCTCTTCCTCTGCTATGTAACTATACCATATACGCATGTCCCTTATGACTATGTTTGCGGGAGCAGGGAGCAAGATTTTCTGTGAAGTCACATTTTTTCTAAGCTCTGCTCCGATGCCTTGAACTTTCGTTACTGCAGCTTGATGCACTTCTTTAAGCAAGTGGTTGTGGACTGATGACATTCCAATATAATGTTGGAAGTCGTCAATTGCTAGGACATCAATTTTCTTAATATATTCAGTTTGGATGCCTAGTTCTTCCTTTAGTTCAGCCAAGCATTGTTCCTTACCTGGGAAATCATCGAGGGATTGCGGGATAATCAATTTGCACCTGTCATGCACTCCTTGGATCCTTTGATACAGACCGTTGATCCTATCCCTTGTTCCTTGCACAATGGCTATTAGCTTACTGCCATAGTTTCTGCAGAAGTCCAAAAGGGCCACATCTTCATTAAAACCCTCCACAGATTTGATTGGGAGATGTGTGGGGAAATCCCCCTTTCCTTCTCGCCATTCTATCTGGATCAGGATATTTGCCTTGACACGGGTATGCTTGGCTTTCAGCCTATGGGCCTCCGCAGTAATTTCTTTTAACCTGACAACCATGGCCTTGAGCTTGCAAACTTCATTAGTGATTAGCTCCTGAGTGTCATGCATTTTCTTCAGGATGTTGCAGGATAGCTCATGGAAGGGAGACATGTCCATTGTTCTGTCCTCAACCTGCTCTAATTGCTCAGCTAATGCCAGCTTGTCTGTTTCAAGCTGGGACACTCTGGCTACTGCATCATTCTTTTCTGCTTCCTCAATCATCATCAGGACTGATAGCTGCTCCTTCTCTTCCTCTAACCGGTTATATTTATCTGACAGCTCTTTATGCTCGGCGTATAGGCAATTATACTTGTTCACCACAAGATCTATGTAGGCTTGCTCATTAGCCACAGTCTGTTGTAGCGTACGAGCTCTCCTTTTTGTCAATTCATTTTCTCTAACTATAACACCTACATTGTCCAGTGATGCTTTTTCTCTTTCTACAACTGTGGATGCCATAGCGAAGGGATCTTTATCTGTATTCCGCATTACAGTGACCTCCCAGTGGGTAATGATATCCTCCTGGAAGAGTCTTTTGATCCTCTCTTCCAATTTAAGGACCATTGCTTTTTTTTTCTTATCATAGACAAATTCATTCCACCTGGACACCGTATGTTTTCCTGATGGAGTGTACGGGACAATTGGGAGGTCCATAATGTCTATTTCTTCTTTGGCTGGTGGGATCTGGACTCCCTGAGATGGATCTGTTCCCACGTTTTGGGTACCAGAGTCACATGCTTGAGGTGCGTCTATTTCCATTTCTTGGACACTGTATCCACTTGCTTGGCCATCTTTTCTTGCTCTCAGCTCTTCTTCCGCTTTCCTTCCTATCTCAGCTTGTTCAGCTTGCAGCTGATATTCATTCTCTTTCTGTTGCCTTTCCTCCTCAACCTTTTTCTGCTGTTGGGCTTCCTCGGCCTCTTTCTTCAATCTTTCATTTTCGGCTTCTTATTGCATTCTTGCCACTTCAGCTTCCTGCTGCAACCTGGCTTCCTCCGCCTCTCGCTGCAATCTGGCTTCCTAAGCCTCCTGTAGTATCCTTTCTTCCTCTCTTAATCTGAGCTCTTCCTGAGCTCGGGCATCATCAGCTTATTTCTCCTTCTGCTGGTTGGTCTTCTGGACCTTGGTTGAGCTAGAGCTTGCTCCAGTGCCTTGGTGACAGATCCGCAGCTCAGTCATGTTGCTGATGCCTCTGAATGCCTCTTCCTCGGCATAGGGATAGTGAGAGTACTCAAAATGAGCATAGATTTCCTTACAATGCTCGACCACTTTTCCCTTCCTGTCATTCCTGTGGAAAACTACCTCACCGAAGTGGAAGGCTTTCAGCTCCTGGACAAACTCTTCGGCTGAGGAAACCCCCGAGAACTTGTAAGCTCCAATTCCATCTAGGAAGATTTGTCTCACTGCTTCCTTAAGGACCACATAATCTGTAGCGTATCTTGGCAAAATATATGGAGCTTTAGGTCCTCCAAACATTCTGAGATAGGTGCCTTGCTCCGAGAAATAAAAATCTCCATAATTTTCAAGGACTTCCATGGCATTCTCTGACAGGTAGTTGGGATCTTCCTTGAATAGATGCTCATATAGGGGCATGATGAACCCCTCACAGATGAGCTTATAGCTGGGTTTGTAATTATGATCCCACAATATCCTGAAAGCGGTATAGACCGGGGTGGTGGCCTTATCCCATGTGCAGCCCAATTTGGGGAAATCCACCTTGGCCAAAACACAATCAATCAGATATGAGGACATGAAACATTCTTCCTTCTTCAAGGCTAGTCCTTCTCTTGTAGCAACTATCATTGAGGCCAAACGATCTGATAGAAGAGTGGCTTAGTCAAACACAGTTCCTTTAAATTCCACGAAGTGGATGATAGGGACCCACTGAATCTTGTACATGGTGCCATCTGGCATGCCAAAGGTTCTGCACAACATCAAGGCGATCAATCTGAAAGGAGGTATCAGATTCTGGACATCATATTCGTCATTTCCTTTCTTTCTCAAATGCTTTCCTGCGACCAATAGCTTTTTTTCCATCTCAACGTTGTTCATCTGGCCCAGCCATTCATCAGTCAGAGATTGCTGGGCGCGGGGAAATTTGTAGGCCACGGCCAGGTATGCTGGGTGGAACGAGGAAATGGTTGTCTTTTTGCTGTCATGAATTACTCTCCCTTCCGCATCAGCATGTTGGAGTATCCACCCGATTACTTCAGAACATGGGAACAGTTCAGGGCGGGTAGCAGTTCTAGTTATGCCTGAGGCTTTGATATTTAGATAAATCTACCCCTCTTCTAGCAACATGTCTGGGATATCCTGGTCTCGGATCATTCTGTAGATATCACCCCATCAGATTTCAGGAGGAACTCCAGTGGTGCACCTAGTATCCTGGAGTGTGGTTTCAGTTTTAAGTGGTGCAGGCTGTTTTTCTGTCATCTTAGCC
Source organism: Larix kaempferi (assembly GCA_027924585.1). Classification (NCBI taxonomy): domain Eukaryota; kingdom Viridiplantae; phylum Streptophyta; class Pinopsida; order Pinales; family Pinaceae; genus Larix; species Larix kaempferi. The sequence continues at coordinate 1,543,335 of BSBM01000807.1, forward strand.
TTCTTCCTACTACCTTTTGGCATTTTGACTTATCCCTGATAGCAACCAAATGCAATTCATTATAAAATTGACAAAAATACTGTGAGATTTTAACAGAGAGCATCACCATTTTGACATGTCAATGAGATAAATTCAATGTGAAGCTGTATGTTAGGAAGCAAAAACACCATTTCAAACAAGAAATCTAGATTTTAAACATCCTAATTCTTTTAAAGGGGCAAGGTTTGGAATGCTCCTGAAAGGCTAGGTGTGTTGCGGAAGAAACTTGCTCTCAGCCCAGCTGCCAGGGGAGAAGGTGGCCTTCATTCTAGTTAAAAGGTAGATGGCTAGTTAGCTGGGGTTGATAAAAAACTAAGCCAGAGATGGCTTTCCACGCTGATGAACAGGCAAGGGGCTCCGCCGGCCGCGGGGGTTTATTTATCGCATTTTGACATGAACTTCATGGCCATGCTTAGGATTTAAATAGGGGTAGCGGCTAGCCGGGACTAAGGTTTATGAAAAGGCCCGGGTGGTTATAGCTTTCTCTTACAGCTAGGTACACGAAAAGTCATGGGGCTTCGATGGTTTTTTTAAAATAACGAAGTACGCGGCCCCGGAAGGAATTTGGAAAAATCTATCCGTCCAAATTGACGGTCTTTACCCACTATGCAAACGTTTTGCAATTCCTCTGTTTTTCATGATGGGAAATATGCAATTTAGACAGTTTGACGGGCAAAATAGCCCATGACGGGCATTTTGCCCGTCAAAATCCAACCAATTCCTATCATCTTAGAAAACAAGAACACCCAAAGGTAGCCTGACACATGGGAGACAAAATTTAAACTGTTAGAATCCTACCTGGCAATGATGAAGATAGCTGAATGAGGTGTACGAGTACGTGGTTGAGCGAGTTGGAGCGGTTGCGCGGCATTCCACATCGTTTGCCAATCGAAAAATAACGATATGTTTGGCCCGAACCCCCACCGTCTATTTAAATGAGCTGGCACGTGCGGGATTTTAATATGGTGGGTGGCGCATTAAAATACCGCTTTAATACTGGTACGTCGGCATCAAATCAAGCCGTCTTGGTTTGCATGCGTGACCACCACCCGCGGGACCGACTTGTGAATTCCCTTCGCCATTGCGGGAAGACATGCCGAAAGCTTCCGCGTTGTAGAAGGGAAATCCAAACGTTCCGCAAACTTCCGCCGTTTCGGGGGAAAATGGCGAATGACTCCAGCAAAAGGCTTCCGCGTCGCGGAAGGGAAATCCAAACGTTCCGCAAAGCTCAAATCTTTCGGAAGGATAACGTGGAAGCTTCCGCTTTTTCGGGAGGAATGAGCGAATTATCTCGGTGGACAACTTTCAAAAAGTTTTCTAAGTCCTCGCGCGGCTTCGGAAAGATATGGTGAAGGCTCCCACAAAAAGACTTCCGCAATCGCAGAAGGAAAAGCCTAACGGTTCCGCAAAGTTCTCTCGGTGAGGCTTCGGGATGAAAACGCGAAGGTTTCCGCAGTTGCGGGAGGCTCGGGAGAATGGGTTCCGCAACTCTCGGGTGGAAAAGTCCAAAGGATTCCGCAAATTTCAAAGAAAAAACTTCTAAGTTCTTTTCAAAGTTTCGGGGAGATTTGGCGAATGGCGCCCGTCGTTTCGGGAGGAAAACTCGAGTGCTTCCGCAACTTTCCCATAACAATTTCGAATACCTTTTCGAGAGGATTATGTGATTGGCTTACGCAACCGCGGGAGGATAGCCCGAAAGACTCCGCAATGTCGGGAGACAAAGCTGAATTGTTTCGCGGAGCTTCCTTGGCGTGTTCTGCAAACTTTCAAAAAATTCTAAGTCCTTTTCGGAAAGCTTATTCTAAATGGCTTCCTCCATTTCGGGAGGAGAAATCGAATCCCTCCGCATTTACGGAAGGTTTTAACGAATAAATCCACCGTTTCGGAAAGAATTGTCCAATGGCTTCCGCAAATTTCCAACAAAATTTTCTAAGTCTTTTTTCGGGAGGTTTATGCGAAAGGTTCCCGCCGTTTTGGGTGGAAAAAGTTGAGTACTTCCACAATTGCAAGGGCTTTATAAAATCGTTCCTCGATTTCCAAAAAGACTTCATGAAAAAATTTCTGTTGAGAAATAAGAGTTTCTGGCAGACTTGGAGTGGTTCATGGCAAGATTTTTTTTATTTTTATTTTTTTGTTGAAAAACAAAGTTAACAGCTGGGGATGGCTTCTTAAGGCATCCTTTCTACAAAAAATGAAAGGAGGGGCCCCAATATGTACAAAATTTTTGGGGGGGATGTTGCTGCAACAACAATGGCAAGTCGCTGGTGAACACAGATCTCTAAAAATTTCCTCTTCATGGTCTGAAACCTCATCAAAGACACCCATCTTAGGTGCAATACTCAGCTGAGCATTTTAAATTCATGTGAGGGGAAGAAGGCACTTTACCTGCTAGCCATTGGGGGAAAGGGGAGCTTTGACCGATACATCTTCACCACTCTCAAAGGGCCAACATATGAGATTCATTTTAGGAGGGTCATCTTTCAGATGGTTACTACTGCCGGACTCCACAGGATTGGCAACACTTTCTCATGGACATTATTGCTCTTGTTCCTCATTCCCATGCTGCTTGCATTCTTTTGGATGTTTGTACTTTGGACAGCTTAGCTGTTTGAGCCTTCCAAAGATATTTTCTTTTGGACATGATCTTTGATTTAGGCTCCTCAATCCATAATGTCCTTTTGTGTGAGTTAGAAATTTTATTGATTTGATCAAGCCTCACGGACGGAGAGGAGCCTATTTTGGGATGAGCCTTTTGGACAACCTTCTTGATTTTACATGTCTTTTGCTTTTGTCTTAGCCATGCTTTAATTGAGGCGAGAATCTCTGGAAAACAGACCCTTTGAATATTAGCCATTTTGGCTGTTAAATTTGCAGCATGGAGTCATTTCAATACCCTATGTCCTCGAGAGGTGCTACTTTCCATGGGTCCAACTTTGGTAACCTTCTTGGGATGCCTTTAAGTGTGAGAGTGGGTGGATCCCAGAGATAGTAATGAAGATGGTCATGGGTCTCGGCTATTTAAAACAGGATTAGTGTGACTAGCAGAGTAGGCTTCCTTCCTTCTGAATATTTCAGCGAGAGGACAACAGACAGAATTCATTCGAGCATAGTTCCGGACTCATAGGTTGCGAGATTTCTTTGAGAGACCTATCCTCGACGAGGAACTCTACCAAAAAGGGCTTTCAGAAAACAAAACTTGTTGCACAGGTTCAAATGACAATGAAAGAAACAAAATGGCTGAAAACAAAGCAAATAAAGGCTAAAGCAACCCTAAAAGAAATCTTTATTTATGTACAAGAAGTCTCAAAGAGACTATGCAAAGTATTGTTTCAGGGCGAGGCCATTGAGAGGAAGGGTGACTTCTTCTCCCTCAAGATTTGTCAATTTATAAGTGGATGGGCCTAATTTTGCCGAAATTTGGTACGGGCCTACCCATAGCTGTTGGAATTTCGCATGCATTCCTTTGCCTTCATGGTTATGGTCCCATTTCAGGACTAAGTCCCCAACTTCAAAACTTCTTTTACCGGACTTCCTCTTGTCGAACCACCTCTTAACTATGTCTTGATGTTGATGGAATCGATCTTTAGCTTTCTGTTGGGCTTCTTCAAGTTGAAGCAGGGTATTGATCCTGGATTGTAAGGCTTGGCTACCGGAACCGCGAGAGGCTTGGGATAACTGTAAGGATGGGAGAAAGATGTTTGGGGGAAGGATGGCTTCCTTGCCATATACAAGAGTGAAAGGGGAAACTCCTAAAGCATTCTTTGGGGTCACCCTATCTGCCCACAAGGAGTTTGGGAGAGCTATATTCCAACTTCTCTGGTTTTCTATCATAGTCTTCTTAAGAATTTGAATCAGATTCTTGTTTGAGGATTCAGCTAATCTGTTCCGCTGAGGATAATAATTGGCTGAATAATGCAACTTAATTCCCCATTCATCAACAAATCCGTTTATCTTGCAAGATGAAAAATAAGTAGCATTATCAAAAACAAGGGAAATTGGAACCCCAAACCTAGTTATGATGTTCTCTTTCAAGAAGCTGATGACTGCGTCTTCATTGATCTTGCGCAAAGGGATAGCCTCCGTCCATCTAGTGAAGTAGTCAGTAGCTGTCAGGATGTATCGATGTTGCAATGAAGAACTTGGATTTATCTCTCCGATAACATCTATACCCCACTGCTCAAAAGGCTCAAAGATGATAACTGGATGCAATGGTCCTGCTGCCTTAGATAACTTCCCAGCAATTCTTTGACATACATCACAGTTTCGTGCATACGTATGGGCGTCTCGGAACAGAGTGGGCCAATAATAACCAACTCTCAGTATCTTGTGTGTTGTTGTCTCTCCTGAGTCATGTCCACCTATGGGGCCATCATGCAATTCCTTAACAACTTTACCTGCATCTTCCTTTTCTAGACATCTAAGGAAAAATCCATCATAATTTTTTCTAAAAAGTATCCCATCAATGATTTGATAGGGTGCTGATTTCAAATGGAGTGCCCTTCTTTGTTTATAGTTCCAGTGCTCAGGTAGATATCCCTGCTGTAAATAGTGCACCAGATCCCTATACCATGACTGGGGAGTTGTGAAGATATGACATACTTCAACCGAATTTAGCTCAGCTTCATTCTTCCAATGTTGCTCTTCATCAGTCGCGTTTCCCGGAAGTAACTTGCACAGGCCTTGCCCTTTGATGATCGTGGTTGGTTTAAATTCTAAATCATATTCCTACAGAGCTGTGACCCAGTTCCCTCTCCTTTCTCCCAATTCCTTTTGAACGAAAAGGGATCTAACAACTGGGTGGGGAACTATGACTTTAGTTCTGTTCTTAAGAATGTATGGCCTGAACTGTTTGACTGCTTTGAAGACCGCATATGCATGCTTGTCAACTACGAGATAGTTTAGCTCAGCCCCCTGCAGACTAGTGCTCATAAATGAAATTGGGTATTCGTCCCCCAGCTCCACCTTTTGCATGAGTACAGCTGCGAGGGAGTCATCCGAAGCGAAGGTATACAAGATGAAATCCTTATCAAAATCTGGGCTCCTTAAGGAAGGAGCCTTAGCTATGGCTTCCTTGATATCTCTAAATGCGTCCTTCTCCAAATCTGTCCACTTGAATTGCATGCTCTGTTTAACCATCTGTTGCAATGGCTTAACAATTTGTGCGAAATCTGGAACAAATCTGTGGACAAAATTGATGGTGCCCATGAAGGAATGCATAGATTTCTTGTTGTAAGGCATCGGAATCTTGTTAATAGCTTGGAATCTTTCTTGATCTATTGACACTCCCCCTTTGGAGATGATATGACCCAAGAGCTTACCTTCAGGAACAGCAAATACGCTCTTCTTGGGATTCAAGGAAATACCATATTTCCGACAACGATAAAAAATATGCTTTAGATGAACAGCATGATCTTCCCTTTTCTTTGAAAATACTGTAACATCATCTAAGTATACAACCACGCATTGTCCACCCAATCCTCAGATGGAAATATCCATCGCCCTTTGGAATGTAGCTCCTGCGTTTATCAGACCAAATGGCATCCTTCTGTACGCGAAAGTTCCCCACTTAGTTTGGAAAGTAGTCTTAAGGTGATCTTCTTCGGCTACTAATACTTGATTGTAGCCAGAGAAACCATCGAGGAGATAAAACAATTCGGATCCTGACACCATTTGAAGGATCTGTTCCATTGAAGGGACGGGGTAGTTGTCTTTATCCGAAGCTCTGTTTAAATTTTTGAAATCTACACATAGCCTTATCTCTCCCAATTTCTTTCTTGCGGGAACCAAGTTTGCAACCCATTCAGAATGCCAGACTTTAAAGATTATCTTAGCGTCCAGGAGCTTCTTTAGTTCCTTTTGCATCCGCGGCTCTAGAGTGGGATGCATTCTTCTTAACTACTGCTGAAATGGTTTGATGCCTGCTTTCATTGGTATATCATGCTGAATAATGCGGACGTCATATGTTTTCAGATCTTCATAGGTCCATGCAAAAACATCCTTGTATTGTTTAAACAATTTGATGAATCTGTCTCTTTCTCCTGGTGAACAACATTTTCCAAGGTTGACAAATTTTGGTTCTTCCTCGGTACCCAAATTAACTAACTCATGTTGCATTGATGAGCTGTTAGTTTTGGTATTAGCTGGCCTTTTGAACTTATTTTGAAGATCGAACAGCATTTCGAGATACCTTACCCCTTTTGGGATGAAATTTCCTTTCTCCTCATCTTTCTTCATCAAATCAGCATCGTGTTCTTCTTCATCTATTGCAGCTCCTTGAAAGCTATCTTCGTTTGTTAGGAAGCTGATAATTTGTTCATCATCATCGAAGACTCTGAAGTTTGTGATGTTATCGGCAACGGAAGGCCTAAAAATCAATTCAATCGAGCATTTATTATTTGATGGCACCAATATAGAAGCAGATGTTGCTAACAAATCAGCTGCAGAATTTTGCAATCTAGGAATTGATTTTATATTGAAGGCATCAAAATGCATAATTAAATCCCATACCTCAGCCTGATAACCCTTCAAATGAGGTGAGAGACAATGAATGGTGTCCCTTACCTGTCTTACAACTATCTCAGAGTCACCAAAGACCTTCAGGTACTTAACATTTAAGCTAATGGCCTTCTTTAATCCATGTACCAAAGCTTCATATTCAGCAGTGTTGTTAGTACAATCGAATTCTAATCTACAAGACAAAAAATACTTGTTTCTTTTTGGATCCATTAGAACACAACCGGCTCCGGATCCTTCCAGAGTTTTAGAACCATCAAAGTATAATGTCCAGAAAATATCTTTTGATTCAACTAAGTTAGTCTCTCTAGGATCTACGTCAGTAACTAAATTGACTATGTTACAATCAACATCATCAGTCCGAGAGAAATGAAGGAGATCGGACTGTTTATCTGATTCATGTCTAATGGCTTCAGACTGATAATTACCCGGATCCATTTCTAAGAAGTAACTCCCCAGAACCGAGGATGAGAAATCTACAGCCTCATTTTTTTCTTCTAACTGAGTTACGTTTTGCTTCATATGAGGTTCCCTAAGGATTTTAATCTGATTCTGCCTATTCTTTTAAGGTAGCCATAGGTGGGACCAATTAGTAGCAAAGTAGCCACTCAGCTTGGTAGACCAATCCCTACTTAAAATCAGCCCATAGGCTTCAGGAATATCGACCACCATTATGTCAATGAATTGACAGAATCTAGGGTCAGCTGATAATCTAATGAGGACATCTTTCATCTCTCCAATTACCTTGACAACAGTCCTATCTAATTGGATAATTTGGGCTAGAGATGGCACAAGCTGTCCGTTAATCTTTTTACAGATTGACAGTGGCATAACATTTAAGGATGCTCCAGAATCTACCAAACAGTTGTGAAAATTGTGATTAAAAATTTCAAAGGTCAATAGGAATGGCAATGTTTGAGATTTAGATTTCCCAATGATGCTAGCCTCATTAATTTCGGGATTATCTTGAGAATCTGTTAATGGAGTGTTGGTCTGGGGTTTTAGAACATGCAGCAGTTTGTATCGTTGATGAGGCAAGCTGCACATGTCAAATATTGACACATTTGCCTTGACCTTCTTGATATCTTCAATAATATCATATCCTATGTCAAATTCATTCCCAATTCAGGTTGGCTGATCTGTTTTGCTCATTGTGACCTTATGTGGCTGAACTATGGAGTCAGTGTTTGGTTGCTTGGTCGCTGTGTGGCTCACTTTGGGCTGTGGTGGGATAATTGTTATATGCCTCCTAGGCGGTTCTTTTGAAACTTTAGGCTTATGAGGAGCTGCGCTTGGCACAGGATCCGCAATAGGGCCTTTGCTACGAGTAGCAACATTTACGGTAGAGGGAGAGCTTTCTATGGGATCCTCTTCTGCTGATTCTGTCATAGGTACCCAATACCATAGCACCATAGTAGTGTCCGGGGTTGGTTCCTCTAACTCAGGGCTTGATTCCTCTGGAGAATCATCTTGGTATGGGATCTGTGAATCTAGCATTTGGTTCATGACTAAGCTCATGGAATTAATCCATTTCGGGAAGCTCTTTTCCGAATGTGGTTCTTGATGAAAAGTGCAGAAATTTTCCATCCCGATTTCATTCAAGTTTAAGACAGGAGAAGTATTCATTGGTAAATGAGTTTGATCACCGTCTTCCCTTCTTTTATAAAATGGCTTGAAAGGTTTCTTAGATGTGCTAGCAGCCTTATCTTTCTCGAGATCTACAATCTTATTAGATAATTTCTACATCATCTTAACTACATTTTCCATGTCTCTAGATGGCTCTTCTTTACCTCTAGTGAGCAGCAAAGGTTTTTTGCTAGTTGTTGGTTTTGGCTCTGCATCTAAGGCATGTTTAGCAATGATATCAGCTTCTTCTTCTACCTTTCTAGCTTCCTCAAAGTTCTCTATCAAGGTAATTTTCCTAGATCTATTTACGAACATTGCGATGGGTCCTTCAAGAGCGGTTGTATAGTATTCAATCAGAGATTCCTCTGCTGGTTTATTAGCTTCACCGAAATTATTTAACAGCGTTGTGAATCTTTGATTGAAATCTTGAACCTTTTCTTTCTTTTCCATTCTCATGGATAAGAGTTCTTTCATAAGTGTTGCCACAGTTTTTTGGTTTCCGTATTTCTTTAAAAAACATTTTTCGAATTCATCCCAACTAGAGATCGAGCTGGGTTGGAGGCTAAAGTACCAGGATGATACTTTTGGCTCGAATGTATATGGAAACATCCTGCAAACTACGTCTTCATGTTGTACGTTCAAAAGGTTCAGAGCTAAGTAAAAACTCTTGAGATGGTCTTCCGTCGAAATGGATTTCCTTGGATCGAACATTGGCAAGACCTATTCTGGGTTTTTTGGAAGATTATGGAATGGTCCAGCTAGTTTCAATGGCCCCCTTTCTCTCCAAGCAGGTACGGCCATGTTTGGAGGTGGAGAACCTGGCGGAGAATTGTACGGTGAATTTTGGGGAGTACTCTTTGGAGTAATTAGTTCTTCAAGGTTTTCTTGGTCTGAAATTTTTTCTAAGTTTTCAAGATCTACCTTGTTAAGAGTGTCTGAAATTTCTTCCAAAGTCAAATTCATAAGTTCTTCAAAACTTTGCACAAGAATCGAATCTCGGGTATATTGTGGCTCCTTTCTAGGGGTAGTTTTCTTAGGGAGGAAATTTACAGCATTTAAACCACCTAGATGCCTAACGTAGGATCTGGTATGTCTTCTCAAATCCTCTATCTCTGTAAAAGGGACAGTGTATAAAGCTTCCTGAGGCTCATGATCAGAAATGAGGCATTCTTGATTTAATAATTCAAGATATGGGCTGTTTGAAATTCTTTCTTTAAGCAGGATTTCAGTGTCATCTATGGTAGTGGGAGATTTTTCTCTATCAGCCATGCACTTTCAGGCCCTCCTTCTAGTGCCAAAAACTGTTGATGCCTCGGATATCATAGCATCAATCAGAAAGGGATTCTCCCCGATAGATGATCCCAATTAGATTGTCTACCGTTTGGTATAGGGAATCCGTCCGGTTAGCGGTTTAGGAAACCGTAGGTTTGGAGTTTAATTCCAATTATACCGGTTATGGCCCGATCCACCTTTCTTTTGAATTTTATGTTTTATAATGATGTGCAAGTGCCTAGTCTATATTTAATCTAAATGCAAAACTAAGACAGATCTATGTCTAAAACTGAAGTAAATCTACCTATCCTTGCAAGGAGCCAAATTAAAGCATGAGCAATGAACTGTAACAGATATCATAAAGAAAGAACAGATAACCATTAATTCTTACAGGTAAAGCTACAGCAAGATAAAAGATCTTAGAAGATAGCTTCTAATTTAATATAAAACACATTTATTGCTCATGAAACAGAGAAGCAAGATTATTTAATCTAGATGTGAAACTGAAAGAACCGATCTAAGTCTAAAAAAAACACATGAAATAAAGCTAATTGTCCCTGCAAGGAGCCAAATTAAAGCATGAGAAATGAACTGTAGGGATTATATTAAAGAAAGAAAAGATAGCCATTTAATCTGAAAGAGAACTCTACAACAACGATAAAGATATCAGCAGATAGCTCCTGATTTAATATGAAACACATTCATTGCTCAAAGAATAGAGAAAATTGTTTGCACAGAAAAGAGCAAAAATCGTTGTTACAAAGAAATAATTCATACAGTAAGAATGATCTCACATTAAAGTATGGAAGCCACAAGAATAATCCAATACACAACCATTCTTTATTCCCATGCAAAACGTCCTCTCCAGGCTTTCATTAGAAAATTCGATTTTCTTAGAACCAATACAAGATAGTTCGTACAGGTTTGAAAATGATTCCCCTGCCAAAAGTCTCGTCTAATCCTTCTAACTTCTATTTATAGTTACAAAATTGCCCTTTGGGTTGCCACCTGGCCTCTTCCACTGGTCACCTACAGGAATTTCTTCTATAATAGACAATAATGTGACTACTTCTTTTACAAAAATATTTAAAAAAAGAAAAAGAAAATGGACAACTGTCCCATAGCTCACGCTTTATACATTTGAGAGCTTAAAAATACAACATATCAGAAATAATGCCCTGAAATCAGCGATTTCACTCTTGTGCGTGAGCTTTTGCTGGAAGAGGATCACCCAAATCAACTGATGCTGTTGGTGTTGCCTTAGGAGAGGCACTTGAACTCATTGTTGCTGCTGCTTCTACTTGGGAAGAAGGGATTGAGCTCGCTGGAATTTTTGCCACTGCTGGGGAAGAGGGAATCGAGCTCACTGTTGCTGTTGGAATGGCTGCTGGAATGGCTGTCCCTTATGACTATGTTTGCGGGAGCAGGGAGCAATATTTTCTATCAAGTCACATTTTTTCTAAGCTCTGCTCCGATGTGTTGAACTTCTGCTACTGCAGCTTGATGCACTTCTTTAAGCAAGTGGCTATGGACTGATGACATTCCAATATAATGTCAGAAGTCGTCAATTGCTAGGACATCAATTTTCTTAATATATTCAGTTTGGATGCCTAGTTCTTCCTTTAGTTCAGCCAAGCGTTGTTCCTCACCCGCGAAATCATCGAGGGATTGCAGGAAATTCAATTTGCACCTGTCATGCACTCCCTGGATCCTTTGATACAGACCATTGATCCTATCCCTTGTTCCTTGCACACTGGCTATTAGCTTACTGCCACAGTTTCTGCAGAGCCTTGACACGGGTATGCATGGCTTTGAGCCTATGGCCCTCTGCATTAATTTCTTTTAACCTGACAACCATGGCCTTGAGCTTGCAAACTTCATTAGTGATTAGCTCCTGAGTGTCATGAATTTGCTTCAGGATGCTGCAGGACAGCTCATGGAAGGGAGACATGTCCATTGTTCTGCCCTCAGGCTGCTCTAATTGCTCAGCTAATGCCAGCTTGTCTATTTCAAGCTGGGACACTCTGGCTACTGCATCATTCTTTTCTGCTTCCTCAATCATCATCAGGACTGATAGCTGCTCCTTCTCTTCCTCTAACCGGTTATATTTATCTGACAGCTCTTTATGCTCGGCATATAGGCAATTATACTTGTTCACCACAAGATCTCTGTAGGCTTGCTCATTAGCCACAGTCTGTTGTAGCGTACGAGCTCTCCTTTTTGTCAATTCATTTTCTCTAACTATAACACCTACATTGTCCAGTGATGATTTTGCTGTTTCTACAACTGCGGATGCCATAGCGAAGGGATATTTATCTGTATTCCGCATTACAGTGACCTGCCGGTGGGTAATGATATCCTCCTGGAAGAGTCTTTTGATCCTCTCTTCCGATTTAAGGACCATTGCTTTTCTTTTCTTATCATACACAAATTCATTCCACCTGGACACCGTATGTTTTCCTGATGGAGTGTACGAGACAATTGGGAGGTCCATAATGTATATTTCTTCTTCGGCTGGTGGGGTCCGGACCCCCTGAGATGGATCTGTTCCCACATTTTGGGTACCAGAGCCACCTGCTTGAGGTGTGTCTATTTCCACGTCTTGGACACTGGATCCACTTGCTTGGGCATCTTTTCCTGCTTTCAGCTCTTCTTCCGTTTTCCTTCCTATCTCAGCTTGTTCAGCTTGCAGCTGATCTTCATTCTATTTCCGTTTCCTTTCCTCCTCAACCTCTTTCTGCTATTGGGCTTCCTCGGCCTCTTTCTACAATCTTTCATTTTCAGCATCTTGTTGGATTCTTGCCACATCAGCTTCCTGCTGCAACGTGGCTTCCTCTGCCTCTCGCTGCAATCTGGCTTCCTCAGCCTCCTGTAGTAACCTTGCTTCCTCTCTTAATCTGAGCTCTTCCTGAGCTCGGGCATCATCAGCTTCTTTATCCTTCTGGTGGCTGGTCTTCTGGACCTTGGTTGAGCTAGAGCTTGCTCCAGTGCCTTGGCGACAGATCCGTAGCTCATTCATGTTGCTGATGCCTCTAAATGCCTCTTCCTAGGCATCGGGATAGTGAGAGTTCTCAAAATGAGCATAGATTTCCTTACAGTGCTCGGCCACTTTTCCCTTCCTGTCATTCCTGTGGAAAATTACCTCACCAAAGTGGAAGGATTTCAACTCCTGAACAAACTCTTCGGCTGAGGAAACCCTCGAGAACTTGTAAGCTCCTATGCAGAAAGGTAGAGGGGGAAAGGAAGCCTTATGCTGTTTGTGGATCATTACTCCAATTCCATCCAGGAATATTTGTCTCACTGCTTCCTTAAGGACCACATAATATGTAGCGTATCTTGGAAAAATATATGGAGCTTTAGGTCCTCCAAACATTCTAAGATAGGTGCCTTGCTCTGAGAAATACAAATCTCCCTAATTTTCAAGGACTTCCATGGCATTCTCTGACAGGTAGTTGGGCTCTTCCTTGAATAGCTGCTCATATAGGGGCATGATGAACCCCTCACAGATGAGCTTATAGCTGGGTTTGTAATTCTGAGCCCACAACATCTTGAAAGCGGTATAGACCGGGGTGGTGGCCGTATCCCATGTGGAGCCCAATTTGGGAAAATCCACCTTGGCCAAAACACAATCAATCAGATATGAGGACATGAAAAATTATGCCTTCTTCAAGGCTAGTCCTTCTCTTGCGACAACTATCATTGAGGCCAAAATATCTGACAGGAGAGTGGCCCAGTCAAACAAAGTTCCTTTAAATGCCACGAAGTGGATGATAGGGACCCACTGAATCTTGTACATGGTGCCATCTGGCATGCCGAAGAATCTGCACAACATCAAGGCGATCAATCTGAAAGGAGGTCTCAGATTCTGGACGTCATATTCGTCATTTCCTTTCTTTCTCAAATGCTTGCCTGCGACCAATAGCTTTTTGGCCATCTCAACGTTGTTCATCTGGCCCAGCCATTCATCAGTCAGAGATTGCCGGGCGTGGGGAAATTTGTAGGCCACGGCCAGGTGTGCTGGGTGAAACGAGGCAATGGCTGTCTTCCTGCTGTCATGAATTACTCTCCCTTCCGCATCGGCATGTTGGAGTATCCACCTGATTACTTCAGAACATGGGAACATTTCAGGGTGGGTAGCAGCTCTAGTTATGCCTAAGGCTTTGATATTTAGATAAATCTTCCCCTCTTCTAGCAACATGTCCGGGATATCTTGGTCTCGGATCATTCTGTAGATATCACCCCATCGAATTTCAGGAGGAACACCGGTGGTGCACCTAGTATCCTGGAGTGTGGTTTCAGTTTTAAGTGGTGCAGGCTGTTTTTCTGTCATCTTAGCCTTCTTCCTACTACCTTTTGGCATTTTGACTTATCCCTGATAACAACCAAATGCAAGTCATTATAAAATTGAGCAACATACTGTGATATTTTAACAGAGAGCATCACCATTTTAACATGTCAATGAGATAAATTCAATGTGAAGCTGTATGTTAGGAAGCAAAAACACCATTTCAAATAAGAAATCTAGATTTTAAACATCCTAATTCGTTTAAAGGGGCAAGGTTCGGAATGCTCTCGAAAGGCTAGGTGTGTTGCGGAAGCAACTTTCTTTCGGCCCAGCTGCCAGGGGAGAAGGTGCCCTTCATTCTAGTTAAAAGGTAGATCGTCGGTTAGCTGGGGTTGATAAAAAGCTAAGCCAGAGATGGCTCTCCGCGCTGATGAATAGGCGAGGGGCTCGACCGGTCGTCGGGGTTTATTTATCGCATTTTGACGTGAAGTTCCATGGCCATGCTTAGGATTTAAACAGGGGTAGCGGCTGGCTGGGACTAAGGTTTATGAAAAATTTCGGGTGGTTATAGGTTTTTCTTACAGCTGGGGACATGAAAAGTTATGGGGATTCGGTGGTTTTTTTAAAATAACGAAGTACGCGGCCCCGGGAGGAATTTGGAAAAATCTATCCGTCCAAATTGACGGTCTTTACCCACTATGCAAACGTTTTGCAATTCCTCTATTTTTCATGACGGGAAATATGCAATTTAGACCATTTGACGGGCAAAATAGCCCATGACGGGCATTTTTCCCGTCAAAATCCAACCAATTCCTATCGTCTTAGAAAATAAGAACACCCAAAGGTAACCTGACGCGTGGGAGACAAAATTTAAATGGTTAGAATCCTACCTGGAAATGACGAAGATAATCGAATGAGGTGTACGAGTACGTGGGCGAGCAAGTTAGAGTGGTTGCGCGGTGTTCCACGTGGTTTACCAATCGAAAAATAACGATATGTTTGGCCCGAACCCCCACTGTCTATTTAAATGAGCTGGCATGTGCGGGGTTTTAATACAGTGGGTGGCGCATTAAAATGAGGCTTTAATACTGGTACGTTGGCATCAAATCAAGCCATCTCGATTTGCGTGCTTGACCGCCACTAGCGAGACCGATTTGTGAATTCCCTTTGCCATTAAGGGAATACATACCGAAAGCTTCCACGTCGTGGGAAAGGGAAATCAAAACGTTCCGCAAATTTCCACCATTTCGGGGGAGAATGGCGAATGACTCCCGCAAAAGGCTTCCACGTCGCGAAAGGGAAATCCAAACGTTCTGCAAAGCTCAAATCTTTCGGAAGGATAACGCGGAAGCTTCCGCTGTTTCGGGAGGAATGAGCGAATTATCTTGGTGGGAAACTTTCAAAACGTTTTCTAAGTCCTCATGTGGCTTCGGAAAGATATGGTGAAGGCTCCCGCAAAAAGACTTCCGCAATCACGGAAGGAAAACCCGAACGGTTGCGCAAAGTTATCTTAGTGAGGCTTCGGGATGAAAACGCGAAGGTTTCTGCAGTTGCGGGAGGCTCGGGTGAATGGCCTCTGCAACTCTCGGGTGGAAAAGTCCAAAGGATTCCGCAAATTTCAAAGAAAAAACTTCTAAGTTCTTTTCAAAGTTTCGGGGAGATTTGGCGAATGGCGCCCGTCGTTTCGGGAGGAAAACTCGAGTGCCTCCGCAACTTTCCCATAACAATTTCGAAGACCTTTTCGAGAGGCTTATGTCATTGGCTTCCGCAACCGCGGGAGGATAGCCCGAAAGACTCCGCAATGTCGGGAGACAAAGCTGAATGGTTTCGCGGAGCTTCCTTGGAACGTTCCGCAAACTTTCAAAAAATTCTAAGTCCTTTTCGGAAAACTTATGCTAAATGGCTTCCGCCATTTCGGGAGGAGAACCCGAATCCCTCCGCGTTTGCGGAAGGTTTTGACGAATAACTCCGTCGTTTCGGAAAGAATTGTCCAATGGCTTCCGCAACTTTCCAACGAAATTTTCTAACTCTTTTTTCGGGAGGTTGATGCGAAAGGTTCCCGCCGTTTCGGGTGGAAAAAGTTGAGTACTTCCGCAACTACGAGGGCTTTATAAAATCGTTCTGCGATTTCCAGGAAGACTTCATAAAAATATTTCTGTTGAGAAATAAGATTTTTCTGGCAGACTTGGAGTGGTTCATGGCAAGATTTTTTTTTTTGTTGTTGTTGAAAAACAAAGTTAACAACTGGGGATGGCTTCTTAAGGCATCCTTTCTCAAAAAATGAAAGGAGGGGCCCCAATATGTACAAAATTTTTGGGGGGGATGTTGCTGCAACAACACGGCCTTAAGCAGTTTCTCCACCTCTTCCTTGATCGTGGTTTCCTTCCTAGGGTTCATAGCATAAAGGTGTTGTCAAACCGGTTGAGCGTTTGGATACGTTCTAATATCGTGTTCAACAATGCTGGGGTCTATTCCTGGCATCTCCTCATATGACCAGGTGAAAGCTTCCCAGAGTTCTTTAAAAATATTGGTGTAAATGAGAACCTCTTCAGGAGAGAAATCATCAGCGATGTGAACATTTTCAATCTTTCCAGGGGTTCAATAAATGTTGATTGAGATAGTAGGGGAAATATTGTCCATATTCCCCTCCGTGTAAATCTCATGTGTGCCCAAAAGAGCGACAGGGTGACCAACTATCTCGGCAAGAGTTGTCCTAAACTCTTCTTGCTCGACGAGATTGAGGTTGGGAAGAAAACAAGAGCGATGATGCATGTCCTCCCAAGGTCTCTCACTACCACACATAGACTCGATAATGGCTTCATCCTAAGTTAAAATATCATCAAGGCAATCATGCGAACAAGACAAGTTGGCTGCCCAAACTGGCAAAATAATGGGATCTTCTTCTTCTGTCTGGGAAGAGGAGAAATCTGGCTCTATCGTGGCTGTTGAATGTCTTGATAAGCAAGCTCAGGAGTAGATAGTGGCATAGTCATCCCAACATGTGCAATGTCTCCAGACGTGGGACTCGTGGACGGTAAGGTCCATGGATCATAAAAATACAAGGTCCAAAATGGTACATTACTTAATGGAGGAGACGCATTGTTGAAAATGGTTCCAATAAAATTAATGGGTGAAGGGAAATCAAAATATCCCATCATTGAAGGGTACAATCCAACGCCCATGTTCCTAGTTGCCGACTGAGAATCAACAACTTGAGGGACCACTGAACCCGTGGATGTTGTGGAATAAGAACTAACGGAATCCAGTTGATTGGTGGTCACAATGTTTCCTTCGTGTGGAAAGAAAATAACTCTGAACACAGTAGATGCGACAAATTTCATAGTGTACATCCAATTCCTACCCAGTAGAAGGTTGTTGTCAATGGGCACATCAACCACCTCGACTTCAATACGCATGGGTTTCCCACCCAAGTGGACAACAAGGAAAGGGATAATCCCATGTAGCTTAAATGATCGACTGTCAAATGCAGTGAGCATGGTCATAGACTTGGCTAAGGGAGGAGATCGAAGAGCTTTCCAACAAGATAAAGAAATTACTGATGCAGAAGCACATTTGTCAACCACCGTTCTCTTGACGAAATTCTGAAGCACTCCACATGGATTTGAAAATCCACATGGAAAGGTAAGCAAGGTTGGACGTTAGTAGTATCAAACTTGATAATGCTAGGAATCCCCCCATCTTGAACTCCTAAAGTAGATAAAAGGGTGTGCCATTGTGACGGGCATGCCTGTAAACCTCAAGAACCGACATGCCACACAGAGTTTGGACCACATATTCTGAAATGGAGTAGTTCTCGATGGTTCAAGCATTGGGATTATGCGTAGAGCAATTAAGAACACCTTTCAGTATCTGCGGCATAGTAGAGGGCTTCTCGATATGCAAGGATGTATCAGGAGGAGGGGGAGGCTCATTCCCCATATTCAGTTGTGGTGCACCATAATCGCGTTGACGAGGAGTAACACTAACATCTGATTGGACCATATTCACGCATCCATAGCCACTAGTATTGGAAGACGTTGTACTCTCATTAGGTCCATAACCAGTAGTGGGAGCATGCGAAGACATGTTTTGATGATGTGTAAGCGGATCATTCAACACAGCTGGGGTCTATACAAGATGCTTCGATGCCTCCTCAATTCGAGGACACAGGTGAGTAAGGTGATCTTCCCCACAAAGCTTGCAAGGTAATTTCACTTTACGCCTAGTTTTAAGGTCCCCACTAACATTTTTGCCACCCCGATGAGGGTTGGCATTTTCTTTCCATGGATAATTGAGATTACTACCATTGTTCCCATTTTTTCCACTGTTTCTATTATTTATCCCCTTCTTCTTACCACCAGGTTGTTGGTTACCCAATGGGTTCGTCGATTGCACAGAATGTACATCGGATGGGATAATGTCATACAAAATGTTAGACTGAGAATATAGCAAATCTAACTGTTGTACTTTTAAGATGGATTTTTCCTCAATCGTAATGTTGGACATCGAACCATCATTAGCAATATATGGAAGTAAGGACTTGAGAAACCATTCAAACAGAAACTCTGGAGGAATGTTGGCTTTCACTAACCTCTTTCGTCGACGCCACTCTTGAACGTGGTCAAAAATATGCGTGGCCTTATTCTGGCAGAAGGTGGACAAAATTTTAGTACTAGTATCGTAACGAACTGGCAACTGAAAATGATCCAAGAAAACCAAATCTATCTCATTGAAACCCCTATAAGTTCCCCCAGGAAACTCGACATACCATTTCGCGGCTGCCCCCGTGAGGGTGCATTGAAATAGTCTCAGATAAACTGAATCATGATTCAACGAGTTGGATGAGCACCAAAGGTGAAAGGTTGTGACGTGGTCCCCAGGA
This sequence comes from Larix kaempferi, assembly GCA_027924585.1. NCBI lineage: Eukaryota > Viridiplantae > Streptophyta > Pinopsida > Pinales > Pinaceae > Larix > Larix kaempferi. Next base: position 1,561,952 of record BSBM01000807.1, read on the forward strand.
TCCTCACCACTCTTCCCATCAAACTTTGGAATGTCCGAAGGGAGCTTGGTAGGTACCAGAGGCCAATTAGGATCAAGACACATCAGATCATTCGTGAGCTTCGAAAGATCCGGAAGATTCGGCCAAGCGAGGAACATAAGTTGCGGTTGGAAAGCTTGATTATGAGCTCCCATAAAAGGTTTAGTATATGAACCAGAAGGATAAGATGGACCATAAGCTTGACCATGACCATTATAATGTTGATTATATGGACATGATTGGCCATAATCTTGACCATGGCCATAAGGTTGATAACGTCCCCCAACCTGACCCGTGTGAGGGTAAGCAGGTATATGAGTATTCTGAGCACCATACTAAGGTGGGTTATACTGAGGTGGAGTGTACTAATGGCCAACACCGACTGTATTGTAGTAAGGGTTACCACCATAATTATGGGGCATATAAGTGTTCCTTGTAGTGGTAACCGTGTTGTAATGACCATAGTGATGAGGTATGTTCCCGCCCCCTACATAGGCATTATTAGTAGTGTGAGCATTCGTGTGGTGACCGTGAGTATGAGGTATATTTCCAACCCCAACATTGGTGTTACTAGTAGCAGGAACGATGGTGTTATGACCATAAGTATGAGATACATTCCCACCTCCTACATTAGCATTACTAGTAACGCGAGCAGTTGAAAAAGTATATGGTATGTTTCCACCCACAGTGTTAGGAGGATTGTTAACATAAGCAAAAGTGGTCTTGGGTTGCCGTGTATGGGCATGTGTATTATGTGGTGGACGAGTCATGGTGGGAACATTATTACTATTAGGATGGGTAGTCCTAGGAGGCGGCCTTCTTCCAACATTAGCATTTTTAGGAGGAATGTGACCGGTCCCCATACTATGTGTGTGAGTGGAAAAAGTAGTGCCCCCAGTGAGGGGATTGCCCCAGTGGGTGAAATGCTTCTAACACCATGACTAGTGCTAGCTTGAATACCATATCTAGTAGATGGATGAACTGTATCATAACCAGGCATACCAAAAGAGAATGGGTTAACGTTGGCCATAGTATCATGGTCAACATGAGAATCTAGCATCCCGTATAAATAATTATGTGGATATGAAGAATCGAATGGGTTGTCCTTAGGTGGATCCGGACCAAACAAACCAGGTTGGGTCTCAGGTGGATTTGGACCAAACAGACTAGTTTGGGTCTCGGGTGGATCACCTCCCCACGCCTCACGAGGAGTAGGGATGTCAGGAGTGTGTTCGAATCTACCCGATGGAGGCGTAGGGATTTCTCTTGTGCCATATTGTGTAGTCATGATGTCGACTATATATGTTTTGTAAGAATTTGAAGACTCGGAGGGGGCCGTTCAGTATCCCCTATCAACGCGACGTGTAAGCTCGGCGATCGGTAAACCAGCCAACCGACAAGATCGGAGGAGAGCAGGACTTCATGCCACGATATCTCTGAAAAGACTATAAAATCAAAACGTCTCCTATCGGCCAAACTATCGATCAAAAACAGAAAATCAAGAGCACACTCCTAGAGAAACGTACATCCAAATGCACACAAACAGAACTGGCTTAAGGAGCTCCCGACACTATATCCAGTATGTCTCTCCTAGGAGAGGCTTGAGACTCCCAAACTATAGCCGGAGGTAACATAATCTGTTACAAGGGTTCCCAAACTTCACTGCGTGCACAGGGTCAAATCCCTATACAACAGGAAACTGTGTTGTCCTACCCCTATCTGACTCAAGATACAAATAGTATAACCACTTCAAGCACCCTATGCAGTACTTAGGTAAGGAAACTAAGGTCACCAAAATATAAACAATGATTAGGCAGACAGTCGCAGGTGGGATCCGTCATATGGTAAAGGTAGCTAAGCCCGAAACTCAAGAGGTGCATATCCCTCAAGATCCCACGTACACGAACAAATTCTGGAAATATCTCCCACATTCAGCTAGTATTGTAGGAATATCTCTGCAACCAACCTCCCGTGACCTCGTGCTTAAATTTGGTCTGAGTAGAGCTTCCTGAGAATGTTGATGTATACGATGGAATTCACCACTCCCTGGTCAGACACATAATGTTGGTCTAATAGTCTTGGATTGTTAACTCACTATGATCTATTCCAAGACTCTAAACCTAAGCTAGTTGGTGCACCCTATAAAATAAAAATTGTTTCTAATCAATTTTAAGATTAAGCATTGATTTTAGGCGGCTGTGATTACTCAAAGGATATGGTCGTGAAACTGATGATGTATATGACTCAATAGTATGCACAATCGTCAAACTCTAGACTCGTCTACTCAATGAAAACAATGCCATTAGAATGACAAGCAAATCCAATGGTTTCGAATTAAAATGCAACTCATTTAAATTTCCATTTCACAAGCAAATCCTGAATGAAGGCACAAGCACTCGAACGCAAGATGCAATACAGAAAGTAATTTATTTTTTTTGTATTTTCGCTTATAAATGAAAAGGAAAATGCAAAACAATATTTTTGTATTTTTCAATATAATGAAATGAAAAATGCAAGCGAAATCTACCTATTTGGTTATACGGATGCAGAGAAGATCACTAAGACAACCCAGCACACCCCAAACAATGAGACTCAGCCAATGAAATGAGCTAGAAAATACAAAAATGTGATAAACTAATAAGACTCAAATCAAAGAGAAAAGAGGAGTTCTGGTCACGAACAAGGCATGGAACAGTCAGGAACAAGGCCAAAGAAGACTCAGGAACACTCACAATCCACCCAACAACAACCAAAGGTCATAAACCAATCACCCTCGGAATTATACATTATTGTCGAAGGAAAACCTACAGGTACCCGCAGGCTACAGTGCAAACAGACGCGGGTAGATGCGGGAAGAACTAGGCTCACCCGCGTACAGGGAAAAGAAAATGAATAATTAAAGAACCCAATGACCCAAAAAAACTTGTTTGTGATGCACCTGCAACAATTAATTAATAAGAATATGTGAAATAGCAGAAATAATAGAACAAAATCACTTTTATATTGATCACGGGCCACTTCGAGGGGGCAACCTCCTTTGAGCAAGCTCAATACAATTAACTTCACGGTGCCTTCAATGACCTCAACACACACTTATATACTAAGTCTATGCCCAATACCATGAGTAAAAACCATGGGACATATAATACTACGGGACGACTTACAAAGCATATGCGTCCAATACTATGGGCTAATATAAACTATGGATCAACAAATACTACGGGACGACTTACAAAGCATATGCGTCCAACAACAATATACTAACATAGTAAAGAGAAGGGTTTACATAGGTTCCTAACATTGTTTTCTGTAGTGTATCCTAACGGCCAATTAATGACATAGAGACTCGACAAACAACAACTCTAAATAAGGGCTAATGCCTAAAAATCCCAAAAAATGGATGTTGTCCCTAGCGGAGCCGCGATTTCTGTTATTGGAGAAAACTTCCTATGGCTTGGGGTAGACCAAAACATACATCTAACTACCATAAAATGACTCAATACCTAATGCAATGATATATAATTGACAATGCTAAGATAATGGAGAATATAACAAACCTTGATCCAAACGTTCGTTGTAGATCCCCGTTGAAGCTTTCAATCCCTGCACTTGAACCTGCAAATTAGTTTTGACAGCCAATATACATCAAGTACATATAATATATGAAAGACATTAACATCATCAATAATAATGGTCCATGATATCATAAGTCAATGCAACCCAATGTAATGTAAACAACATTCACAATCATTAATGGATGAGAATATGAGTATTTCTATTAATAAATAATAAGAAGTAGAATGTGATACGACCTCTTGTCGGCAACCAATCTGAACCGTGAACTAGGTCAATCCACTTGTGCCTATCCCTGCACTTGAACCTGCAAATTAGTTTTGACAGCCAATATACATCAAGTACATATAATATATGAAAGACATTAACATCATCAATAATAATGGTCCATGATATCATAAGTCAATGCAACCCAATGTAATGTAAACAACATTCACAATCATTAATGGATGAGAATATGAGTATTTCTATTAATAAATAATAAGAAGTAGAATGTGATACGACCTCTTGTCGGCAACCAATCTGAACCGTGAACTAGGTCAATCCACTTGTGCCTCCACCACTTCAATCCTCCATGAATGGAAAACTCAAACTATGAAAGGATTTTGAAAGGTGAACATAAGAAGTTCACAACAACAAGGATCAATGAGTGTAGACTCAAGATGCGGAAAAAATCCACTAGAGTTATCTTGCTCTCTCTTTCTCCTCCCTTCCATATGCCATAAGCGCTCAATATATAACCTTCCAAAGGTAAGTGAAAGGACACATCGAGGCATTACGGGGAAAATGGAGGGCCAAAGGTCACCCTATGACCGCATTTTGGGAGTAAAAAGTAATTTACTAGTGATTTTTACCATTTTGCTTGTCATCCGCGAGCTATAGTGGAACATCTCACAGGTGCACTGGCTAAAATGTAACAACAAGCGTACATGAATAAAAATAGGGAAAAAGTGTGTTCTGAAGGACATAAAGTGCCTCTGAGTTAGTGAAATGGATCCTGAAGGCCAAAGAGTGATGATACTCACAAGGTGGAAGATTACATTGTAACACAGACCTTAAATCTATTTTAGAAAAGATCGTTTCCCCTTGGAACTGATCGAATAGATCGTCTATCCAGGGTAAAGGATATCTATTTTTAATAGTCATTTTATTTAACTGCCGATAATATATACATAACCTTAAGGTTCCATATTTATTCTTTATGAATAGGACCGGTGCTCCCCAAGGGGAAACACTAGGTCAAATGTACTTCTTGTCGCTTAATTCTTGTAACTGTGATTGAAGCTCTGTGAGTTCTATAACATTCATTCGATACAGAGCTTTTGATACAGTTAATGCTCCTGGTATTAATTCAATTGTAAATTCTATGTATCTTTTCGGAGGTAGTCCAGGGACTTCTTCCAAAAGATGTCTTTAAAATATTTTAAGATAGGTATATCATCCATTAGATAAACATAAAAAAATTTACACCCATTACGTACAGATCTTTTCATTATCTTGGATAGAATATTCAAAACAACTTAAGATTCACCTTCGATGATGAGTTGAGAGTGATCATGAGAAATAGCCGCTTGGATGCCCTGGATGAGGGCCCATAATTCTGTCGCATTGTTGGAATCAAAACCAATAGATCCCGCAATAATATGGAAAATTATTCTTTGGTCATTTCTGAACACCACTCTGAATCCAGACGGACTAGGATTCCCTTTGGAAGCCCCATCAAAGTTCAACTTGAAAAATCCAGAAGGGGACAACTTCCATTTGGAGGGGGCTTCGCAAGCATGGAGATCTAAATGTAAAAAAAATGGTATTTTCAAGGGGGGAACAAAACCATTTCCTTAAGGTATGTTCTTCCTCCACCGATCATTTTGGATCATTTGATTCCCACTTTTCAATTTTGATGATTTCAAGAATTGAGTCTTTGATCTTATTCCATATGACATGGACATCCTACTAGTGAGGTTGAAAAATTATTATATTGTGTTCCTTCCAAATGTGCCACAGTGACAATCCTGCGAGAAGCTGCAAGATACGGTTCATGACATGGTTTTTAAAGGTAGATGATATCTAGTTTGAAAGAGTTGAGAGAATATTGTCTCTGTAGTGATTTGAAGTTCATATAACTTCAACAAACATATCCCATATTTGATAACTATAGGTGCAATGGTTTAAGAGGTGTTCCATGGATTCCTCTGAGTCGTGGCATAGATGGTAGAATGAAGGTCCAATGAAACCGCGCTTACAAATATTGTCCCATGTAAGAATCCTATTGTGATCATCCAGCCAAAGAAATGTGCTTACCTTCGGCCATAAATTCCATCCCCATATATGCCTCCACAAATTGTCTTTTGCCAGTAGGTGAAATCGAGCTTGCAGAAAGTACGTTTATTTGGTAGAAAAGGTAGCAAAGGGGAGATCCACCCCAAATAAGTATATCTAGTCCCTATTTGATTCTAATATTTCGAGTGACCAAAGTATCGTTCCAAACCGAGAGATTAGTATCCCCTGAAATGGATAGTTCTTCGTGCATGGTTTTCCAAGTTCTCTAGATATTGGGACTGCTTTTCTCACTCCAAAGTTTGTTCACCACAAAAATGACATCAAGAGGGATATTAGACATGAGGGTGTTGAGTTTGGGATGTAGCATGAGAAGGAGAAACTGTTTCTAGGATATTTACCAGAAGAAAGCCGCCTCACTGGTAAGATTCAATATGCTAAGATAGATAACATCAGTATTCAATTCAATTTCACAACAATAGCATATACAGGGTCTTACTAAGAGAATAAAACGCACAAAATAAACACAATAGACACAAATATATCCTGGGAAACCCTCTAGGGGAAGAAAACCTAGCAAAATTTCCTCAATATAGATGATCAAAAGTACAAAGACAAAACCCCAAACAAGTGCTCCCTCTCCTTGTTGATCTCTCTCTCTCTCTCTCTCTCTCTCGCTCTCCTATGCGAATTACACAAGTGATTGTGTGTGTGAATGAATGAATAAATGAGAGATCCTAGTTGTTTATTTATACATTCAATTCTACTTTAATTTTACAACTTAACATCTCGGCCTCAACTAAATTTACCACTCAACTAATGCGGACTAGGTCGACTCCTCTAGGGGACCTAAAAACCCCATTACATTTGAGTCTAAGGGGATCTATTTCCCCGACTTACAAGGGAGTATTTACCTCAATGACTTTACATGAACAAATGTAATAATAACATCCCGACAGAGGAATAAAACATCTCTGAATAAATTACAATAATAAAATACAATAGAATATTCTTCGATGTTTCAATATTTCAAAACTCCCCCTTAACGAGAAGGGTATTCTACTGACAACAACAACATCAACTGTAGGAGAAAGGAGAGAGAGCGTCATCAACAACATCAAGGTGATACATCTATAAATCATCATAATTTTTCTTCAACAACATCAGAAACTAGAACATTTACTGGAACATCTTCAACATCTTTAGTAATGGAGCATTGTTACAACATAATGTTCCACCTTGTGAGTATTAGCACTCTTTGGCCATCAGGATCCACTTTACTGAATCAGATGTACCTTATGTCCTCCAGACACACATTTTTTCATATTTTTCTCCTTATACACTAGCTGTATCACTTCGGTGGGCGTATCCGTGAGTTGCACCGCTATAACCCGCAAGTAGCATGTAAAATGGTAAAAATCACTCATTAATTACTTCTTACTCCCAAAAAGCGGTCTTAGGGTGACCTTTGGCCCTACATTTTCCCAGTAACACCTTGGTGTGTCCTTTCACTTACCTTTGGAAGGCTATATATTGAGCACTTATGGCATATGGAAGTGAGGAGAAAGAGAAAGCAAGAGAACTCTAGTGGATTTTTGCCTTATCTTGAGTCTACACTCATTGATCCTAGTTGTTGTGAACCTCTTATGTTCACCTTCCAAACTCCTTCCATAGTTTGAGTTTGCCTTTCATGGAGGATTGAAGTGGTGGAGGTGCGAGTGGATTGAACTAGTTCTTGGTTCAAATTGGTTTCCGGCAAGAGGTCGTATCACATTGTACATCTTGTTATTTATTAATAGAAATACTCATATTCTCGTCCACTAATGTTGTGAATATTGTTTATCTTACATTGGGTTGCATTTGCTTATGATATTATGGACCATTTCTATTGATGATGTTAATATCTTTCATATATTATATGTGCTTGTTGTTTATTGGTTGTCAAGACTAATTTGCAGGTTCAAGTGCATTGGTTGAAAGCTTCAACGGGGATCTACATCAAATGTTGGATCAAGGTTGGTTATTTTCTCCGTCATCCTCGCATTGTCAATTATATAGCAATGCATTAAGAATTGAGTCTATTTATGGTAGTCAGCTGTCTGTTGTGGTCTACCCCAAGCCATAGGAAGTTTTCTCCAATAACAGAAATGGAGACTCCGCTGGGGGGAACATCCATTTTTGGGGATTTTTAGGCATTAGTCCATATTTAGAGTTGTTGTGTGTCGAATCTCTATGTCACTCATTGGCCGCTAGGATACCCTATATAAAACTAGTTTTTTTCTGATCCACTGGACTCTTTTTTCTGCTCATTTGCTTTTCCCTGTAGGCAGGTGAGCCTTGTTCTGCCCGCGTCTACCCACCTTTGTATACACACTAGCCCGCAGGTACCTGCTGTTATTCCTTGGACAATAGTGTGTAACTCCGACTTTGATTGGTTTATGGCCTTGGGTTGTTGGTGGGTTGGTTCTAAGTGTTCCCGAGTCTTCTTTGGCCTTGTTCCTAACTGTTCCATGCCTTGTTTGTGACCGAAAGCTCTTCTTTCTCTTTGTTTTGAGTCTTGTTCTATTACCACCATTTTTGGTTTTTTAGCTCATTGCATTGGCTTAATATCATTGTTTGGGGTGTGTTGGATTGTCTGAGTGATTTGCTCTACATGTCTTTAGCCAGATAGGTAGATTTCGCTTGCATTTTTCATTACATTATATTGAAAAATACAAAAATATAGTTTTTCATTTTCCTTTTGCTTATAAGTGAAAATACAAAAAAAATATTTACTTTCATGTACTGCATTTTGCATCAGATTGCATGTGCTTTCATTATAGCATTTGCTTGAGCATTGAAAATATGAAACAGTTGCATTATTTATTTCGAAACCGTTGTATTGATTGTCATTCTAGTGCCATTGTTTTTATTGGATAGATGAGTCTAGGTTTTGTTTATGGTGCATACTATTGAGTCATATACATCACTAGTTTCACGACCATATCCTTGTAAAATTAGTCACAGTAGATCTAATGAACAAGTAAATCAATCACAACAAATAAACATAGAAAATATGGTGTAAAACTGTGTAAAACATGCACACTGCTCAATATCTCAATAAGGGTGAATAATTACAATACAATAATCTGACAATGTGAGTGAGCAATTCGAATTGACTAAGAAGGTCATTCGAATTACTAAATGGTGTAGCTTGACTCCAACTAGGAGTCCTCATCATCAATCAGTGGTGGTCATCAATGCACAAGAACCAGTCATCCAGGTGTCAAGCTGAGTCTAACTAAGTGTGTCATGTGTAACTGAAGTGTGTAGCACTAATATAGGGAAGGAGAATCAATGGAGGGTGCATGGGAGGCTTAACTGAAATCAGAACAAGTCATCTAGTCAATCTGGAGGTCCAACGGAGTGAAACAGTCAGTCAGGAGTGAAACTAGCCTCAAATCAAGGAGAATCGGAGCTAACTGAGTGTAACGGAAGTGGAACTCCAGTGGTAGGTGAAGAAGTGCGCCCTTCTCTGGAAGTAGGTGAGAAGTGGGTTCCTTCCTGACTAGGAGGGATAAAACTCTGATGTAAGTGGCTCCTGGGTGCTAGAATAAGGTCGGTAAGGTGCTGGAGGCATCACATGGTGACTGGGCTACATGCAAAATGCATGCAAACCCTAATTGCATGCAATGTCCTGAAAATGATGATGTGGATATCCGAACAAACCCCCTCAATCTAGACTATTATGTGTAAAAAAAAATAATGTAGGGCCCTGGTTACTAAGACCAAAGATCACCCCAATACAATAATAATCCAAACTAATAACAGTCAATAAACCGAGGAAATGGGGAAAACCTCATGGGAAAAATACCCCCCCTCAAAATAGACTGTAGCACACCAAAAGATTTAACCGCTCCAAAATCAAGTAGATATGTCTAGAGGTATCTTACTCTTGGGAGTAAATGGATCATGCTCGAAAAACATGTGCTTGAATTCTCTATCAGTGGATGCAAGCGAATGTGGAGACTTTATGAACTTGCTCTTCATACCAAAAATGGTGGGAACAAATCTGAAAATATGAGGATGATCCTGGAACTTGTGATTCGAACCAAGTGAGGTAGAAAAAGATCCAATAAGATCAAATAGATCTTGAAACTTGAACTTCTTATCAGTAGAAGTTAAATCAACTCCAAGAATAGATGAATGGTTTCTTGAGATATCCTTTGAACCAACAAGGGTGAGATCAAAACCAAAATCAGCAAAAAGTGCATGAGAATTGAACTCAAGCGAATGGTAGTGCTCTTCATCTTCATTAAAACTCTGAGAAACTTTACAAATGATAGAATACAAGTCTATAGGAGGCATGCAATCAAGGAGGGCAAATGCTTCTTGTTAAAACCCAAAAATTGCTCACTACCTCATATACCCCATTACATGACTCATTTCTCTATATTTCCTACCATATTTGCCTCCAAAACCTTAAAATCCCATTAAAAATCCTCCAAAAGGCCACAAAACTATTAAAAAATCCTCCAAAAGGCCAAAAAAACCCCTTTTTCCCCCAAAATAATCCAAAATTCCTCCAAAATAGAAAAAACCCTCTAAAAAGGGAATAAAAAATACAAAAAAGAGGAAAAAGAGGGAAAAAGGAAGCAAAAACCCTATACATCTAACCTAAACCATATGGTGCCCAAAACCATGGGCCAGCACTCCACCACTAAAAACCTATAAATAGGTGAACTTGCTCTTCATACCGAAAATGGTGAGAACAAATCTGAAATTATGAGGATGATCCTGGAACCTGTGATTCGAACCAAGTGAGGTAGAAAAATATCCAATAAGATAAAATAGCTCTTGAAACTTGAACTTCTTATTAGTAGAAGTTAAATCAGCTCCAAGAATAGATGAATGGTTTCTTGAGATCTCCTTTGAACCAACAAGGGTGAGATCAAAACCAAAATCAACAAAAAGTGCATGAGAATTGAACTCAAGCGAATGGTAGTGCTCTTCATCTTCATTAAAACTCTAAGAAACTTTGCAAATGATAGAACACAAGTCTATAGGAGGCATGCAATCAAGGAGGGCGAATGCTTCTTGTTAACACCCCAAAAGTGCTCACTACCTCATCTACCCCATTACATGACTCATTTGTCTATATTTCCTACCATATTTGCCTCCAAAACCTTAAAATCCCATTAAAAAGCCTCCAAAAGGCCACAAAACCATTAAAAAAGCCTCCAAAAAGCCAAAAAACCCCTTTCCCCCCAAAATAATCCAAAATTCCTCCAAAATAGCAAAAGCCCTCTAAAAAGGGAATAAAAAATACAAAAAAGAGGAAAAAGAGGGAAAAAGGAAGCAAAAACCCTATACAGCTGACCTAAACCATATGGTGCCGAAAACCATGGGCCAGCACTCCACCACTAAAAACCTATAAATAGGTGGAGGCCCCTCATTTCATATTCAAAATCATATTTTACCTCCAAAGCTTCAAGTAGATCATTATTCTGCATGCCGACAAACTCATGTGAAGGAGAGGATTCAAGAACCTCTTCGTAATCTAGAGTATGAGCTAGTTTATCTTGCTCAGAATTCGAAATAGAAGACTTTGAGAGAATAAGTGTTGAATCTATAGTTTCTTCTTCATCTTGAACAATGGATGAGGCCAAGACATGATCGGAAAGAACACATAAGGAGATCTCACTGGGCTTGTTCTCCAAAAGGCTAGCATGATCCTCTTCTTCCTGCTTTCCAAATTCTCTGTCAAGTTGGACCCATAGATCACTTGGATTTTCAGCAGTATTACTGAGGTAGCGCATACAAGGAAACATAGCGAGACACATTGCTCCAAAAGCTCTGTCACAATCATTGAGCCAATCATTCTCTTCTTCATCGGAATCAAAATCTCTTGTGTTACCAATGCACATATCAAAAAGACACTGTCTCTTCAAGAATGCAATCATCTTTGGTTTCCATTCATCATAGTTGAATGGAGTAAGAATATTTTGTGAAGAAGAAGTCTCCATCTTTGCATTAGCGAATGCAGATGGAGGAAGTAAGAAACCTGCAAATCACACACAAACAAATACTATGTTTTCAGCCTTGAATGCATATGAGCGAATGCACATGAGATTTTGCATGCTGTTGCTGAAATATATTGGTGAGCAAAGATTGCTCTCTCTTCATGTAGAACAACTGTAGAAAAGAAATCTTGTCCCTGCCATGGCTCTGATACCATGTAAAATTAGTCACAACAAATCTAATGAACAAGTAAATCAATCACAATAGATGAACATAGAAAATATGGTGTAAAATTGTGTAAAACATGCACAGTGCTCAATATCCCAATAAGGGTGAATAATTACAATACAATAATCTGACAATGTGAGTGAGCAATTCGAATTGACTAAGAAGTTCATTCAAATTACCGAATGGTGTAGCTTGACTCCAACTAGGAGTCCTCATCATCAATCAGTGGTGGTCATCAATGCACAAGAACCAGTCATCCAGGTGTCAAACTGAGTCTAACTGAGTGTGTCATGTGTAACTGAAGTGTGTAGCACTGATATAGGGAAGGAGACTCAGTGGAGGGCGCATGGGAGGCTTAACTGAAGTCAAAACAAGTCATCTAGTCAATCTGGAGGTCCAACAGAGTGAAACAGTCAGTCGGGAGTGAAACTAACCTCAAATCAAGGAGAATCGGAGCTAACTGAGTGTAACTGAAGTGGAACTGCAGTGGTAGGTGAAGAAGTGCGCCCTTCTCTGGTAGTAGGTGAGAAGTGGGCGCCTTCCTGACTAGGAGGGCTAAAAATTTGAATTAAGTGGCTCCCGGGTGCTAGAATAAGGTGGGTAAGGTGTTGGAGGCATCACATGGTGACTGGGATGCATGCAAACCCTAATTGCATGCAAGGTCCTGAAAATGATGATGTCGATATCCGAACAATCCTTTGAGTAACCACAACCATTAAAATTAACGCTTAATCTTAAAATTGATTAGAATGATTTTATTTTATAGGGTACACCAACTAGCATAGGTTTAGAGTCTTGGAATAGATCATTGTGAGTTAACGCTACAAGACTAGTAGATGAAACATTATATGTCTGACCAAGGAGTGGTGAAATCCATGGTATACATCGGTGTTCTCAAGAATCTCTACTCAGACCAGAGTTAAGCATTAGATCACGGGAGGTTGGTTGAGGAGATATCCCTCCGATATTGGCCGAACGTGGGAGTGATATCCATTATTTGTTTGTATCTGGGGACTCTTGGGGGATTTGACCCTCTTGAGCTTCGGGCTCAGCTCCCATACGACGGATCCCACCTGTGACTATCCCCCTGAGCATCAATTATATCGTGGTGACCTTAGTTGTTTTACCTAGGTATCACACAGGGTATTCGTAGTGGTTATACTGCGGGTGTCTTGAGTTAGATAGGGATTAGATAACACAATTGTTTGTTGTCGAGGGTTACGGACCTTTACACATAGTGAAGTCTGGGAACCCTTATAACTGATTTTGTTACCTCCGGCTATAGTTTGGGAGTCTCAAGCCTCTCCTAGGTGAGACATACCAGCTCTAGTGTCAAAGCTCATTTAGCCACTCTGTTTGTCTGCTCTTGGCTGTAGTGTGATGTACCTGCAATAATTAATTAATGCAAATACACGAGATATTAGAAATAATAGAACATAATCGCTTTTATATTGATCACGGGCCACTTCGAGGGGGAAACCTCCTTTGAGCAAGATCAATACAATTAACTTCACGGTGCCTTCAATGACCTCAACACACACTTATATACTAAGTCTATGCCCAATACTATGAGTCAAAACCATGGGACATATAATACTACAAGACGACTTACAAAGCATATGCGTCCAATACTATGGGTCAATACTATGGGCTAATATAAACTACGGATCAAAAAATACTATGGGACGACTTACAAAGCATATGCATCCAACAACAATATACTAACATAGTAAAGAGAAGGGTTGACATAGGTTCCTAACATCCCCTCTCCCTTAGAAAAATATTTGTCCTCAAAGCTTTGGTTGGAGAAATTGTTGTAGAATCTGAAGGAGTGGTTCCGCGATAGCATCCTTGGTTTGCATTTCGGGCCACTGACGCCTTTGGAGTGTCAAGGAGGATTGCTTGGAAGGTTGTAGATGAAGAAGAACCCTGTCAGCTGCGTGGAAAATGCGCTCAGAATGGTGCTGATCGGCTTGTTGTTTCAGGCAAATTCTGGCCATGTGAAGATTGTCCTGCAGAATGAGAAGAATCTGATCGCGGTTTCGAAGAACCGAGTCAATTTCCTGAACTGGGAAGCTGCTAAGGGTGTATGGAAGAAGAACTGGTGGTGTTTGTCCATAGACTGCTTCATATGGTGTCCTTTGAGATGTGGTATTGTACCACCAGAGTGCTGTTAGGAAATCCATAGAAATAGTTGGTCAAAGCTGTGTAGTGATGGGCAAGGGTTTGATCAATCCCGAAAGGAGTGTTGGTTCCCCCTTGTTGACTTGGAAAGTATCATCGTTAGCCACCAGCTGTTGAATTGTCATTTTTAGTCCCAGCCAAAAGAAGTTACATTGTTCTTGGTCATACATTTTGCAGAACCCAAAGTGCCCTGTTGATGAAGAAGCATGGATATCATAGAAGAGATAGCCCTGTTGAACATATGGCAACCAATTTGGAACAAGCAGAGAAAGAGCTGTAAGAGAAACTGGGTCATCAATTGTGCGAGAAGGAGCATCTTCCACCATATTGTCCTTACCCTTCTTGTAAGTGATCACATAGGGATAACCCATGAGTTGGATAACCCATTGTAGGTGTGTTGGGGAGTAGACCCATTGTTCCAGAAAATTTTCCAGACTCGGGAGATCAGTCTTGATGCAGAAATAATTGCCTAATAGGTATGGCTGCCACTTCTGTACTGCATGCAAAATAGCCATCATTTCCTGCTGAGAGGTAGATGTGGTTACATTCTTACCAGAAAGGTCTCTTGAAGGCAGCAAGCTCATTGGTTCAGCAAAGATACCTGCATATCTATCCAAGGAAGCAGTGGAGACTGTTGATGGGTGCATCTGAATGGAATTGAGATGAGCGATGACACCATGTGAATTCTTCTTAAGGATTTTTTCCAGGCAATGTGAACTGATGATGCAGAGAGACCCTGGTTGTAAGCCCCAAAATTTGTGTTGTGCCCCATTGACGTTAAACTGCATCCAGAGTTCAGCAAAATCCCATAAGATGGGGCCAAGTGTGCGTAACCATTGACCGCCCAAAACCACATCACATCCTCCTAAGGACAAGGAAAACATGTCAGAGCGTAGGTTATAATCTTCCATAGAGATATGCACATCGTGACACTTCCCCTTGCAAGGTAAGGTTCCCCCATTGGCAACCATGACTTCAAAGTTGGAGCAAGGATGGACAAAACAATCAGCCTGTTTGGCAATTCGAGGGTCAATGAAGTTATGAGTGCTACCAGAATCAATGAGTATGCTAAGAGGGAGCTTCTTGAAGTATCCCCTGACCTGCATTTTTTGTGGGGTGGTGACGCCGGTTACAGCATGGAGAGAGATCTCGGGTGGGTCGTCCTTTGATGGGGTGTCAACAGGCGGGTGTTGCATGTCGACCGGATCATCTACTATATCTGTAGCTTCTTCACTAAGTTCTAAGGAAGGCGGAGAATCCACATCCAAGATATAGAGCTTTTGTTGAACACATCTATGTCCCCGAGTGAATTTCTCATCACAATTATAGCAAAGCCATTTTTCTCGGCGTGCCTGCATTTCTATTTCAGACAAATGCTTGATAGGAGTTGGTTGAGGAGCAGGCGTGATGGGAGGTCGTTGGGAACCCATATTTCTGAAGGGAACAAAGGTGGGTTTGGAGCATTGTTGAGTTACAATCTTGTCCTCGGCCAACTTAGCCAACCCTAGGACTTCCATCATTGTGTTGGGACAAAACATTTTGACCTCTGAGCGGATTTCATCCTTGAGACCGCTGATAAAACAACTCCTGTAGAATTCATCACACAATCTTTCTGTGTGATTGGCTAGTTTCTCAAAGTCCATCTGATACTCTCTCACTGTGCCAGTTTGGTGAAGTTTAGTGAGTGCTCCTGTGAAGTCGTCAAAAGCACTAGGACCAAATCGTGGCAAAATGAGTTGGCAAAAATCTGTCCAGTTTGGCTCGGGATGAGCTTTGATGTACCAACGGTACCATTGAAGGGCTTCTTGTTCCAAATGAAAGGATGCAAGTGGAACTTTCTGAACATCAAAAGTATTATGCAGACTGAAATATTGTTCTGCTCGGTATATCCATCCAGTCGGATCAGTACCATTGAAGCGAGGAAAATCAAGCTTCGGCCCACGAAAATTGCTAAAGCAGAGAACTCGGTGGCTGCAAAAGATTATGGCTGTCTGGTATTGTTCATGGCTGAATGCTGAAGATGGAGGCTGAGAAATTTTTCATCCAGATCTTGGAGTTTGGTTTGGATCGCTGCAAGTGCTTCCTCCATGGTGTGCATACTGGAGCGGCTACAGCTCGGATTTTTTTTTTTTTTTTTTTTTTTTTACAGACTGGAGCAGTTACGGCTCAGAAGGAATCTGGAACAACGCTGAACGACTGGATCTGGAATGGCTTGCAAAATGGATCTGAAACGGCGCAGCAATGATCGGAAATAGTTCAGCTGAAAGTAGATATGGACCCCAGGTATGTGCGGCTTCCTAACATTTCAGGGTTTTCACTCGGCCACCAATGTTGTCTGACAGCTTGCGTATTAGGGCAGTACCCCTCACTCCACGGCTCAGGTAAAACTGATAACCGCTTTGCCACAAACGACAGCTCTTGGTTTACCTCACGGGTGGGAACTAGTCAATCAGGTAGGGGTCATTTCCCTTTTCGCTTGGCAGGTCCTCTCAATGGCCAGCTACTTCGGGGTTCCTGTGGTACACCTCACAATGAGTTTTAGGGCTTATGCCCAAGTACTTCCCACAGTTAAGCGGATAGGGATTATTCCTAGATCCAAACCTGCAACAGAAAAAAAAAATTGGGCAGAAATTCCACCCAATGTTCAAAAACCAGATCTATATTGCTCAGAATCGCTATTATAGCATGTTTCCGGAACTGGAACAACCACTCTACTTCTACCCATGAATGCGGAATAGAAATCTGGGTCCTCGGTCAAAAGATTTTCTCGCCGCAATTTCCGTGGCCGTCACCGAAATTATGAAAAAATGCTGATTTTAAATCCGTGATATCTCCACTTTTAGAACTCCAAATGAGATGATTTGTTTTTTGAAACTATGTATTTTTGAAAGGGGAATTCAGATATGCAATCGATTTCTTCTGATTTTGTGCAGAAAGTTTCAGAAATTGATCTGAAAGTTGTTGCCCCAAAAAAAAGAAGAAAAAAAAAACATTTCCCACTTGTGCCAAGGAAAGTGCTCTGATACCAGATGTGATGTACCTGCAATAATTAATTAATGCAAATACACGAGATATCAGAAATAATAGAACAAAATCACTTTTATATTGATCACGGGCCACTTCGAGGGGGCAACCTCCTTTGAGCAAGCTCAATACAATTAACTTCACGGTGCCTTCAATGACCTCAACACACACTTATATACTAAGTCTATGCCCAATACTATGAGTCAAAACCATGGGACATATAATGCTACAGGACGAATTACAAAGCATATGCATCCAATACTATGGGTCAATACTATGGGCTAATATAAACTACGGATCAACAAATACTACGGGACGACTTACAAAGCATATGCGTCCAACAACAATATACTAACATAGTAAAGAGAAGGGTTGACATAGGTTCTTAACATATAGTTTCTCTAGGTGTGTGCTTTTCATTTTTTGTTTTGATCGATAGTTTGGCTATAGGAGACGTTTTGATTTTAGAGTCTCTCTGAAGATATCGTGGAGAGAATTCCTACTCTCCATCGTTCTCGTCGGTTGGCTAGTTTACCAGTTGCCGAGCTTACACATCGCATTGATAAGGGACGTCGAACGGCCCCCTCCGAGTCTTCCGATTCTTACGAAACATACATAGTTGACATCATGACTGCACAATATGGCACGGGAGAAATCCCTATGACTCCATCGGGTAGAGTCGAACACACTTCAGACACCCCAACTCCTCGTGAAGCGTGGGGGGTGATCCACCTAGAGAAACAACCCGTTCGATCTTTCATATCCACATAATTATTTATACAGAATGCCAGAGTCTCATGTTGACCATGATCCTACGCCCGAAGTTAATCCATTCTCTTTTGGTATGCCTGGTTACGACAGAGTTCATCCATCCAGTAGATTTGGTATCAAGCTAGCACTATTTATGGTGTTAGTAACACTGCATCCACTGGGGTAAATCCCCTCACTGGGGGCACTACATTGTCCACTCACACACATACTACGGGGACCAGTCACATTCCTCCTACCAATGCTAATGTTGGAAGACGACCGCCTCCTAGGACTACCAATCCTAATAGGAATTCTTTTCCTACCATGACTCGTCCACCGCATACTACACATGCCCATACACGACAACCGAGGACCAGTTTTGCAAATGTTAACAAACCTCCTAACCCTAGGGGTGGAACCATACCGTATACCTTTTCAACTACTCCCACCACTAGTAATGTTAATGCAGGAGGGGGGAATGCATCTCACACTCATGTTCAGAACACCACCATTCCTGCTACTAGTAATACCAATGTTGGGTCTAGAAATATACCTTATACTCATGGTCACCACACGACTGCTCACACTACTAATAATGCTTATGTAGGGGGTGGGAACATACCTCATCACTATGGTCATTATAACATGGTTCCCGCTACGAATAGCACGTATATGCCCCATAATTATGGGGGTAACCATTACTACAATACAGTTGATGTGGGCCATCAGTACCCTCCACCTCAGTACAACCCACCTCTGTATGGTTCTCAGAATACTCATATACTTGCTTACTCCCACATGGGTCAGGTTGGGGGAGGTTATCAACCTTATGCCTATGGTGACGCTTATGGCCAGTACGGTCAACATAATCATCATTTTAATGGCCATGGTCCAGCTTATGCTCCATCGTATCCTTCATTTTCATATACTCAACCTTTTATGGGAGCTCATAATCCATATTTCCAACCGCAAATTCCTTTCCTCACTCGACTGAACCTCCTAGATCTTTTGAAGCTCACAAATGATCCAGTGTGTCATGATCCTAGTTGGCCTCCACTCCCCACTAAGCTCCCTTTGGACATTCCAAATTCTGAGGGGAAGAGTGGTGAGGATCCTGGGGACCACATCACGACCTTTCACCTTTGGTGCTCTTCCAACTTGTTGAATCACGACTCTATCCGTTTGAGACTATTTCAACACACCCTTATGGGGGCAGCCGCAAAGTGGTATGTTGAGTTGCTTGGGGGAACTGATAAGGGTTTTAATGAGATAGCTTTGGCTTTATTAGATCATTTCCAGTTTCCAGTTTGTTATGATACTGGTATTGAACTTTTATCTACTTTCCATCAGAACAAGGCCATGCATATTTCTAACCATGTTCAAGAGTGGCGTCGATGGAAGAGGTTGGTGAAAGCCAACATTCCTCCAGAGTTCCTGTTGGAATGGTTTCTCAAGTCTTTACTTCCATATATCGCAAAGGATGTTTTGATGTCTGGCATTATGACCAAGGAACAAGCCATCTTAAAAGTCCAGCAGTTAGACTTATTATATTCTCAGTCTGGCATCTTGTACGACATCATCCCTGACACACCGTGAACACGACACGAGTCTAAGACAGTTCCTAGACCACATGCCAATGGCATCGTGGGATCCAAAAGCACTCGACCCATGGGTTTGGTGGCTAATCAAATGCAAAATTTGTCGCTTAACCAATCTACTCCTAGATAGGTTCACACCTTGTCCACTTCCGCCCCGTCGTCTGATGTACACGCTGTTAACACCCAAAAAGTGTTCACTACCTCATCTACCACATTATATGACTCATTTGTCCATTTTCCTACCATATTTCCCTTAAAATCCCAAAAAAATCCCATTAAAAAGCCTCCAAAAGGCCACAAAACCCTTAAAATAACCTCAAAAAGGTTAAAAAACCCATTTTTCCTCCAAAACTATCCAAAATTCCTCTAAAATAGCAAAAACCCCCTAAAAAGGGAATAAAAAATACAAAATAATGAGGAAAAGGAGGAAAAAACCCTATACAGCTGCCCAAAACCATGTGTTACCCAAAACCATGGGTCAGCACTCCACCACCAAAAAACTATAAATAGGTGATGGAGATCCCTTATTCCATATCCACAATCACAAGCACCCTTACTCTGCCAAAATCTCTCTCGAAACCCTAGTTCATCATTGAACTACTTTCACCTTGAGAGCCACTTTTGGCCCATCCCCACCATTGGAGAAGGAGAAGGAGCATATTGAAGCTTGGAGCATCCTCTTGGACACTGCAAAGGGCTTCATCAAACCTTTTCATTGAAGGTAACATTAATAGAAAAAGTCATTCTTTTCATTTGATGTTTATGTTTCATGCTTGTTTTAGAAGTAATTTAATTTCTGTTTTAGCTTAATTATTTACATTTACTGAACTGCTACTAAGGAGTCCATTCTCCTTAGTAGGTGCTCATTTGCACAAGCTAGGGGTAAAACCCTAGCTACAGTTTTGGCGACTCCACTGGGGATTTTGAATTTCTGGTTTCGTTTTTAATTTTTTCTTTTCGGCTGTCCCTTTCGGCCGCCGCATACTGCGTATTTTCCCTCTGCAGTCGCATCCCGACCGCACCTTTCAGGCCTTTACCTGCGATCCGACCGCGGCTCTCAAACTGCTTCCGACGCCCTGCCGGAGGATTCAAGTCTGTTACCTGCGATCCGACCGTGGCTAATCAGCCTGTTTGCCGCGTTCTGACTGCGCCTGTCGGCCATTTTCCCGCGTCCCAACTGCGGCTATCTGCCTCTTTCGAGCGTCCCGACTGCGTCTGTTAGCCCTTTTGCCGCGACCCGACTGCGTCTTTTTCCCTTTTTTCTGCGTCCTGACTGCGTCTGTTGGCCCAAAAGCCGCGACCTGACCGCCGCTGTTTCCCTCAAACCCGCGGTCTGCCTGTTCTGTTTCGCCACAGACCCGCGGTCTGATTTCTGCATTTTTCCTGTTTTGAGCCCAGCCCCTTTTGCTGCAATATTTTCTGCATCTGCACAGCCCTCTGTCCTACCTGCAGCCCACTTCCTTACAGCCTTTCTGCAACATAATTTATGTTCCCTTTACAGAATCTTTTTAAAATTTCAGTATTTTTAATTCAGAAAATTTTGCAAGTTAAAAGTTTCAATTTCAGCATTATTGATAGTTAGAAGTTGCCCCCCTTGTGGCACTTCTATTTTGGGTTCATAACCTCACGAGCACACACTCTGTCACATAAATCAAGTGAGCCTTAAAAAGTACCTAACTGAACCAACATTCTAACCCCACTTGGGGAACACAAAAGAATCATTATAGTTAGGTAGGATCGGGGGGATAGGCTTCCAATAACACCCCTCGGTTACTTTCACTTGAGACATAGTTGTTGTCCAA
Source organism: Larix kaempferi (assembly GCA_027924585.1). Lineage (NCBI taxonomy): Eukaryota > Viridiplantae > Streptophyta > Pinopsida > Pinales > Pinaceae > Larix > Larix kaempferi. Next base: position 1,583,406 of record BSBM01000807.1, read on the forward strand.
ATAGGGAACCAAAATCCCCTAGTACTTTTTGGCACGGTCACGACCAGTTTATCAGAGGGACTCTCCCTTAGGAGGGTTGAAGTCAGGAGACTGGTTCCGGAGGCCTGAGTGGAATACCGCACTCCATTCAGTAACCGAAGGGCTACCTTTCGCGGTTCGCGGGATATCCCTGTATAGGGGTATTGCGGTCAACGAACTAAACGGCAGATTCACCTTTCTGGACGTGTCATGAACGGGGTATCTTAGTTGCCATTCTTCTAGGATTGACTACCCGGTGTCCCTCCCTGTAGGGGGATATCATAGCCACTTGGCTTTCCTACTCATATTGTCTGACTTGGATTTCATCACCTTGCAGAGGATATGTTTAGTTGAGTCAGAATACTTTTAGTTAGGTGTTTGCATGCTCCTTTACCTCCCTTTGGTCTAGTGAGTTCACCATTTTTTCTTTTTAGGAAACCTGCTGCTTGTTGGTATTCTGACCGTCTTTGTTGATACTCCACCTATTGTAGCACAGCTGTTGCAGTGGGTGTTTTGAGTTGGTTGTTGGCCTGAGTGCCTTGTTTTTTAGCTCTCCTTCTGCACACTCGGTTGCATTAGGCCTTTTTGAGCTGTTTTTCTACTCACCTCAACCCACAGAGATTTGACACCATCCGTCACCATTGAGTCCCCGAGACATTCTCGGCGCCTCAGGGGCGAGCCCCCACAGCACGGTTCTCTTGACACCACACGTCATAGATTCCGATCATTATCCGTTGATACCACTCATCACAGATCTAGAGCCTTGTCACTTGACTCCACTCGTCAGCGACGTAGGACTCCGTCACCAGATAGTGACGCTCCTTACTTTACCTCCGATTCTGACGAAGAGTCTGAGAACCCTATTTACACTGCCCCTACTAGCCCCATGGCTGGCACGACATCCACTCCGTTTGTGATAGGGACCATTGGTGGCACATCCACCACTACACCAGTTACTACACCTGTTTTGGGTATGCCCTCCATGGGGCACCCATCTACCGTTCCCCTCACGGTACCTATTCCCACAGCGGGAATACCTATCCCCACTACATCAGTGGCGCACACTACCCATGGTGGTGCTGGACCATCCTCCACTACCTCAGTTCCCCCACTCGAGGGCACCACCCTAAATCTTGTCCCTCCACTTGGGGGCATTGGCCCCAACTTGGTCCAACCCACTACTGTGTCACATCCTCCTTCCAGTTTGCCGTTCATGGCTAGCCTCAACCTACCTGACCTGGCCAGATTGACCAACGATCCTATTCGACACGACCCTACGTGGCCTCATATGCCTACCAAGCTCCCCTTTGACATCCCTAAGTTCGAGGGCAAGGCCGGTGAGGACCCACAAAACCATATCATGTCTTTCCACCTATGGTGTTCCTCTAACTCCATAATGGATGACTCTGTTCGCCTCCGTCTCTTACAGCGCACCTTCACTGGCTCTGCAGCCAAGTGGTATATCGAGCAACCCCATGGGACCCATGCCACCTTTGCTTCCCTTGCCTCGACATTCCTGCAGTTCTTCCAGTTGCCTGTCCGCTATGACGCGGGCGTTGAGATCCTTCTATCTTGTAGACAAAACACGGCTACCCATATCACGGACCACATCCATGAGTGGCGTCGACGCCGTAGCTTATGCAAGATCAAACTAGACGATCGTATCTTCCTAGATTGGTTCCTCAAGTCCCTGCTTCCTGTTATCACTAAGGATGTAGCTTCAGAAAGACCCCAGTCTGAAGAAGAGGCCATCCTTAAGGCACAGCAGTTCGACCTCATTTACGCCCAGTCGGGTTACCTTTATACCATTATACCTGACGCCCCTCGCGGCGAGTCCTCCCAGCACGATGCGCCGGGGGCATCCCACGCTGCAGACGGCATCATTGGTCGTGTTTCTTCGCATCCTCAACCATTTTCTATAGCACGACCTACCCCTGGCCCCGACCTGTCGCGGGCTACCTCACAGTCTGGAGCAACCAACTCATATGCTCCCATGACACACCACCATTCCCATGGACCCTCATGTCCACCTCAATGCTTCGGTTATGTGACTCCTGCTTATGCTCCCCCAGTCGCACCTCAGTCTTACTACCATCCGCAGGCTGCCCCAGCCCCTGTGCCTTCACAAGCCCAACCCGCTTATTATCCGCCCCAGGCAGCCCCTGCGGCACATCCACAACCTGCTCCGCAGCTATATCAGCAACCTCCTCAAGTTGCTGCACCTGCTCAGCCTCAACCTACATATCATCCTCCGCAGCCTGCTCCAGTACCTGCGCAACCTCAAAATCCACCTGCTTCCCAAGGGCAAGTTTACGCCCAGCAAAACCCGCAGCAAAACCAAAACAACCAATGTAACCAGGGCCAACAGAACCGTGGCAAGGGCCGTAATCGTGGGAACAACCAACCTGCCGACCAAGCTGGTCAACCGGCTAATCCCCCCGACAACAACAATGCGGCCTCCGCTAATCAAAACCCTGATCGCCCGCCCAAGCAGGCTAAAAACCCGAATTTGCGAACGAACCACCCTTGTTCTATTTGCGGGGTCTATGGACATTACACACATGCTTTCCCACACTTAGAGCGAGCTCGGCAACTCTTGGTTGACGAGGCCCATCGCCAAGGGCATGCGGCTCCCCAAGCACCGCCCAACCCCCCCCAACCTCAACAACCCCCTTTGGTGCTGCAAAACCCCTTACCAACCCAAGGCGTGGTGAACACTCAACCGTTGGCCCCTCAAGCTAACGCGCAACCCCAACAACAACAGATCACATACGCCGCTCCTGATCAACCCATGTTTGACTCAGGTACCCACCACTTGCTGATGATGTCATCTGCTGATGTCAACCTGCAGACCCGTCGGAACCAATATGGCTCTACCTCTGAAGCCACTCCCACAGATAAACCTACTAACGCCCATCCCACCGATCAGGCGTTACATATACCTCCGCCGCCCATAGACGGCGCTGCGAAAGCACCTCGTTTCCCACTTCGCCGAATCAACAATAACCCCAATGCGCGCGCTGCGTCAAACTACAGTATCGTAGACGACCTAGCCCAGTCTCCCACCGCCATGTCCGCATTAGAAGTCTTGAAGAACTGCCCTTCCCAGCGCAAGACTTTACTTTCCGCCATTGGGGGGATTGACCCAAATGATTCGAATTTGATGGCATTTGATTTAGGCCAGTCTGAACCACGCCTACCTTCCAGCTTAGCATTCCAAGTTACTGTCTCCGTTAAGAATCTTGTCATCCATCGGTGCATCATCGATGAGGGTGCCTCCACATGCGTTATGTCTACATTTGTATGGCAGAAGCTGGGGTCCCCTCCTCTCCAACAGTCCACCACTGCATTACGCGCCTACGACGGTCGTTCAGCTCAGCCCCAAGGCCTCCTAGCCAATGTCCCCGTCCAGTTAGGTGGAAAAACTGTACTCATTGACATTGAGGTAATCAATGCCCAATTGGATTATAACCTTTTACTTGGCCGCAGCTACATGTATGCCATGAGGGTCGTTGCCTCTTCAGTCTTTCGCACCATGATGTTCCCCCATGAGGGACGTGTGGTTAAGATTGACCAACTCACCTACTATGATCCCAGTGCTCCTGCGGCACCTGAAAATGTTCTCCCCATGGTTGAACAACCCGTTTCTCCTTCCACCACCTCGTTTGTTTCCTCTACGGGGCCTGGAGTCTACTCAGACGCGCCGATGACCTCCACCTTTCAATCTATTCCGCCTCCCTCGGCTCCCACGGACGTGTCTGACTTATGTACCTTGTCCCACGACAACCTACCACCTAACAATCAACCACCCTTGTTGCCTAAACCACCATTGGTACCTAGCCACATTGGTGTTACACCGATCCATACCATCCCCTTCCTAGTCCCTCCATCGGGAGTAGTAAGCGCCCCGGTCATGGCTACCCTTAGCCTCCCTGGGTTAACCTTGGGATTACCTGTATGGTATCTTTCGCCTCCCGTTCGCCCGCCGAAACCAGATGTCATCCTCCAACCGGTGCAACCCATGGCTACTACCTCTCAGCCACCTCCTGGTGTCTCTACCCCTTCGTCCTCCATGAACCCCCCTCCTACTCCCAAACCCACTGGGGGCAGAGGTCCACAACCTTACACTGCTGTCCCACCTCCCAAGACAGTCAAAAACCCTCCAGTGTTTCGTGCTCCTCCCAAATGCTCGCTGTGTGACGAGTTGGGCCATGCCACTCACCAGTGTCCACAGTTACCAGCCCTACAGAAACACATGCAGATGCTCGACGATGACCCTTACATCCCAACTGTCGAACTCAACCCCACTCCCAATCCTAAAGATAAGTCCCTACGTACCAACCACTCCTGTGCCATATGCGGTATTTACGGGCATTATTCACATCATTGTCCCGATCTCCCGGATTACAGAGCAGCTCTCTATGAGATGAACAATCTGGATCTTGAGACGGCACCACCTACCATTGAGGAGATCTACCCCCCAGACTCTTCACCTTCCGGAGAGGTTAATACCATCTATATGATCTCTTCCACCACTACCCCCTCGTCAACCGATTTGACGACGCAAACTTTCTGTACCGATGAGGAGATTCTTGAGGCCCTTACCACCCCGGATTATCCCTGGGATGATATGCATCATCGTTCCTACTTCATCCCAGAAGCGTCTTCCTCTAGCTCCGCTACCCAATACGCGGTTGAATCCAAAGACTTCCTCCCCACCAAGGTCGACTGGTTCAAGGACCCTATTCCTGCTCCTGATGCCTTCGAGGAAGGTAACATGGCCAACATCTCACCTGTCATCCAAGTTGATATCGCTGCCCCAGGATGTGCCCCTGAACTCATCACTTTAGGAGCATTCTGCAGTCAACAAGAGATTGAGGACTACACAAACCTTTCCAAAGAATTCCGTGATGTCTTTGCCTAGTCCTATACTGAAATGCCTGGTCTTGACCCCGCAATTATAGAGCACCATATTGACACATGGCCTTATGTACCCCCCATTCGTCAGAAACAACATCCTCTTCTTCCCTCAAAGTTCCCAGGATATGCCCCTGAACTCATCGCTTTAGGAGCCTCCTGCAGTGCATGGGAGATTGAAGATTATAAACAACTCTTCCAAGAGTTCCGTGACGTCTTTGTTTGGCCCTCTACCAGAATGCCTGGGTTCGACACCGTCGTTCTCCAACATCACATAGACACACGGCCAGAGGAACTCCATGTTCGTACTAAAACCAACTCTGCAGGCCTTCCTTTACGCAACCCCCATGATGGGTTGCATCCTAAGGAGTCTCTATCCCTAGAATAACTGACGACCTCATTGGTCCGCATTGTACAGTTTGCTCTCTTTTTGTTTTTCACATTTTTTACCATCCTCTTACATTTATCATTTCTGCATGATTACAGATGGACCATCTTCCACCTTGTTACACTGGCTTCGCTGACGGCGCAAGCCGCTGGTCTCCCAACCTGGCTTCTGCAGCATGGGTCTTGTACTCCCCTTCCAACGAAATGATTCACCTTTACGGAATATGTATAGGCGCTGCTACCAATAACCAGGCGGAGTATGATGCTGTGACCGGTCTCTTGACTGCCGCCCTTCAAATGGGCATATGTCACCTTCATGTGTTCCTTGACTCCCAGCTAATTGTCTCCCAGCTCAACAATTGCTACCAGGTGCGTGATCCCTGCCTGTATAGAAAATTCCTGCGCGCAAAACAACTCAGCCGACACTTTGAATCCATCACATTCACACATGTCCCCAGAGCCCACAATAGTGTCGCAGACCAAATGGCCAACACCATTCTAGATTGGCATATCAATCACACAATGTAACATCATGCATCACAAACCCATAGCATTTCATAAAAATATCTAAAAGACCAAAAAGATTGCATCGCATCCACATTTCGCATCCATGTACATACACCACATGCATATCCATAGGGGCATCCACGTGCCTAAAACATACATATATCATGTTGCATCATAAAAAATACACAAGGGGCATCCACGTGCCTAACATCCTAACCTACTTGCATCCACATGCAATGTAAACATATCACAACTCATAAAGCGCATCCACGTGCGTACAAATAAAACAACATCATACAAAAAGGTGCATCCAGGAAACACACGGTCTCCAACCGCATGGTTCAACCCGAAACACGCGGTCTCCAACCGCGTGGTTCATCCCGAAACTCGCGGTCTTCAACCGCGGTTTCGACCCCCTAACCCGCGGTCCACCCCACGTGGACCGTACAAATAAACCCTGGGACCCACTACCCACCCCCCGACCCTAAAAAACATGCAGGTATGAGTTTGATGAAATACCTGTATCTCACGGATCTCAAATCAGCCAGACGGATCGTCCAGAAATGCCACCTAAGCTCTGGTCCACTCTAATCACAAGTCAAAGTCAACAAGTACAAATGACACATGTCATGTTGGACCCACCACTATTTATAGTCAGTTGACTTTTTCTTGTTTTGGTCATTCTGGTCCCATACGGAGTCCGTTTTTCAAACTGTTTCCACCGCTAGAATTAGCATGATGAGACCGTCATGATGGTCACCTCGTTGCATTATTTCTGTTCCATCATTTTTTGCCCATTTTTTCAGATGCCACTAGTCGCCTCGGTTTGCGTGCCACATCGGCCGTTATCCATTTTTCACATGTTTTGTATCATCGGATTCATTTTTCCGAGCTGGTGATGATGCTTGAGATCATTTCTCGCTCTCACCTCCAGATTTTTTGGGCATTTTCCAAAATGCCCCCGTCACCTCGGTTTGCGTGCCACATCGGCCGTTCCCCGTTTTTGACATCCTTTATATCGCTGGATTCATTTTTCTGCGCTCGTGATGATGCTTGAGATCATTTCTCACTCTCACTTGGTACAATTTTCACATTGTTTCCTGACACCTTCCTGCCTCGGTTTGCGTGCCACATCGGCCGCTATCGGATTGTTCCACATTTATACATGAGCCATTCACTCCTGTCATACTGCAAATGTTTCGTTATTTTGCCACCATTTCAACTACCCCGCAAGGAGGCCCACCAGTGTTCCCCCCTACCCTTGTTCTTGATCATCATTACTGATCCTTGATTGAACACTTCCTCCTTGCCTGGCCATTCCTTTTGTTCGGTATAATTTTATCCCTTTTTCGGGCCGGACAAGTCCTTTACGAAAAAGGCACTTAGGGAGTTTCCGTTAAGCTCTTTTCTGACTCCTAAAAGAATGAAAAGATCACCGAGCAATCTTGCTTCCTTTCATGCTCGTTAAAGTATCTGAAAGGGCGTCTATCTGGTATAAGTTTAACCCTTTTCCGGACCTGGTAGACTAATTACGAAAAAGGAATACTCTAGTCACACCGGCTAGAAGAGTTCTTCATTGCATCCTTTTATGCTTCTTTGGGCCTTGGAGACTAAATCTACGAAAAAGCAACTCCCTGGAGTCTTCTTACTTGCTTTCTGACTCTCTAAAATTGAAAGCAACCACGAGCATGAACTGTCCTGGGCTCGTAAAATCCACACGACAGTACCATTCCATCATTTCAGAGTCTTCTTATTTGCTTTCAGACTCCTTAAAATTGAAAGCAACCACGAGCATGAATTGTCCTGGGCTCGTAAAATCCACACGACAGTACCTTTTTACACACACTTCTTCTAGTTCCTTAACCCATGAAGAAGTACCCTCCCGTGCCTCCTGGCACTATGATCGATCATCTTGGCAGCACCCCCAATCAGGTCGCCTTTGTTCAGAGTATTCTGCAGTCTCCTGCCATTTTACCACAGCTTGAGTCTCCCTCAGACCAGTCACCTTCCCAGATCCAATACAGCTATGATCCCTTTCCCCTTAGTCAGTTTTATATGCTGCCAGATCATTCCCATTATCATACTCTGAACAAAGGAAGTTTGAGTCCACCCACTCTACTTGCCCAGTTGTCTCCCCACAGTTTGTCAGCCCTGCCATCAGTACTATCACATTTCGGTCCTGTACCTCGCGCTCTTGTCAAGGAAACATCATTGCCTTGATAGTTGCAGGTATCCCTCTGTCGACGACAGCTCCTCTATTCCAGAGGATAGGCCTAGAGGTCCCTACGCCTTGGACTTATCACCATCTGTGGTAAGTGCCTACGGATCATTCTGAGAGGAGTCCTCATTGCCTCTCCGAGTGGTTGTTTCTCACATGCTCGACTTCAGCACCTTGATCGCATCGTTGAGAATCGCGTAGGATTATATCCCATCAGTTTTTAGTCGAAGACCCCGGATTTCCCTTGACTCTAGCACATTGGTGAGTCACTTCGGAACGCCCAATTATATGTTCCCGTGGATGTCCGGGCTGCGTTGGCGATTGTATTCGGAATCCATTCAGCTATATGCTTCCTTGAGTACCCAGGTTTATCCCAGTTCAGTGTACCATCGAGGTTGTTGCTCCCAGTCACTATGATCCAGCAGCTCATCAGTTCCTCTGGTACCCCAGTCAGCAGCACTGTTAATATTCCAGTGCACCAGTTCTTCAGATTACACATGGTCCGCCCAGCAGTATGTCCCAGATTTGTGTCCCCTCTGGACTCTTATGATGTACACAGTGGCTATGTATCTTACAGGTCCTCCTTTTAGGGCCTCACAGTCCTGTTTATGTATCTTGATACGAGCATGGGTATGCCCGCCTCGTCCATATATTGAGATTATTCCTCATTCAGTTTTTTAGGTCATGTATATGTCAGGTCCCCATTTTTTGGACCCCATTGTTATTATTATGTTATGTCCTGATACGAGCATGGGAATGCCCGCCTCGTCCATATGATCAGATGATTCCTCATCCATTATTGAGGTTATGTACTTTCAGTTCTTGCAGTTGTTCGGGATCGTTGTTCCGGGCTTCAGTTTGTTTCTTCTCTTCTCTCCACATCCTAGGAAAACCATTCATGACTTATGATGTCCATCGGCCATACGATGAGCTCCTGCCCTCGCACATCAGGGGGCAATCTGTTAACACCCAAAAAGTGTTCACTACCTCATCTACCACATTATATGACTCATTTGTCCATTTTCCTACCATATTTCCCTTAAAATCCCAAAAAATCCCATTAAAAAGCCTCCAAAAGGCCACAAAACCCTTAAAATAACCTCAAAAAGGTTAAAAAACCCATTTTTCCTCCAAAACTATCCAAAATTCCTCTAAAATAGCAAAAACCCCCTAAAAAGGGAATAAAAAATATAAAATAATGAGGAAAAGGAGGAAAAAACCCTATACAGCTGCCCAAAACCATGTGTTACCCAAAACCATGGGTCAGCACTCCACCACCAAAAAACTATAAATAGGTGATGGAGATCCCTTATTCCATATCCACAATCACAAGCACCCTTACTCTGCCAAAATCTCTCTCGAAACCCTAGTTCATCATTGAACTACTTTCACCTTGAGAGCCACTTTTGGCCCATCCCCACCATTGGAGAAGGAGAAGGAGCATATTGAAGCTTGGAGCATCCTCTTGGACACTGCAAAGGGCTTCATCAAACCTTTTCATTGAAGGTAACATTAATAGAAAAAGTCATTCTTTTCATTTGATGTTTATGTTTCATGCTTGTTTTAGAAGTAATTTAATTTCTGTTTTAGCTTAATTATTTACATTTACTGAACTGCTACTAAGGAGTCCATTCTCCTTAGTAGGTGCTCATTTGCACAAGCTAGGGGTAAAACCCTAGCTACACACGCTATGCAATCGACGAACCCATTGGGTAACCAGCAGTATGATGGTAAGAAGAAGGGGAGAAACAACCGTAAGGGTGGAAACAATGGGAACAGTAATAGTAATCTCAATACCCCTCAAAAAGAGAATTCCAACCCTCCTCGAGAAGGTGGAAATGCTAGCGGGGAACGTAATCCTAGACGTAAAGTGAAATTCCCTTGCAAGCTTTGTGGAGAAGATCATCTTACTCACTTGTGTCCTCGTATTGAAGAAGCATTGAAGCATAAGGAACAGAGCCCAACTGAGTTGAATGATCCCCTTCCTCATCATCAAAACATGGCTTTGCATGCTCCCGCTATTGATTATGGACCTAATGAGACTGCAACATCTTCTTCCAACAGTAGTGGCTGTGGATGTGTGAATATGGTCAAATCATAGGTTACTGTTGCCACTCGCCAACGTGATTATGGAGCACCACAACCCAATATGGGGAATGATCCTCCTCCTCTCGATAATTCCTTGCATATCGAGAAGCCCTCTACTATGTCGCGGATACCGAAAGGTGTTCTCAAGTGCTCAACGCATAATCCCAATGCTCGAGCTGTCCATTACTACTCCATTGTAGAAGATTTGGGTCAGACTCCATGTCCCATGTCGGCTCTTGAAGTTTTACAGGCGTGTCCTTCCCAAAGGCATTCCCTTTTGAATGCGTTAGCAGTTCAGGGTGGGGTTAGTCCCAACATTATCAAGTTTGACATTACTGATTTCCAACCTCACTTACCTTACCACATGACTTTTCAGATCCAAGTGAAGTGCCTTCAGAATTTCATTAGAAGAATGGTTGTTGATGAAGGTGCATCTACATCAGTAATGTCCTTATCTTGTTGGAAAGCTCTTACCTCTCCTCCCTTAGCCAACTCCGTGACCATGCTCACCGCTTTTGACGATCGCTTGTTTAAGCCACATGGAATCATCCCTTCCCTTGTTGTTTGCTTGGGTGGGAAACCTATGCCTATTGAAGTCGAAGTGGTTGATGCGCCCATCGACTACAACCTTCTCCAAGGGCGGAATTCGATGTACGCTATGAAAGTTGTCACGTCCATTATATTTAGAGTTATTTGTTTTCCTCATGAAGGCAAGATTGTGACAATCGAACAGCTGGATTTCATTAGTCTTGGTTCCACAACATCCACGGGATCAATGGTCCTCAAATTACAAATTCTCAGCCGACAACTGGGAACATGGGTGTCGGGTTATACCCCTCTCCGTTGGGATATTTTGATTTCTCTGCACCCATTAATTTTATTGGAACCATTTCCAACAATGTACCTCCTCCATTACATAATGTTCCATTCCGGACTTCTTATTTTGATGATCCATGGAATTTACCGTCCATGAGTTCCACGTCCAGAGACATTGCGCATGTTGGAATGACTATGCCACTCTCTGCTGGTGAGCTTTCTTATTGTGATATTCAACAAGCCGCGATAGACCTGGATCTCTCTTCTTCATGGACATATGAGGAAGATCCCGTTATGTTTTCGATTTGGACAGCCAACTTGTCTTGTTCGCATGATTTCCTTGATTATACTTTACCCTCGGATGAAGCTACTATCGAAGCTATGTGTGGTAGTGAGAGACCTTGGGAGGACATGTATCATCGCTCTTGTTTTCTTCCCAACCTCGATCTCGCCGAGCAAGAATATTTCAGGACGACTCTTGTCGAGATGGTTGGTCACCCTGTCGCTCTTTTGGGCTCACATGAGATTTACACAGAGGGGAATATGGCTAATATTTCCCCTACTACCCTGATAAACATCTCTCGAACTCCTGGAAAGACTGAAAATGTTCACATCGGTGATGATTTCTCTCTTGAAGAGGTTCACATTTACACCAAGGTTTTTAAAGAACTCCGAGAAGCTTTCCCTTGAAACTTCTCGGACACCCCTGCAATCCCATTCTGCATATTTCATTACTAAGGACCCTATCCCAAATTCCTCTTCCCAAAGCCAGAAATCCCACATTTGTGTATTTTTAGGGTTTGCCATAACTCCTTCAATTTTCACCCAATCACCCTCAAAATTTTCCACTGTGTCCATTCCCCATTTCTGCTTCTTTGTCCCTCTTTGAAAAAAATTCTCATTATTTCACCCTGCTTCTGAAATCCCCCATTTTTTGCTTCCTTGTCCATCAAAAAGTGTCCAAAACCTAGTCAAACCCCAATTACCCATCCAAGTTTTTCCCAAATCTAAATTTCACTTTACTAAATAAGCTTGTGTTTGTGTTTTTCTATCCATTCCCCCCCCCTCCGTCCCCCCCCCAAAAAAAAAAACTCCTGGTTATGGTTGTCACCCGTGCAGGTGCAACAACCATGGAGGAAGCACTTGCAACCATCCAAACCAAACTCTAAGATCTAGATGAAAAATTTCTCAGCCTCCATCTTCAGCATTCAGTCATGAATAATAACCGATAGCCAGAATCTTTTGCAGCCACCGGGTTCTCTTGGTCCAGCAATTTTCATTGGCCGAAACTTGATTTTCCTCGCTTCAATGGTACTGATCCAACTGGATGTATATACCGAGCAGAACAATATTGCAATCTGCATAATACTTTTGATGTCTAGAAATTTCCACTTGCATCCTTTCATTTGGAACAGGAATCCTTTCAATGGTACCGTTGGTACATCAAAGCTCATCCCGAGCCAAACTGGACAGATTTTTGCCAACTCCTTTTGCCACGATTTAGTCCTAGTGCTTTTGATGACTTCACAGGATCACTCACTAAACTTCCCCAAATTGGCACAGTGAGAGAGTATCATACAGAATTTAAAAAATTGGCCAATCACATAGAAGGATTGTCTGATGAATTCTACAGGAGTTGTTTTATCAGTGGTCTCAAGGATGAAATCCTCTCAAAGGTCAAAATGTTCTGTCCCAACACAATGATGGAAGTCCTAGGGTTGGCTAAGTTGGAAAAGGACAAGATCACAGCTCAACAACGCTCCAAACCCACTTTTGTTCCCTTCATAAATATGTGCTCACAATGACCTCCCATCACACCTGCTCCTCAGCCAACTCCTATCAAGCATTTGTATGAAACAAAGATGCAGGCACGCTAAGAAAAAGGGATTTGTTATAATTGTGATGAGAAATTCACTCTGGGACATAGATGTGTTCAATAAAAGCTCTATCTCTTGGTTGTGGATTCTCCGCCTGCCTCTAAACTTGGTGAAGCAGCTCTAGATACAGTAGAAAATCAGGTCGACATTAAACACCCACCTGTTGACACCCCATCTCAGGACGACCCACCCAAGATCTCTCTCCATGCTATAATCGGCGTCACCACCCCACAAACAATGCAGGTCAGGGGATACTTCAAGAAGCGCCCTCTTACCATACTCATTGATTCTAGAAGAACTCATAACTTCATTGACCCTCGGATTACCAAACAGGCTGATTGTTTTGTCCATCCTTGCTCCAACTTTGAAGTCATGGTTTCCAATGGGGGCATCTTACCTTGCAAGGGTAATTGTCACAATGTGCGTATCTCTATGGAATATTATAACCTGTGCTCTGACATGTTTTCCTTGTCCTTAGGTGGATGTGATGTGGTTTTGGGCATTCAATGGTTATGCACACTTGGCCCCATCTTATGGGATTTTGCTGAACTTTGGTTGCAGTTTTCAGTCAATGGGACACAACACAAATTTATGGGCTTACAACCAGGGTCTCTCCACATCATTAGTTCACATCGCCTGGAAAACATCCTTAAGAAGAATTCACATGGTGTCAGCGCTTAGCTCCATTCCATTTAGATGCACCCACCAACGGTCTCCACTACTTCCTTGGATAGATATGCAGGTGTATTTGTTGCACCAGTGGGATTTCCGCCTTCACGAGACCTTTCCGGTAAGCATTTAGCCACATCTACATCTCAACAGGAAATGATGGCTATTTTGCATGCAATACAGAAGTGGAAACCATCCCTATTAGGGAATTATTTATGCATCAAGACTCGTCTCCAGAGTCAGGAACATTTTCTAGAACAACGGTTCTCCTCCCCAGCACACCAGAAATGGGTTACCCAACCCATAGGTTATGACTATGTGATCACTTACAATAAGGGTAAGGATAATATGGTGGCAGATGCTCCTTCTCACAAATTTAATGACCTAGTTTCTCTTATAGCTATTTCTCTGCTTGTTCCAAATTGGTTGCAATCTGCTCAACAGGGCTATCTCTTCTATGAACTCCATGCTTCTTCATCGACAGGGCACTCTAGGTTCCTACAAACCTATGACCGGGAACAATGTAACTTCTTTTCGCAGGGACATAAACTAAAAATTCACCAGATGGTGGTTTAGTATGATACTTGCCAGGTCAACAAGGGTGAAACAACACTCCTTTTGGGATTGCTCTAACCCTTGCCCATCCCTACACAAATTCGAACAGCTATTTCTATGGATTTCCTAGAAGTGCTCCAGTGGTACAATACCACATCTAAAAGGACACCATATGAAGCAGTTTATGGACAGGAACTACAATTTCTTCTTTCATACACGCTCAGCAGCTCCCCAGTTCAAGCAATTGACTCGGTTCTTCGAAACCGCGATCAGATTCTTCTCATTTTACAAGACAATCTTCACATGGCAAGAATTTGACTGCAACAACAAGCCGATCAACACCGTTCTCAACGCACTTTTCATGCAGCTGATATGGTCCTTCTTCCTCTATAGCCTTCTAAGAAATCCTCCCTAAAACTCAAAAGGCATCAGTGAGCTGGAATGCAACCTGAGGATGCTATAGGGGAACCACTCCTTCAAATTCTGCATCAATTTTCACATCTAAAGCTTTGAGGAAAAAGATTTTTCTATGGGGGAGGGGATTTTAGGATCCAATGTCTTTACTTGTTATTATATTGTTGTTGGACACATATGTTGTGTAAGTCGTCCCGTAGTATTTGTTGATCCATAGTTTGTGTTATTGTTGTTGGAGCATATGCTTTGTAAGTCGCCCGTAGTTTTGTTGATCCATAGTTTGTATTGGCCCATGGTTTTGATTCATAGTATTGGCGCCTAGACTTAGTATATAAGTGTGTGTTGAGGCCTATGAAGGAACCGTGAAGTTATTTGTATTGAGCTTGCTCAAAGGAGGTTTCCCCCTCGAAATGGCCTGCAGTCAATATAAAAGTGATTCTGAGTTCTGTTATTTATGTTATCTCATGTTTTCATTAATTAATTATTGCACATTCATCACACCTTCAGGAGTTTGATCTCGATTTTGCTTCGGCAAAGTCGGTGAAATCCTTGGTTTTCGTTGAGCTGATGTTGGACCTTCCACGACTTGATGAGGATGTCATCCATGAATATTCCTTTGCGGATGAACACTTATTTCTTATCTCGTATGAGGACCCTTGGTATGGGGACATCATTGTATATCTCCAAACTATGAAGCTTACTTCGCATTATTCACGAGACGAGCGACAGTGTGTGAAACACCACGCTAAATATTATACTATCGTCGGTGACACTTTGTATTGTCGAGGAAAGGACTCTATTCTCCGTCGTTGCTTGACTCATGAAGAAGCGGAGCGTGTGCTTAATGATTTCCATGCTGGGGCCTGTGGCGGTCACTTATCCATACTTGCTATGGCCCAACGTATTATGCGAGTTGGTTACTTTTGGCCTTCCATCTTTAAAGATTGTATGAACGCTGTGAAGACATGTCACCCTTTCCAGGTGTTTTCTTGGAATGTACGCTCGCATCCAGCGCCCCTTCATCTAGTCATCATTGTCGGTCCCTTCACCAAGTTGGGGGTGGACTTCATGGATTGCAAAGCAGCTTCGGCTGGGGGGCATCACCATATCATTGTGGCTATGGATTCTTTCTCCAAATGGGCTAAGGCCATGCCTACCGTTAAAGCTGATGGTGCTACAACAACCCACTTCGTATTCAATCAGATTATCACTCGGTTCGGTATTCTAAAATAGATTGTTGCTGACCATGGAAGTCACTTTCAGAATCAAATGGTGGAGGATTTGTCTATCAAGATTGGGTTTCATCAAGAACATTCATCCTCTTACTATCCCCAAGCAAATGGTCAGGTTGAAGCAGTAAATAAGTCTTTGAAGACCATTCTCCATCATACCATCCAACAAAGGAAGAACAACTCACATATCATGTTATATCCTGCTTTGTGGGCATATCGAACCGTAGTCAAGACTACCACCGAGTTCTCACCATTTCAGCTGGTACATAGTGTGGAGTCGGTCTTACCGATTGAATACGAAATTCCTTTGTTGAAACTAGCTATAGAACTCCTCCCTGATACGTCGGGTATTCAACAACGTTTAATCCACCTTGAGCATCTTGACGAGCAGTGTCGAGATGCCGCTGTGGCTATAGATGCCAATAAATGTCATATCAAGGTTCAATATCATAGGTCTGTCCGTCCCCAGCAATATGTTAAAGTTGACTTGGTCCTTCTATATGACCAAGCTAAAGAAGCACTAGTGGAAGACAAGTTCAACCCCATGTGGCACGGTCCTTACATCGTGAGGTGTGTCCTGGAAAAAGGAGCCTATAAGTTTGAAGACTATGAGGGGAATGTCTTGAAGGAGCCTAGAAATGGGCTCTACCTCAAGTAGTATTATGCTTGAGCTTCTATCTTGAGCTAATACTTTTGTATACTATTGTATAGTTGTTTCTATACATAGTTTAGACTTTTTCTTGGTTGTTCGGGTCTTCTGATTCGCTTATGTTTAAATGAAAGATGTCAGTGGAATCTATTGTGTTCTTAGGATTCGCGGATGGTGCTAGCCATCACACGCAGCAGCTCACTTTTGTTGCCTGCGTTATTTATTCACTTGACCACCAGGAGGTGCTTGTCTTGGTCCTACATCCAACAATGTAGTTGAGTACAGTGTTGTGGTTGAGTTACTTCGTGATGCCATTTCGCATGGTATCCAGTCTTTAGAAGTCCGCCTAGATTCACAATCGGTTGTGTCTCAGTTGAATGGTCGGTACCATGTGAGAGATCCTACGTTACTATGGATATTTTTAAGGGTAAGACTCTTGGAACGACACTTTATTTTCATTACATCCATTCATGTTCCGAGAAGTTTGAATCATATATCTGATACATACGCTAATTATGTCCTAGATTGGAATTTGTCACATTCATAACATCCATATAGAAGCACACAAATAAAATATACATTCATACATTTGTACATACATAGATAGTAGAACCGGACAACCATATTTTTTTATAAATAACATGTCCAAATATGGTAGTGTCATGATACAAAACTGGAGCTCGTAGTCCTAAAAAATATACATATTGGTACAAAAATAGAGGCCCTGAGATATCTAGGCCTTGCGAGGAGGCCTAGCTGCCACCTCAGCAGGATGTGTCTCATAGTAGTAATGCACTGTAGTCACTACATGTTGCAGTAGTCGCACCTAGGGACCCGACACTCCCACTACCTGGTGCTGCATCTCCTCTAGTAGTTGTGCTATATCATCCTGAGGTATTCTTTTGACAATGAAAGACATGTTGCTCTGCAAGGTCTGTAATGTGCGCTCTGCTGCGGAACCTACCATCTCCTCACCTCTTCCCCGTCGATGATGTCTCGGGAAGCCCTGCGGTCTCACTGGACCGGCGTCTGCGAGAAATCAGTAGGATGTCAATACATGATACTACCACCAAAAATATTTTTGCATTTACTTATAATAAAAAATCCATAAAAATTTAATATAACAAAAACAAAAAAAGAGTAACTCACCAATGTCTCCAAACATTGCCCCTAGTGGAAGCGGCATGTCACGATCCTGTCAAAAGTCTATCGCTGCATAGGGGTAGTCCTCTATAGCTATGACCTGTTGGTCCCACCAGTGAAAGAACTCATCAATATATGGTGATGCCTGACGGCCACCACCCTGTTGCATCAAGACCTCTGCACATCGGTTCAGGGCTGGGTCACGGAGAGTGTGAGGAGGGACTTCCACCCTCGGACTGACTCCCGGAACACGCTCAAAGAAGAAACTGCACAAGATATTGTCATATCCAAAGTTTTTTTCTTCTCCCTACTTGCACTCTGTTAACTGGGTCTTCATGGACCCTGGTAACATTTTGCACCAGTCATATATCATGGTCCTCATGCACTGTGATGCATAGAACATAACCGGTCTCGAAGCCTGGTGAAGGGCTACCGAACCTATGATCCACACTAATGTAGCCACTATGATCTTCATACTCAGATCGACTATGTGTTTGATGGGTCCTTGAATCCCCACCATCCGGGTGTCAGGAGCACAATACCGCTCTACGTAGTCAGCGATGGTGATCCCTGAACCCACCGAATGAGACAAAAGGCTTGCCACCTCACCTTGGTGGGACAAATGAGTAATGAAGTAGATCTCATCCACTTGCAGTGATAGTAACTGCCCATCTAGGTTGAAGTTCTGTGCATTTATATCCCTGTATTGTATCAGACATTGAAGCAATTTGTTTTGGGCCCTTAAACCCCCAACACTCCAAAACTTATAGAGCCCACATGCTTGTAAAGCTTGTTGTGTAGGAAAATCGTTGCGGACGGCCTCATCCACAAGGTCATGTTCCCTCTCTCTCCATTCTAGGACCATCTTAGAGGAAGAGAAACAAACATTTTGGTCAATTTCACTTAAAAAAACAACTTCACGGTCGTACTGATGAGCAATTTTGCTTACAGAGGAAAGTACCCCGCAGTCAATGCATGCGTTGACTGCGTCCACCCAGCCCTACCCCCGACCCGCATAGTGTTATCCCAAGGGTACTGCCGTGACCATTTAGGGCTTGGCCATATGAAAAATCCAACCACTGGAAATCAAAATAAAAGAATTGAAATGCAAGGTATGGATAAGACTACCAACTTGATCCTGGTGGTTCTACTGAATGGATGACCGTAGCTCCCAGAATCAGCACTTCAACCTCGAGGTGAAAACTAACCACAAAACTCCAAATGGGTGAATAGTAAAAATGATTTGTAAATTGTAAATTTTTGTTACTATTTATAATTTCTGAAACCCACTTGTCTATAGTTTTTTCTGTTTTAAGCTGATCTGGACTAATATAATGTCATGGAGTAGCATTTTTTGACCATATTTTTTCGGCAAGAGTTGTTTTCGATCGTTTCACGCCTACGGAAGGTATATTTCACACCTAGCATATTGGTTAGATGTCATTTTCACATGCATTATGCATTTGACCTTTTGACCATTTTTCATAAACCCCAGGTGCGACCCCACTTCTTAACTGACACAGAACCTTCACACTGCTATAGAAGTGTTGTTATTTGGCGGTAGGGCCTTTCTGAAAATGGGTGCCCTAGTTAGAGCATTTTTTTTTCATTTTGGCACCCATGTTGTTGTCTCTCTTTAGGATTGTGAGTCCTTTGTAGTCACGCCATGAATTTGCGATAAAGACTCATACTCTACTTTGTCTTATGTTGGCCATCTCCCATAAGGACTCCCCCCACATATATCAAGTTGCGATTTCATTGTATCATCCTGGTTGTTGCTTGAGCCTTGTGCCGGCTGCCGCTTACTCAGTTGTTAGCCTGGTTCCTGAGCACTTTGTATTGGAGAAAACTCACTATGGCTTGGGAATACCACAACAGACAGATGACTACCAGAAATCTACTCAATTCTCAAAATAATGCTATTATAAATGACAATGTTAAAACAATGGATAAATGTAACCAACCTCGATACAATGTTTGATGTAGATCCCCGTTGGAGCTTTCAATCCGCGCACATCCAAGCACTTATAATTTGCAAATTAGTCTTGACAACCTGTTAACACCCAAAAAGTGTTCACTACCTCATCTACCTCATTACATGGCTCATTTGTCCATTTTCCTACCATAATTTCCTTAAAAACCCTAAAATCCCACTAAAAAGCCTCCAAAAGGCCTAAAATGCCTTCAAAAGGCCACAAAACCATCAAAATAGCCTCAAAAAGGCTAAAAAACCCCTTTTGCCTCCAAAAATAGCAAAATCCCTCTAAAAGGGGAATAAAAAATATAAAATAATGAGGAAAAGGAGGAAAAAAACCCTATACAACTGCCTTAAACCATATGGTTCCCAAAACCATGGGTCAGCACTCCACCACCAAAAAACTATAAATAGGTGATGGAGATCCCTTATTTCATATCCACAATCAAGTATACCCTTACTTTGCCAAAATCTTTCTCGAAACCCTAGCTCACCATTGAGCCCCTTTTGGCCCATTTCCACCATTGGAGAAAGAGAAGGAGCACATTGGAGCTTGGAGCAACCCTCTTGGACATTGCAAGAGCTTCATCAACCTCCACATTGGAGGTAATATCAATATCAAAACCATTATCTATCTTTTGTTCTTTATATTTCATACATGTGTTCTCGATTAGTTTATATTTCTATTTTAGCTTAATAATTTACATTTACTGAACTGCTACTAAGGAGTCCATTCTCCTTAGTAGGTGCTCATTTGCACAAGCTAGGGGTAAAACCCTAGCTACAGTTTTGGCGACTCCCCTAGATTTGAATTTCTGGTTTTAGTTTAATTTTTTTTTCCTTTTGGTTGTCCCTTTCGGCCGCCGCACACCGCGTATTTTCCTTCTGCAGTCGCGTCCCGACCGCGTCTTTCAGGCCCTTACCTGCGACCCGACCGCAGCTCTCAGACTGTTTCCGACACCCTGCCAGCGGATTCAAGTTTGTTACCTGTGATCCGACTGCGGCTAATCAGCCTGTTTGCTACGATCTAACTGCGCCTGTCGGCCATTTTCCTGCGTCCCGACTGCGGCTTTGAGCCCCTTTTCGACGTCCCGACTGCTTCTGTTAGCCTTTTTCCCGTGACCCGACTGCATCTTTTTTCCTGTTTCCTACATCGCAACTGCCTCTGTCGGCCCAATAACTGCGACCTATCCGCGTCTGTTTCCCTTAAACCCGCGGTCCGCCTGTTCTGATTCGCCATAGACCCACGGTCTGATTTCTGCATTTTTTCCCTAATTTGAGCCCAGCCCCTTTTGCTGCAATATTTTCTGCATCTGAACAGCCCTCTGTCCTACCTGCAGCCCCACTTCCCTACAGCCTTTCTGCAACATAATTTATGTTCCCTTTACAGAATCTTTTTAAAATTTCAGCATTTTTCAATTCAGAAAATTTTGCAAGTTAAAGTTTCAATTTCAGTATTATTGATAGTTAGAAGTTGCCCCCCTTGTGGCACTTCTATTTTGGTTTCATCACCTCACGAGCACACACTCTGTCACATAATTCAAGTGAGCCTTAAAAAGTACCTAGTTCAACCAATATTCTAACCCCACTTGGGGAACACGAAAGAATCATTGTAGTTAGGTAGGATCGGGGGGATAGGCTTCCAATAACACCCCTCGGTTACTTACACTTGAGACATAGTTATTGTCCAAATAGGGAACCAAAATCCCCTAGTACTTTTTGGCACGATCACGACTAGTTTATCAGAGGGCCTCTCCCTTAGGAGGGTTGAAGTCAGGAGATTGGTTCCGGAGGCCTGAGTGGAATACCGCACTCCATTCAGTAACCGAAGGGCTATCTTTCGCATTTCTCAGGATATCCCTGTATTGAGGTATTGCGGTTAAAGGACCAAACGGCAGATTCACCTTTCTAGACGTGTCATGAACGTGGTATCTTAGTTGCCATTCTTCTAGGATTGACTACCCGGTGTCCCT
This sequence comes from Larix kaempferi, assembly GCA_027924585.1. Taxonomy (NCBI): domain Eukaryota; kingdom Viridiplantae; phylum Streptophyta; class Pinopsida; order Pinales; family Pinaceae; genus Larix; species Larix kaempferi. The sequence continues at coordinate 1,604,844 of BSBM01000807.1, forward strand.
CCCGGTAGGGGGACATCTTAGCCACTTGGCTTTCCTATTCATATTGTCTGACTTGGATTTCATCACCTTGCAGAGGATATGTCTAGTTGAGTCAGAATACTTTTAGTTAGGTGTTTGCATGCTCCCTTACCTCCCTTTGGTCTAGTGAGTTCACCATTTTTATTTTTAGGCAACCTGCTAGTTGTTGGTATTCTGACCACTTTGTTGACACTCCACCTATTGTAGCACAGCTGTTACAGTGGGTGTTTTGAGTTGGTTGTTGGCCTGAGTGCCTTGATTTTTGAGCTCTCCTTCTGCACACTCGGTTGCATTAGGGTTTTTGAGTTGTTTTTTACTCACCTCAACCCGCAGAGATTCGACACCATCTGTCACCATTGAGTCCCCGAGACATTCTCGGCACCTCAGGGGTGAGCCCCCACAGCACGGTTCACTTGACACCACCCGTCATCGCCACAGATCATCATCACTTGATACCACTTATCACAGATCTAGATCCTTGTCACTTGACTCCACTCGTCAGCGGCATAGGACTCCATCACCAAATATTGACGCCCCTTACTTTACCTCCGATTCTGAAGAAGAGTCTGAGAACCCTATTTACACTGCCCCTACTAGCCCCATGGCTGGCGCGACTTCCACTCCTTTCGTTGTAGGGACCATTGGTGGCACATCCACCACTACACCAGTTACCACACCTGCTCTGGGAATGCCCTCGATGGGGGCCACATCCACCATCCCAGTCACCATTCCTATTCCTGTTGCTGGCATACATACCACCACTCCACCAGTGACTCACACTACCCATGGTGGTGCGGGCCCATCCTATACTACCTTAGTTCCCCCACTTGGGGGCAACATTCCCAACCCTGCCCCTCTACTTGGGGGCATGGGCCCCAACTTGGTCCAACCCACTCCTGTGTCACATCCTTCTTCCAGTCTGCCATTCATGGCTAGCCTCAACCTACCTGACCTAGCCAGACTGACCAACGACCCTGTCCGACACGACCCTGCATGGCCTCACATGCCTACCAAGCTCCCCTCTGACATTCCTAAATTCGAGGGCAAGGCCGGTGAGGACCCACAAAACCATATCATGTCTTTCCACTTATGGTGTTCCTCTAACTCCATAGTGGATTACTCTGTTCGCCTTCGTCTCTTACAGCGCACCTTCACTGGCTCTGCAGCCAAGTGGTATATCGAGCAACCACATGGGACCCATGCCACTTTTACTTCCCTTGCCTCGACCTTCCTGCAATTCTTCCAGTTACCTATCCGCTATGACGCGGGCGTTGAGATCCTCTTATCTTGCAGACAAAACACGGCTACCCACATCACGGACCACATTCATGAGTGGCGTAGATGTCGTAGCTTATGAAAGATCAAATTAGACGACCGTATCTTCCTAGATTGGTTCCTCAAGTCCCTTCTTCCTGTTATTGCTAAGGATGTCGCTTCCAAAAGACCCCAGTCTGAAGAAGAGGCCATCCTTAAGGCACAGTAGTTCGACCTCATTTACGCCCAGTCGGGTTACCTCTATACCATTATACCTGACGCCCCTCGCGGTAAGTCCTCCCATCACGATGCACCGGGGGCATCCCACGCCGCAAACGGCATCATTGGTCATGTTTCTTCACATCCTCAACCCTTTTCCATAGCACGTCCTACCCCGGGCCCCGACCTTTCGCGGGCCACCTCACAGTCTGGGGCCACCAACTCATATGCTCCTATGACACATCGCCATCACTCCCATGGACCCAGTTGTCCACCTCAGTGCTTTAGTCATGTGCCCCCTGCTTATAACCCCCCTGTCGCACCTCAGCCCTATTACCACCAGCAGGCTGCACCAGCTCTTGCGCCTTCTCAGGCCCAACCCACTTATTACCACCAGCAGGCTGCACCAGCTCCTACGCCTTCCCAATCCCAACCAGTTTATTACCCGCCACAGGCAGCCCCTGCGACCAACCCACAACCTGCTCCACAGACATATCAGCAACCTCCTCAGGGTCCCGCACCTGCGCAGCCTCCACCTACCTATCATCCACCGCAACCTGCTCCTGCACCTGCAAAACCTCAAAACCCACCTGCTGCTCAAGGGCAAGTTTACGCCCAAAACAACCCGTAGCAAAACCAGAACAACCAACGCAACCAGGGCCAACAAAATCGCGACAAGGCCTGTAATCGTGGGAACAACCAACCTACAGACCAAGGTGGTCAACCGGCTAATCCCCCAGACAACAACAATGCGGCCCCCGCTAACCAAAACCCTGATCGCCTGCCCAAGCTGGCTTAAAACCCTAATTTGAGAACGAACCATCCTTGTTCTATCTGCGGGGTCTATGGTCACTACACACATACTTGCCCACATTTGGAGCGAGCTCGGCAACTTTGGGTTGATGATTCCCATCGCCAAGGGCATGCAGCTCCTCAAGCACCGCCTAACCCCCCACAACCTCAGCAACCACCTTTGGTGCTGCAAAACCCCTTACCAACCCAAGGCGTGGTGAATAATCAGCCGTTGGCCCCCCCTCAAGCCAACACGCAACCCCAACAACAACAGATCACATACGCCGCTCCTGATCAACCCATGTTTGACTCAGGAACCCATCACTTGTTGATGATGTCTTCCACTGACGTCAACCTCCAGACTCGTCGGAACCAATATGGCTCCACTTCTGAAGCCCCTCCTGCTGATAAAACCACTAACACTCATTCAACTGATCAAGCGTTACGTATCCCTCCCCCTCTGGTAGATGGCGCTTCCAAAGCAGCTCGTTTCCCACTTCGCCGTATCAACAACAACCCTAATGCGTGCACTGCATCAAACTACAACATTGTAGACGACCTAGCCCAATCTCCCGCAGCCATGTCTACGTTAGAAGTCTTGAAGAACTACCCTTCCCACCGCAAGACTTTACTCTCAGCCATTGGGGCTATTGACCCAAATGATTCGAATTTGATGGCATTTGATTTGGACCAGTCCGAACCACGCCTGCCTTCCACCTTAGCATTCCAAGTTTCCATTTTCATTCGAAATCTTGTCATCCATCGATGCATCATCGATGAGGGTGCCTCCACATGCGTTATGTCTGCATTCGTATGGAAGAAGTTCGGATCCCCTACCCTCCAGCAGTCCACCACTGCGTTACGTGCCTATGATGGTCGTTCGGCTCAGCCCCAAGGTCTCCTAGCCAATGTCCCTGTCCATTTAGGTGGTAAAACCGTCCTCATTGATATCGAGGTCATCAACGCTCGGCTTGATTACAACCTTTTACTCGGTCGCAGCTACATGTATGCTATGCGAGCGGTCGCTTCCTCTGTCTTTCGCACCATAATGTTCCCCCATGAGGGACGAGTGGTCAAGGTTGACCAGCTCACCTACTATGATCCCAGTGCTCCCGCAGCACCCAAAAACGTTCTCCCCATGGTTGAACAACCTGTTTCTCGTGCCAACACCTCGTTCGTTTCCTCTACAGGACTTAGAGTTTACTCCGACGCGCCGATGACCTCCACCTTCCAATCCATTCCTCCCCCGTCATCTACGCCCGAAGTGTCTGACTTATGTACCTTGTCCCACGACAGCCAACCCCCTAACAATCAACCACCCTTGTTTCCTAAACCACCATTGGTACCTAGCCACATTGGTGTTACACCTATCCATACAATCCCCTTCCTAGTCCCTCCATCGAGAGTAGTAAGCGCCCCGGTTATGGCTACCCTTAGCCTCCCCGGGTTAATCTTGGGATTACCCATCTGGTACCTTTCGCCTCCCATTCCCCCACCGACACCAAGCGTCATCCTCCAACTGGTGCAACCCATGGCTACTACCACTCAGCCACCCCCCGGTGTCTCTACCCCTTCGTCCTCCGCGACTCCTCCTCCTACTCCCAAAACCACTGGGGGCAGAGGTCCCCAAGCTTACACTGCTGTACCACCTCCCAAGACATTCAAAAACCCCCCAGTATTTCGTGCTCCTCCCAAATGCTCATTGTGCGACGAGTTAGGCCATGCGACTCACCAGTGTCCACAATTACCTGCATTACAGAAGCACATGCAGATGCTCGACGATGACCCCAACATCCCGGTTGTTGAACTAAACCCCACCCCCAAGCCTAAAGACAAATCCCTGCGTACCAACCACCCCTATGCTATATGCGGTGTTTACGGGCATTACTCACATCATTGTCCCGATCTCCCAGATTACAGAGCGGCTCTCTATGAGATGAACAATCTGGATCTTGAGATGGCACCACCCACCATTGAGGAGATCTACCCCCCGGTCTCTTCCCCTTCAGGAGAGGTTAATACCCTTTATATGATCTCTTCAATCACTACCCCCTCGTCAACCGATTAGACGACACAAAATTTCCGTACCGATGAGGAGATTCTCGAGGCCCTCACTGCCCCGGATTATCCCTCGGATGACATGCACCACCATTCCTACTTCATTCCAGATGAATCCTCCTCTAGCACAGCTACCCAATTTGCGGTTGAATCCAAATACTTCCTTCCCACCAAGGTCGACTGGTTCAAGGACCCTATTCCTGCTCTTGACGCCTTCGAGGAAGGAAACATGGACAATATTTCACCCATCATCCACATAGATATCTCTGACCCACCTGGCATCAATGAATGCATTGCCTTAGGAGCCTCCTACAGTGAACAAGAGATTGAGGAGTACAAAAAACTCTTCCAAGAATTCCGTGATGTCTTTGCCTGGTCCTATACTGAAGTGCTCGGTCTTGACCCCACCATCATAGAGCACCACCTTGACACCTCTGAGTCAAGGGGCATAATAGATTCCCTCGACCCTGGGATAGGGGGTGTGATCAATCATTTTGAACCTTCCCCATCACATCTATCTCAGCACATCAATGAACCCATTGTTCAAACCCGCACATATGTGATCCATAATCACAAACCCCATGCACATAGCATGGGGGCAAGTCATTAACCCTGCTCACTTTTTCACACTTGTGCTCTCAACCATTTTTGAGGTCACATATCACTTGTAGATTTGATTTGATTTGATACACCTAGTATTATTCCCCCACGGGTCATCATTTCTCCCCACCACTACATCCTTGGCTTGGTGGGCTCACCTTTGACCATTCTGGAGTCCTTATAACCTCCATTTTTCGCACCATTTGCACTGTCGGATTCATATTTTCGTGCCCGTGATGATGCTTGAGATCATTTCTCGCTCTCACTAGAACCTTTATTGACATCGTGACATGACACCTTGTCCCCTCGGTTTTCGTGCCACATCAGTCGTAGCCCATTTTTCATCAGATTCATTTTTTTGAGCTGGTGATGATGCTTGATATCATTTCTCGCTGTCACCCCCCAAATTTTTTTGGCTTTTTTTTCAAAACACCCCCAGTCACCTCGGTGTGCGTGCCCCATTGGTCGTTACCCATTTTTGACACTCTTTTTATCGCCGGATTCATTTTTCCAAGCCCGTGATGATGCTTGAGATCATTTCTCGCTCTCACCTAGTACAATTTCAACATTGTGTCCCCTCGGTTTGCGCGCCACATCGACCGCCATTGGATTGTTCCACACTTTTACATGAGCCATTCACTCCTATCATACTGCAAATGTTTCATTATTTTGCCACCATTTCATTCACCCCGCAAGGAGGCTCACCAGTGTTCCCCCCCACCCTTGTTCTTGGTCATCATACATGTTCCTTGATTGAACACTTCCTCCTTGCCTGGCCATTCCTTTTGTTCGGTATAATTTTACCCCTTTTTCGGGCCGGACAAGTCCTTGATGAAAAAGGCACTTAGGCAGTTTCCGTTAAGCTCTTTTCTGACTCCTAAAACAATGAAAAGATCGCCGAGCAATCTTGAGTCCTTTCATGCTCGTTAAAGTACCTGAAAGGGCGTCTATCTGGTATAAGTTTAACCCTTTTCTGGACCTGGTAGACTAATTACGAAAAAGGAATACTCTAGTCACACCAGCTAGAAGAGTTCTTCATTGTATCATTTTATGCTTCTTTGGGCCTTGGACACTAAACATACGAAAAAGTAACCCCCTGGAGTCTTCTTATTTGCTTTCAGGCTCTCTAAAATTGAAAGCAACCATGAGCACGAACTGTCCTGGGCTCGTAAAATCCACACAAAAGTACCATTCCATTACTTCAGAGTCTTCTTATCGCTTTCAAACTCCTTAAAATTGAAAGCAACCACGAGCATGAACTGTCCTGGGCTCGTAAAATCCACACGACAGTACCATTTTACACACACTTCTTCTAGTTCATTAACCCATGAAGAAGTCATCCCGTGCCTCCAGGCACTATGATCGATCATCTCGGCAGCACCCCCAATCAGGTCACCTTTGTTTAGAGTATTCTGCAGTCTCCTTCCATTTTACCCCAGCTTGAGTCTCCCTCAGCCCAGTCACCATCCCAGATCCAATACAACTATGATCCCTTTCCCCTCAATCAGTTTCATATGCTTCCCGATCACTCCCATTATCATACTCTGAACAAAGGAAGTTTGAGTCCACCCACTCTACTTGCCCAGTTATTCCCTCCCAGTTTGGTCAGTCCTGCCATCAGTATTATCACATTTCGGTTCTCCACCTAGCGCTCCTATCAAGGAAACATCATTGCCTTGATAGTTGCAGGTCTCCCTCTGTCGACGACAGCCCCTCTATTCCAGAGGATAGGCCCAAAGGTCCCTACGCCTTGGACTTATCACCATCTGTGGTAAGTGCCTACGGACTATTCTGAGAGGAGTCATCATTACCCCTCCGAGTGGTTGTTTCTCACATGCTCGACTTCAGCACCTTGAATCGCCTCGTCGAGAATCGCGTAGGGTTACATTCCTTCCATTATTTGTCGAAGACCCCGGATTTTCCCCGTCTCTAGCACATTGGTGAGTCACTTCGGAACACCCAGTTGTATGTTCCCGTGGATGTCCGGGCTGTGTTGGTGATTGTATTCGGAAGCCATCCAGTTATATGCTTCCTTGAGTACCCAGATCAGTTCCAGTTCAGTGTACCATTGCGAGTGTACCCCTTGTCACTCTGATCCAGCAGCTCATCAGTTCCTTTGGTACCACATTCAGTAGCACTATTTTCATTCCAGTGTATCAGTTCTTCAGTTCAGACACGGTCAGCCCAGCAGTATGTCCCAGATTTGTGTCCCATCTGGACCCTTATGATGTACACAGTGGTTATCTATGTATCTTATAGGTCCCCCTTTTCGGGCCTCACAGTTCTTTTTACGTATCTTGGTACGAGCATGGGTATGCCCGCATCGTCCATATATTGAGATTATTCCTCAGTCAGTGTTTTGAGGTCATGTATATGTCAGGTCCCCATTTTTTGGACCCCATTGTTATTGTTATCTTATATCCTGATACGAGCATGGGAATGCCCGCCTCGTCCATATGATCAGATGATTCCTCATCCATTTTTTAGGTTATGTACTTTTAGTTCTCGCAATTTGTTTGGGATCGTTGTTCCGGGCTTTAGTTTGTTTCTTCTCTTCTCCATACCCCGGGAAAACCATATATGACTTATGATGTCCATCGGCCATACGATGAGCTCCTGCCCTCGCACATCAGGGGGCAATCTGTTAACACCCAAAAAGTGTTCACTACCTCATCTACCTCATTACATGGCTCATTTGTCCATTTTCCTACCATATTTTTTCTTAAAAACCCTAAAAATCCCACTAAAAAGCCTCCAAAAGGCCTAAAATGCCTCCAAAAGGCCACAAAACCATCAAAATAGCCTCAAAAAGGCTAAAAAACCCCTTTTTCCTCCAAAAATAGCAAAATCCCTCTAAAAAGGGAATAAAAAATATAAAATAATGAAGAAAATGAGGAAAAAACCCTATACAGCTGCCTTAAACCATATGGTTCCCAAAACCATGGGTCAACACTCCACCACCAAAAACCTATAAATAGGTGATGGAGATCCCTTATTTCATATCCACAATCAAGTATACCCTTACTCTACCAAAATCTCTCTCGAAACCCTAGCTCACCATTGAGCCACTTTCACCTTGAGAGCCCCTTTTGGCCCATTTCCACCATTGGAGAAAGAGAAGGAGCACATTGGAGCTTGGAGCAACCCTCTTGGACATTGCAAGAGCTTCATCAACCTCCACTCTGGAGGTAATATCAATATCAAAACCATTATCTATCTTTTGTTCTTTATATTTCATACATGTGTTCTAGATTAGTTTACATTTCTGTTTTAGCTTAATAATTTACATTTACTGAACTGCTACTAAGGAGTCCATTCTCCTTAGTAGGTGCTCATTTGCACAAGATAGGGGTAAAACCCTAGCTACACAACCAATATCTAACAAGTACATGTGATATATAAATGACATTAACAGTATCAATAACAATGGTCCACAATATCATAAGCAAATGTAACCCAATGTATAATAAATGACATTCACACCATGAATGGACGAGAATATGAGTATTTCTATTAATGAACAAGAAGAAGTACAAAGTAATATGACCTCTTGCTGGCAACCAATCTGAACCAAGATCTAGATAAATCCACTTGTGCCTCCACCACTTCAATCCTCCATGAAAGGCAAACTCAAACTAGCAAGGAGTTTGGAAGGTGAACATAACTTGTTCACAACTACAAGGATCAATGAGTGCAGACTCAAAATAGGGAAAAAATACACTAGAGTGCTATTACTATTCTCTTCTTCCTTCCGTCCATAAGCCATATGTGCTCAATATATAGTCCTCTCAAAGGTAGGTGAAAGGACTCATCGAGACATTACTTAGGCAGATGGAGAGCCAAAGGTCACCCAATGACTTCTTTTTGGGACTAAAAAGTAATAAAATAGTGGTTTTTACCATTTTACTTGATACTCGCGGGCTATAGGGATGCAACTAGCAGGTACGCATGCTATAGTGATGCAACATGTAAGTAGGAACAAAAATAGGATAAACTGGTATCACTGAAGGATAAAAATGGATCCGAGTCACTGAAATGGATCCTACAGGCCAAAGAATGCTAATTCTCACGGTGTGGAAGATTTATGTGTAACAGATACCCCCTAATGTGTGAGTTCAGAGACTGAAATGTGCTACGATGGCCAAAATACATTATAAAACTCAAAAGTAGAGTGATGGAGACACAAGTGGAAAGAATAGCTCACTCGTCATAATACAATAGTATCTTTGAATACATGTTGGTATCGTACAACAATCTGATACAATGGCCATGAATAGGAAGTACATAAGTAGATACATTTCATAAGTGATCATAGCCATGATCCCTCTATAGTAAGATATGGTCCTCTACTGAAAAGAAGACAACTGGTGCAAACTGGAGGTACAAACCACTGAAATCTGAGAGGTGATATGTCAGATGTAAAGTCAAAGTCATATGTAGCATACTGAATGCCACAATCGCCTGGGGTCTTCTACACAAGTCTTCGACCATGCAAGTCTCATCAAGTGAATAAAGGAGTTGGGGTCGAACCTAATGAGACAACGTCTGATTACCGGTCATTGATGTAAACCATTAACAGACGCGAGATGACCCACCGATAATGAAAATGGGCATCAAGGCACATAGAACACTCATTAGAGTGTGAATAAATGGGTTGAAGTTGTACACTAGGATGAATCCATCGATCAAGGGACATTGATGTATTCCCAAAACTATCGATGGTGAGAGAACCTGCCACTAATGACTGCAAGCCTCAAGGTGCTCAACCAAACTCTAATCCTCAAGTCCCAGAATAAATGAGTTGAATTCGACCGAATGAGACTCGCTGGAAGGAGGGAATTAAGGAATCCCCCATCAACTGGCACGAGGTACCAGCAATGCTGAAAGATTTGGAAGATCTCAGGTGAAACGGACTGACTCAATAAGGATGGCTGACATGCAATAGTCAAGATATCTGAGGAGTGGCCGACAATGGTTTTAGGACTTCCTTTGAACAAGAGCATGAGAAGATGGATAGACTCAGGCAGCATAGACTTGACATAAATTGTGCAATGCAGGAGGCATTACAGAGGGCTCCATAATGATTGGAAGCTTAACCAATCGGTTGAGAAAACTAAGAAACAAGTACAGCTCCTAAGGCCCAACTATAGTCCCGACTCATAACATACGGAGTGGAATGAATTCTTTGTTCAAAGGCGACACAACAACTGCCAAAAAGAAATAATGACCATAATCCCATCCGGCTTTTTGGAATATTTGATTTCTTTTTTCTTTTTCATATTTGGGAAAAGCTTGAAAAAGAATAAAATTGCTTATAGTATAACAAGTGAGGGAATGAGTGTCAAATAGCTAGCAGACTAGTCCCAAGAAGTGGAACATACCTATGCTCAATGCAAGGAAGTGCGTGCAGGATGTGGACACTCGGGGGTGTGTTCCCTCAGGGTCAAAGGGTCATCAAATTGTGAAGGGAAAATATATAAGCTATGTAGGGCTCGACAGGGAAAGTGCTCAGGCATCAGGCTAACAATTGAGTAAGCGGGAGATGGCACAAGGCTCAAGCGGCAAGCAGGATGATGCAATGTAATCACAACATGACATAATTGAGGGGAGTCCTTAAGGGATATGGCTAGCATAAGACAAACTAGAGTATGAGTCTTCATTGCAACGTCATGGCGTGACTACAAAGGAATCCCAATCCTGAGGAAGACAACGGCATGGGCACCAAAAGCATAATGGGGTTCTTACTAGGGTACCCATGCTCAGGAAATCCCTACCGCTACATGATGACACTTCTATAACAGTGTGAAGGTTTTGTGTCAATCACGAAGTGGGGTCGCACCTAGGGTTTATGAAAATGGTAAACAGTTCAAATGCATAATGCATGTGGAAATGGCATCTAACCTATATGCCAGGTGTGAAACATACCTGCTGTAGGTGTGAAATGGATCATAACAACTCTCGCCAAGGAAATCTATTGAAACAACACTACTTGAGGACACAATATTAGTTCATAACAACCCAAAATGGAAAAAACTATAGAAAAGTGGGTCCAAAAAATTATAAATAGTAATAAAATTTAATAATTTTCAATTCATTTGTACTATTCACCATTTTGGAGTTGAGTGGTAAGTTTTCACTTGAAACTTCAAGCGCCGATCGTGGGAGCTACGAGCAACCATTCAGCGAACCGTCTGGAGTAGGTTAGTGGTCACTGCCATACCTTTCATTTAAGTGTTTTTATTTCAATTTTGGCTGGTGGGATTTTTTGTTTGGCCAAGCCCTAAATGGCTTCGGCGCTACCTACCGGCTGTAAGTATTCGGGTCGCGGGTAGGGCATCAAATGCGCAGTCAAAAAACTGAGTGCCCATGTCTACCTGCACCTGTCTACAATATAGCCCACAGGTACGGCTATGAAGAAGTTTTTAAACATGAAATTGACTAAAAACAATTTTCTTTGCACTCCAGGATGGTTCTAGAGTGGAGGGAGAGAGAGCATGACGAGGTAGATGAGGCCGTGCGCAACGATTTGCAAGCACAACAAGCATTACAAGCATGTGGCTTTAATAAATACTTGAGTCTCGGGGGCTTAAGGGCCTAAAACCTACTACTTCATCATTTGATAAACTACTGGGATGTGGATTCTCAACACTTCATCCTCAACAGGCAAACACCAACATTGGAAGTAGAGGATATCTATTTCATTACCGGTTTGTCCCGTAGAGGGGGAGTGGCTAGTCTTCGGTCACGGACCGTGGGTGTTGGGATCACTATGCAAGACTACATAGTATAGTATTGTCCTGCCAACACACGACCAGTGGGAAGTCAAGTGCCGGTCAATGTCATAGTGGAATTGAGCACAAAGATCATAGTGGCTACTCTGGTGTGGATCACGGGATCCAAAGCACTACATCAGGCATCCAGATCAGAGATGTTTTATGCATCACAATGCTTGCATCCTACTATATTCGATTGGTGTACTACTATCCTGGTGTCTATGAAGACACAACTGACAAAATGAAAAGAGGGGAAGGCCAAAAAATTTGGGTATGGTAGCATCCTCTACAGTTTCTTCTTTGAGAGGGTTCTGGGACTTAGCCCGAGGGTGGATGTCTCTCCTCACAGTCTCTGAGATCTAGCCCTGACCCGGTGGGATGAGATACTGACATGACAGGGTGGTGCTTGTCTGGCGTCACCATATACTTAGGAGTGCTTCCACTGGTGGAACCGGCAGGTGATTGATATCGAGGACTACCCCTATGTGGGGATAGACTTTAGACACGACCGGGACATGCCGCTCCCACTAGGTGCAGCTTTCGGAGACATTGGTGAGTACTCTTTGGGTTTTGTGTTTTTTAAATTTTTATGGATTTTTTTATTATAGTTGAAATGCAAAAAATATTTTTGGTGGTAATGTCATGTGCTAATGGGTGACTGTTTGCTCACAGACAAAGGCCCAGTGAGACCCAAAGGCTTCCCGAGACATGGTCGTCGGGGTATCGATGAGGTGGTAGCAGATGCTGCAATAAGGCGCACACTCCAGACGTTGCAACGCAACATATCACGGATGGTTGCCAGAGTACCAATGATAAAGGTAGCCCGACTACCTAAGGCTATGCAGCGCCAGGTAGTGGGTGTTCCTGTTGAGTGGGTGCGGCTACTGCAGCGGATGGCCAATGCAGTATAGTACTACTATGAGACACATCCCGTCGAGTTGGTAGCTAGACCTCCTCGGAGGGAGTAGATATCCTAGGGTCTCATCATTTTTTGTATTGATATGTATATTTTTTAGGGCTACGGGCTCCAGTCTTGTATGACACTACCACTTTTGGACATATTTATATATATATACAACTTTGGTTCTCAATTCTACTATATATGTGTATGGTACAAATGTATGAATGTCTTTCTATTTATGTGTTTCATGATGAATGTGACAAATTCCAATCTAATACATAGTTAGCGTATGTGTCAGATATATAATTATGACTTCTCAGAATGTGAATATATGTAATGGAAACAAAATGTCTCTCCAAGAGTCATACCTTAAGGAATATCCATAGTAATGTAGGGTCTCGTACACGGTACTTCCCATTCAGCTGAGACAAAACTAGTTGTGAATCTAGGCGAACTTCTAAAGACTAGATTTCATGTGAAATGGCATCCCGAAGTAGCTCAACAATGACACTATACTCAGCCACATTGTTAGATGTAGGACCAAGACAAGCACCTCTTGAGGACACAACTAGATGGTCAGGTGAAAAGATAACATAGGTAGCAAAAGCAAGCTGCTGTGTATGTCATCTAGCACCATCCGCGAAACCTAACAACGTAGGACATCCCGCTGACATCTGTCAATCAAACAGAGGCTAATTAGCATACCCGACAACCAAAAAGGAAACCTAGACTATGTATAGAAAAATTGTACAATAGTGTACAAAAATATCAGCCTGAACCAAAGGTTCAAGCATAATACTGCTTGAGGTAGAGCCCATTTCTAGGCTCCTTCAAGACAACTCCCTTGTAATCTTCTAACTCATAAGCTCCTTTTTCAAGGACACACCTCACAATATAAGGACCATGCCACATGGGATTGAACTTGCCTGCCCCTAGGGGTTCTTTAGCTTGGTCATACAAGAGTACCAAGTCACCTTCAGCATATTGTCGGGGATGGATAGACCTATCATATTGAACCTTGACACGATGCTTGTTAACATCAATGGCCACAGCGGCATCTTGACGATGTTTGTCAAGTTTCTCAAGGTGTACTAAACGTTGCTCAATCCCGCCGTATCAAGGAGGAGCTCTATGGCTAGCTTGAGCGAAGGGATCTCGCATTCAATCGGTAAAAGTGACTCCACACCATGAACTAACTGGGATGGTGGGAACCCGGTGGCAGTCTTAACTGCGGTTGGATAAGCCCACAAAGCAGTATATAACATGATATGCCAATTGGTCTTTCTCTGTTGGATGGTACGTTGGAGAATGGTCTTCAAAGACTTATTTGCTGCTTCAACCTGACCATTTGCTTGAGGATAGTAGGAAGACGAGTGTTCCTGACGAAACCCAAGCCTGAGAGACAAATCCTCCATCATCTTATTTTGAAAGTGACTGCCATGGTCAGTGACAATCTCTTTCGGGATACTGAATCGAGTGATAATCTGGTTGAACACGAAATGGGCTGCAATAACACCATCAGCTTTAACAGTAGGCATGGCCTCAGCCCATTTGGAAAAATAATCCACAGCCACAACAATATGATGATGCCCCCCAGTCGAAGCCGGTTTGCAATCCATGAAATCTACCCCCCACTTAGTAAAGGGACCGATAATGACAACTGGATGGAGGGGCACTGGATGCGAGTGTATGTTCCAAGAAAACACCTGGCAAGGGTGACATCTCTTCACAGCGTTAATACAATCTTTAAACATAGTAGGCCAAAAATAACCCACTCGCATAATACGCTAGGCTGTAGCAAGCTCGAATAAGTGACCGCCACACGCCCCAGCATGGCAGTCATTAAGTACCCGTTCCGCTTCTTTGTAAGTCAAGCAACGACGGAGAACGGAATCCTTTCCTCGATGATACAAAGTGTCACTGACGATAGTATAATCTTTAGCGTGATGTCTCACACACTGTCGCTCATCTCGTGAATAATGCGGAGGAAACTTCAAAGTTTGGAGATATCTAATGACATCCCCATACCAAGGATCCTCGGTCGAGATAAGAAATAAGTGTTCATCCACAAAGGAATATTCATGAATGACATCCTCATCAAGCCGTGGAAGGTCCGACATAAGCTTAGCGAACACCAATGATTTCACCGATTTTGCAAAAGGAAACTCGAGATCAAATTCCTAAAGGATCACAATCCATTTATTATACTTACCCTCGATAAGGCGTCATGATAGCGCAAACTGAAACTGATTGATATGAGATACAACAGTGGTTGTTCGAAGCAAAATGTAATGCCGTAACCGCTGGACTGTGTGAACAGTCGCAAGTACCAACTTTTCTACGTGGGTGTACCTTAGTTCAATGTCTACTAAATTTCAACTCAGATAATAGATAACATGCTCGACGAGTGCATCATCTATCTAAACCAAGACCATGCCAATAATCTCTTAAGACACTTCCACATAAAGTATGAAATCTCGTGTAAAGTCCGGCAGACTAAGCACGGGGGCCGATACCAAAGCTTTCTTAAGGGTGTTGAAAGACTGTTGGGCTCACTCATCGTAGATGAAAGGTGTGTCTTTCATCAATATGCATGCGAAACCTTTAGTAATACTAGCATAGCTAGCTATAAACTGACGTAGAAAAGTAGCTCTCCCTTGGAGGCTCTGAAGTTGAAACAGATTACACGAAGGAGGCAACTAAAGTATTGCCTCAACTTTAAGAGGATCGACTCTAATACCCTCTTTCGAAACTATGAATCCTAGAAGGCGACCAGTCCTAACAGCGAAGATGCATTTGTTTGGATTCAATTGATTTTTGTAGTGGATACATCGTTCAAGAATCATACAGAGGTGCTTGGGGTGGTCCACTCTCTTGCGAGAATGTCTAGCAAGATCATCCAAGAAAACTTCCATAATCTTCTTAAGATCGTGAAAGGAATAGGTCATGGCTCGCTGAAAAGTAGCTTCGGCGTTCTTGAGGCCAAAGGGAATTTTTCGGTACGCAAAAGTTCTCCATGGACAAATAAATTCCATTTTATGTTGGTCCGCGGGTTTGATTTGAATCTGATTATAACCCAAGAATCCGTCCATGAATGAAAAAATCTCACTTCCCGCACAAGCATCCAATATTTGATCAATGAATGGCATGGGGAAATTGTCTTTCAGACATGTACTGTTCAAATCTTTGAAATCATTGCATACACGGATCGTTCCCTGCTTCTTATCCACAGGAACGGGGTGTGACACACATTCGGTATGGGGAATGGGATAGATGAAACCAGCTTTGAGCAGTTTCTCCACCTTTGCCTTAATAGCAGCTGCCTTCCTAGGGTTCATAGCACGTAAGCGTTGTCGAACCGGATTAGCATCAGGATACGTTTTAATCTTGTGTTCAACAATGCGGGGGTCTATTCCTGGCATCTCCTCATATGACCAGGCGAAAGCTTCCCGGATTTAAGTAAACAAATCAGTGTAAATAGCAATCTCCTTAGGAGTGCAATCGGCACCGACGTAAACATTCTCAATCTTTTTGGGAGTGCGGGAGATGTTGATCAAAGTGGTTGGGGAAATATCGGCCATATTCCCCTCCAAGAAAACATCATGTGACTACAAAAGAACCACAGGGTGACCAACCATCTCAGCTAGAGTCATCCTAAACTCCTCCTGCTCAATGAGTTCAAGGTTGGGAAGGAAATAAGATCGATGGTGCATATCTTCCCAAGGCCTCTCACTACCACACATGGCATCGAGGATAGCTTCATTCGATGGAAAAGTATCATCGAGGCAATCGTGAGAGCAATATAGTTGGCTGCCCAAACTAGCAGCATAACGGGATCTTCTTCAACTATCCAGGAAGAAGAGATATCCGGATCTGTAGTGGTTTGTTGGATGTGATCATAAGTGAGCTCCGCTATAGATAAAGGCATAGACATCCTGACGTGTGCAATGTCTCCAGACATAGAATCTGCGGATGGAAAAATCCATGGATCACCATAATAGGAAGTCTGGAATGGAATACTATTCGAAGGAGGAGGCGCACTGTCGGAAATGGTTTCAATGAAATTCACAAGTGCAGAATGGTTAAAAGTTCCCATCAACGAGGGGCATTCCAACACCTATGTTCCCAGCTGCTGACTGAGAATCATAAACTTTCGAGACTATTGATCCCGTGGATGCTATCGAAAGAGTGCCAACATAATCCAGTTGATCGATCATCACAATCTTGCCTTCATAGGGAAATCAAATAACTTGAAATACAGTAGACGTGACAGCCTTCATAGTGTACATCCATCTTCGACCCAGTAAAAGGTTGTAGTCGATGGGCGCATCAACCACTTCGAATTCAATAGGAACAGACTTACCTCCCAAGGAGACAACAAGGGAAGGGATAATTCCATGCGGCATAAAAGATCTACCGTCGAATGCAGTGAGTGTAGTTCTAGATGCGAGTAGAGGAGGAGAGCCAAGAGCTTTCCAACAAGTTAACGACATTACTGACGCCGAAGCACCTTCATCAACCATAGTACATTTGACGAAGCTCTTAAGGAAAACCACTTGTATTTGAAAAGCCACGTGGTAAGGCAAGCGAGGTTGGATATCAGTAGTATCGAACTTGATAACACTAGGACTTCCCCCATCCTAAACTCTTAACACACTCAAAAGGGCATGCTTCTGAGAAGGAAAAGCTTGAAAAACTTCAACAGCTGACATGGCACACGGAGTTTTGCCCAAATCTTCTACGATGGAGTAGTTATGGGTGGCTCGAGCATTAGGATTATGCGTGGAGCACTTGAGAACACCTTTCAGTATCTGCGGCATAATAGAAGGCTTCTCGATATGCAAGGAACTATCAGGAGGAGGGGGAGGCTCATTCCCCAAATTCAGTTGTGGTGCACCATAATCACGTTGACGAGTAGCAACACAAACCTCCAACTGAACCATATTCACACATCCATAACCACTATTATTTGAAGAAGATGTTGTTGTTTCATTAGTACCATAACCAGTGGTGGGAGCATGCAAAGCCATGTTCTGGTGATGAGGTAGGGGATCCTTCAGCACAGCTAGGCTCTGTGCCAAATGCTTCAATGCTTCTTCAATACGAGGACATAAGTGAGTAAGATGATCATCCCCACAAAGCTTGCAAGGGAATTCCACCTTATGCCTAGGTTTACGATCCTCACCAGCATTACTGCCTTCCCGAGGAGGGTTGGCATTCTCTTTACAAGGAGTATTATGATTGCTATTGTTGTTACTTCCATTGTTTCCACCCCTACGATTATTTCTCCCCTTTTTCTTACCACCAGGCTGCTACTTACCCGATGGTTTCGTTGATTGCACATTGTGTACATCAGACGACGGAGTGGAAGTGGACAAGGTATGAACCTGTCTGAGAGCAAACTGGTTTAGCAACAAATTTTGCATTTGATTAGCTACCAAGTCTAAAGGGAGAGTGCATGCATACCCCATGATGCCATTGGAATGTGTTCCAGGAACTGACATGGGCTCATATCTTGTTCTCGGTGCGTTAGGAATAATGTCATACAAAATGCCAAACTGAGAATAAAGAAGATCTAACTGCTGGACTTTCAAGATAGCTTGTTCCTCAATCATAATGCTGGACATCGAAACATCCTTAGCAATATATGGAAGTAAAGACTTAAGGAACCATTCCAACAGGAACTCTGGAGGAATGTTGGCTTTCATGAATCTCTTCCGTCGACGCCACTCTTGAATGTGGTCAGAAATATGTGTGGCCTTATTCTGATGGAAGGTGGACAACAACTCAGTACCGGTATCATAACAAACCGGAAACTAGAAATGGTCTAAGAAAACCAAAGCAATCTCGTTGAATCCCTTATAGGTGTTTCCAGGAAACTCCACATACCACTTCGCGGCTTCCCCCGTGAGGGTGCGCTGAAATAGTCGTAATCGGATGGAATCATGATTCAAAGAGTTGGAGGAGCACCAAAGGTGAAACGTCGTGACATGATCTCTCGAGTCCTCACCACCTTTCCCATTAAACTTTGGAATGTGCGAAGGGAGCTTGGTAGGGGGCAGGGGCCAAGTAGGGTCGTGACACACCGGATCATTTGTGAGCTTCGAAAGATCCGAAAGATTCAAGCGTGCAAGGAACGGGAGCTGAGGCTGGAAAGCTTGATTATAAGCTCCCATAAAAGGTTGGTTGAATGGAACGTGTTATATGATGGACCAAAAGCTTGACCATGAGGATTGAACTATTGATAATGAGGATCCGACGGCCCATAAGCTTTCCCATGGCCATAAGATGGATAACCTTCCCCTGCCTGACCCATTTGAGAGTAAGCAGGTATATGTGCGTTTTGAGCACCATATTGGGGTGGTGGGTGATACTGGTGGCCAGCACTGACTGTGTTGTAGTAAGGGTTTCCACCATGGGTATGGCGCATGTATGTACTATTCATAGTGGGAACTGTGTTGTATTGACCATAATGGTATGCTATGTTCCCACCCCCAATATTAGGATTAGCTTGAGCAGTCGTGTGATGACCATAAGCATGAGAAGTATTCCCAGGTCCAATATGGGTGTGACTAGTAGCAGGGTTGGTGGTGTGATGTCCATGTGGATAGGAAATATTCCCACCCCCTACATTACTATTACTAGCAGCGGAAGTGGACGCAAAAGTATGCATTATGTGTCCACCCCCGTAGTTGGGAGGAACAGTATCATGTGCAAAAGTAGTCCTGGGTTGACGAGTAGAAACATGTGTATTAGGTGGTGGATGGCGAGTCGTGTTTCGAGCAGCATTCTGACTAGGTTGGGTATTCCTAGGAGGTGGTCACATTCCAACATTAGCATGGTTAGGAATATGACCAGCCTCCATACTATGTGAGTGGGTGGACAACGCAGTGCCCCCAGCTAGGGTAGTGCCCCCAGTGGGTATAGTATGGCTAACACTTTGACTAGTACCAGCATGAGTACCAACCATAGTGGAAGGTTCGATAGTATTGTGACTAGGCATACAAAAAGAGAGTGCAGTGGGGTTGACCATAGGGCCGGAATCATCATGAGTCTTAGGTCTCCTATATCTAAAATCACGTGGAAACGAAGGAACGAAAGGCTCATTATGTTCTTCCTCCTCGAGTAAGTCAGGCATCCTATAAAGATAATTATCCAGATTCGAAGGATCAAACGGATCCCGGTCAAGTGGATTAGGCCAAATAGAACCAGGTTGAGTTGCAGGTGGATCACCTCCCCAATCCTCACGAGGAGTCTAGGGATTGGAAGTATGTTCAACTCTACCCGAAGGAGTAGAAAGGTCTTGCTCGATATCAGGATGTGCAGCCATGTAGTCCTCAACGTAAGTCTCGTAAGAATCTAAAGACTTAGAGGGATCCCTCCGGCATCCTCTAGTAATGCGTTGTGTAACAAAACCTGGCTTTAAACCAGCCAAATGACGGGACCAGCGGAGAGTAGGGCTCTGCACCATGTTCTCTCTGGAGAGAGACACAGCGTCTTCTAAAGGCCAAATATCGATCAAAAACAATAAATCAAAAGCACACACATAGAGAATCTACAGCCAAGAGTAGACAGACAGAGTGGCTAAATGAGCTCCTGACACTAGAGCCGGTATGTCTCGCCTAGGAGAAGCTTGACACTCCCAAACTATAGCTGGAGGTAACAGAATCAGTTATAGAGACACCCAGGCTTCACTGTGTCGACAGGGTCAAGTCCACTGCACGAACAAAATTGTGTTGTCCAATCCCTATCTAACTCAGGACACAAACAACATAACCACTGCAAGTACCCTGTGTGGTACGTAGGTAAGGAAACTATGTCTACCGCAATATAACCAATGCTCAGGGGGACAGTCGCAGGGGGGACCCATCATATGGGCAGGGTAGCTAAGCCTGAAGCACAAGAGGATGAACCTCGGGTACCCCCAGATGCAAACAAATCCTGGATATATCTCCCACATTCAGCCAGTATTAGAGGGATATCTCCTCAACCAACCTCTCGTGACCTCGTGCTTAACTCTGGTTTGAGTAGAGCTTTCCTGAGAACACCGATCTATACCATGGATTCCTCCACTCCCTGGTCAAACACCTAATGTTTCGTTCAGTAGTCTTGGATTGTTAACTCACAATGATCTATTCCAAGACTCTAAACCTATGCTAGTTGGTGTACCCTATAAATAAAATAAGTCTAGTCAATTTTATGATTAAGCATTAATTTTAGTGGTTGTGATTACTCAAGGGATATGGTCGTGAAACTAGTGATGTGTAGACTCAATAGTATGCAACATCGTCCAATCCTAGACTCATCTATCCAATAAAACAATGTCACTAATATGCAAAATCAACCAACAATTCTGAAATAAATATGCAAACTTTTATCTTTTCAATGCACAAGCAGAACCTAAAATGAAGGCAACAAGCACTCAATGCAAAATGCAGTACATGAAAATAAAATATTTTTGTATTTTCTCTTATAGAGACACCCAGGCTTCACTGTGTCGACAGGGTCAAGTCCACTGCACGAACACAACTGTGTTGTCGAATCCCTATCTGACTCAAGACACAAACAACATAACCACTGCAAGTACCCTGTGCGGTACGTAGGTAAGGAAACTATGTCTACCGCAATATAACCAATGCTTAGGGGGACAGTCGCACGTGGGACCCATCATATGGGCAGGGTAGCTAAGCCCGAATCACAAGAGGATGAACCTTCAGTACCCCCAGATACGAACAAATCCTGGATATATCTCCCATGTTCAGCTGGTATCAAAGCGATATCTCCTCAACCAACCTCCCATGACCTCGTCCTTAACTCTGGTTTGAGTAGAGCTTTCCTGAGAACACCGATCTATACCATGGATTCCTCCACTCCTTGGTCAGACACCTAATTTTTCGTTCAGTAGTCTTGGATTTTTAACTCAAAATGATCTATTCCAAGACTCTAAACCTATGCTAGTTGGTGTACCCTATAAATAAAATAAGTCTAATCAATTTTATGATTAAGCGTTAATTTTAGTGGCTGTGATTACTCAAGGGATATGGTTGTGAAACTAGTGATGTGTAGACTCAATAGTATGCAACATATTCCAATCTTAGACTCATCTATCCAATAAAACAATGTCACTAATATGCAAAATCAACCAACAATTCCAAAATAAATATGCAAACTTTTATCTTTTCAATGCACAAGCAGAACCTAAAATGAAGGCAACAAGCACTCAATGCAAAATGCAGTACATGGAAATAAAATATTTTTGTATTTTCTCTTATAAACAGAAAGGAAAATGCAAAAAACTAATGAATATTTTTGTATTTTTTCAATATATATGGAATGAAAAAATGCAAGCAAAATCCTACTATTCAGTCACTGAAGTGCTGAGAAGATCACTAAGACAACCTAGCAGATTCTAAACAGCAAAACTCAGCCAAAAGAAAGAGCTCAAAAGGAAGAAAGCAAGAGGTTAAAACCAAAGATTGGTAAAAAACCAAGAAGGCTCAACCAAGAGAAATGAAGAGATCTGGTCACAACCAAGGCATGAAACAGTCAATAAAGAGGCCAACAAAGACTCAGGAATCAACCAAACTCACCCAGCAACAACCAATAGCCATAAACCAACAAAAGTCGGAGTTATACGCTACTGTCGAAGGAATACCTGTGGGTACCCACGAGCAGTAGTGTAAACAGAGGTGGGTATGCGCGGGCAGAACTAAGCCAGCCCGCAGGTGAGGAAAAGCAAATGGTCAAATAAAGAGTCCAGAAGCTCAGAAAAAGCAAGTTTTCTATAGTGTATCTTAATGGAAAATCAGTGACACAGAGCTTCGATAAACATCAACTCTAATTATGGACTAATGCTAATTTTTTTTCCCAAACATGGATGTTTTCCCCAGCGGAGTCGCCATTTCTGTATTGGAGAAAACTCACTATGGCTTGGGAATACCACAACAGACAGATGACTACCAGAAATCTACTCAATTCTCAAAACAAAGCTATTATAAATGACAATGTTAAAACAATGGAGAAATGTAACCAACCTCGATCCAACGTTTGATGTAGATCCCCGTTGGAGCTTTCAATCCGCGCACATCCAAGCACTTGTAATCTGCAAATTAGTCTTGACAACCAATATCTAACAAGTACATGTGATATCTAAATGACATTAACATTATCAATAACAATGGTCCATAATATCATAAGCAAATGTAACCCAATGTATAATAAATGACATTCACACCATGAATGGACGAGAATATGGGTATTTCTATTAATGAACAAGAAGAAGTACAAAGTAATACAACCTCTTGCCGAAAACCAATCTGAACCAAGATCCAGATAAATCCACTTGTGCCTCCACCACTTCAATCGTCCATGAAAGGAAAACTCAAACTAGCAAGGAGTTTGGAAGGTGAACATAACTGGTTCACAACTACAAGGATCAATGAGTGCAGACTCAAGATAGGGAAAAAATCCACTAGAGTGCCTTTACTATTCTCTTCTTCCTTCCATCCATAAGCCATATGTGCTCAATATATTGTCCTCTCAATGGTAGGTGAAAGGACTCATCGAGACGTTACTTAGGCAGATGGAGAGCCAAAGGTCACCCAATGACCACTTTTTGGGACTAAAAAGTAATAAAATAGTGGTTTTTACCATTTTACTTGATACCCATGGGCTATAGGGATGCAACTCGCGCGTACGCATGCTATAGTGATGCAACATGCGGGTAGGAACAAAAATAGGATAAACTGGTATCATTGAAGGATGAAAATGGATCTGAGTCACTGAAATGGATCCTACAGGCCAAAGAATGTTGATGCTCACAAGGTGGAAGATTTCTGTGTAACACACTTTCCCTGTCAAGCCCTGCAAAGCTTAGATACTTTCCCTTCACAATTTGATGACCTTTTGACCCCAAGGGAACAAGCCCCCGAGTGTCCACATCCCGCACACGCTTCCTTGCATTGATCATAGGTATGTTCCACTACTTGGGACTAGTCTTCTCACCACTTGACACTTGTTTCCTAGATTGTTGTACTATAAGCAATTTTATTCTTTTTCAAGCTTTTCCAAATATGAAAATGACCAAAAAAATCAAATATTTCAAAAGAATAGACGCGATTATGGTTACTACTTTTAGTTGGCAGCCGTTGTGTCGCCTTTGAACAGAGCATTCATTCCACTCCATACATTATGAGTCGGAACTATAGTTGGACCTTAGGAGTTGTACTCGTTTCTCAGTATTACTCAACCGATTGGTTAAGCTTCCAGTCATTATGGAGCCCTCTGTTGATGCCTCCTGCATCGCACAGTATTATATCGAGTCTATGCTGCCTTAGTCTATCCATCTTCTCACGCTCTTGTTCAAAGGAAGTCCTGAAACCAGTGTCAGCCACTCCTCAGATCTCTTGACTATTGCATGTCGGCCATCCTTATTTGATTCAGTCCGTTCCACCCGAGTTCTTCCAAATATTCCAGCGTAGCTGGTACCTCGTGCTAGTTGATGGGAGATGCCTTAATACCCTTCTTCTAGCGAGTCTCATTCTGTCGACTTCAACCCATTTATTCCAGAACTTGAGGCTTAGAGTCCGATTGAGTACCTTTGCAGTCATTAGTGGCAATATCTCTCGCCATCGATAGTTTTGGGAATATATCAATGTCCCCTGATAAATGGATTCATCTTAGTGTTCGCCTTCACCACATCTATTCACACTTTGATGATTGTACTATGTGACTTGATGCCCATTTACATTATTGGTGGTTATATCGCATCTGTTAATGGTATAAATCATTGACCGGTAATCACACGATGTCACATCAGGTTTGACCTCAACTCGTTTATTCACTTGATGGGACTTGCACTATAGGCGATTTGTGTAGAAGACCCCATGAGATAGTGACTTTACATATGAGATATCACCTCTTAGATATTAGTAATGTGTACCTCCATTTTGCACTAGTTGTTTCCTTTTCAGGAAGGAAACATATCTTACTATAGACGGATCATGGTTATGATCACTTATGACATGTATTCACTATGTACTACCTATTCATGGCCATTGTATCAGATTGTTGTATTATACCGACATGTACTCAGAGATATTTTTGTATTATGACGAGTGAGCTGCTCTTTCCACTTATGACCCCATCACTCCACTTCTGAGATTTATAATGTATTTCAGCCATGGTAGCACCATTCTCTGACCTCACATAGTAGGGGGCATCTGTTACAACGTAATCTTCCACCTTGTGAGTATCAGCACTCTTTGGCCATCATAATCCACTTTACTGACTCAGATCTACCTTATGTCCTCCAAACACAAATTTTTTCATATTTTTCTCCTTATACGCTAACTGTATCACTTCAGTGGGCGTACCTGCGAGCTACACCGTTGTAGCCCACGGGTAGCATGTAAAATGGTAAAATTCACTAATTAATTACTTTTTACTCCCAAAAAGCAGTCTTAGGGTGACCTTTGGCCCTCCATTTTCCCAGTAACGCCTCGATGTGTCCTTTCACTTACCTTTGGAAGGCTATATATTGAGCACTTATGGAATATGGAAGGGAGGAGAAAGAGAAAACACGAGAACTCTAGTAGATTTTTTCCTTATCTTGAGTCTACACTCATTGATCCTAGTTGTTGTGAACCTCTTATGTTCACCTTCCAAAATCCTTCCATAGTTTGAGTTTTCCTTTCATGGAGGATTGAAGAGGTGGAGGTGCAAGTGGATTCACCTAGTTCTTGGTTCAGATTAGTTGCCAGAAAGAGGTCGTATCACATTGTACTTCTTGTTATTTATTAATAGAAATACTCATATTCTCATCCACTAATGTTGTGAATGTTGTTTATCTTACATTGGGTTGCATTTGCTTATGATATTATAGACCATTTCTATTGATGATGTTAATATGTTTCATATATTATATGTGCTTGTTGTATATTGGCTGTCAAGACTAATTTGCAGGTTCAAGTGCATTGGTTGAAAGCTTCAACGAGGATCTAGATCAAACGTTGGATCAAGGTTGGTTATTTTCTCTGTCATCCTCGCATTGTCAATTATATAGCATTGCATTGAGAATTGAGTCTATTTCTGTTAGTCAACTGTCTATTGTGGTCCACCCCAAGCCATAGGAAGTTTTCTCCAATAACAGAGTCTTCATCTTTGATCTTCATATTCTGCAGCACTGAATCACTCGATCATCTATAGAAACACTTGCTCTCTTGATCATCTACAACAATTATTGATCTTTGAATCAACAACAACTCTTGATATTTCGATCAACAACAACATCATCTGCAGCAACATAACTTGCAACACACATGATCCAATTATAGGATGATCAATCCCTCTCACTTTGGGACATAAGTCCAAGGATGATGCAATCCTATCCACATCACAGAGACAAAAGTCTGCGGATCACTTTAGTACTAATGTCTAGGGATGATAGAATCCCAACCACATCACAAAGAGAAAATTTTGCGAATCACTTTAGGACTAATGTCTAGGGATGATACAATCCCAACCACATCATGGAGACAAAATTCTGTTGATCACTTTAGGAATAATGTCCAGGGATGATACAATCCCAACCACATCACAGAGACAAAATTATGTAGATCACTTTAGGACTAATGTCCAGGGATGATACTGTAAAATTAGTCACAGTAGATCTAATGAAAAAGTAAATCAATCACAACAGATGAACATAGAGAATATGGTGTAAAACTATGCAAAACATGCAGCAGTGCTCAATATCCCAGTAAGGGTGAATGATTACAATAGAATACAGTAATAATGACTGAGCAATTCCAATTGACTAAGGAGTTCATTCAAATTACTGAATGGTGTAGCTTGGCTCCAACTAGGAGTCCTCATCATCAATCAGTGGTGGTCATCAATGCACAAGAACCAGTCATCCGGGTGTCAATCTGAGTCTAACTGAGTGTAACATGTGTAACTAAAGTGTGTAGCACTGATATAGGGAAGTGGGCTCAGTGGAGAGCGCATGGGAGGTTAACTGAAGTCAAAACAAGTCATCTAGTCAATCTGGAGGTCCAACAGAGTGAAACAGTTAGTCGGGAGTGAAACTAGCCTCAAATCAGGGAGAATCGAAGCTAACTGAGTGTAACTGAAGTGGAATTGCATTGGTATGTGAAGAAGTGCGCCCTTCTCTGGCAGTAGGTGAGAAGAGGACCCCTTCCTGACTAGGAGGGCTAATGAACTGATGTAAGAAGCTCCCGAGTGCTAGAATGAAGTGGCTAAGGTGCTGGAGGCATCAACCTGGTGACTGGGATGAATGCAAAATGCATGCAAACCCTAGAGTTTGCATGCAAACCCTAATTGCATGCAAGGTCCAAAAATGATGATGTGGATATCCGAACACCCTCCTTCAAGCTAGACTATGATGTGCAAAAAATAAATGATAGGGCCATGGTAACTGAAACCAAAGGTCACCCCAATACAATAATAATACAAACTAATAACAATCAATAAACAGAGGAAATGGGGAAAACCTCATGGGAAAAATACCCCCCCTCAAAATAGACTGTAGCACACCAAAAGATTTAACTGCTCCAAAAATCAATTAGATATGTTTGGAGGTATCTTACTCTTGGGAGTAAATGGATCATGCTCCAAAAACATGTGCTTGAATTCTCCATCAATGGATGCAAGCAAATGTGGAGACTTTAAGAACTTGCTCTTCATATTGAAAATGGTGAGAACAAATATGAAAATATAAGGATGATCCTGGAACTTGTGATTCGAACCAAGTGAGGTAGGAATAGCTCCAATCAGATAAAAGAGACCTTGAAACTTGAACTTCTTATCAATAGAAGTTAAATCAGCTCCAAAAATAGATGAATGGTTTCTTGAGATCTCCTTTGAACCAACAAGGGTGAGATCAAAACCAAAGTCAGCAAAAAGTGCATGAGAATTGAACTCAAGCGAATGGTAGTGCTCTTCATCTTCATTAAAAATATGAGAAACTTTGCAAATGATAGAATATAAGTTTATAGGAGGCATGCAATCAAGGAGGGCGAATGCTTCACCTCCAAAATCAGATTTTAGCTCCAAAACTTCAAGTAGATCATTATTCTGCATGCCGGCAAACTCATGTGAAGGAGAGGATTCAAGAACATCTTCGGAATCTAGAGTATGAGCTGGTTTATCTTGCTCAGAATTTGAAATAGAAGACATTGAGAGAGTGAGTTTTGAATCTACAGTTCTTCTTCATCTTGAACAATTGTTGAGTCCAAGACATGATCGGAAAGAACACATAAGGAGATCTCACTAGGCTTGTTCTCCAAAAGGCTAGCATGATCCTCTTCTTCCTGCTTTCCAAATTCTCTGTCAAGTTGGACCCATAGATCACTTGGATTTTCAGCAATATTACTGAGGTAGCACATACAAGCAGACATAGCAAGACACATTGCTCCAAAATATCTATCACGATCATTGAGCCAATCATTCTCCTCTTCATCGGAATCAAAATCTCTTGTATTACCAATGCACATATCAAAAAGACATTGTCTCTTCAAGAATGCAATCATCTTTGGTTTCCATTCATCATAGTTGAATTGAGTAAGAATATTTTGTGAAGAAGAAGTCTCCATCTTCGCATTAGTGAATGCACATGGAGTAAGTAAAAAACCTTCAAATCACACACAAACAAACACTATGTTTTCAACCTTGCATGCACATGAGCGAATGCACATGAGATTTTGCATGCCGCTGCTGAACTATATTGGTGAGCAATTCACTCAATCTTCATGTAGAACACTTGTAGAAAAGAAGTCTTGCCCCTACCAGGGCTCTGACACCATGTAAAATTATTCACAGCAGATCTAATGAACAAGTAAATCAATCACAACAAATGAACATAGAAAATATGGTGTAAAACTGTGCAAAACATGCAACAATGCTCAATATCCCAATAAGGGTGAATGATTACAATAGAATACATTAACAATGACTGAGCAATTTGAATTGACTAAGGAGTTCATTCGAATTATTGAATGGTGTAGCTTGGCTCCAACTAGGAGTCCTCATCATCAATCAGTGGTGGTCATCAATGCACAAGAACCAGTCATCCAGGTGTCAATCTGAGTCTAACTGAGTGTAACATGTGTAACTGAAGTGTGTAGCACTGATATAGGGAAGTGGGATCAGTGGAGAGCACATGGGAGGCTAACTGAAGTCAGAACAAGTCATCTAGTCAATCTGGAGGTCCAACGGAGTGAAACAGTCAGTCGAGAGTGAAACTATCCTCAAATCAGGGAGAATCAGAGCTAACTGAGTGTAACTGAAGTGGAACTGCAATGGTAGGTGAAGAAGTGCGCCCTTTTGATCCGAATTTTATGAGCAGAACGAAATGAATATAGATTATTATCATATGCTTAACACAAAATAGCAGATATACAGTAAAACTGGTTTTCTATTCAATAAGGAAATAAGCTAGAACTGTAAAATGCAGCGAAAAACAAGCTTGTTGGAATGGTGGCGGCTTATCTCTGAGAAGAGATGTGACGGCTGCGCTCATTTCTCAAGAAGATGGTTACAATGAGGCTCTCAAGGCCTTTTACAATAAATAGGATTGTCAAAAACCCTAGACATCCAAAAACCTAACCCTAGGAGATGAAGCGCCAAAAGTCATGTGGGACCCGTTTGGGTAAGTTAGTACATCAACTTCCTGGGATTGTAACTTTTGCATACGATCTTCGTTTGGGGCGCTCGGTAGCCCGTTGGAAAGGTCTATCCGAGATTTACAACTTTCGAGTGGGGCCAAATGCATTTTGGAGGCAATAATTGGGCCCGCAAAATCGCCAAAAAAGGTCGTTTAGGGCCTCAAAATGCCCCCAGAAGTTCAGGACCCGAAAAACTGCTAAAAATAGTACAATATCAAAATTGCCATAAAACTGTTTTGAGCCAGTTGGAAAGGTGGGTGGCCACCAATATCGACCTGGATCAATCCTCCCTCCTTAGGAAGCAATGATCTCCATTGCGTTGAGTTCCCCCATCAGATGAGGAAATTTTTGCTGAATTTGGCCTTGGGTGAGCCACTTGCCTTGGTGCAGGAGCTGCCCTGCTTTGACAACTCGATAAAGCTGGATCCTTTGATGTCGAGTGCCCTTGATCTATGTGTCTTCAATATGATCACTGGATGCTTGTTGTAGGCAGTCAGGGTTGAGCTCTGTTGGTGTCAACTTCTCTACTATCTTTGAGGTGTCTAATAGTGGTGGAGATATGGCCGAAGGAGGGCCACGTTGAAGACTGGATGCAGACCAAGTAAGGGGGGAATGTTGAGCTCAAAAGCATTGTCACCCACCGCCTTGGTGATGGTGTACGGCCCATAACGAAGTGGGCGAAGATTTCGATGGGGCCATGTAAGGCATTCTTTCTGCAAATGCAACCAAACTTTGTCGCCCACCTGAAACTTATGTGGCACCCGATGTTGATCATGGCGCTGCTTGTACTTGGCATTAGACTTCTGTAGAATATCCTGATCCTGTTGGCAGATATGCTGGATCCATTCAATGAACCGGGTGGCTTTTTTAGCTTCTGGGGATGAGTCGGCCGAGGTGGTCGCAAGGGGAAGTGCAACATCCATGGGGCCCAATTGTTGGAATCCCAACCCCACCTGAAAGGGGTTGTGGCTAGTTGAGCTATGTAGGGCTCGGTTGTAGCTATGTTGGACATAGGGGAGACTCTCATCCCATGTGCGGGGGTGTGTTGAATTGTACATGCGCAGGATATGTACGACCATCCGGTTGACGACCTCCGTTTGTCCATCAGTCTGGGGGTGGAAGGCAGTGGATTTGGTGAGCTTGGTATCTAGCAGTGACCAGAGGCTTGACCAGAATGAGCTGAGGAACCGACTGTCACAGTCTGATATAATGGTATGTGGGAACCCAAAATGTACCCATACTCGTTCAAAGAAGAGCTTTGCAGTGGCTTCTGCTGTGATGTTCTTCTTACAAGCAGCTAGAATCGTCATCTTGGAAAAGCGATCAACAACCACAAAACATAGTCGTTTCCCCTCTTGGTGGACGAAAGGCCCGACATGTAGTCCATTGAGATGGATTCCCATGGCCTATCAAGAGTAGGAAAAGGGCTGTATAGGCCCTGTTTCTTAGTGGTCGATTTGGCAATAGCACAAGCGGTGCAGAACCTGATATACTTGCCAACATCCTGTCGAAGTTTCGGCCAGTAGAAATGTTTCTGCAACACTTCCACTGTCGTTTCAACGCCAAAGTGTCCCGCCACCCGACTGTAGTGAGCTTCCCGAATTAGCTTCGCACACTCGCTTGATGGAATGCAGAGATGGCCCAGATGACACAACAACTCGTCCTGAAGATGGAAATTAGCAGCCACTGAGTTGGTGCCCAACATTTGATAGGTGGCGGAGAAGTCAGGGTCTGTCTCGTAGAGGTGGGGCCATCCGTAGGTCTCGTGGCCACAAGAGTCTAGCACCGTGGTAAGTGCCGCGACTGGAGGTCGATTGAGGCAGTCAGCAACTCGGTTGGTACTCCCTGTTTTATATTTGATGTTGAGGTGGAACTGCTGTAAATATGTTGACCACTTCTGATGGTGGTCAATCTACAACTTTCCTTGGGTCTGCATGAACTGCAGTGGCTTGTGATCAGTGTGGATGATTGTCTCCTTCCCAAGAATATAATGTCTCCATTGGCGGCAGGCTTGTACAATGGAGTACATTTCTTTGTCATAGGTAGGGTACTTGCGGATAGCATTTGAGAGTGTCTCACTATGATATGCCATGGGGTGGCCGTGTTGAGTGAGAACGGGCCCACAGCATAATCTAAAGCATCTGTCTCAATATCAAAGGGATGTTGCAGGTTTGGTAATGAGAGTATCGGCGATGAGCACAAGAGCTTATTCAAGTCATCGAAGGCTTGTTGTTGGGACAGGCCCCACACAAATTTTTCCTTACCACCACCCTTGGTCACTTGGTTGAGGGCCCATGCAATATGAGAGAATCCCAGCACGAACTGACGATAGAAATTGCCGAGGCCCAAGAGCCTCCAAAGTTCAGTGAGTGTGGTTGGGGCTGACCAGTCACGGATGACCTAGATCTCTGCTGGATCCACATGCACACCATGTCGATCAACGATGTAGCCTAAGTAATGGACCCTGTCCATGGCGAAGGAGCATTTTTCCAAGTTTGCATAAAGTTTGTGCTTCCGCAGGGTGTGCAGAACCTGCTGAATATGCTGCAAGTGTTCCTCTCAAGTCTTGTTGTAGATGAGGATGTCATCCAGATACACCACTACAAAATTGTTGGTGAAAGGACGTAGGATATCGTCCATCATCCTCATAAAAATTGCTGGAACATTTGTCAAACCAAAAGGCATGACCAGCCATTCAAAAAGACCTTCTTTTGACTTGAAGGAAGTCTTCCATACATCTGTTTGTTCTATTGGGACCTGGTGGTATCCAAACTTCAGATCAATCTTACTGAAGTATTTGGCTCCCGTGAGATGATCAAGGAGGTCGTCGATTCGGGGAATTGGGTACCAGTTATGGACTGTGATTTTAGTCAGGCCCGGTAATCAATGCAGAGTCACCAGGTCCCATCTTTCTTCTGCACCAGCACGATTGGGCTCCCACAAGGTGATGAATTGGGATGGATGTACCCCTTATGGAGCAATTCTTGGATCTTCCTCTCGATCTCCTCGTTTTCCAACAAAGAGGGGCGATAGATTGGCCCATTGGGTAGCAGTGCGCCTGGGATCAGATCGATGGGATGCTTGACCTAGCAGTGCAGAGGTACCCCAGTAGGAGAGGAAAAGATATCTGAGTATCCTTCCACCACCTTATCCACTTGC
Organism: Larix kaempferi; assembly: GCA_027924585.1. Taxonomy (NCBI): domain Eukaryota; kingdom Viridiplantae; phylum Streptophyta; class Pinopsida; order Pinales; family Pinaceae; genus Larix; species Larix kaempferi. The sequence continues at coordinate 1,637,303 of BSBM01000807.1, forward strand.
TTTTGTTGTGTGGATAGATCGATCATGGAGGCTCGGGATGTGGCTGCGATCTTTCTTTCACTCTGAGAGCGAATCACAAAGAAGACAAATTTCCCGGTCTGAGAGATGACCTTCCTGCATTGCTTGGCAGAGATCAAAGAAATAGCACTAGGAGGGACGGCCTCGGGTATCCTGTACAATTTCCTGTTCAAAGAAATAATAAAACTACGAGGCCTAGACTCATATACAGCATGACATTTCCATAAACAAGGCTGGCCCAAAAGAACATCTAAAACTTCGAGAGGAGCAACATCACACAATACCTCGTCCTTGAAGGGCTTGATGCCGTATGGCAGTCGGCACTGTTGGCTGACACGGAGATCGCTTCCTTTACAGAGCCATCCAATGGTGTAGGGTTGTGGGTGCGGCATTGTCGGCAGGGCCAGGCGCTTGACGACCTCTGCTGAGATGAGATTCTTCTGGCTACCGCTATCAACGATGAAGTGCAGCGGGGTGCCTTTTACCCACATCTGTAAATGTAAGAGGCGTTCTCCTTCTTCTGGCTCGTCTGGTTCATCAGGCTGGAGCTTGGTGGTAGCAATGGTGGCACTGGGTTCCGCATCAATGATCCGTCTTCCCCTTTCTCGTTCGGACTCAGAGTCAAAACCCACATCTGATTCAGATGATTTCACTTCTGCCACCAGTGACTGCTTTAAGCGGCAATCAGCAGTGTTATGCCAAGGGCTCTTATCGAAGTCGCACCACTTCCCGGTATCTTTCTTTGTTTTTCTGGTGTCCTTCTTTGCTTGCGGCTTGGACTAGTTGTCCTGATACTGTCCATCTTGGCTCTATCCTTTATTTTTTGGGTTGGGGCCGCCCTTTACTGTCTTTTGCTGTGAAGGGTTCCCAGGCCGAAATTGCCGCGTTTTTTGTTTGAGCTTCTGCTCGATTTTGACAGCATATCGATAGGCCACACCCAAGGAAGAGATGTCAAAAAATTCCATTTCGGTCTGGATGTATCTATGAAAACCACCACTATACTTGAGCACCAGATGTCGCTCTGAATCTTTGATACCCAGCTTGGTGTGCAAGGTATGGAAGATATTTGTGAACTCTGGCACTGCTTGGTCTCTTTCTTGTCGCGGTGTGGTCCATTTGGTATACAAGTCGTCATAGCTTCCAACAGAGTAGAATTGTTCCTTAATAGCATCCCTGAAGGATTCCCAGGTGGCCGTGAATGAAAATAATGAGGCTTCTTCTGTGTCCTTTTGCTCGCAGAATGTTTCCCACCAATCTTTGACATGCGGAACGGCTTTGAGGAGCGTAAAAGTAATATTTTCTTTATTCGAAAAGTTATGGAAAGAAAAATACCCTTCTAGTAGATTCAACCACTTATCTACAGCATCTGCGTCTATCTGTCCTTCAAATATAGGAATATCGAAGTTGATTTGTACCTTGAAGGGGGCGGCGCCTCCGCTCGAGGAAGATGCGTCGCTTGTCGGTAGTCGCCGAAGGATTTGCGCAAAATTATCCATCATCTCATTACTCTGCTGCGTGAGGGCTTCCTCAAGCAACATTTTGATAGGATCTCCTATCCCGTCATCTTTCTTTTCTCCTGCCATGAGAGGTCTCTTGGGCATGCGAGAGCTTTTGTCCTCAAGAGAAACAAGCTCGAGACCTAATTCTTTGTACCCTGACCTCGTTGGGGACATGCGTTAAGACGACAAGGAGCAAACCACTCGGATACCACTGATTTAGATTTGATGAGTAGAACGAAATGAATACAGATTATTATCAGATGCTTAACACAAAATAACAAAGATACAGTAAAACTGGTTTTCTATTCAATAAGGAAATAAGCTAGAACTGTAAAATGCAGTGGAAAACAAGCTTGCTGGAATGGTGGCGGCTTATCTCTGAGAAGAGATGTGACGGTTGTGCTCATTTCGCAAGAAGATGGTTACAATGAGGCTCTCAAGGCCTTTTACAATAAACAGGAATGTCAAAAACCCTAGACATCCAAAAACCTAACCCTAGGAGATGAAGCGCCAAAAGTCATGTGGGCCCCGTTTGGGTAAGTTAGTATATCAACTTCCCGGGGTCGTAACTTTTGCATACGATCTCCGTTTGGGGCGCTCGGTAACCCGTTGGAAAGGTCTATCCGAGATTTACAACTTTTTACTAGGGCCAAATGTTGCACAACCATTTGGCCCCCCAAATCGCCAAAAAGGGTCGTTTAGGGCCTCAAATTGCCCCCGGAAGTTTAGGACCCGAAAAACTGCTAAAAATAGTACAATATCAAAATTGTCATAAAACTATTTTGAGCCAGTTGGAAAGGTGGGTGGCCACCAATATCCACCTAAATCACCTTCTTTGGCAGTAGGTGAGAAGTGGGCGCCTTCCTAACTAGGAGGGCTAATGAACTGATGTAAGAAGCTCCCGAGTACTAGAATGAAGTGGCTAAGGTGCTGGAGGCATCAACCTGATGACTGGGATGAATGCAAAATGCATGCAAACCCTAATTGCATGCAAGGTCCAAAAAATGATGATGTGGATATTTGAATAGATACAATCCCAAGAACATCATGGATACAAAAGTCCGCGGATCACTTTAGGACTAATGTCCAAGGATGATACAATCCCAACTACATCACAGAGACAAAATTCTGTAGATCACTTTAGAACTAATGTCCAGGGATGATACAATCCCAACCACATCACGGAGACAAAAGTATGCGGATCTTTTTAGGACTAATGTCTAGGGATAAAATCCCACTGCAACATGATCATCATTTCTCCCCCTTTCGAGGAAGGTTCTTTCCAACCACACCAAGCTTGTCAAGGAAGTACTTAAACTTCACTCGAGACAGAAGCTTAGTCAACACATTAGCAACTTTCCCATCATTTCTCACATACTAGAGCTTTATGGATCCCTTCTGTACCATATCCCATATGTAAAAATACTAGATTTCTATATGCTTTGACTTGTCATGGAACACTGGGCTCTCCGTCATCTTTATACAAATGTGGTTGGCAAATAGAATCATCGTGGTATCCAACTCCAGGTCAAATAGACTTGACATCAATTTTCGAAGCCATATGGATTCACAACTAGCAGAACAAGCTTCTATATACTCTGCTTCAGCTATGCTGAGAGAAACACTGGATTGCTTCGTGAAGAACCATGAGATCATGATAGATCCCAAACAATAACATCAACCTGGGGTGCTCTTCCTTTCTGAGACACTTCCATCCCAATCTGCATCCATATAACCATACAATATCTAGTCATGATATACAACACAGTATAGACCAAAGTCTATCATACCTTTCAGGTACCTCATCACATGCTTTGCAGCTACCAGTTGAACACGTCTAGGCTCAACTAGATTCTAACTTAGGGTGTTCACAATAATGCATATATCTGGCCTGGTATTTTTCAGATACATCAACGACCCAATAATGTGTCTGTACGGAGTCACATCCACTAACTCTAACGATTCATAAGCTAACAACTTCAGGTTGGTATCCATGGGTGTGACCATGGCTTTACATTACAACATATCAAATATTTTTAGGATTTCCATAGCATACATTCCTTGCTTCAGAAAGATTCCTTCTTGGTTCTGCCATACTTTCAGACCTAGAAAATAGTGCATCAATCCAAGGTCTTTCATCTTAAATTATTTAGCAAGCTTCTTCCTGCATTCTACTATCTGTTTGTTGACCGACGCGACCTCAATCGACATGGGTTCGCCTCACTGTTGACGCATACCACAGTCTCCCTGGGCACCGACCCGGGTAGGTTTGAGCCCACCCAGTAACACCCGTAGAGCAGATGAGGTCTCACCCGAGGCATCCAGGAAGAGTAGACGGAACCATGTTTCTGCCGAGGGAGCAGGAGAGTTGTGGCTGTATGGATAGACTCTATTGCGGTACTTTAACCAGAAACATTAAACATTTGGCAAGGAGTTATAACATATCACTTCATCGCAGCATTCAAGGAGTTATACCATTTACTTCATCGCAGCATTTATCACCACATTCTACATAGAACATACTACTTAATCACAACAATTATCATCATAGTAATAATAAGCAGACATTGCATTAAACAACGTTCATACATTGCAACATTGCACAAGGTTTGTACCAAAACATCATTATATTATTGTCGCAACTATACACCAGCAAAAAAACAGATCTCGCTTCAACTTGTCTTCTCTATCTCATTCATCTCTTCTTCTTAACACTTACAACTCTCATGTATTTATAGGCTTTTTCCCTTACAATATTTGTCCACTTACAACTGACTCCCTAACCGACACTATGGACAATTGACCCAATATCTAACTAACTTGGTCCATGACCCCAAAAACCCACATACCGCAGTATACTGACTCATTATTACATAATATATGGTCCAAGTGACCCAAAACCCGCCAACTGCAGTATCCTTTGGCACAAAATACTCCTTTCGCGCCCTCCTCTGGCGTGTCGCAGTGTCAGTGGTACCGCGATCTTTCCCCATCAAACTGCCTGCCAACAGGCCCCCAACACAATCTTGTGGCTCACCGTCGAGCCACGTCAACTGCTGGACAGAGTGCAGTTCGAACTATGTTCCAGTAACTGTTCTTGTTGTCTGGATCACGTAGTGTTGTCCTACTCCTTCTTCTACACTGATCGTCGACGCATGGTCAGGTCTTTCTACTAGTCATCACCCGACTTGCTGTCATGTACTTTTCAAAATCATCCTCCAGTCTCTTGGAATGGTACCGATGGGAAGGAAAAGAGGATGAACAGTACCCAGATGCGAACTTCACAGATGAATCTGGCACATCTGTTTCGCATTGGAAACAAGCTCCTTTTATGGTCAGGGAGCTCCGGTCCCAACCATGTCATTGGTCGGGAAAAGCACAATCCTTCGAACAACTACTGCATACTTAAACATGTTGAACCGGCTCTTGGCTCAGGCATAACACAATGTAAGTGCACCCACCATATCAAGGCACTCAGGGACACTCGTCGTTCAAGCTCGCAGGGCCCCTGGGGTGCTACCACGGGAAACAAAGTGAAGCATTTCCAAAGCCTCCTTGGAATTACTCACAACTCAAATCACAAATTGATCAACCAACATAACCACTCTATTGCGGAATAACTTCATTGTAGCAATATACCAACCACCTCAGCTATTTATAGCCGGACCGTTCCCAGGTTACGACAGTGGGAATGATGTCCCACAATCTCTCATTTGTGTGTGTGACCCCATAAACTGACGCAACTGGAGGGGTGGCCATACTGTCATTAAGGATCCTACGTGCCAATGTGTGAGAAATCTCCTCACATTGTGCTGATCGTACCGGCCCAGCGTGCCATGTGCAAAACATACCATCGTCCCATGGTTATCTGGATGATTCGGCGAGGTTCAATCATGTATACGAGTGATGGGTAGCAGTGACACCACTTCCCCATACGTCCAAATCCTCCATAATCATTATAAAAAAATCTATCATCGGTCCTGGTTGTAATACTGTCATGAGTCTCCAAATGCTCCAAACTTGCGCTACAAGCCTCCCTGCTGTCGCATAACTTCTTCTGTTGGTGCCCCATCTGCCACTAAGCAACCTGCAACAATCATCATCATTTTTTTTATTTTTTTATTTTTTACCAATGTGACTTAGACATCACACTGCTCCAAGCCTGAGCGATAGGGCTTCAACCTATGACCATTTACCAGCTTGGGGAGCATCCCCCCATCCAATTGCTGCAACTGAACCACTCCTCCTGAAGTAATACTATTGATGCGATAGGGACCCAACCAATGCATCTGTAACTTGCCTGGATGTTTCATAAACTTACTGTCGTATAGTAGCACTAAGTCACCTTGCTGAAACTGTTTGTTTTTTATGCGGTGATCATGCCATGCCTTCTGGCGGTCCTTCTCTACCCCTTGGTAAAAGCCAACGATAAATCAATCCTCTTCAAGCTCCACCAATTGTGTTAGACATTCATCTAATGCTGCAACATCATCCATCCTCGTAACAGCTGCAATTCGGAGACTTGGGACAATGTACTCCATAGGCATAATTGCTCCTTCCCATATACCAGCTTGAAAGGTGTCTGACCAGTCAACCTTTTACATGTGGTGCGATAGGCCCACAATACCAATCGAACTTTCAAATACCAATCGTATTGGTTTGCATTGCACACCTTTGTCAACGCATGCTCCAATACCTTGTTAAACGCCTCCACCGTTCCATTCGCCTGTGGGTGATAGGGTGTACTCTTCTTATGTTGTATATGCAATTCTTCCGTCAATGCACTGATAGTGTGATTAAGAAAATGACTTCCTTGATCACTCAGTAATATCTTGGGGCAGCCGAAATGAGTGATAATGTGGTCAAACAAAAATCGAGTAGCCATTGTGGCGGAGCAATCAACTACAGGTGTTGCCTCAACCCATTGGGTCAAGTATTCTGTCACTGTGATAATATACTGTGCACCTGTGCATTTCCCTAGTGGATGGATTGGTCCTACAAAATCCACAGCCCATTTTTCGAACGGTTGTAATGTTACTTGACGTAGCAGTGGCATCTCATCACGTTTGGATGGCTTTCCAGTTCGTTGAAAAACATCACAAGACCGCACGTAGTCTGTCACATCATTATGTAACGTGGGCCACCACAGCCTTACACACAATACTTTCCAGGTAGCCGCTCGGCCACCATAATGTCCTACCGCTATTCCACCATGTGCCTCAGCCAATATCTACGCTTGCTCATGCGGCAAGACACATCTGCGCAATATCTCATCGGTGCCCAATTTATACAACTCTCCCGCGATCAGTTGAAAGTCAGTAGCCTTGACGACCAATTGCTTCTTCTAAGTAGTGGTAAATTCATTAGGCGCGGTGCCGGTCACCAAAAACTAAAGAATGTCATCAAAATACTGATCAGCAGTGGAAACGTGAAACAGTTGGGCATCCGTCAACTAGTCTTTGATATTAGTCGGTTCCTCCCCTGTATCAATCCGTGATAAATGATTTGGTCCAACATTCAACCGCCCCAGTTTCACAATGACTTCGAAATCAAACTCCTGAAACAAAAGTATCCACTGGCAGATATTCCCCCCCAACACAGGATTATTGACCAAGTATTTCAATGCAGAATGATCAATAAACATTTTAAAGTGGCCACCCAACAAATAATTCCTGATTTATATAGCGCGTAAACCATGGCCAGACCTTTGCGTTCTGTTGTAGTGTAGTTGCATTCTACAGAAGACAGCTTCCGACTGGAAAAAGCAATGGGATGATCAGAGTCTCCTTCTCCTGGTTGAGCCAATACAACCCCTAGTGCAATTGATGAAGCATCAACATAGACATGGAATTCCTTACTCCAGTCCAGAATGACCAAGATTGGGGCCGACGCCATCTTTTCTTTGAGCATTTCAAAACTATCCTGACATTGCGGGTTCCATTGGAATGTCGCATCCTTCTTTAGTAACTTTTCCATAGGGGTAGTAATTGCAGCATACCCCCTAATGAACTTGCAATAATATCCTGTGTGACCCAAGGTGGCACGCAACTGCTTAACGGTGGTCGGCGGTTGCAACCCCAAAATAAGTGCAATTTTGGCTGGATCAACTAGCAATCCCTGCTTACACACAATATGACCCAGCAATATCCCAAACGGTGCACAGAAAATACATTTCTTCAAGTTCAACGATATTTGATGCTATCGGCATTGCTCAAGCATTAACTGTAGATTGGAAAAATGATCACAGATCAATCCATAAAAGGTCCAATCATCCATATATACCTACAAAAACGTTTGAATAAAATCTTTGAATGTGGCAACAACGACCCAAGAGAATATCGCAGGTGCATTCTTCAAACCAAACGGCATGACCGTGTACTGAAAGTAGCCCCATTCAGTAACAAAAGTTGTCTTATGTAAATATTCCTTGGAAATGCGAATCTGATGGTAGCCAGAGAATCCATCAGTGAAAGAGTACATCTCCTAGCCACCCACTCCTTCAAGTACTTCATAAGTAAATGGGGTCAGAAAAGGGTCATGCAAGCAGGCATCGTTCAACTTCCGCAAGTCGACAGAAATGCACACTTCGCATGTTTTCTTGTCCTACGCTACCATAGGACTGATCCATTATGACTCCTTTACAAGTTCGATAATACCGACATCCAACATCCGATCAAGTTCTTCCTTGACCTTTTCTTTATGTTGTGGATTTAATCGATAAGGTCGCTATCGGATAGGCTTAGCATCTGGTTTCAATGGAATCTTTATCTCTCCTAAATCACCTAGGATTCCCTTCATTTCAGAAAACTTCGTGGGAAACATGTCCTGAAACTCATGCAGTAACTCAGTAACCTTACTCATCATCTAATCATCCCAATAATCCCCAACATTAGCAAACTTGGGTGTAGCTTTGGTGTCGATATTCATTTTGCAATGCTGTAATGGTTGACTGAATGTATTACTTGGTGCAACAAGCGGGATCACATCGCGACTTCCTTCATATTCGAGAATGTTAACATTCTGGGGATCATCATCGTCCTCCGGGCCACCACTAATGTTGAAGCACTCCATGAGAGACTGCATCTGACAGTGGGTGTGCGGGTCGACAGGCTGGAACAACCTGAAATATCACGTCGTGGATGAGCTACAAGGCATTATGGACATCAAGGTTGGCATCTGAAAACGTGAAGGTATGAGTGAAACAGATCGTCAACTCCCCCCATGTTGTAATGTCATGGCGCAACTCGGATGCAGTGAACCACAAGCGCGTTATCTCCTCCAAAGTATGGACAAAAGCATGAACCCACTCATCTCTGGGTCGCGCTACCCACAATCGTTGGCACTCCATCACATGATCACTGGGATCAGTCCGTCCATCATACTTTCCAGTGTGATAAACCTCAGTATCGCCGAACCGAACCATCATCAACCTTCGACACTGTGACCAATATTTAATGAATTTCTTATGTGTCTCCCAACAGCAAGCTGGAGCAGCCTTCAGTGCTTCCTCCAAGGCCAGCAATCGCTGTGGTTCTGGGATGCAGTCTTCAAACTCTGCTACAAGGGTGTTTAAGCCAGGAAACCCCTCATAAATAGGCAATGTGATCCTTTCTGTCACAACACAACAAAAGGATTGCGTAACTAAACCACATTTCCAGACTGATACTTCATGCATTCGATTCTGCCAATGCTCCAATACATCATCAGAGTCGGAAGATGCGAAGCTCTCACTGCACCACTCCAACTCATCGTAGGTGGTAGGATGAATATAATCTTTAGAAATGTTGAATGCATGGTCCCATCTAGCAGGATCATCATCTTTTACAGGCTCCACATAGCGACGTCCTTCAGCCAGATCCCAAGGGGCGATAACTCTTAAATCGCAGTTCTCAAAGGTCATCATGCGCTTCTTAAAGTTGATTACGGCTCCACTGTCATTAGCCCATCCAATACCCAAGAGTGTGGTATAAGAGCTTCCTCCCTCAACCACTTCAATAACATCAAAATAAGCATAAGTATTCATGCCCTCAATATCAATCATGAGCAGTGGAACTAGCCCAATGGGTGTTACCTTGGCATGGTTAGCCAACTGGAGATGTACAGGAGACCATCTCAATGGGGGACTCCCCATCTTCTGCCACTCTTGCTTGGTTAAGATGTTAACATCCGAACCAAGGTCAAGAATCATAGAGTCAACATCATAATCACCAATCTGAATATTCATTCGCATTTCCTTGCTAGTATTTCATCGCTATAAGGAGTTTACTGCTGACTCCTGCCGTCCTTTCAGAAATCACTGCAAGTATCCCTCAATATCAACTAGGGAAGCTGGGTCTCATGCCAATGATAGACAGCTTTCAAGGAACTTCTGCAATGTCCCTAGTGGTGGTCAATCAACGTCTGATGTGGCATCAAACGCAGGTGGCATATCGCAAACAACAGGCTTACTGCAGTCTTTCTCCAAAGTGTGGCACGCCTCCAAGAATGTCTCTTGCTCCGTATCAATGTCGAAGGGTACCATCTTCTGACTAGCCAACCAAATCAGTGGTCGCGAACCATCTTCCCCAATTGTCTTTCCTCCACGAGTGACAATAGCCACCGAAGCATCTTGTGGTTGCAGTTCTGCAGAAATGGTCGCAATATTTGTGCCCTGCGTCTAGTTTTGTTGCAAATTCCCTGGTTGATTGATATTTTGATTGGCGTTCAACGGTGGTCGCGGGGACTAGTTCTGTACTGGTTTTTGTACCCAGTTCCATACTGGTTGCTGTGGCTGGGATTGATTTTGTAGTTGCGGAGCGTTCCCAGCCTGCCATCGTGAAATCAACTGTGGACAATTCTCAACCATATGATCATTACCAAAACAAAATGTACACTGATTCTGTAGCAGTGGTCAGTTGTGCTGATAATGCTCCCATACCGCACAGTGGTAACATTGAACAGGTCCATGACCACCTCGGCCGCCTCCTCCACAACCAAATCCGCCACCGCGTCCGCCCTTGTAGCCTCCCTGGTAGTCGCCCTGCTACTGGTATTGTTGCTGCATTGGTACTGCTGGAATCCTTTGCCCTTGTGGTGCATACTGCGGTTGCTATACATATTGTGGCTGTGGGGGATCCATCTTCATCAGGGTGTATTGCGGCATGAATTGTTGCGGTTGTTGTTACTGTGGTGCAAACTGTATCTGCGGCTACGGTAGTGGCTGGGCTACCTACGGTTGTAGTTGTGGTTGTTGCACCGTGCGTTGATCATCCTTGACATAGAATGCATCACACATCCTCTCTTGTAGCAACCCATATGCACGGCAATCCTTGTCATCGTGACCCACCGATTTGCAAAATGTGCAGTAAAGCTTTCGCGGGGTTGTCACCATTTTCTGCATATATGGCCAATTATCGTGACTGTGCCCAAACACTTGACAAATGTGACACCATGGCATACTACCGCCATTCAACGGGTTTGGCGCACCTGACACCAAATAATTACGAAAATCCGGGCAATTATCCTTCATATGCCCTTCTCCTCAGCATCGCGTACACCATACTTCGTCACGCTGCTCCTTGTTCTTCTTCAAATCTTGCAACTATATAGTCAAGTTAGCGAGCTGTGTCTGTATCTACGACATCCCGACTGCATTATCTCCAATCGATGACGCCTCCAATTGCATTGCAATCTCTAGAGCTTCACTAGGCATCGATATGTTTTGCTGCATCAGCGGCAGTCAAATGTGGGGTAGCATTGCCATAATGAACCGTTCTTTATGTTGGACAACGCTCATATCGAAACTAACCTTTTCCATCGGTGTCTTGAATCGCTAGTCGAAATCCCATATTGTCTCGTTGGGATACTGCTTAATTTCCTTCAATTCAATAATATATTGAGCCTCCAACTTAGGTCGTCTAAATTCAACAATCAGTCCATCCCGAATCTCATCCAGTGACTTCTCTGGGGCCCCTGTAGGGACTAAAATAAACTTCATGAACCAATCTAATGCACAAACTCGCAGAGTCATGGCTAACTGTCCTTTCTTAGCATTATCATCATTGATATGTTTCACAGTCCAAACCGCTTCACACAAAAACCAATACTGCTCTTGGTTTTCTATCGCACTTCCATGGAACAATGGTAGCTTAGCATCATCGCCCACCATCCTGGGCTTCCTTCCTCCGGTCGTTGTGCTACTACTACCAATTAACTTTTGTGGTGTCGACGCACTCGGTGGTGTTGAAGTAGTGTTTCTTGATGGTTGAGAGTTAGTGAGTGAAGGTGTGGGTACATTGGTGTTGGGGTTTGGTCCTGCCTCTATCGTGGGCGTAGCCCGGTCATTCCTATCAGGACTGTGAGGTCGCTTCGTCCCATGTGGTCTTCCTTCGCGATTTTGTGTTTCGATTGTAGCAGGACCTTCTCCCATCCTCTGCCTCTTCTCCTGTCAAAACCTCGCTCCTCCTCTCATAAGACCACTTCCTTCCTCGACTTCGCTCACAATCGACTCATGGTCTACACCCATCTGCCCCTTTACCATTCTATGTACTGTTCCCCAGCAATTGCAGTACCCACGGCCTGAATCAATTCTCGGGTCCAAGTCGTCAGCTCACCACCCTGGAAGTTCCTCTTCTGGAAGGTCAGCTTTGACAACCATTCATACAAAATGACTTGGAATTCATCGAAAAACCATTCATGTGGACCGTCGTGAATATATCTTTCCACCCAGTGATCTACCGTCAATTGCGTATTCCGACTTTCTTCTTCAGAAAACTCCTGCAACTTCTGATCGAACCATTTTCGTATCTCCGACTTCTTCAGGTGCCACAACATGACCTCCTTCTACTCTGCACACAGTCCCAACAACAGAACCATTTGTTGACCGACGCACCCTCAGTCGGCAGGGGTTCCCCTCACTGTCGATGCATACCGCAGTCTCCTTGGGCACTGGCCCTGGCAGGTTTGAGCCCACCCAGCAACACCCGCAGAGTGGATGAGATCTCACCCAAGGCATCCAGGAAGAGCAGACGGAACCATGTTTCCACCAAGGGAGGAGGAGAGTTGTGGTTGTATGGACGGATTCTATTGCGGTACTTTAACCAAAAACATTAAACATTCGGCAAGTTATAACATATCACTTCATCGCAGCATTCAAGGAGTTATACCATTTACTTCATCGCAGCATTTATCATCACATTCTACATAGAACATACTACTTAATCATAGCAATTATCATCATAGCAATAATAAGCAGACTTTGCATTAAACAACATTCATACATCGCAACATTGCACAAGGTTTGTACCAAAACATCATTATATTATTATCGCGATTATACACCAGCAAAAACACAGATCTCGCATCCAACTTGTCTTCTCTATCTCATTCATCTCTTCTTCTTAACACTTAGAACTCTCATGTATTTATAAGCTTTTTCCTTACAATATTTGTCCACTTGCAACTGACTCCCTAACCGACACTATGGACAATTGACCCAATATCTAACTAACTTGGTCTAAATGACCCCAAAAACCCGCATACCATTGTATATTGACTCACTATTACATAATATATGGTCGAAGTGACCCAAAACCCACCAACTGCGGTATCCTTTGGCACAAAATACTCCTTTCGTGCCCTCCTCTGGCGTGTCGTGGTGTCAGCGGTACCGCAATATTTCTCCATCAAACCTCCTGCCAACACCGTTTCTCATTTCCTGTCAGGAATAAATCATCCACATACAACAATAATATGACATGTTCATCATCCATAACCTTAAAGTAAAGGTTAGGGTCAACTTTACTCTTGTTAAATCCCAAGCTTGTCAAAAGGCTATCTATCCTTCTTGATCCAGGTAATGTCCAGGAATCACGAGGGGGACAGCAGTTCGACTAGATGAGTTGGCTTTGTTATGGAGGAATCTATAAGAATAAGCAGAATGAGCAAAGTAGGACTACACTACACAGCTAAACACAAATATGCACAAACGATCTGCAGGAATGCGAACTGATCTTCTATTACTATAAACAAGTCTAAGACATGATAAGATTGCTATGTTATAATATTATACATTCTTATATAGAATTATGAGATGATTGGGTTCCTTCCCGTTAAGTTAAGTTACAAGAAGTTAGAATGGTTCAATAATTCAACCGTTACAGTCGACTGGAAGATAGAGAGACAGTCTGTCGAATTTTGGCAGTCGTTGGTCGCATGTCGACGCTACTTGTCGATGTCGCAAACTGTGAGGTTTTTGAACATGTCGAAGGTGTGAATGTGTCAAGGTGTGTCGAAGTCAAGACTCGTCAAAGTTGTGTCGAATTTGTAACCTGTCAAAGATAACCTATTGGACTGGAAACTTGTCGAGTCAAAGTCGTGTCAAAGTCGAAACTTGTCGAAGCTGCATCAATGTCGAGGACTTTCCAACTACGATGTGGATCAGACCTCATTCCTTAAGAAACAATGGACTCCATTGTTTGCTTGCGAAGGTGAGGGAACTTGTCAAACAATTCAGTAACATAGTACCAATTTCCTTTAGATGGGATCTGGACAACCTTGGAAACCTGAAACAAGGGAATTGTGTCCTTCCTTGTATGGCGTACTCATCGTCCCACAAGGGTGTCACAAGGAAGAGGATCCTAAACATATGGATGGATGTCTTCAAGTTCTACTGTCTGCAAGTCATTCTAATCCAACAAGGGTGCATGGTATGCTCGAAGTATATCCACATTGAATAATGGATACAGACCCAGGCATGCAGGAATGTCGAGCTGGAAAGCGTTTTCGCCAATCTATGGAAGAATACTGTATATACCATATTGTAAAGGTTTCAACTTCTTGAATGGGCCTATCAAGTGTTCCTTCTTGAGATGTAACCAGACCTTATCCCCAATTTGGAATGAATGAGTAATACAATGTTGTTCATGTCGGGCCTTAACTTTCTCAATTGCTCTGTGCAACGTTTCATGTGCTTGGTTCTGGATGTTGCATATCTGATCTCTGAACTTGACTTCTTTATCAACTTCTCGATGGCTGTAGTCGGTGTCACTTGGTTGTGTCGAGGAGATGATCAAGTCGATAGGTTATGAGGGCTAAAATCCGAAATAGATCTCAAATGGACTCTTTCCTGTAGAGTTGTGTTGAGCACGATTATAGTTGTGCTAGATGTATGGAAGACTTTCATCCTATGTGTGTCGATGCTAGTGATTGTACATGTGAAGCAGTTGTACTACCAAGGGATTCACAACTTCTATCTGTCCGTCGGTCTAATGATGGAAAGCTATCGACAATGAGAGTCATGTGTCTAACATTTTCCAGAGCATCTTCCAAAATATGCTCATGAATCTAGCATCTCGGTTGGAAATAATGGTTGTTGGTAAAACAAAGTGTTTCCAAACATGTGTAAAGAAGAGGTGAGCGGTCTGTTACACTGTCGTGGTCTTCTTACATGGTATGAGAATGGCCATCTTGGAAAATAAGACGACTACTACTAATATCGCGTCATGCTGATGTCCAGTAGTAGGATAACCCGTCAAGTAGTCCATAGAAATAGATTCCCATGGTTGACTAGGAACTGGTATAGGTGTATACAATCCCTGTCATCGATTAGGAGGCTTAGCAATGTTAGAACAACAGGATCGCAGATCAATAACAATAAACAGAAATGCAAATATAATCACACACACGTTACAAGAGAGACAAATATATCATGGTTCACCCCAACTTGGGCTACGTCCACACTGAATTTTCCAGTCCTTATTATTATTACCATCCATCAAGGTGAAGGGATACAACCTGTAGCACAGCCGCTGCACTTCCTCTTCACTGTCTCACAGTCTCTCTCCTGATCTTAGAGATCTTTACAATGCATAAAACCTAATACATCAAACCCTAGTTATTTTACAATGTCTTTCCCTACATCAAACCCTAGCCGTATTACAATGTCTTTCTTTTATAGGGAAAGTACAATGGAAAAAATACCACAGGATACACAAAACCATGGGCCCCCAAAACAGCTGGCGAAAACAAGCCCAACCCCTAAAAATGCA
The DNA here is from genome assembly GCA_027924585.1 of Larix kaempferi. NCBI lineage: Eukaryota > Viridiplantae > Streptophyta > Pinopsida > Pinales > Pinaceae > Larix > Larix kaempferi. Next base: position 1,652,847 of record BSBM01000807.1, read on the forward strand.
GAATGGGTGTACAGTCCTCCGGGGTGCACGGCTAAGACAATACCATCTATGAGACTAGAAGATCTAGCTCCACAACCAACAATCTCCCACTTGGAGACTGATCATAGAAACTCCACTGTTGCTACACTTGCTGGACTTGGACTTGGAAAATTTCTCCTCTTCACCTTCATGCTAGAAGGCCAACTGAAATCGAGCAAGAACTTTGTTTCTCTCTAGTCACTACCTTTGTGAACATGTCTGTAGGCTTCTGTCTAGTATGTATGTTTTCTAGATTAAAAAGTTCATCTTCCAGAACAGAGCGTATGAAATGGTACTTGATCTGTATATGTTTAGTCCTAGAATGGAATGTTGAGTTCTTTTCAAGATGAAAGGCACTTTGGATATCACTATACAACCTTCTATCCTTCTGCTTCTTACCCACTTCCTCCATAAATCTTTGCAACCAAATCATCTCTTTACTAGCCTCTGTAATAGCAACATACTCTACTGCCGTTATTGAAAGTGCAACAACCTTCTGCAGTTTTGAAATCCAGCTTACTACTGTTCCACCTACAGTAAACACATACCCTATGGTGCTCCTCCTGCTATCCTTATCACCTGCCATATATGCATCAACATATCCCTATAGAAAAGTGTCTAAACCTCCAAAACATAATGCCTGAGTGGTGGTACCTCTCAAATACCTGAGAATCCACTGTACTTCCCTCCAATGTTCTTTACCTGGATTGTTCATATATCTGCTCACAACTCCCACTGCATGTGCAATATCTTGTCTTGTGCACACCATGGCATACGTCAAGATGCCAACTGTTTATTGATAGGGAATCTTGGACATGTAATCTGTCTCTTCCTGTGTCTTGGGACACATTTTCTTACTTAGACTGAAATGGTTGGCCAAAGGTGTACTAACTGGTTTTGTATTCTACATTCTGAACCTATCCAACACCATTTGTATGTACTCACCCTAAGACAATGTCAACTTGCGATTTTTCATGTCTCTTATTATTCTCATACCAAGGATTTGCTTTGTAGAACCCAAATCCTTCATTGCAAATGAATTAGCTAGCTTCCTTTTGAATACATTTATATCCTCCATGTTAGACCCTACAACAAGCATTTCATCCACATACAATAACAAGATAATATATCTTTCATTGTCTAGCTTCTTGAAATAAACACAGTGGTCAGAATGAAATCTACTATAACCTTGCTCTGTCATAAACCTGTCAAATTTTAAATACCACTGCCTTGGAGCTTGCTTCAAACCATACAAACTCTTTTTCAACCTGCATACCAAGTTCTCCTTACCTTTGACCTCATACCCTTGTGGCTGTTGCATATATATCTCTTCCTTGAAATCGCCATGGAGAAAGGCCGTTTTTGTTAATATTAATCTGCTAAGATAGAAAATAGCAGCATTGCATTCCATTTCACAATAATAACATATACAGGATCACTGAAGAAACAAAAAGCACAACATAAACACAAGAGACACAGATTTATCCTAGGAAACCCTCATGGGGTAGAAAACCCAGCAAAGCTTCCTCAATATAGATGACCAGCAATATACAAAGATGCAAACCAAAGACATGATCTCCTTCTCCACCATAGCAGACCTCTCCTCCACAAGTGCGCTACTCTCAAGTGAGTGAGTGTGTGTAAAATGAGGAATACACCTCCTCTATTTATACACTACTTTGACTTGTCTTTTACACAAATCATGTAGGCTTGTATTTAACCAATGGGTTAAATACCCCACTACAACTGACCGGGCCAACCCCTCTAGAGTGGTCTAGTAACCCTTTGACCCACATAACACATACAGGGCCAACCCCCACTAAGGAAGTCTAAAAACCCAAGTTACCACATTCCGACGGAGGAATAAACATCTCCGGATATACAATAAGATCTTCACGGAGGAATGAATCATCTCCGGAATAATAAAGTACAAATATAATATTCTTTGAAGTTACAATATCTCAACACTCCCCCTTAATGAGAAGGATATTATAATAGCATCTGCACGAGCAAGGAGTCATCAACGTCATACATGATACATCTATAAATCATTGAAAGATTTCTCAACATCATCAGTAACTCAAGCAGTTACTGGAACATCTTCAATACTGAAACATCAACATCTTCAGTACTGAGTCTTTATCTTCTGCAGCACTCGAATAGCTACAACAAAATTAACATTTGGATCCTCATGATCATCAGCATCGTCATCATACGGTCATCAGCATCGGGATCATCTCGATCTACAGCATCTGGATCATCACGATCTACAGCATCTGGAACATCTCGATCTACAGCATCTGGATCATCATGATCTATAGCATCTGGATCATCTCGATCTACAGCATCCGGATAATCTTGATCTACATCATCTCGATCATCTCGATCTACATCATCTAGATCATCACGATCTATAGCATCTGGATCATCATGATCTACAGCATCTGGATCATCACGATCTACAGCATCTGGATCATCTTGATCTACAACATCTAGATCATCTCGATCTACAGCATCTGGATCATCAGTATTAGTATCCACACCAATACAAGTATACACATCATCAATAGAAGTATCCTCATCAATACATGTATACACATCATCAATAAAAGTATCCTTATCAATACAAGTATCCTCATCAATACAAGTATACACATCATCAATACAAGTATCCTCATCAATATCAATACAATTATACTCATTAATCAAGTATACATAGCAGCATACCCTGTAACACACACGATCATATTACAGGATGATCAATCCCGCTCTCTTTAGGACATAGGTCCATGGATGATACAATCCAGATCAAGTTCCAGGATGATCAATCCTTATCACTTTAAGACAAGTCTCATGTCTAGGGACGATGCAATCCCATCACGTACATTTTGAACCCAGTTCACAGACGATGCAGTCCTCTCACATACATTTTGAACCTAGTTCATGGACGATGCAGTCCTCATGTACATTTTGAACCTAATTCATGGACGATGCAGTCCTCACAAGTACCTTTAAGACAAGTCTCATGTCTAGGGACAATGCAATCCCATCACGTACATTTTGAACCCAGTTCATGGACAATGCAGTCCTCACACATACCTTTAAGACAAGTCTCATGTCTAGGGATGATGCAATCCCATCACGTACATTTTGAACCTAGTTCATGGACGATCTAGTCCTCACACGTACCTTTAAGACAAGTCTCATGTCTAGGGATGATGCAATCCCATCACGTACATTTTGAACCCAGTTCATGGACGATGCAGTCCTCACACGTACCTTTAAGACAAGTCTCATGTCTAGGGATGATGCAATCCCATCATGTACATTTTGAACCGAGGTCCAGAGACGATGCATTCCTATCTTCAATTCTCGGAGACATCAGTCTACGGATCAATTCTGGGACCTAAGTCCGGGGAAGATACAATCCCCTACCTGTTCATTCAGGACTTCATTATCAGAGACCCAGTCTACGGCTCAATTCTAGGACCAGAGTCTGGGGACAACACAATCCCCCACCTGTTCATTCAGGACTTTATTTTTGGAGACATCATGTCTACGGCTCTCTTTTAGAACATGTGTTCAAGGATGATACAATCCCTCTTCTTTCTAGGAGACATCTGTCTACGGCTCACTTTAGGACTGAAATCCAAGGATGATTCAATACTCACATGTACACAAAGGACTTCATTCTTGAAGACATCTGTCTACGGATCCTTTTAGAACATGTGCTCAAGGATGATGTAATCCCTCTTCTTTCTCGGAGACACCTGTCTACGGCTCCTTTTAGAACATGTGTTCAAGGATGATGAAATCCCTCTTCTTTCTCGGAGACACCTATCTATGGCTCACTTTAGGACTGAAATCCAAGGATGATTCAATCCTCACATGTCCATGAAGGACTTCATTCTCGAAGACATTTGTCTATGACTCTCTTTAGGACTGAAGTCCAGGGATGATCCAATCCCCTCATGTCCACCAAGGACTTCATTCTCGAAGACATATGCCTACGGATCTCTTTAGTATTGAAGTCCAGGGATGATCCAATCCCCTCATGTCCACCAAGGACTTCATTCTCGAAGACATACGTCTATGGCTCTCTTTAGGACTGAAGTCTAGGGATGATCCAATCCCCTCAGGTCCACCAAGGACTTCATTCTCAAAGACATACTTCTACGGCTCTCTTTTAGAACATGTGTTCAAGGATGATGCAATCCCTCTTATTTCTCGGAGACACCTGTCTAAGGACCATCCACCAACCTCTCTATCGGCATCACCAATATAGGTATCCACATCATCAACCTCACTGTCGATGTAGGAAATCTCATCATAAGTGATCACATCGCTCCCCCTTTTGAGGAGGGTCCTTCTGAACTATTTTAAGTTTGTCTCGGAAAACTTTACTTGAGGTAGAGGTTTGGTTAGTACATCGGATCGGTAGAGTTTTGGTTAGTACATTGTCAACTTGTTACAAATTTGAACTTTAATTATTTTCTGCACCATATCTTGTATATAGAAATGTCAGATCTCTATGTGCTTTGACTTATCATGGAATACTGGATTCTCTACCATTTTGGTACAACTCTATTTGTCACATAGGATCACAGTTGGGTCCATTTTTAGGTCAAACAATTCTGAATCCATATCGCTTCACAACTAATAGAGCAAGCAGCCATATATTCCACTTGTGCTGAGAGCCACACTAGATTGCTTCCTGCTAAACCACGAGATCATGTCTAATCCCAGACAATAACATCCTCTCGATGTGCTCTTCCTATCTGATACAATTTCTGCCCAATCAATATCTCTGTATCCATCTAAAGTCATGATCTCTAAGATAAGATAGATCAAAGTCTATCGTATCCTTTAGGTACCTCATCACATGCTTTGCAACTAACAGGTGAACACATCTAGTTTCCACTAGATACTGACTCAAGGTGTTCACAGCAAAGCATATATCTGACCTAGTATTCGTTAGACACATCAATGACTCAATAATTTGTCTGTACAGAGTTATATCCACTAACTCTAATGAATCATCTGCTAACAACTTCAAGTTGGAATCCATGAGAGTGGCCATTCCAACACATCAAGTCCTTTTAATATTTCTCAGCATACTTTCCCTTATTGAGAAATATTCCTTCTAAGCCTTGCCATACTTCCAAACCTAGGAAGTAATGCATCAATCTGATATCTTTCATTTTCATTTCTGCAGCCATCTTCTTCTTTCTTTTCATGATCTGTTTCGCATTCCTTGTCAGAAAGAGATCATCGTCATACAATAATGGTATGATAGGTTCATCATCCACAACCTTAAGGTAAAGGTTAGGATCAGCTTTACTTCTGGTAAAGCCCAAGCTTTGTCAAGAAGCTATCAATTGTCCATCATTCACACTCTGCATTGAGTGATCTTCTGCATATCTATCTGTGCCATCTCTCGTCAGATGGGTCTACTAATATGAGCCTCAAAATCATTTGAACTCTGTGGTGAGTTCCTTCTTGCATCCATGTCATATGTGTATAGAAGCCATATTCAACCTTGTAGCAAAGGTTGAGATCCACATCACCCATGGTGATCATTAAGCTCATCAATTGATTATCGATCTTGGGAACCCATACAGAACCTGATTCACACTTCTTCTTTAATTACACCATTAAGAGAATGGTCTTATCTAGCCACTTGGAGCAAACATCTCATCATGATTCTCTTCCTCTTTCTAAGAGAATCTTCTAGCCACAAGCCTTCTATAGTGTGTTTGATTTGTAAATCTTTTTGTTGAACATCCATCGCTTGTTCAGTGTTCATCATTCATCATGATATTTCCTACAAATCAAAATTAAGTACATGATTAGTAATACTTCATAATCATCAAATCCTATTGACATGATAACTTATTATGCATACATATATCATTTACATAGTTATGCAACTATTTTGACCAATACTTTGGCACGACACTTTCCCATATCCTGTATGCATACAGTGGCTATCTAGATGCCTTCCATCTCTACCAGAACATACTATCGAGAGTGTGCACAGCTCTCAGCATGTCAGCAAAGAGGTTTCATTCTAGACAAGCAACAATGGAATGTTTGTCCAACTTACCAATCATATGCATATTAGTAGTATACTGGTCAATGCTCTATGAATGTTTACACTCAGCATGATATATTCTAGGAATACAAATATGCATACAAGCAATATCATTTACTATTTCAAATAACAACTCAAATACTTATCTTTTATGTTTGTGTGGTTGCCTCCCGCTTGATCTTCTATATGTCTTTTGAACTTCTATTCATTCTGTACCACTGTGCATGCTCAAGTGTGCACTAGTGTCATCCTCATGATCTCATACACAAACATACATTCATTAGTATATTCTCAATATTATCAAAACATTCTAATTCTAAATAATCTTGAAAATGTATAGTCATGATCATTAGTATTCAGGGTTTCAAGGAAGTCTTCTTTTACTCATGCATATTCTTGTTTGATCATGGTACTCTTCTGGTTAGTTAAATCATCAAGATAAGAGACATAATATGCATAAACACTTGATCACTAACTTTATCAATAAGCATAACCATACCAAGTATACTTATATAAGGGATCCTAACACAAGGTAAGATTCTAACTTGACATAGGAAAACATACCTGGATTAGTATACCTGCTTAGTTATGTCTAACATACCTAATCAATATCTTCTTTGTTCTCTTCAATGATTTAGAGATCCTATGCTGGAACCTGCATATCTCATAGGTTAAGCATAATAGAACAAAGTCATACATACCTTGTAAGTAGAACTTCTATGTGATCAAATATTATGGATGAGTCTTTGTCTTCATGTTTTCATGGTCATGGAACTTGATTTGTCTTTTGTGATGTACCTGTATCTTGTTAGTAGACAACATCAACCTCGCACAACACCATAATGCATTAGTACAATCATATAGCCCTAATAAATGAATGTCTTAGATCATTCACATGCATTCATACTATTACTAGGGTGATAAGACAATTCTAACATTAATCAAGATTGTACTAATAAATAATATGAAGACAAACACATTATGAACTTAATCAAGAATCAGATTTCAAGATATACCTGAATTCCTTAAGTCATACCTGTCGAGATTTCTTGTAGTCTTCTTATGTAAGGCCTTAGCCTCAACTCCCTCTGAAACTTGATTTGGAGCTTGATTAGGGTTTGATAAAGAAGCCCTAAAAATTCAATCTTTGACTTTCACACTTCTGAATGGATGGAAGGATGTGTCTTTCTGAGCTGATCAAACTAGCATACTTCAATTTTGAAATCTCCAAAATTTGACCCCTCAAAAATTGCCTTCGAAACTTCTAGATCTTCTGGACAGAAACCCGAACTAAGGTTTGATGAAGCCCACCCTTCTGTCCAAAAAGGTTCGATCCAAGGCTCTAAACTCTTATTTTTCTGAGGAGCTTCCAGCCGTGGTTACAGACTTCAAAAAATTCCAACTTTTGTTGAAGCCCTGATTTTCCATCTTTCCGATCAAAATCCCGAACTGGGGTTTGATCAAGCCCGGTCTTCTACCCAACCAAAAATTCATTCTTGATCTCTAAATTTTGATTTTCCTGAGTAGCATTCAGCCGTGGATTCCAATTCCAAAAATTCTAACTTTCTCCAAAACCCTAAATTCTGGAAGCCATGAATGAAGGTGCTCCAAAAATAATTATGTTTTGACAGAAATATGTACCTGATTGTTTCTTTTGTAACTCCGAACTTTTCGCTCCACAGGGTCTGAAATTTTTTTTTGTGGTATCCTGACCTATCATATTTTCATCTCGACAGGTCTGACCTCAATTGGATTTTCTGAGAGAGAGTTATTCCAAGTGTCACAACGTGACCTGTTTATGAGATAAAACAAGAGAGTTAACTTTTACGGAGTGGCACGTGTCACTAGTTCCACTTCAGCCTCTGAAACATTTTCCTGAGATATTGCAGTCTATGTACTACCTGTCACTTTTTACGAAATTTCATTTGGAGCTTCCTAGCCCAAGTTATGACCTTTTTTCCTAGGTCACCTGATTTTGACTGAGATCTGGAAGAGGCGGAAACCCTAACTTGTACTGATCATAACGCACAAAGTACAACGAATATGAGGGTGCCCTTTGGCCAAAAGGTACCTGGGGATGTTATCGACGACTTGTAAACTTTTCAAATCCTGAACCTTTGCATAAATGGATTTATAGCGAAAGTTCCACGATGACTGGTTTTCGCTATGTAAAACCCAAACCTTCAAATTGTCGCAAGTGAAGCAAGTGTCGTAAGTGCCATACATTTCCTTCCTTCAGGTTAGCTCTGATACCATTTTAATATTTAATATGCTAAGACAAAAAATAGCAGGATTTCATTCCATTTCACAATAATAGCATATGCAGGATCACTGAAGAAACAACAAGCATAGCATAAACACAAGAGACACAAATTTATCCTGGGAAACCCTCATGGGGTAGAAAACCAAGCAAAGATTCCTCAATATAGATGACCATCAATATACAAAGATGCAAACCAAAGAAATTATCTCCTCCTCCACCATAGCAGACCTCTCCTCCACAAGTGCGCTACTCTCAAGTGAGTGAGTGTGTGTAAAATGAGTAATACACCTCCTCTATTTATACACTACTTTGACTTGTCTTTTACACAAATCATGTAGGCTCGTATTTAACCAATGGGTTAAATACCCCACTACAACTGACTGGGCCAACCCCTCTATAGTGAGCTAATAACCCTTTGACCCACATAACACATACAGGGCCGACCCCCACTAGGGAAGTCTAATAACCCAAGTTACCACATTTCGACGGAGCAATAAACATCTCCGGATATACAATAAGATCTTCACGGAGGAATGAATCATCTCCAGAATAATAAAGTACAAATATAATATTCTTTGAAGTTACAATATCTCAACAATTTTTACATCTAACTGTTCAAGATTCAAATCTTATACCACCACTAGACTAAATATAGTCCTAATTGAAGTCATCTTAACAACAGGAGAAAATATTTCATCGAAATCTATACCTTTCTTCTATGCAAACCCATTTACAAAAAATCTGGCCTTGTACCGCTTTTTGCCTCCTTCCTCTTCCTTCAACCTGTAAATCCATTTGTTCTGCAATTCTCTTTTACCAGCAGGAAACTGAACCAAATCCCAAGTCTATTTTCCTACCAATGAGTCCATCTCCTCATTCATGCCTTGCTCCCACTTCTTTCTAGTTTCCACCTACATTGCTTCTTCATAACATTATGGTTCACCAAAATCAGTCATCAATAAATAATACATTGAAGGAGAGTATCGTTCAGGGAGTCTACTTAACCTGGTAGATCTTCTTGTAGTTGCAGGAGTTTCAGGTACTTGTCGTTGTTCTTGATTTTCTGGCACCTTTGGAACTTCATTTTCTTGAATTTCATCAAGTACTGTGTACTTTGTGGTTTCCTTTTCCTGTTTCTTTCCCTGCAACTGATCTTTATACATGAACTTTTCATTGAATATCACATCTCTACTCCTGATGATTTTTTTATTTTCATAATCCCATAAGCGATAACCAAATTCATCAACCCCATATCCAATAAAGGTACATTTCTTGGATTTAGCTTCAAGCCTTGTTCTATTTTCTTTATCAATATGAACAAATGCTTCACAACCAAACGTTCTCATAAATGAGTAGTTTACCTTTTTATCTGTCCATGCCTCCTCTAGAATACCACCATCCAAAGCACTTGAAGGTCCTCTATTTATTAAATAAACAACAGTATTTACAGCATCCACCCAAAACTATAAGGGTAACCCTGCATGCAGTCTCATACACCTTGCACGCTCCATGATTGTTATGTTCATCCTTTCTAACACACCATTTTCTTGTGGTGTTCTTGGGACTGTCTTCTCTTTATGAATCCCATGGTATGAACAGTAACTATCAAACTCCTTGTCGCAGTACTCACCTCCATTATCAGATCTGAGACACTTCAACCTTTTCCCTGTCTCATTCTCAACCAAAGATTTCCACTTCTTAAAAGTAGAAAACACATCAGATTTCTATCTAATGCAATAAACCCAAGTTTTCCTAGTTGCATCATCAATAAATGTAACATAATAATGAGAGCCACCAAGAGATTGTACCTGAGCCAGTCCCCATACATCTGTATGCACTAGCTCTAACTTTTCATTCTTCTTCTGTTTTCCAACCCTGAGAAATCTGACTCTCTTATGTTTTCCATAAACACAGTTTTCATAGAATTCCAAACTTACTTGCTTCAAATCTGGCAGCAACTTCCTTGAGTGGAGAATCTGCATCCCCTTCTCACTCATGTGGCCAAGCCTATGATGCCACAATGTTGTATCTATTCCTGTGGAAGCTAAAGAGATAGAATGGTCATTATTATGAGGAAATAAATACAATGTACCTATCTTGTCTCCTTTTGTGCTATCACCATTGATCCTTTAGTGATCTTCCACCACTTTTCTCCAAATGTAGATAGAAATCTTCCATCTCCCAACTACCATGTTGAGATCAGATTTCTTTTCATAGTAGGAATATTCCTAACATCTTTCAACAGCCAGTCAATTCCATTCTTAACTTTTATCCATACCTTACCCATTCCAACAATTTTACATGGCTCATCATCACCCAATAAAACATGTCCAAAATCGCCAGGAACATACTCATGAAAGTATTTCCTATGGGGTGTTTCATGACATGAAGCTCCTGAATCTACTACCCAATAATCACTAGTATTATCTAATACAAGAATCAAAGCATCTTGTAACACATCACCTGCTACATTTTCTTCTTGGGTAGTTTCCTTCTGTGCATCTCCTTTCTTCTTTAGAGATCTGCAGTCTTTCTTTAGATTTCCTTTCTTTTCACAGTTCCAGCACTCTATTTTTCCCAGTCTGGACTTGGATCTGCCCATTTTAGACTTGCCATGATTACCTTGGCTCTTTCCTCTCTCCTTTTGTCTTTCCCTGCTCTCCATGGTCAACACATTACCTGATGTCTCATCTGTGCTTTTTCTTCACATTTCCTTGCTAAAAATAACACCATTAACATCTTCAAATTTCAATGTGTTTGAAGCAGAGATAGAGTTACTTATAGCCATGACCAAGCTATTCCGGCTTTCTGGAAATGAACACAAGATTAGAAGAGCCCTAACCTCATCATCAAAGTTCACACTTACAGAACTTAGCTTATTTGTAACCGTATTAAACTCATTTAAATTATCAGTAACAGATCCACCTTCAGACATCTTCATATTAAATAAATGCTTCATTAAAAATACCTTGTTGGAGGCTGAGGGTTTTTCATACATCTTACCCAGTGCGCTCATCAAACCCTCCGTTGTCATTTCTTTTGAGATATTGAAAGCCACCGACGAAGCCAGGCTTAGCCGTATTGTTTCCCAAAGCCTTTCTATCAAGAACCTCCCATTATTTATCCTTCATGGCCGTCGGTTGCTTTGCTCTTCCTCCCAATGGTAGGAATAGATCCTTCTGGTACAGATAGTCCTCCATTTGCATCTTCCATAACTGAAAGTTTTGGCCATTAAAATTCTCGACCTTAAACTTTCCTTCTTCCGCCATTGCTCCCACTCGAACTAGAAACCCTAGCTTCCTGTGGGTTTATCTGCCAAATAGACCTTTGGCTCTAATACCAATTGTTAGAAAAACAGGATCGTAGAGCAATAACAATAAACATAAATGCAAATATAATCACATACACATTACAAGAGAGACACAGATATATCGTGGTTCATCCCAACTTGAGCTATGTCCACACTAAATTTGCCAGTCCTTATTATTATTACCGTCAAGCAAGGTGAAGGGATACAACCTACAACATAGTCGCTGCACTTCCTCTTCACTATCTCATAGTCTTTCTCCTGATCTTAGAGATCTTTACAATGCATAAAACCTAATACATCAAACCCTATCCATATTACAATGTCTTTCTTTTATAGGGAAAATACAATGGGAAAATACCACGGGATACCCAAAACCATGGGCCCGCAAAACAACTGGCGAAAACAGCCCCAAAATTTTTTCTCGGGGGCATTTCCTCGAACCCCTAAAAATGCAGAATGGGTGTACAGTCCTCCAGGGTGCACGGCTAAGACAATATCATCTATGAGGCTAGAAGATCTGGCTCCACAACCAACAAGCAATGGCACAAACCATGCATGATCGAATGTACTTACTGATGTCATATTTAAGTGTATGCCAAAACAAATACTTCTGCAGAATAGCAAGTGTCTTTGCTACTCCAAAGTGTCCTACAGTATTGTTGTAGTGTGCATCCCAAATGAGCTGTTGTTGTTGCTCACGAGTCGGTACACAAAGCTATCCAAGCTTGTATAGCAAGGTGTCTGTCAGGAAATAGTTGGAGTCTGAGGTCGACAAATTGTTAGTCTATAATTGTTGGTAGAATTCTGATAAGTCGTTGTCGTCCTCATACAACTGTGGACAAGTGGTCGTGTCATATCCTTCCATACTCATCACTGTCAGAAGGAGAGTAATGGGTGGTCGACCGAAGCAATTGGCGGAGGAATTAGCTTTACCTTTTTGATACTTAATCACCAACCGGAATTGTTGAAGGTAATTAATCCACTTGAGTTGTTGGTTTTTCTGCAACTTTGATTGTGTCGAAGTGAACTGTAGAGGCTTATGATTAGTGAGAATGATCGTTTACTTGAGAAGGATGTAATGCCTCCATTTCTTGAGAGCTTGCACAATGGAATATAGTTCTTTTTCATATGTCGAGTATCTTCTAACTATGTCTCTAAAAGTCTCGGAATGAAAATCAACTGGGTGACCAGACTGAGTGATCACTGTGCCCAAGGCATAGTCCGATGCATCTGTCTCATTCTCAAAGGGCTGATGCAAGTCAGGTAACAAAATTACTGGTGTAGTACAGAGCTTGTGTTTGAGCTATTCAAAAGCTGCTTGTTGTGTTGTTGTCCAATGGAAGATAGTTTTCTCGTTTCCCTTCATCAACTGATTCAAGGGCCAGGCTATGTGACTGAAGCTGAGTATGAATCGTCGATAGAAATTCGCCAAACCAAGAAAAAATCTTAGTTCTTGAATGCTTCTAGGAATGGGCCAATATTTAAGGATCTGTACCTTTTTTGGGTTGACGTGAATGCCTACAGAGTCAATTACATACCTCAAATATTTGATGTTGGTAATCACAAAATAGCAATTGTCCATGTTCAGATAAAGCCGATGTTGCTGGAGAGTGTCGGGGACTTGTCAAAGATGTCTGACATGTTCTTCCCATGATCGATCGAAAATCAATATATTGTCGAGGTAGAAAATAACCCATTTGTCGATGAAAGGTCGAAGAAGGTTATCCATATGTCACATGAAGGTCACAAGTGGGTTGGTTAAGCCAAAAGGCATGACTAACCATTCAAACAATCCTTCCTTGGTTTTGAAAGCATTTTTCCACACATTTGAGGGCTCGATTGGAATCTGATGGTATCCCGACTTGAGGTCGAGCTTAGTAAATAATTTAGCACCTTTCGAACAGTTTATGAGATTGTCTATCCGTGGAAGAGGGTATCGATTCTTCATCGATATTTTGTTGAGATATCTGTAGTCGATGCACATGCTCAAAGTCCTGTCTTTCTTCGAAACTAGGACGACTAGAATTCTGCAAGGAGAGGAGCTGGGTCGGATATGATATTTGTCGATTAATTCTTGGATCTGTCTATGAATCTCTTCATGTTCAAGAATGGATCTTCTGTAAACAAATGCTTTAGGAAAAGAAGAACCAGTAACAAGTTCAATGGATTGTTTTACCTGACAATGTTGAGGTACTCTGTCTTGAGCTTTAAATAGGTTCTGGTACTCATCAATAATAAGATCGACTTGCTGCTTCTATTGGGACCTGCATTGGTTGGTGACTCAACTCGTTTTTGGTGTCTTCTTAGAATGTTGCAGCTTGATCAAGATTAATGTGAACTTCTGTGCATGATTGATGAGCTTATTTCTCTGTCTGGAAGATATTAGTGCAACCATCGGTGTAGGTTGACGCTCTGGTATGCTGAATCATCGATTTCAGATTTTGACAATCACCTTCTGAAGCCGTGACTGATAAATTCCATGTCTATCCCAGAGGTAAGGTTTCCCAAACAGGGCGTCAGTTATGGAGAGTGGTGCCACGTCACAAAGTACTTCATCTTCAAAAGGATTTATGAAGTAGGCTAGTTTACATTGTCGAGTGATCCGTAGTTCTTGTCCATCCTTCATCCAACCGATGTTGTAAGGATGAGGATGCAGAGTGGTAACAAGACCTAGTTTCTTCACGAGATCTTATGAAATGAAGTTCTTCTGGATACCATTGTCCACAATTAGATGCAATGGGTTTCTCTGGACCCATATCTGTGTATGGAATAGGCGTTCTTGTTCATCCTCGTCGACGATAGTCCAGGATGCTCGAGTGGTCGAGGTCAAAAGGGTTGTTGCATCTGGATCAGATTCTTCCACCATTTTGTCGAACATGTCAGAGGTCAACACTTTTGCCAAAAATGTCTTATGAGCTTTGCATTTAGACGTATCATGCGAATATGAGTGGTGGTAATCACACCATTTTCCGATAGGTGTTTTTTTTCTACATTCCCTCTTGTGAAAAGGCTTCATACCATGGTATGGCTTTGGCAGTGTCAGCTGAGAATATTTCAACTTCTTGAAGTCGGCTAGTGCCTTCTTGTCGGGTGGTCATCCTGATGTCGTCTTTTTCATGAAATGTGTTTTTCCTTTCTGCTTGGTTTCCACTTTGTTGGCGTAGTGGAAAGCATCTGGAAGCGTATTGACAGTCACAAATTCCATCTCCTACTGAATGTACTGGGATAATCCGCTAATGTTCTTCAAAACAAGAAATTTCTCTTCTTCTTGGATGCCAAGTATCGCCATGAGTCAAAAGAACTTGTCGGTGTAACTATGTACCGATTGGTCTTTCCATTTCCTTAGCTGTTGCCACTTCTTATACTACTGCTTGAGGTATTTCAGCGAGTAAAATTCCTTCCAGATGTGTTTGAAGAATTTATCCCATGTGTCGATGGGGTCTCCACTTTTCTCCATCTTTGTCAAGTGGTTCTCCCACCAGCAGTGCACCGAGGTTGAAATCTTTAAGGATGCAATGGTGACATTTTCATCTTCAGAGAGTTGATTTACAACGTAATAGGATTCCAATTGTTGCACCTAATTGTCGATGGATTCCGCGTCAATATTACCTTCAAGATTCGGTATGTCCAAATTCATTTGCACTTTGAAGGGGATGATTTTCTCATAGTGAATTCTCGTCAAAGATCCTTCAGATGTCGAAGCAAATTGCATGAGAATCTCGTTGAACTGGGTGAACATTTCAGTCCGTTGTTGAGCCATAGATTGCTCAATAAGTCGTGTTATCTCGTCGGCTGCATTTCTATCATTTTTTTCTTCTATCATTTCTGGAGATAGTGTCTGCTTGCATTTTTGATATTGCGAGCGAGTTTGAACCAACATAAGTCAGGTAAATTTGAGCGAAATGTATATGCAGAACTTAAGCATGAAACTAAATGCTCTGATTTGAGTCTGCCTTGATACCAATGGTCTGGGTCATGTCTCGGAAGCACGAGTGGGACAATAGTTTGACTGGATGAGTTGGATTTGTTATGGCAGAAGCTATAAGAATAAGCAGAATGAGCAAAGCAGGATTACACTACACAGATAAACACAAATACTCACAAACAATATGCAGGAATGCGAACTGATCTTCTATTACTATAAACAAGTCTAAGACATGATAAGATTGCTATGTTACAATATTATACATGCCTATATAGAATTATGAGATGCTTGGGTGCCTACCCATTACGTTCAATTACAAGAAGAAGTTAGAATGGTTCAACAGTTCAACCGTTACAGTCGACTGGAAGACAGAGAGACAGTCTGTCAAAGTTTGACAATTGTTGGTCGCATGTCGATGTCGCAAACTGTGAGGTTGTTGAACATGTCGAAGGTGTGAATGTGCCGAGGTGTGTCGAAGTCAAGACTCGTCAGAGTTGTGTTGAATTCGGAACCTGTCGGAGATAACCTGTCAGACTGAAACTTGTCAAGTCGAAGTCAAAACTTGTCGAAGTTGCATCAACGTCGATGACTTTCCAACTGCGATGCAAATCACTTCCTTACCAAGCTCTAGGATATTTATTCAATCCATACAGAGCCTTATTTAACTTGCATACGTGAGTCGATATGTCTTCAACTTCAAATCCATGTGGTTGTTCTTTGTACACTTCATCATCCAGGAAATTTGCCTTCATATTTTCCTGATGTAACTTTTATTTCATTACTACAACTATCTTGAGTATAGCTCTAGTACAAGTGTATCCATCAATTCCCTCTTCATGTGAGAAACTGCAAGCCACAGACCTTGACTTGTACCTCTTTAGTATGTTTGATTTGTAAGACTTCTTGCTGAACAGTAATCACTTGTTCTTCGTAACAAGTGTTCATTATCCTTCTCTTGTAGATCATAGCACACAATATTTCCTACAAATAAAATTCAATTACACGATTAGTAACACTTCATAACCATCAAATCATTTCAATGATAACCTTTTATGCATACTGGTATGATTCACATAGTTATGCAACTATATTGGACAATGCCTTGGCACAAACATTTTCCATATCCCGTATGCATACAGTGACTATCTAGATGCCTTCCATCTCTACCAGAACATACTATCAAGAGCATGCACTAATCCCAGTGTGTTACTTGTGAATCCATGCAACAATTAATTAATAAGAATATGCGAAATAACAGAAATGACAGAACTCAAAATCACTTTTATATTGATTGCAGGCCACTTCGAGGGGGAAACCTCCTTTGAGAAAGCTCAATACAAATAACTTCACGGTGCCTTCATAGGCCTCAACACACACTTATATACTAATTCTAGGCGCCAATACTATGGGTCAAAACCATGGGCCACTACAAACTATGGATTAACAATACTACGGGCGACTTACAAAGCATATGCGCCAACAACAATAACACAAACTATTGATCAGCAAATACTACGGGACGACTTACAAATCATATGCGTCCAACAAAAATATACTAAAAAAGTAAAGACATGGGTTCCTAGCATCCCCTCCCCCTTAAAAAAAAGCTTTGTCCTCAAATCTTTAGATGTGGAAATTGTTGTTGAATCTGAAGGAGTGGTTCCCATGTAGCATCCTCTGGGTGCATGCCGTGCCACTGAATTAAGACCTTTGTGATAGAGCGAGAGCGAAGATGATGAGTGTGCCAATTGAGGATGGCCTCCGACTCCAAAAGGATGGATCCTTCATTATCCATTTCGGGTAAAATAGTTTTCCCAGTGATGTTGGTGCCAAGAACTTTCTTCAGCCAAGAGACATGAAATATTGGATGAATGCGGGAAGAAGAAGGAAGCTCCAATTTATAAGCAACGGATCCAACCTTCTGAAGAATCTGATATAGCCCATAGAAATTTGGAGCGAGCTTATGATGCCCTTTGAGTTTCAGGGAGGATTTCTTGTACGGATGGAGACGAAGAAAAACCATATCGCCTGCTTGAAAAGTGCGCTCAGAACGGTGCTGATCAGCTTGTTGCTTCATGCGATTTCTGGCCATGTGAAGATTGTCCCGCAAAATGTGAAGAATCTAATCACGGTTTCAAAGGACCATGTCAATTTCCTGAACTGGTGAACTATTGGGGGTGTATGGAAGAAGAACTGGAGGTGCCTAACCATAGATTAATTCATATAGGGTCATTTTAGAGTCAGTGTGGTAAGAGGTATTGTACCACCATTCAACGAGAGGGAGCCACTTTGCCCACTGATGTTGTTGTTAAGAGGTGAAGCAACGAAGATAAGTTTCCACTCATTTATTGATAATTTCAGTCTGACCATCTGTTTGTGGGTGATACCATGAACTCATCTTCAGTTTGGTGAAAGTCGCATCATGATCCAAGACAATGGAAGAAGGGATGCCATGAAGATGAAAGATCTAGTCCAAGAAAATTTGAGAGATGGAGGAGGCTGTATAGGGATGGCTGGAAGGAGTGTTGTTTCACCCTTATTGCGCTAGCAGGTATCACATTCAGCCACCATCTGTTGAATTGTCCTTTTCATGCCCTGCCAAAAGAAGTTATGTCGTGCTCGTTCATACATTTTGAGGAACCCAGAGTGCCCTACCGATGGAGAAGCATGGAGTTCACAGAAGACATCCTGTTGAAGATCTGTGCTCTGGGGAAGCACCAGACAACCCTTGTATATCATAGAAGCACCATCCCAAGAGTGATGTGGTACAGCAGAAGGGTTGTTGGTCAAGCATTGGATGATTTGAGATAAGGAAGAGTCATTGACATAACCCTGTTGAACAGATTGCAACCAATTTGGAATAGGCATAGAAATAGTTGAAAGAGAACCTTGGGCATCAAATGTGTGAGAAAGAGCATCTGCCGCAATATTGTCTTTACCCTTCTTGTAAGTGATCTCATAGTCATAACCCATGAGTTTGCTAAACCATTTCTGTTGTGTTGGGGAGGGGAAACACTGTTCCAAGAAATATTTCAGACTCTGGTGATCAGTATTGATGCAGAAATGATTCCCTAATAGGTATGGTCGCCACTTCTATACTGCATGCAAAATAGCCATCATTTCCTTCTCATATGTAGAGGCAGCTAAATTCTTACCTAAAAGGGCTTTGCTGGTGAATGCAATTGGGTGTTCATATTGAAGGAGAATAGCACCAAGTCCATTTCCCCAAGCATCACTCTCAATAGTGAAGGGCTTGGAAAAATCAGGCATAGCTAGAACAGGTGTAGTACACATAGCTTGTTTCAGTTTGTCAAATGCACACTGAGCAGCATGTGTCCATATAAAAGCATCCTTTTTCAATAGAGCAATTAATGGAGCTGCAATCTTCCCATAATCCTTGACAAACTTGCGGTAGTATCCAGTCAACCCCAAAAAACCACGAAGGCTCTTGAGTGTCTGCAGATGCGGCCAATTGTTCATGGCATCGATTTTGGCAGGATCCACGCGAACCCCTTGGGCTGAGATAATGTGCCTAAGATAATCAACTTCTCTCTATCCAAAAACACATTTAGACTACTTGGCGTGGAGATGATGGTCAGAGAAAAGTTGCATGACAAGATCCAGATGCTGGAGATGTTCATCCCATGTTTTACTATAGATGAGGATATCATCAAAGAATACCAGAATGAATTTCCGCAAGTAGGGACGAAATATTTTATTCATTAAGGCCTGGAATGTTGAAGGAGAATTAGTGAGGCCAAAGTGCATGACCAAAAACTCATAATGGCCATCATGCGTGCGGAAATCTGTTTTAGGGATATCATCCTCATGAACCCGAATTTGATGATACCCAGAATGAAGATCCAACTTGGAGAAAAAATGAGCCCTATGAAGCTCATCAACAACAGGAATTGGAAACATATCCTTGATGGTGAGGTGATTAAGTGCTCGAAAGTCAATGCAGAGGCGCCATGACCCATATTTTTTGCGGACAAGAAGAACTGAAGAAGAAAAGGAACTAGTGCTTGGGCGAATAATACCTTGCTTCAATAAGTCCCGAACGAGCATTTCAATCTCCGTTTTTTAGTGAAATGGGTAGCGATAGGGCCTGATGTTGGGAGGAACGCTACCAAGAAGGAGCTGAATATGATGGTATTCTGGCCTTGAAGTTGGAAATCCCACTTATTCACAAAAGACACCTGTATATAGATCCATAATTTGTTGTAGATCCAAAGGAGTAGTGGACACCGCTGATGGTTGCATCTAAATGGAATGGATCTGAGTGATGACAGCATGTCAATTCTTCTTGAGGAATTTTTCCATGCGATGTGAACTGATGATACTGAGAGACCCTAGTTGTAACCATGTCAATGTGTGTTTTTTTCCATTGAGGGAAAATTGCATCCAAAGTTCAGCAAAATCCCATAAGATATGGCCAAGTGTGTGTAGCCATTGAGCACCCGAAACCATATCAGATCCGCCTAAGGTCAAGGAAAACATGTCAGAGCACAAAATATAATCTCCCATAGAGATATGCACATTTTGACACTTCCCTTTGCAAGGTAAGGTGCCCCCATTGGCAACCATGACTTCAAAGTTGGAGCAAGGATGGATAAAACAATCAGCTTGTTTGGTGATCCGAGGGTCAATGAAATTATGAGTGCTACCAGAATCAATGAGTATTGTAAGAGAAAGCTTCTTGAAGTAACCCCTGACCCACATTGTTTGGGGGGTGGTGATTCCAGCTAAAGCATGGAGAGATATCTCTAGCTGGTCATCCTGAGACGGAGGGTCAATAGGCGGTTCCTGAATGTCGACCTGAGCATCCATTGTTTCTAGATCTTGATCACCAATTTCAGAGGCAGGAGGAGAATCCACATCCAATAGATAGAGCTTTTGATGAACACATCTATGTCCCCGAGTGAATTTCTCATCACAATTATAGCAAAGCCCCTTTTCTCTATGTGCTTGCATCTCTATTTCAAACAAACGCTTGATAGGAGTTGGTCGAGGAGTCTGCGGTGTGGGTGGTCGTTGAGAACCCATATTATGAAAGGGAACAAAAGTGGGATTGGAGCGCTGTTGGGCTGCAATCTTGTCTTCGGCCAACTTAGCCAACCCTAGGGCTTCCATCATTGTGTTGGGACGGAACATTTTGACCTCAGAGCAGATGGTATCCTTTAGACCACTGATAAAACAACTCCGGTAAAAGTCATCAGACAATCCTTCAGTGGGGTTGGCTAGTTTCTCAAATTTGGTTTGATACTCTCTCACAGTGCCAATTTGGCAAAGTTTAGTGAGGGCTCCTGTGAAGTCATCAAAAGCACTAGGACCAAATCGTTGCAAAAGGAGCTGGAAAAATTATGGCCATTTTGGCTCTTCATGAGCCTTGATGTACCAATGGTACCATTGAAGAGCTTCTTGTTCCAAATGAAAGGATGCAAGCGGAACTTTGTTGGCATCAAAAGTATTATGCAGACTGAAATACTGTTCTACACGACAAATCCATCCAATTGGACCAATAGCATTGAAGTGAGGAAAATCAAGCTTCGGACCGCGAAAATTGCTGGATGAAGAGAACCCATTGTCTTATGAAGACTCGGATTGTCGTTTGTTGTTCATAGCTGACTGTTCAAGATGGAGGCTGAGAAATTTTTCATCCAGATCCTGGAATTTGGCTTGGATGGCTGCAAGTGCTTCTTTCATGGTTTTTGCTCCTACATGGGTGACAACCATAACCAGGAGTTTTTTTTTTTTTGGTTGACTAGGTAGAAAAACAAAAACAGAAACTGCTTCAGTAAAGGAAAATCTGGATTTGGGAAAAAAACGAAAGGGTAATTGGGGTTTGACTAGGTTTTGGACACTATCGAATAGACAGAGAAGCAAAAAATGAGGATTTTAGAAGCGAGGTGAAAGAATGGGAAACTTTGGCAAAGGGGGACAAAGAAGCAGAATTTGGAAAGGAACTCTGTGGTAAAATTTGAAGGTGATTGGGTGAAATATGAGGAAGTTATGGCAAACCCTAAAAATAGACAAATGTGAGATTTTGGGCTTTGGGAAGTGGAATTGGGGATAGGGTCCTCAGGAAGAAAATATGCAAAATGGGATTACAGGGGTTCCCAAAAAGTTTCAAGGGAAACGTAGTGAAAATAGTGCCAATTTGGCGAAGTTTAGTGAGGGATCCTGTGAAGTCATCAAAAGCACTAGGACCAAATCGTTGCAAAAGGACGTGGAAAAAGTCTGGCCATTTTGGCTCTTCATGAGCCTTGATGTACCAATGGTACCATTGAAGAGCTTCTTTCCAAATGAAAGGATGCAAGCGGAACTTTTTAGGCATCAAAAGTATTATGCAGACTGAAATATTGTTCTACATGACAGATCCATCCAATTGGATCAATACCATTGAAGCGAGGAAAATCAAGCTTCGGACCACGGAAATTGTTGGAAGAAGAGAACCCATTGTCTGATGAAGACTCGGATTGCCGTTTGTTGTTCATAGCTGAATGTTCAAGATGGAGGCTGAGAAATTTTTCATCCAGATCCTGAAGTTTGGCTTGGATGGCTGCAAGTGCTTCTTCCATGGTTTTTGCTCCTACGTAGGTGACAACCATAACCACGAGTTTTTTTTTTTTGGTTGACTGGATAGAAAAACAAAAACAGAAACTGCTTCAGTAAAGGAAAATCTGGATTTGGAAAAAAAACGGAAGGGTAATTGGGGTTTGACTAGGTTTTGGACACTGTCGAATAGACAGGGAAGCAAAAAATGAGGATTTCAGAAGCAGGGTGAAAGAATGGGAAAATTTGGCAGAGGGGGACAAAGAAGCAGAATTCAGAAAGGAACTCTGTGGTAAAATTTGAAGGTGATTGGGTGAAATATGAGGAAGTTATGGAAAACCCTAAAAATAGAAAAATGTGAGATTTTGGGATTTGGGAAGTGGAATTGGGGATAGGGTCCTCAGGAAGGAAATATGCAAAATGGGATTACAAGGGTTCCCCAAAAGTTTCAAGGGAAACAGAGTGAAAATAAGGGAGCGAAACAAAGGGATCTGATACTCTCCGCTCCTTTTTTTATTTTTTTCTTCTTTTTTTGTTTTCTTTTTCAGAATGGAGAGGCTATGGCTCAGAAGGGATTTGAAATAGATAGATCTGCAATGGCCCAGAAGTGAGCGAAACAGAGGGATCTAAAATAGATAGATTTGCAATGGCCCAGAAGTGATCGAAACAGAGGGATCTGAAACGGCGTCGAATGGATTGAAAACGGTTGGATCTGGAACGGATGGATCTGGAACGGCTTTCAGAATGGATCTGAACGGCTGGATCTGAAACGGCGCAGCAGTGATTGAGAACAGTTCAGCTGAAAATAGATATGGACCCCAGGTATGTGCGGCTGCCTAACAGTTCATGGGTTTCACTGGGCCACCAATGCTGTCTAACGGCTTGCGTATTGGGGAAGTACCCCTCACTCCACAGCTCAAGTAAAATTGATAACCGCTTTGCTACAAACAACAGCTCTTGGTTTACCTCACGAGTGGGAACTAGTCAATCAGTAGGGGTCGTTGTCCTTTTCACTAGCAGGCCCTCTCAATGGGCCAGCTACTCCTGGGTTCCTATGGTACTCCTCACAATGAGTTTTAGGTCTTATGCCCAAGTACTTCCCATAGTTAAGTGGATAGGGATTATTCCCAAATCCGAACCTGCAACAGATGTGAAAAAAAATTTGGCAGAAATTTCACCCAACGAGCCCAAGAAAGTGCTCTAATACCAGATGTGAAGCACTTGCAACAATTAATTAATAAGAATATGCGAAATAACAGAAATGACACAACTCATAATCACTTTTATATTGATCGCGGGCCACTTCGAGGGGGCAACCTTCTTTGAGCAAGCTCAATACAAATAACTTCACGGTTCCTTCATAGGCCTCAACACACACTTATATACTAAGTCTAGGCGCCAATACTATGGGTCAAAACCATGGGCCACTACAAACTATGGATCAACAATACTACGGGCAACTTACAAAGCATATGCGCCAACAACAATAACACAAACTATTGATCAACAAATACTACGGGACAACTTACAAAGCATATGCTTCCAACAACAATATACTAACAAAGTAAAGACATGGGTTCCTAACATTAGCAAATAGGTTTCATTCTAGACAAGCAACAATGGATTGCTGCCCAACACTATTGGATACTTACCCATCATATTAGATACTTACCCATCATATGCACATTAGTAGTACAATGTTCAATTCCATATGAATGCTTACCCTATGCATGATACATTCCCTGATTCTAGGAAAACAAATATGCATACAACTATTAATATCATTAACTATTCAGAGATTCAAGAAGTAATTCAAATACTTATCTTTTTATGTTTTGTGGGGTTTCCTCTTTGCTTCCTTGGGATTTCCTCCCTCTGGATATTTTCTTCCTTGAGATTGCCTCCCTCTCATGTCATGATAGTATCATGATTTTGTGTCGTTGAGATTTTATCCATCCTGTAGCACTATGCACCCTTAAGTGTTCACTAGTTTCATCATTGTGTCATCCTCAAAGTTGGAGCAAAGATGGACAAAACAATCAACATGTTTGGCAATCTGAGGGTTAATGAAGTTATGAGTGCTACTAGAATCAATGAGTATTGTAAGAGGAAGCTTCTTGAAGTAACCCCTAACCCGCATTGTTTGCGGGGTGGTGACGTCGAATAATTCATGGAGAGATATCTTTGGGTGGTCTTCTTGAGATGGGAATTCAATAGGCAGCTCTTGAACATCGACCTGATCATCCGCTATATCTGGAGCTTCTTCACCAACTTCAGAGGCGGGCAGAAAATCAACATCGAAGAGATAGAGATTTGGTTGAACACATCTATGTCTCCAAGTGAATTTTTCATCACAATTATAACAAAGTCCTTTTTCTCTGTGTGCCTGCATCTCTATTTCGGACAAATGCTTGATAGGAGTTGGTCGAGGAGTTGGTGGGATGGGAGGTCGTTGAGAACCCATATTTCGGAAGGGAACAAAAGTGGGTTTGTTGCACTATTGGGAGGCAAGCTTGTCTTCTGCCAACTTAGCCAGCCCCAGGGATTCCATCATTGTGTTGGGACAGAACATTTTGACCTCTGGGCGGATTTCATCCTTAAGACCACTGATAAAACAACTCCTGTAGAAGTCATCAGACAATCCTTCTGTGTCGTTGGCTAGTTTCTCAAATTCTGTCTGATACTCTCTCACAGTGCCAATATGACAAAGTTTAGTGAGTGCTCCAGTGAAGTAATCAAAATTACTAGGACCAAATCGTTGCAAAAGGAGTTAGTAAAAATCTGTCTATTTTGGTTTGTCATGAGCCTTGATGTACCAACAGTACCATTGAAGGGCTTCCCCTTCCAAATGAAAGGATGCAAGTGGAACTTTGTGGACATCAAAAGTATTATGCAAACTGAAATATTGTTCTCAAATTCTGTCTGATACTCTCTCACAGTGCCAATTTGACAAAGTTTAGTGATTGCTCTAGTGAAATCATCAAAATCACTAGGACCAAATCGTTGCAAAAGGAGTTGGAAAAAATCTGTCCATTTTGGTTTGTCATGAGCCTTGATGTACCAATGGTACCATTGAAAGGCTTCCTGTTCCAAATGAAAGGATGCAAGTGGAACTTTTTGGACATAAAAAGTATTATGCAGACTGAAATATTGTTCTGCACGATATATCCATTCAGTCGGATCAGTACCATTGAAGCGAGGAAATTCAAGCTTCATACCACGGAAAGTGCTGGAAGAAGAGAGCCCATTGGCTGCAAAAGATTCTTTCTGTCGGTTATTGTTCATGGCTGAATGTTGAAGATGGATACTGAGAAAATTTTCATCCAGATCTTAGAGTTTGGTTTGGATGGCTGCAAGTGAGTCCTCCAGTACCATTGAAGCGAGGAAATTCAAGCTTCGGAACACGGAAAGTGCTGGAAGAAGAGAACCCATTTGCTGCAAAAGATTATTTTTGTCGATTATTATTCATGGTTGAATGTTGAATATGGAGACTGAGAAACTTTTCATCCAGATCTTGGAGTTTGGTTTGGATGGCTGCATGTGAGTCCTCCATGGTTTTTTTTTTGTTTTTTTTTGCAGGAATGGATCTGCAACGGCACGGAAGGGATCGAAAATAGATAGATTTGCAACGATGCGGAAGGGATCGGCAACATATGGATCTGAAATGACGCCAAATGGATTAAAAAAATGCCTGGATCTGAAATGGATGGAGTTGGAACGACTGGAAAAATGGAGCTGAAACGGTTGGATCTGAAAGGGCCCGGAAGTGATCGACAACATTTCAGCTGAAAATAGATATGGACCCCAGGTATGTGCAGCTTCCTATTGGTTTACGAGATTCACTCAGCCACCAATGTTGTCTGACGGCTTGCGTATTGGGGCAGTACCCCTCACTCCATGGCTCAGGTAAAACTGATAATTGCTTTGCCACAAATGACAACTCTTGGTTTACCTCACGGGTGGGAACTAGTCAATCAGGTAGGGGTCGTTGCCCTTTTCGCTGATAGGTCCTCTCAATGGGCCAGCTACTTCGGGGTTCCTGTGGTACTCCTCACAATGATTTTTAGGGCTTATCCCCAATTACTTCCCACAATTAAGTGGATAGGTATTATTCCCAGATCCAAAGCTACGACAAATGTGAAAAAAAATTTGGCAGAAATTTCACCCAGCAAGCCCAAGAAAGTGCTATGATACCAAATGTGAAGAACCTGCAATAATTAATTAATGAAAACACACGAAATAACAGAAATAACAAAACTCAGAATCACTTTTATATTGACTGCATGCCACTTCAAGGGGGCAACCTCCTTTGAGCAAGCTCAATACAAATAACTTCACGATACCTTCATTGGTCTCAACACAAACTTATATACTAAGTCTAGGAACCAATACCATGGGTCAATACCATGTGTCAATGCAAACCATGGGCCAATACAAAATATGGATCAGCAATTACTACGGGACGACTTACAAAGCATATGCATCCAACAACAATAATACAAACTATGGATCAACAAATACTACGGGACGACTTACAAAGCAAATGCGTCCAACAACAATATACTAACAAAATAAATAGAAGGGTTGACATGGGTTCCTAACACTTCTAAACATCTTATATAGATTCATGGTGCTAGGATGATAGAATACCAGAGCCATTTAAACATCCTTCATTTCTTCCCTATGAGTCTTGCAACTTTGCTAGGGTTTCTTCCTACTTGTAGAA
Source organism: Larix kaempferi (assembly GCA_027924585.1). Taxonomy (NCBI): domain Eukaryota; kingdom Viridiplantae; phylum Streptophyta; class Pinopsida; order Pinales; family Pinaceae; genus Larix; species Larix kaempferi. The sequence goes on from BSBM01000807.1 coordinate 1,679,738, forward strand.
CCCGAAAACCCTAATTTTCAATATCCTTCCTCCCACAACATTTTGATGGAATATTCATATCTATGATGAAGGGATTCCAAATCCATTTTCAATGTTTCCAATATTGCATCAAGTGTCTCCAACATTGTATCAGGTCCTTCCATACCTAAAAAATTGAAAACCCTAAGTGAGAACTTCTTCCTTCTCTTCTTTGATTTCCACCGTTGAGCCATTTCAGATGTGTCGTATTGTTTCTAGTGTATCTCTGAAATTTAGTATCCTCAAGGTCTAAAACTTCATCTTTTGGTATCCTGACCTGTCATATTTCTAACCCCACATATTTTAGATTCATTGGATTCTCCATGAGAGAGAGATATTAATTTTCCCAACATGACCTTTTTATGGGATGAAACAACATAACGAACTTGTACGGCATGCCACGTGTCATTGTTTAAACTTCGGACTCTGATATTCAAACCAGTGAAACTATAATATATTCCCTAAATGTCACGTTTTACATAATTCTATTTGGAGATTCCAGCCTGAGATATGACCTTTTTTTCCTAGGTCAACTATTTAGGGCTGCATTTTGGAAGAGGCCAAAACCCTAACTTGTACAGATCATATATCACAAAGTACAATGAATATGGGGATTATTTTCCGACACAATGTACATCTATGTCTCATATTCATCCTCTAGAAGTTTCAAATCCCGAACCCTTGTAAAAAAATATTTATAGAGAAAGTTCCATGATGACTAGTTTTTTTTTTGCTATACAAAGCCCTAGCTTTCAAATTGTCGCAAGTGAAACAAGTGTCATAAATGCCATACATTTCCTTCTTTCAGTCTAACTCTGATACCATGTTAAGATTCAATATGCTAAGATATATAACATCAGTATTCAATTCAATTTGACAACAATAGCATATACAGGATCTTACTGAGAGAATAACAAGCACAACATAAACACAAGAGACACAAATTTATCCTGGGAAACCCTCTAGGGGAAGAAAACACAGCAAAAATTCCTCATTATAGATGATCAAAAGTACAAATACAAAAACCCAAACAAGTGCTCCTTATCCTTGAACATCTCTCTCTCTCTCTCTCTCTCTCTCTCTCTCTCTCTCTCTCATATGCGAATTACACAAGTGAGTGTGTGTGTGAATGAATGAGAGAGCCTAGCTCTCTATTTATACATTCATTTATACTTTAATTTTACAACTTCACATGTCGGCCTCAACTAACTTTACCACTCAACTAATGTTGATTGGGATGAATCCTCTAGGGGACTTAAAAACCCCATTACAGTTGACTCTAGGGGTATCTATTTCCCTGACTTACAAGGGAGGATTTACCTCAATGACTTTACATGACCAACTGTAATAATAACATCCTGATGGAGGAATAAAACATCTCCGAATAAATTACAGTTATAAAATACAATAGAATATTCTTCAAAGTTACAATATTTCAACACTCACCATTCCGGATCTCCCAGAAAGCATGATCGTGAATAAGCTCCATGTTGGCCTACAAAGCGTTCCAAATAAGAGAATCCAATCTTATTTTCATTCCAGTGAATTAAATTCTTCTCATCTAGGTGCCTTGTTTATTTGGCTCTCCAAAGTTTGGCTCAAATATCAGTCGAAATTTTTATCCATCTCCACCAAATTTTTGCACTGAGAACTTGATTGAAAGTTTGGGGGTCCTGTAAGCCAAGACTCCCTACAGACTTGGGCTTACATATTTTCTGCCAGCTGACAAGTGCCTATTTTTTGGAGTCACTACATCCTTTCCAAATAAATTTTCATTGTATATTTCTAACAACTTTGATGATACACTTGGGGGGCGCAAGAGCCAAAAAAAGGTAAATTGGAATGGCTTGGAGAATAGACTTAAGAAGGACAAGACGTGCTAGAAGATTTAGCAAACAAAAGGTCTAGAGAGAGAGCCTGTTCTGAAGGGTAGCCAAGAGATGCTAACAGGAGCTATTGCATAGAGAATTGTCAATAAGAGGGATGCCAAGATAATTGGAAGGAAGGGAGCTCCTGCTAAAGCCCGGGATTATGGCAATGAAAGTCTAGACCGCTCTCAGGGTATCAAGGAAGAATATATGGGATTTGGAAGGATTAATGTAGGTTCTTGCGGTGTCACATAAATTATGAAGGATATACCATATGAGTCTAGCTTCATTGGCAGTAGGAGTGTTCATCACGAGTGTGTCATAAACAAACTAGCTATGAGAAAGAGGGGGATTAATCCCTGTTAGTTTTTTAGAATTTACTTCAATCTGATCTAAGATATTAACTGAGAGAAAAACATGTATAGCATATCTACAACATATCAATCATGGACACAATAATGCAAACACAAGAGACACAGAGTTTTACTTGGGGAAAACCATAAAGGTGAAAGACCCGAATAACTCCCTCAGAGATAGATAGAGCAATGATATAACCCAAGTACAAGAGATAGTCTTCTCCTAGCAGCAGAACCTCCTCCTCACAGGTGCACCACTTTCCAAATGAGAGAAGTGTGTGTAATGAGTGATAAAATAGAGATCTCCTGATCTCTATGTATACTTGTCCTGTCCTGCCCAATAAACAAATGGGGCCTACTTGTCTATCTTAACCCATGGTTAACTTAATCTGGGCTGACCCCACACTTGGTGGTCTAATAACCCATTTACCCACATGAATCATATAGGGCCAACCCCATCAAGGTGGTCTAATAACCCATCAAGTATAATTTACGACACTTACAATATAAATGAAGACACTTCCGTATAGAGGAATAATAACATCTCTATAGGAATACAAACACTTATGTATAGAGGAATAATAGCATCTCTATAGGAATACAATACACATGGGTAAAATACATTCCGAAGTTACATATACATCAACACTCCCTCTTAAATAAGAAGTTATTTCTCGACACGGATCTTCTAGCACAAGTGTTCTTCTCTGGATCATCATTAGCGAATCATCGTCCTCGAATCATCATCATCGTCACTGTTGTTTCTATCTCAATCAATCTCTGAATCTACTCGTCATAGGAAGTTCTACAGAGCAAGTCCTTTTTCATACTGGATGTAGGCCGACCACCTATAGGTCTTCATCATCACTGGTCATACTATGGAATCCTTAGGACTCATCATGTGTGTCTACAAAACCTCATAAGAGCATCCCAAGCCTTTTACGAGCACACAGATCAACCTATCAAATTTCCCAGGATCTTTTGCATGCCACTGCATAACCTGTCCATGACCACAGAGTATCAACCTGATACTCACCATACATCTACCTGATGTATATCATCACATGATCATCCTTATCATCATCATCTCTGTGAGCTAGCCAACAAGTAGGTACACCTTAAGGTTGATTACACAGCCTTTGCAAAACCTGCAAGATCTCTCAGGACTGATTACACTACCACTGCAAAACCTGTAAGAGCATCTCAGGACTGATTATATGCCTCTACAAAACCTGTGTACCAAACTGTCACATCAATGTCTTCATATCACCACATAGTCCACAGAGCACAACCCAAATGCACACACACATCACTTACACTCACCATGGGAGGACTAACCTACCACCATGTGAAAGGCTCACAGCACTTACATCAACGACCATGGGAGGACCAACCTACCACCATGTCAGAACGGCCCCAGCACTTACATCAACGACCATGGGAGGACTAACCTGCCACCATGTCGAAACGGCCCCAACACTTACATCAATGACCATGGGAGGACTAACCTACCACCATGTCAGAATGGCTCCAGCACTTACATCAACGACCATGGGAGAACTAATTGGCCACCATGTCAGAACGTTTCCAACACTTACATCAACGACCATGGGAGGACTAACCTGCCACCATGTCGAAACGGCTCATGTGCATCTGTGTCTCTGGACTCATCACTTCCCCTTGGAAGACATCTCGATCCAAAGTACACTAAGTCTCCCTCTGAAGTATTAAAACTTCACTCTAGAAAGTGGCTTGGTCAACACATCGACTATCTGCTCGTCTGTCGCAACATACAGGAGCTTCACTTCTCGTCTCTGCACCATATCCCGGATATAGTGGAACTTGATCTCAATGTGCTTTGACTTGTCATGGAACACTGGATTCTCCGACAACTTCACACGACTCTGGTTGTTGCAATATATACAAGTAGCACTCAACTAAAGATCATACAATAGCTTCCTAATTCATACTGCCTCACAACTATCTGAACAAGATACGACATACTCTGCTTCGACTGTACTCAGTGCCACACAGGATTGCTTCCTGCTAAACCAAGAGATCACACCTGATCCCATATTGAAGAAGCACCCCAAAGTGATCTTCCGATCAATGGAACTACCTGCCCAATCCAAATCAACATAACCCTCCAGGTTAAACTTTTGATTCACCCCATACTTGAGCCCATAGTCAGCCGTACCCTTCAAGTACCTCAGAATATGCTTTACAGCAACCAGGTGAACACTCCTCGGATCCATTAGGAACTAGCTCAATGTGTTCACCGCAAAGCAAATATTTGGTCTCGTGTTCGTCAGGTACATCAAGGACGATACATCGTGACATCAACCAGATCAGATGAAGCATCACACAGAAGCTTCAGGTTCGATGCCATAGGTGTGGCCATGGCCTTGCAGTCCATCATCCCGAACCTCTTCAGGATCTCTACTGCATAATTCCCTTGTCCAAGGAAGATTCCATCTACACTCTGCCATACCTCCATACCAAGAAACTAGTGCATCATACCCAAGTTATTCATCTCGAACTTGGCAACAAGCTTCCGCTGCATGTCGGAAATCGATTTATCCTCACCTGTAACAAACAGGTTATTCGCATACAAAATTAGTATCACTAGATTGCTTTCCTCGACCTTGTAGTAAAGGTTGGAATCCGCTTTACTCTTTGTAAAGCCCAAACTGGATAGAAAGTTATCTATCCTACCATACCAAGTTTTGCACATAATTGAATTCCTGTCATGTGTCTCAAAACCAAGTGGCTACTCCACATACACTTCTTCTTCAACTACACCATTCAAGAAATCTGTCTTGAAATCCATTTGGTGTATCTTCCCTTTCATCACTGCAGCTAGAGCAAGTACTGATCTAATGGAAGTGTATCTGGCTATAGGAGCAAAAGTCTCTATGCTACCACCTGCAGCATGCTTGATCTTGTAGATCCTCTTGGAAGTCACTATAGACTCCCCTTTAGGTCTTGGGACTGCATTCCAAACATCTTCATGATCGACTGGTATTCCTCAATCATGGCATTCTTCCCAAATCCTGGGAACTTCAATATCTTCAATGTTTTCAATAGATAACTTTGTTGCTGAACAAATGTTGTAGTCCTTCTTTTGTAGGTGATGATATACGATCTTTCCTACACAACAAGTTAAATTGCATGATTAGAAAACATCTCATAGTTTTCGGAACAAATTCTTACACATAAAGAAATATGTCATACAGTCATGCAATTATCTTAGCCAATGCTTCAATACAACATTTATCCATATCCTATAACTTTCTAGATGCCTTCCAATCTCTACCAAAACATTGTTAAGAGTGTGCACAACTCCCAACATGTCAGCAAAGAGGTTTCATTCTAGATAAGTAGCAATGGAATGTTGTACAGTGTCATAGGCCACTTACCCATGTATATTAGTAGTATACTGGTCATCAATGGAGCTATTTTAATATGCATAATACAAAACCTAATTCTAGGAACATGAGTATATACATTATTGAACAGTATTATTTAAACAATAAAATATGTAAGGAATGATAATTCAAATACTTATCTTTGTTTGTTTGTTGGGTTGACTTCCTCTCATTCTTTGCTTCTTTTCTACAACTCCATTCTGATGTGGATTGTGAGAAGTGGTCAACTCCCTCTTAATATCTGAATCCTTGCAGAAACTACTGAAGTGTGCTCCTTCTCGATCTTTGCTTCCTTGCAGGAACAACTGGAGTGTGCTCCCTCTTGATCTTTGCTTCCTGGCAGGAACAACTGGAGTGTGCTCCCTCTTGATCTTTGCTTCCTAGATTACCTGTCCTTGAACTTATATCCATCACTATGCATGCTTATTAGTATCATCATTGTGTTATCCTCGAGGTCTCATACATAGTCACACATTCATTAGTATAATCTTAATACTATCAAAACACAATAATCTTAAACATGTATAGTCATGATCATTTCAAACACAGATAATAAACATTAGTATTCAAGGTTTTAGGGAAGTCTTCTTTTATTCATGCATATTTTTATTTGATCATAGGTTAGTTAAATCATCAATCAAGATAAGAGACATAAAATGCATAAACGCTTGATTACTTATATTTCTAAATTTATGAATAAACATAACCAATCATACCAAGTATACTTATATAAGGGATCCTAACACAAGGTAGGATTCTACCTTGATATAGGAAAAAACATACCTAGATTGGTATGTTAGCTAGTTTATGTCTAACATACCCACATGATGTCGTCTTGTTCTCTTCAATGACTTGTGCTAGTAACCTGCATATCTCATAGGTTAATCATTGTAGAACCCAGTTATACATACCTCGTAAGTAGATCTTCTAAGTGATCCATGACAATGAATGAATCTTTGTCTTCATGTCATCATGATCATATGTTCTTGAACTAGAGCATGATTTGTCTTTCTTGGTGTACCTTTCATGTTAGCGGAAAACATAAACCTCATACAACACCATAATGCATTAGTACAATCATAAGTGTCAACACCCTAATCAATGATTATCTTCTATAATGCATTCATAATTTTATTAAGGTGATACAACAAGTCTAAATTTAATCAAGATTGTACTAACAATAATAACATGAAGACAAACATACCATAAACTTAATCATGAACAAATCTTGAAACATACCTGGATAAGTCATACCTGTCGAGATTGCTTGTAATCTTCTTATGTAAGGCCTTAGCATCATCTCCCTCTGAAATAGGAACTTCTTCACTTATGTAGGTGACAAATCCATTCTCTTCTAGGATTAACCCAATCCACTTGATTTGCAGGAACTGGATCTGGAGCTGGATTAGGGTTAGTCAGAGAAACCCTAAAAATTCAAACTTTGAATTTCAAACTTCCTAAAGGATAAAAGTATGCGCCTTGATCTTAGGAACCCGTGTCAACCCTTCTCTTTAATATGGTAGTATATTGTTGTTGGACGCATATGCTTTGTAAGTCGTCCCGTAGTATTTGTTGATCCATAGTTTATATTAGCCCATAGTATTGACCCATAGTATTGGTGGCATATGCTTTGTAAGTCATCCCGTAGTATTATATGTCCCATGCTTTTGACTCATAGTATTGGGCATAGACTTAGTATATAAGTGTGTGTTGAGGTCATTGAAGGCACTGTGAAGTTAATTGTATTGAGCTTGCTCAAAGGAGGTTGCCCCCTCGAAGTGGCCCATGATCAATATAAAAGTGATTCTGAGTTCTATTATTTATGGTATCTCGTGTATTTGCATTAATTAATTATTGCAGGTTCATCACATTTGGTAGAAGAGCACTTTCTTGGGCTCGTTGGGTGGAATTTCTACTAAAATTGTTTTTCACGCTGTTGCAAGTTTGGATCTGGGGATAACCCCTATCTGGTTAACTATGGGAAGTACTTGGGCATAATCCCTAAAACACATTGTGAGAAGTACCACAAGAACCCCAAAGTAACTGGCCCATTGAGAGGACCTGCCAGAGAAAAGGGCAACGACCCCTACTTGATTGACTAGCTCCCACCCATGAGGTAAACCAAGAGCTATCATTTGTGGCAAAGTGGTTATCAGTTTTACCTGAGGCGTGGAGTGAGGGGTACTTCCCCAATATGCAAGTCATCAGACAGCATTGGTGGTCGAGTGAATCCCCTGAACCAATAGGAAGCTGCACATACCTAGGGTTTATATCTATTTTCAGCTGAACTGTTGCCGATCACTTCTTCTCCAGATCCAGCCATTTTAGATCTATTCTGAAAGTCATTCTAGATCCAGTCGTCGTTTCAGATCCAGCCATTTTCGATCTCTTCCACGTCGTTGTAGATCCATTTGTTGCGGATCCATTCAGCACCGCTGTTGCCGATCCATTTCTAGAAAAAAAAAAATCTCGGTTGTGGTTGTCACCTGTGCAGGAGCAAAATCCATGGAGTAAGCACTTGCAGCCATCCAAACCAAACTCCAAGATCTTGATTAAAAATTTCTTAGCCTCCATCTTCAGCATTTAGCTATGAACAATAATCGATAGCCAGAATCTTTTGCAGCGACCGAGTTCTCTTCTTCCAGCAATTTTCGTGGGCCGAAGCTTGATTTTCCTCACTTCAATGGCACTGAACCGACTGGGTGGATATACCGCATAGAACAATATTTCATTCTGCATAATACTTTTGATGTCCAGAAACTTCCACTTGCATCCTTTCATTTGGAACAGGAATCCCTTCAATGGTACCGTTGGTACATCAAAGCTCATCCCGATCCAAACTGGACAGATTTTTTCCAACTCCTTTTGCCACGATTTGGTCCTAATGCTTTTGACAACTTCACAGGGGCACTCACTAAACTTCACCAAACTGGCACAGTGAGAGAGTATCAAACAGAATTTGAGAACCTCGCCAGTCACATAGAAGGATTGTCTGATGAATTTTATAGGAGTTGTTTTATCAATGGTCTTAAAGATGAAATCCGGTCAGAGGTTAAAATGTTATGTCCCAAGACAATGATGGAAGTCCTAGGTTTGGCTAAGTTGGAAGAAGACAAGCTTGCAGCCCAACAACACTCCAAACCCACTTTTGTTCCCTTCCGAAATATGGGTTCTCAACGACCTCCCATACCGCCAACTCCTCGACCAACTCCTATCAAGCATTTGTCTGAAACCGAGATGCAAGAACACCGAGAAAAAGGGATTTGTTATAATTGTGATGAGAAATTCACTCGGGGACATAGATGTGTTCAACAAAAGCTCTATCTCTTGGATGTGGATTCTCCGCCTGCCTTTGAACTTGGTGAAGAAGCTCTAGATATAGTAGATGATCAGGTTGACATTCAGCACCCGCCTGTTGACACCCCATCTCAGGACGACCCACCCGAGTTCTCTCTCCATGCTGTAACCGGTGTCACTATCCCACAAACAATGCTGGTCAAGGGATACTTCAAGAAGCTGCCTCTTACCATACTCATTGATTTTGGTAGCACTCATAACTTCATTGACCCTCGGATTGCCAAATAGGTTGATTGTTTTGTCCATCCTTGCTCCCACTTTGAAGTCATGGTTACCAATGGGGGCACCTTACCATGCAAGGGGAAGTGTCACAATGTGCGTATCTCTATGGAAGATTATAACCTGCGCTTTGACATGTTTTCCTTGTCCTTAGGTGGATGTGATGTGGTTTTGGGCGTTCAATGGTTACACACACTTGGCCCCATCTTATGAGATTTTGCTGAAATTTGGATGCAGTTTGTAGTTAATGGGGCACAACAAAAATTTATGGGATTACAACCAGGGTCTCTCTGTATCATCAGTTCACATCGCCTGGAAAAAATTGTCAAGAAGAATTCACATGGTGTCATCGCTCAGCTCCATTCCATTCAGATGCACCCATCAACAGTCTCCACTACTTCCTTGGATAGATATGCAGGCGTCTTTGCTGAACCAATGAGCTTGCTGCATTCAAGAGACCTTCCCGATAAGAATTTAGCCGCATCTACCTCTCAACAGGAAATGATGGCTATTTTGCATGCAGTACAGAAGTGGCAGCCAGACCTATTAGGGAATTATTTCTGCATTAAGACTGATCTCCAAGGTCTAGAAAAGTTCCTGGAACAATGGGTCTCCTCCCAAACACACCTGAAATGGGTTATCCAACTCATGGGTTATCCCTATGTGATCACTTACAATAAGGGTAAGGACAATATGGTGGCAGATGCTCCTTCTCGTACAATTGATGACCCAGTTTCTCTTACATATCTTTCTCTGCTTGTTCCAAATTGGTTGTAATATGTTCAACAGGGCTATCTCTTCTATGAACTCCATGCTTCTTCATCAGTAGGGCACTCTGGGTTCTTCAAAATATATGACTGGGAACAATGTAAATTCTTTTGGCAGGGACTAAAAATGACAATTCAATAGATGGTGGCTGACTGTGATACTTTCCAGGTCAACAAGGGTGAAACGAAACTCCTTTCAAAATTGCTCAAACCCTTGCCCATCCCTACAGAGCTTTGGCCAACTACTTCTATGGATTTCCTAGCAGCGCTCTGGTGGTACAATACCACATCTCAAAAGACACCATATGAAGCAGTCTATGGACAGACACCGCCAGTTCTTCTTCCATACGCCCTTAGAAGCTCCCCAGTTCAGGAAACTGACTCGGTTCTTCGAAACCACGATTAGATTCTTCTCATTCTGTAGGACAATCTTCACATGGCCAGAATTCCCCCGAAACAACAAGCCGATCAGCACCATTCTGAGCGCATTTTTCACGTAGATGATAGGGTTCTTCTTTGTCTATAGCCTTCCAAGAAATCCTCCCTAACACTCCAAAGGCGGTAGTGGCATGAAATGCAACCCGATGATGCTACCGGGGAACCACTCCTTAAGATTTTGCAGCAATTTCTCCAACCAAAGCTTTGAGGACAAATATTTTTCTAAGGGAGAGGGGATGTTAGGTACCCGTGTCAACCCTTCTCTTTACTATGGTAGTATATTGTTGTTGGACGCATATGCTTTGTAAGTTGTCCCGTAGTATTTGTTAATCCATAGTTTATATTAGCCCATAGTATTGGACGCATATGCTTTGTAAGACGTCCTGTAGTATTATATGTCCCATGGTTTTGAGTCATAGTATTGGGCTTAGACTTAGTATATAAGTGTGTGTTGAGGTCATTCAAGGCACCGTGAAGTTAATTGTATTGATCTTGCTCAAAGAAGGTTGCCCCTCGAAGTGGCCTGTGATCAATATAAAAGTGATTATGAGTTCTATTATTTCCGATATCTCGTGTATTTGCATTAACTAATTATTGCAGGTTCATCACACTTGATGAGTTGATCAAGCTAGTATACTAAGAATTTGAAAACTGCAAAGTTTCAACCCTCAAATTTGCATTTGAAACTTCCGGATTCACTGGACATGACCCTGAACTAGGGTTTGATAAAGCCCACCCTTCTGCCCAATCAAAAGGTTCGATCCAAATCTCTAAGATTCTAGTTTTCTGAGGAGCTTCCAACGTGGTCACAGATTTCAAAAATTCTCATTTTTGCAGAAGCCCTAATTTTCCACTTTTTCGATCAAAGTCTTGAACTAGGGTCTGATCAAGCTCGGCCTTCTTCCCAACAAAAAATTCTGATCTTGGTCTCTAAATTTCGATTTTGATGATTATCATTCTGTCGTAGTCTCCGATTACAAAAATTCCAACTTTCTTCGAAACCCTAAATTTCGGAAGCCATGAATGAAGGTGCTCAAAAATAATTCTGTTTTGACATAAATATGTACCTGGTTGTTTCTGGTGTAACTCCAAACTTTTCGATTCACAAGGTATAAAAACGTTTCCTGTGATATCCCGACCTGTCATATTTCCAACCCCACATGTCTGACCTCAAATGGATTCTCTGAGAGAGAGTTATGCCAAGTGTCGCAACGTGACCTGTTTATGGGATAAAACAGGAGAGCGAACTTGTACAGCGTGCCACATGTCACTGGTTCAGTTTCGGACTCTAAAAACGTGACCTGACAACTTACAATCTGTGCACTACCTGTCACTTCTTACGAAATTTCATTTGGAGCTTCCTAGCCCAAGTTATGACCTTTTTTCCAATGTCACATGTTTATGATTGAGATATGGAAGAGGCAGAAACCCTATATTGTACAGATCATAAATCACAAAGTACAACTAATTAGAGGTTGTCCTTTGGACACAAGGTACATGGGGGATCTTATCTTCACCCTGTATAATTTTTAGACCCTGAAACCTTGCCGAAATTTATTAATAAAGAAAGTGCTACGATGACTGGTTTTTGCTATATCAAGCCTTAGCATCGCAAGTGCAACAAGTGTCATACATGCCATACTATGCCTTCTTTCAGGCTAGCTCTGATACCATGTTAGTTTTTCATAATTTACTTCAATCTAATCTAGGATCTTAACTGAGAGAACAACATGTACATCATATTTACAACACATCAATCATGGACACAATAATGCAAACACAAGAGACACTGAGTTTTACTTGGGGAAAACCATAAAGGTGAAAAACCTGAATAACTTCCTCAGAAATAGATAGAGAAATGATACAACCCAAGTACAAGAGATAGTCTTCTCCTAGAAGAAGAACCTCCTCCTCACAAATGTGCCACTTTTCGAATGAGAGAAGTGTGTGTAATGAGTGATAAAATAGAGATCTCCCGATCTCTATTTATACTTGTCACATCCTGCCCAATAAACAAATGGGGCCTACTTGTCTAGCCTAACCCATGGTTAACTTAATTTGGGCCGACCCCACACTTGGTAGTCTAATAACCCATTTACCCACATGACTCATATAGGGCCAACGCCATCAAGGTGGTCTAATAGCCCATCAAGTATAAGTTATGACACTTACAATATAAATAACGACACTTTCGTATAGAGGAACAATAACATCTCTATAGGAATACAAACACTTCCGTATAGAGGAATAATAACATCTCTATAGGAATACAATACACATGGGTAAAATACATTCCAAAGTTACATATACATCAACAATCCCATGGATTGGAAGTCCCTTGAGAGCATTAATAACAGAAGTAATCTACCAAATCAAATCCTCACCTATAATATTGAAAACAAAGGGGGACAAAGGATATCCTTGGAGAATGCCTCTAGAGGGGGAGAAAGGGGTGGAAGGGGTACCATTAACTAGGATGGAGAAGAAGGCTGAAGAAGTGAGGTTTAAAATCCAAGAGATCCAAGTGGGATTGAATCCAAAAGCAGCTAGTAGGGAATGCATATACTCCCAACAAATTTTTTCAAAGGATTTAGAAAGATCAAGTTTGATAAGCATACTAGGGATCTTGAGGTTTTTTAGAGAGTGAAATGGGTTCATGAGCAAGGATGATACTATTTAAAAAATTTCAGCCTTCAACATAACCTGATTTCTTATGCGAAATGATAAAAGGGAGAATAGGCTTGAGATGAAGAGAAATTACCTTGGTGATGATCTTGTAGATGACATTGCACAAAGAAATGGGTCTAAATTGCTTAGGGTCCAGCACGTTCTCTTATTTTGGGATCAAAGTAAGAAAGGTAGCATTAAGATTAGGTAAGACCATTCCAGGGTAACTTAATTCCTCCTCCAGTCGCAAGACTTGCTCACGAATAATATCCCAAGAGAAGTTAAAGAAGTTTGTGGTAAAGCCATCCGACCCTGTAGATTTTCCCAGCACAATTTTCTTTATTGCATTATCCACTTATTTATGAGATATGGGATATAGAAGAGCCTCATTATGCTCATACTTGACCAGATGGGTGATGTGCCTAGTCACCTTAGAGATAGATTATAACATGTCAGGGCAAGGCTTTGAGAGAAGCATTCAGTAGTAGGAGACAAGTTCTTGTTCAATATCCAAGTGGGAATTAAGAGTATGCCCATCCTCATTCTAGAGCTTGAAAATATGAATGACATTCCTTCGCTAAATGACTCATCTATGAAAAAATTTGGTGTTTCCCTCCCCTTCATTAAGCCATTACACCCTTGATTTTTGTTTCCACGGGAGCTCCTCTTGCATGTTTCTTCCATCCAATTGTTTCTTGATAATGAATTCCTCAATTTTGAGATGATCTGAAATGCCATGCTCAATGATTTCCATCTGAATCTCCTTAAGGTGTTGTTCCATAGAGAACTGAGCTTCGAAGATGTTACCGAAAGACTCCTTGTTTCATTTTCTGAGCTGTTGCTTTAGGAATTTGAGTTTTTGTTGGAATATATACATAAGGGATCCTTCAATATCCGGAGCCTCCTCCCACCATCGATGAATTTTCTCATTGAAGTCTAGGTGGGATAGGCAGAACTTCTCAAATCGAAAAGGCCGACGGTAAGGTGAACCTGAAATATCCATCCAAAGCTAGATTGGCCAATGGTCCCAACCAGTAGTTGGAAGGATCAAAGGATCCATCTGAATGCCTTTCATCATGAGGGAATTAGAAACCATAAGACTATTAGGATGACATACAATGTTTTGATTTCTAAATATTCGATTGGACCAAGTAAAAATGTCATTGGTGTTTTCCAGGTTGATAAGGAAAAGATGACTAATGAGGGATTGGAAGTCAATGCTATCTTGATATGATTGATGCAAAAATCCATGCTTCTCCTCCAAAGAGGTGATAATGTTGAATTCACCCTTGAGGATCTAGAATTTCCATTGTATGATTGCCTGAAGTCACTCGATATCAGCTAAGAGGTCAATTTTTTCCTGCATTGAAGTCAGGCCATAAACAGTGTTAATGATGCCTTCCTGATCTGAGCCAATGATATGCAATTTGGATAAGAGAGTCCATTGGGTGGAAAACATATTTCCTATAAAGACTTTCACAAGGTTCCATAGGAGGGCTAATGCACTAGAGGATCCACGGGATTCAGATATTACAAAATTGACATTCTTCCAACATTTTGAAAGCATGGAATTAACCTCTTTGTTTGCACATTTACTTTCCTAAAGAAATAGGATATCAAGATTTTCCTCCATAATCTCTTTCCGGAGGAGATGATGTTTGCTCCTTCCATTCAAGCCTCTTATATTCCATGATATAATCATCATTTCAAAGTCTTGGAGGGGATGGGATGGAACCAATTGATGATCACTTGGATTTGTCTAGAATTTACCATGAAATTCCTTACCTCCTTAATTAATTGTTGGGTTGATTTTGTACAAAGTTTTTTCTTGTCCCTTATGCCTTTGCAATAGTCCTTCAAGGGGTATTTTTGAATTCCAGGTTTTGGGATTGATTTGACACCAGTACCTAAATCTCCAGATGAGATTTTCAGTAAATATTTATGCACCCTTTGTAATTGATTCCTTCCAGTTCTTGATCATCCAAATCCTCCTCCATCATGTCATCTTATACTGGATCAGAAACCATCATAGTTTTAGCCGTAAAAAGATGGGATGGAGCTAGATTTGATCTTGGAGCATGAATATTTGAGGTTGAGTGCTTCCCCACAATCATGTTTTCCTAGATTTTGATAAGATTTAATTGAATATCACTCAGGATTTGATAGGAATTGTTAGTCGAAGCAATCACCGAAGACTTCTTCAAAGTATTTTAATGATTGCTTCGTCGTCTGGCTCAGACCTAGGTGAACTTAGATTTTTGGTTCTCTTCTTCTTGAGGGATGGTGTTGGGTTGAGAATTTAATGGGAATCCCATGAATAGGTTTCCATGGACATGGAACTTGCAAAACCTAAAAGGTATGTGCTCATAGTCGATTTTTTTCTCCCAGTATTAATATTGGTATTCAAGAGAGATGGATCCTGACAACGGTTGCAAGATGCTCATGTAAACACAGATTCGAGCATAGGAGGTATAGATGCACTACTTAGTAGCTTCTGCCAATTTGGCATAGTGGCCTATGGTATTTCCTATGCTAGCTAAGATTTATTCAAGCCAAAATTCCTGGGGAAAAGAGTAGAGATGGATCCAGATCAAAGCATGCTTGAATTCCTCATTTCTAGGTTAAACCAATCTGTCCAAAATTTCATAAACAACATGGTGGAGTTGAACAAATATGGCCTATTTCCAAAGACCCACCTTTTGTCTTCAATATTATGGAAGATAGTTGTGAAGAAACCCTTGGATCCGAGTTGCATCTCGAAGTGACCCTTAGGTTTCCACCATATATGGATCCATTTCAGAAGATCCTGCTCCATAGGCTAAAGCCCAAGAAACTTATAAATTAGCACATGGTCTCTCATGTATTGAGAGTTCTAAGAAACCCTCTCATATCGAATCACGTAGTGGGGAGGAGATGCCGCCTACGGAATACAGTTTCTAGGATCCCAGGCTCGAGCGGACTTTGGATGTGAAAGAGAGGCACATTGGGATAGAGCCTTTCCCTCTTCTAGATTTGGTATCGTGTCTTGCTCTGTGATGGCCTCCGGGGCCAGAAATGAGGTACGAGAAAACCCCCCATTGCTATTGGTGTTTCCCAGAACCACATTCGAGAAGGAGGGGGGTTTCACCCCCTCAGTCCCCATTGCAACAGAAAAATCAGGACACCTAGAGGAAAGGCATCCTTTGATAGTCTAGAAAATCTCTTGAACTCGAAATCCTAGCATGGCTATAGTAAATTAGAGCTCCCAATTTTTCTCTCGATCAAAAATATTGTTTCATATAGTTATTATAAATGTTATTTCAAAAATAAATCAACTATTACTATGAAAAGTAAAATTAATCTAGTTAAACGTCAAATAAAAGCAACGTTAAAAATAAAACATCATATAAAAATCTTGAAATGCAATGCAAGATGTCAAATTTCAACCCTACTCAATCTAATATATTTTTATATAAAAAATACTTATAAAAAGCTTTACGAACAAGCTATACTAGTTAATGGAAAAAAATTAATAAATTCCATTTTAAATGTGCCATTAATGAAAATAAATTAATGCATGCCATTTTGAGAGCTTGCAACATGACAGGAGTAATGATTCCACGTGTTATTCATAATGACTTCTGCTTCACGGCTACTAACGAGTAGGTGAAATCATGCAAGGTAAAGAAACTAATACTTCGAGGCTTTGACATCAATGGGTAACACTATTGTGATCATGTCTCGGATAAGTTTCAACGTATTTTTAGGGTGTAAATAATGAATAGAGTTAAATATTATATAGCGTAAATAATAAATATAGTTAAATATTATATATTTTAGGGTGTAAATTAATTTAATGTTGTTAAAATTTATTAGTCTTTGTCATGCAAAGATTATTGTAATAGTTTGAATTGTTCAATCAATATCTAAATATTAATGAATTAATATTAAATATTTTTTCTTTTAAACCTAACGTTAACATATACAAATTTTTATAATACATGAATAATGTATAAACATATGTTTATCTTATTTATCTTATTTAGTAGGATATATATTTTTAATTAATAAAAATATATGAATATAAGTTTTCTTATTATATATTTTTATAAAAATATAAAAATATAAGTTTTCTTAATATATATATTTTTTTTGTTTTGACTTGGCACTAATTACACAAATAGGCATTTAGATATTATATGATATTTTAGACTCCCTTGAGCGGATCAACAAGATTAACTCGAGTGTAACAAGTGTACAGTTGGGATTCAATTCATGGTCGCCGTATCTTGTTATGCTTAAATGCATCTTGATTAAGATTTAAATAAGCTTTAGTTAAGTGGTGGTTAAAAACAGGGGTATGTTTATTAAATACTATTTGTTTTATGTTTGTACTAATTAGTTTAATGTTTTTATTAATTAGTTTATTGTTTATCCTTTCTTTAATAGCCATCCATCTCCACAAAACTAAGTGGTTCGCCATGCCTATCAGTGTTGACCGACCACTTTACTTGTGGTTGTGCTAGTATATACAAACTTTTGTTACACCGATAGGTGTTTATATATTAGAATTTGAGGTGGAATAATACCTATGTTTTTCCTAGATTGTACGATGATGAGACAAGTGTACTCTCCAGGCTGATTTTATGGTAGTCATTTCAGTAAATTCAAAATAGCAATTATAAAAAAATATAAAAAATAACTGATAACTATGCATGGATAACTAGTAGATGATGCATGAATAACTCGTAGCTGATGCATGTATAATGGTAACTTGTGACCTATATGTGTTCATTGGCCACAAGTTAAGTGGTTGTGCTAGTAATTACACAAACAATATATATGTATGTATATATTGTCTTTTTATTTTTATTGACATGTGCATTTTTTTGTACTACGAGGAATCAACAACTAGGATGAATATGTACTCGATTGACACAAGGTCGAGGGGTCCCCCTAAGTGCACCCCCACATCCCGCAGGCATGAGGCATGGGTAAGTTGGGGTGATTTGAACTTCTTACATCCATTACAACATGTCCTTCATATCAATCAAATAGCAAGTTCAGATACACGCCTATGGGAACATATGTATTTTTAATTAAAACATTATATATGTTTTATTTTTATTAACATGTGATATATAATTGCACACTATTATTTATACTTATTTTTATTTTTACAAAATTTGTTTTTTAAATAGTATACATATCTTAAAATTTATAATAACACACATTTAGTTTAATGGTTTGCAAAATATATACTTTTTTAACATAATATATACTTTAAAACGAGTAAATATAGACATTTAGTTTTTTTTCACCAAGAAAAAAAACATAACTTGTTATTTAAAAAGCTAAATCATGTTGATGTATATGTAACTTCGGAATGTATTTCATCTGTGTATTATATATATATTTATTGTACCCTTATAAGAGATGTGTTATTCCTCTATAAGGAAGTGTCGTCATGTGGATTGACAAGTGTCGCAAGTGTGTGTACTTGCCGATGGGTTATTAGACCACCTTATGGGGTCGGCCCTAATTAATATATAATATAATGTGGATGTATCTAAGTAGACAAGTCGGCCCCAGTAGGTCACTGGGCAAAAAGGTGAGTATAAATAGAGATAGGAGATCTCTATTTTACTCACTCGGAAAAGTAACTCACTCTCTCTCTGGAAAGTGGCGCACTTGTGAGGAGGAGGAGGATCATCTGCTAGGAGACTATCTCAGTGTTATTTGGTTGTATTTTGGTTGAGCCATTGCTCTCTCTATCTCTGAGGAAGTTGTGGGGTTTTTCACCTTAGGGTTTTCCCCACGGAAACTCTGTGTCTCTTGTCTCTATGCTTTTGATTCTTGTGATGCTTGTGATGCTTGTCATATTATGATTGTCATGCATTGATATACTGTAGATGTTATTCTCTCAGCAAAGATCCTAGAGTATAATGAATTAATGCTCAAAATTTAACATGGTATCAGAGCTAACCTAAGAAGAAGACATTTTGCAGTGACAGAAGCTTGTGTTCCTTGTTTATTGGGTTTCTCTCCACAGAGTTTTGAAATTCAGTATAGTAGATTGGATCTAATCATCAAGGCGCATCTATCTGTCCAATCAAAATTCAGTTCCGAGCATTTTCAGATTTGGCCCTAAAAAATAGGGTTTCCACAAAAATAGGAATTTTTGGAAACTGAAGGCACAGCTGGAAGCTCCTTGCAAAAATCGAAGGTTAGAGCTTTGGATCGAGATTTTTGGCTGGGTAGATCTCCGGGAAACTCAAACCCTAATTCAGGGCTCTCCCTAGTGAACCCGGGAGGACAAAAAGGCAATTTTGAAGGGCAAGACTTTGCTGATCTCAAATTCTGAATGTACTAGGCTGATCAGCTCTCCAAGGCGCATCTTTCTATCCTTTTGGAATTTTGAAATTCACATTTTGAATTTTTAGGGTTTC
Organism: Larix kaempferi; assembly: GCA_027924585.1. Lineage (NCBI taxonomy): Eukaryota > Viridiplantae > Streptophyta > Pinopsida > Pinales > Pinaceae > Larix > Larix kaempferi. The sequence continues at coordinate 1,699,284 of BSBM01000807.1, forward strand.
TCTGACAAACCCTAATCCGGGACCAGATCCAGTTTTCAGCACTTCAAGTGGTAATTCCTAAATCTTTTCTATTTCCATTTGAAGTACTCTTAAAGATGTCTCTCCACACTAAGCTTGAGGATAAGCTTGAAGGGGCTAATAACTTTCGAGCCTGGAAGTATAGGATTGGGTTAATCCTCGAAGAGAATGAGTTGGACTCATATGTGAAAGAAGACATCCCTATCCCAGAGGATGAAGAAGCCAAGGCATTACACAAGAAGAACTTGGTCAAGGCAAAGAGAATCATTGCTGATTCTATCAAAGACCATCTCATACCCCATGTGTCTTCTCTTAAGACACCCAAGGAGATGATTGAATCATTGACCAAGCTATTTGAAGGAAAGAACATAAATCGGAAGATGACCCTGCGGAACCAATTGAAAGCAGTGAAGTTTCAGAATGGAGAAACCATTCAATCTTACTTTTCAAGGGTCTCCCAGATCAAGGAACAATTAGAAGCAGTAGATGAAATGGTGGAGAATGGTGAAGTGGTGATGACCACTCTAAATGGCCTACCCAGGTCATGGGATTCCTTTATACAAGGAATTTGTGCAAGGAAGAAGTTGATCTCCTTCAGTAGACTTCGGGAAGAATGCTCTCAAGAAGAAGCTAGACTTATAGCTCGTGAAGAAAAGATGGGAGGTGAAGATCAAGCTCTTGCAGCACACACCATGAAAGGAAAGTTCAAGAAAGAGCCATCTCACTCCAAGAGATCTTCACATCAATTCAAAGAAAGAAGAGTATGCTTCACCTGTAATGAGAAAGGACATATTGCCATAAATTGTCCCAAGAACAAAAAGGACGACAACATCTCCAACAAGAAGAAGAAGGGTGGCAAAAGAAGGTTTCATGCTCATGCTGCCGAAGATGATGAACCTCCAAAGAAGAAGGCTAGGGCAGAAAGTGATAGTAATGATGACTCATCAAGTGAAGAAGAGTATGTTCTGATCTCTGCTCTCACAGGTACCATCTCCCATGGTTGTAATGATTGGTTGATTGATAGTGGGGCTTCCAAACACATGACTGGGTTCAAATAATCTTTTGTGAACCTATCTGAACATGAATCACCCCATAAGGTGAAACTTGGGGATGATTATCAATACCCAATCAAAGGAAGTGGTGAAGCCTCCTACAACCTAGATTCTGGAAAATCTCTGAAGATGAAGGAAGTACTTTATGTACCTGGACTCAAGAAGAACTTACTCTCCATTTCTGCATTAGATGCAAAAGGTATGAGGGTTGCATTTGTGGATGGCCAAGTCCTAATGTGGCCAAAGGGAAAGACCATAGATAATGCAGTAGTAATTGGAGAGCAAGAGGGAGGCTTGTATAAATTGAAGGGACAACCTGAACATTCCATGGTGCATGAATCCATGGAGCCAAGTGAACTTTGGCATAGAAGACTTGCTCACATGCACTATAGAGCACTTCCAATTGCAAGCAAGGCAGTAGAGGGTCTTCCTGAAATCAAGACCAAAAATGAAGGTGTTTGCAAAGGATGTGCAAAAGGTAAGAATATTAAGAAGGCTTTCCCAAGCAGTGAAAGCAAGGCAAAAGACATCCTGGAAATCATCCACTCAGATGTATGTGGTCCTATGTCATCCAGTTCCCTAAGTGGGTATGTTTACTATGTCTCATTTATTGATGACTTCTCCAGGAAGACTTGGGTATACTTCTTGAAGAGCAAAGATGAGGTGCTTGATAAATTCAAGGAATTCAAAACCTTGATGGAGAATCAAACTGACAAGAAGATCAAAACATTCAAATCCGACAATGGTGGAGAATTCACCTCAAATGACTTCAAGAAGCTTTGCAGTGATTCAGGGATTAAGAGGGAGTTGACTGCTCCTTATAATCCTCAACAGAATGGTGTTGCAGAAAGAAAGAACAGAACTATCATGGAAGCAGCAAGGGCAATGTTGCATGACCAGGATCTTCCTATGCATCTATGGGCAGAAGCAGCTAGAACAGCTGTATATGTGCAGAACAGAACACCCCACAAGATATTGGACAACAAGACACCAGAAGAGGTCTTTTCTGGTAAGAAACCTGAAGTCAGTCATCTCAGAATATTTGGTTGTCCAGTGTACACTCATGTCCCAAAGGAAAAGAGGACTAAACTAGATCCTTCAGGAAAGAAGGGTATTTTTGTGGGATACAGTGAAAGCTCGAAGGCTTACAGAATATACTTTCCAGGGTTCAAGAATATTGATGTCAGCAAAGATGAATATAAGGACAGGTAATCCAGGAAGCAAAGATCAAAAGGGAGCACACTCCAGCAGCTCCTGCAAGGATGCAGATCTTCAGAGGGAGTTGCCCATCTTTCTACATTCCACAACAGAGAGGTGTAGAAGAAGCTACTTCAGCAGCTCCTACCAGGAAGCAAAGACTCAGAGGGAGTCCACCCAACGAACAAACAAAGATAAGTATTTTAATTATCATTTCTTGCATATGTGTTTGTTTAAATAAAATTGTTCAATGATGTATATGCTCATGTTCCTAGACGTAGGATATGTATTGTGCATATTAGAATAGTTGCATTGATGAACAGTATACTACTAATATACATGGGTAAGTGGCCTATGGCACTGTACAACATTCCATTGCTACTTATCTAGAATGAAACCTCTTTGCTGACATGTTGGGAGTAGTGCAAACTCTTAACAATGTTCTGGTAGAGACCGGAAGGCATCTAGAAATTTGTGGAACATGGATAAATGTTGTATTGAAGCATTGGCTAAGATAACTGCATGACTGCATGACATATTTCTTTATGTGTAAAGAATTTGTTCTGAAAATTATGAGATGTTTCTAATCATGCAATTTAACTTGTTTTGTAGGAAAGACCGTATATCTTCACCTACAAAAGGACTACAACATTTGTTCCAGCAAGAAAGATATATATTGAAGATATTGAAGTTCCCAGGATCTGGGATGAAGAAATGGAATGCCATGATCCGTAGATCATGAAGAAGATGTTTGGGATGCAGTCCCAAGACCTGACAGGGAGTCATATGTGTGCAGATTGAAGAAAGCCTTGTATGGCTTGAAGCAAGCTCCCAGAACCTGGTATGGTAGGATGAACAGTTTCCTATCTAGTTTGGGCTTTACCAAGAATAAAGCGGATTCCAACCTTTACTACAAGGTTGAGGAAGGGAATCCTGTGATTCTACTCCTGTATGTGGATGACTTATTTGTAACAGGAGATGACAGACTGATTGTAGATACTAAGAGGAAGCTTGCTGCTGAATTCGATATGAAAGATTTGGGAATAATGCACTATTTCCTAGGTATGGAGGTGTGGCAGAGTACAGGTGGGATCTTCCTTGGTCAAGGGAAGTACACGGTAGACATCCTGAAGAGATTCGGGATGATGGACTTCAAGGCCATGGCCACACCTATGGCATCGAATCTGAAGCTTCTATGTGATGCTTCATCTGAGCCAGTTGATGTCTCTATGTATCGTCAGATGATTGGGTCCTTGATGTACCTGACGAACACGAGACCAGACATTTGCTTTGCTGTGAACACATTGAGCCAGTTCCTGAAAGATCCGAGAAGTGTTCATATGGTTGCTGTAAAGCATGTTCTAAGGTACCTGAAGGGTACAGTGGATTATGGGCTCAGGTATGAGGTGAATCAAAAGTTTAACCTACAGGGTTATGTTGATTCAGATTGGGCTGGCAGTGCTGCAGATAGGAAGAGCACATCTGGGTGTTGCTTCAGTATGGGATCAGGTGTGATCTCTTGGTTTAGCAGGAAGCAGTCCTGCGTAGCACTGAGTACAGCTGAGGCAGAGTATGTTGCAGCCTGTTCAGCTAGCTGTGAGGCAGTATGGCTACGGAAACTACTGTCTGAGTTATTTGATCTCCCGTTGGAGGCTACTGGTATCTTCTGTGATAACCAGATTTGTGTGAAGTTGTCCGAGAACCCAGTGTTTCATGACAGGTCGAAACACATAGAGATCAAATATCACTATATCAGGGATATGGTGCAGATAGGAGCTGTGAAGCTTCTTGTATGTTGCGATGGACGAGCAGATTGCAGATGTGCTGACAAAGCCACTAGCCAGGGTGAAGTTCGAGTACTTCAGAGAGAGGCTTGGCGTGCTTCAGATCGAGGATACTTCGAGAAAGAAGTGATGGACACATTTGTTGAAGCCATTCCAAGCATGTTGGAAGGGGATCCTTCACATGGCTGTGGATGTAAGCACTGGATGATGAACATCAGGATGATGTTCTGGTTTCTGCTTGGATATGATCAATTAGATCATTATATGTATGTATGTACGCATCATGTTGGATGCTTGGATATGATCAGTTGGATCATTATATGTATGTATATACGCATCATGTTGGATGCTTGGATATGATCAGTTGGATCATTATATGTATGTATGTACGCATCATGTTGGATGCTGGATATGATCGGTTGGATCATGTGTATGTATTTTGTATTTACGCATCATGTTGGATGCTGATGGATACATTGTGTGGATCATGTATCTTTGTATGATCAGGTAGATCATGTATGTTGATGGATACATTGTGTGGATCATGTATCTTTGTATGATCAGGTAGATCATGTATGTTGATGGATACATTGTGTGGATCATGTATCTTTGTATGATCAGATAGATCATGTATGCTGATGGATACATTGTGTGGATCATGTACCTATGTATGTATCAGGTGGATACCTGGTGTGCATCAGATGGATGCATTGTATGATCAGGATGATCGTGGATGACGAGCTTCTCCAGATGACATGCAGCAGGATGTTGCAGTGATGATGATCAGGATGATCATGTGTACATCAGGATGATGTTTGATGAGTATCAGATGATACTTTGTGGCTGTGGATCAGGTTGTGCAGGAAAGCATGTAATTTGTGCCCTGGGATATTTGCAGATGGTCTTTCGAGGTTTTTCCTATGGCATGTAATTCGGTGCCCTGAGACATCTGGCAAATGCTCTTGCGAGGTTTTGCTTGGGAGGACATGTAATTTGTGCCCTGGGAGATCTGCAGATAGTCTTTCGAGGTTTTGCCTATGGCATGTAATTCGGTGCCCTGGGATATCTGGCAGATGCTCTTGCGAGGTTTTGTCCTATGGCATGTAATTTGCTCCTGGGAGATCTGGACAGGATGAAAAAGGCCTCAGATGCTTCAGCCAGGTTTTGCCATGACCACTTGTAATTTGCTCCTGGGAGATCTGGACAGGATGAAAAAGGCCTCAGATGCTTCAGCCAGGTTTTGTGGTGAGATCACATGTAATGTGCTCTTGGGAGATCCGACAGGTAGAGCCGTGTGCTCGTAATAGCCTGGGATGCTTCAGCCAGGTTTTGTGATGGGTCACATGTAATGTGCTCCTGGGAGATCCTACAGGTAGAGTTGTGTGCTCGTAATAGCCTGGGATGCTGCAGCCAGGTTTTGTGACGCACGTAATGAGTCCTGAGGATTCCACAGTATGGCCAGTGATGATGAAGACCTGCAGATGGCGGGCCTACATCCAATATGAAAAAGGACTGGCTCTGTAGAACTTCCTATGACGAGTAGAGTCAGAGATTGGTTGAGATAGTAGCAGCAGTGACGATGATGATGACGATGCATCGATGACGATGATCCAGAGAAGAAGACTTGTCTAGCAGATCTGTGTCGAGAAATACCTTCCTAGTTAAGAGGGAGTGTTGATGTATATGTAACTTCGGAATGTATTTCATCTGTGTATTATATATATATTTATTGTACCCTTATAAGAGATGTGTTATTCCTCTATAAGGAAGTGTCGTCATGTGGATTGACAAGTTTCGCAAGTGTGTGTACTTGCCAATGGGTTATTAGACCACCTTATGGGGTCGGCCCTAATTAATATATAATATAATGTGGATGTATCTAAGTAGACAAATCGGCCCCAGTAGGTCACTGGGCAAAAAGGTGAGTATAAATAGAGATAGGAGATCTTTATTTTACTCACTCGGAAAAGTAACTCACTCTCTCTGTGGAAAGTGGCGCACTTGTGAGGAGGAGGAGGATCATCTGCTAGGAGACTATCTCAGTGTTATTTGGTTGTATTTTGGTTGAGCCATTGCTCTCTCTATCTCTGAGGAAGTTGTGGGGTTTTTCACCTTAGGGTTTTCCCCACGAAAACTCTGTGTCTCTTGTCTCTATGCTTTTGATTCTTGTGATGCTTGTGATGCTTGTCATATTATGATTGTCATGCATTGATATACTGTAGATGTTATTCTCTCAGCAAAGATCCTAGAATATAATGAATTAATGCTCAAAATTTAACAAATCAAAGTTACATAAACCTATTAGTGTCTATCCTCTCTTATCCCAAAATGTAAAACACCTTATGATCATCATTTTAGACATGAACTATCCCCCAAAATGTCCCCAATTAGTAAATATGTCTGCTTTAAGTTACACAACAACTATATCTATAGATCTATTATAAATTTCCAACACAATGATCTTGAGTTTTAAGAGACATAAATTAAATACTACTATCTCCAAAACTAGTACTATTCCTAAAAAAAATTCATATATGATACCTATAAACTACCACCTTCTATGAGTCTTTGGTATTCATAATAATCATATTGAATCATGACTTCCTCAATTCCCACAGGTTTTTTAGATAACTTGTCAGCTTCAATGTTGAATTGTCTATACACATGGCTAAAAGAAATAAATAAATATGAAGTAAGCTTTTAGATCCTCAATCTTGTGTTTCCAATGATCCATAAGATTAACTTGAAGGTTTAGCTTGCCAACATCCTAGCCCATAATTACTTTTGAATCTCTAGCCACTTGCATAGAGATGATGTTCTTCTTATATGAAAAGTATAAAATTCCCCAAAGTTCCATAAGATTTGCACTGGAATAAGTGCCATCTCCACAACCCATACAAAGACAATATTTCTGCAAATGATTTAATTTAATAGCCATATCTGCTCCACTAGCTCCAAACTATGATGCTCTTGTTGAAATAGATATGTCGATAGGGGTTCACTTTGCACAGTGTCAATAGAGATCGACACAAAATCCCATACATACCGACCTAGAAAGGGTTTAGCCTTTCCAACAACACTCATAGAGCAAGTGAGGTCTCATCCGAGATACCTAAGGGGGTTGTGGGAACCAAGCTTTTGTAGGTATAAGATGACATGCATCATTCACATTTAATCACAGCATAACTTAGAGATCGACATAATTAGCATTCATATCATAACACTATCACCGCATACCAAAACATGCTAATTAGATCGACACATAACATATTAACTAAACATAACAGATCAGTGACACATATCAGATCTATCCATACTATGAAAAAATACATTATATTGCGGTATAACACATAAGTGACAAAGTCATAGCCAGAACATTCCTTCTCATTATAAATCAATATGTCTTAGAAATCAGGAATACATGCCCGCAAAATCCATCTCAACACCTTAGATCAAGTATACAGATACTAGTTGATGTGAAAGATAGAACAATCAAAGATGCGAATATAATTCCATCAACCAAGGACCGAAAATATCACAAGATAGACAAAAATAAATATGCCCAAAGGCTTACAATGCGACCTCTATTTATAGGCTTAGTGGCCATTACAAAATTGGTCCACTTCGCAAAGAGGCCACATCCTAACCACTAAGTCTAACTAACTATGCTTTGTCCCCTTTTCTCTACTCCATGATCACTCTTTACCCTTGTCGTGGTCCATTTGTCACTATCCATGTGGTTTTTTGTACCAAAACTTCTACGAACTAGCCCCGTGCCAACAGTCCCCCAACACAAACTTGTGGCTCGTCCCCGTGCCGCTTTATCTGGACGTTGCTGGTGCGTCCACATGTTTCTTGAAATATTCGTATGTTGCTTTGGTTTTTTTGACATTTTCCCTCACTTCTTCTTTGAGCATTGTGCATTTGTCAACCTCTTTCTCTATTGGATGCTCACTTTCTATCTGTTGCACTTTCTCTAATTTTTCCTTGATTTGCATCAATACTGGAAATTGCTTCAATTGCTAGTTTCTCCGCCTTAGATTGCAACTCGTCCAACTGTGATGTCCTCCTCTATTGTATTCTTTGCACCTTCTTGACCTGTTGCTGCAAATCCTTCACTTCTGATTCCTTAGTCATTTGCAAGAGCAGGGGCATTTCCTTCAGCGATCCTTGCAATGCCTCCAACTGTGCTTCTGCTTCGCCAAGTTGCATATTCAACTGGTGCAACTGATCATCTTGTACTAGGCCTCCCAAAAATTGTGATACTTCCTCTACTATGTCCTGCGTCACTTTTTCCAACTCTGCGATCTCTGTCGCAACATCCTCAATGCTATTTTTTCGTGCTTCAATGTGTTCTAGTGGTGTGCTAGGCGCCACCCTTGTTTGCAATTCCTCATTAGATTTTTTGAGATCTGCAATGGCTGCTCCTAGATTCAATTCCTTGGCCTCTGCAACCATCTCCTCAGATACTTCTAGCACTTCCTCACATGCCATAGAGATGGCATGTTCTAGCTACTTCCTATCCTCCATTGCTTTCATTGTTTCCTCCATTTCTCTCTCTTTTTCTTCACGAAGTTCTTCAATATCCACCTCAACACTTCTTACCTACCTCTTGTAATTGATCATCTGGTCATTTGTTGATGCTTCTCGCTCGCTAATTTCTTCACTGGTCCCAATGTGGGTGCGATGAAGCATGAAAATGGGTAACATATTAAGGTTGATACTTACAGTATCGAGTCCACGTAGGGAAAGGTCCAAGTATTCATTGCATGTTGTGATCGCACTAGGAAGCACTTGCACGATGCACTGCCAAGTACCGATGTCAATCTCTTCGTGTCAAACCTCGGGCTGAATTTCCTCTACAAGTCCTGGCTACACCTTGGTCTTTATAACTTCATTGCTGAGCGTCTATAATAACTTCGACAGTTGGTGTAAATAATGTGTCGTGTGCTGAGTTAGTTTGCTCGATTTTCTTCCGCCACTATTGTCATTCTGTCAAGCAGTAGATTCATCTTCTCATTGGAGATACCAATAGTGGTGCTCCCTTATCCTTTCTCCATTATTTTCTTTGTTCTGGCTTCTTGTCGTTGCACATCCAACTCTGAATCTGTGGGAGTATCAGTTGACCCATCGTGACTTGCACTGCCCGATTGATTATCCCCACCTTCATCCTCGTCTTCTAAGTCTTTTGTCTCATTTTGTGTCTTCGACATGTCCATCGGCTTTCCATCCTATGGATTTGATAGTTGGGCGTCGCCGACCGGGGTCTTCCATTCATTTGGCCATTCCACGACAAAGGTGTCCAGCTCTTCTTCGGTTAGCTTGTATTTTGTGGTCAACCACTGTCTTTCAGGATCTACATGCGCTTGAATGAAAATTTATTGAGGCCCCACTGTGAGCCTCACGATCCTCCTATATTTATTTGTCGTGACCTTTGTCATTCGCGGGACCTTCACCACATGTGTGCACAGCTCTTCCAAGTAGATATAGAATTTGATATTATTGTTGTGTTTCCTATCTTTGTCATTCAGTGCCCATAAATTTTGGTACCATGCCCCTTGACACAATTTAACACTTTATGTCTCTATGCCTTGGTACTGTGGTGGCTACATCCATGCAACCAAAGAAATCAAGAGTAGGATCCAAGAATATGTGAAGGGATTACCCTTTTCCTGTGTTGCGACAACATCCTCCATCAACTCATTCATTAAAAACAATGACTAGTTCATCTGGACTCCAACTGCACATTGTTCTATTGATGAGATTACTCCTGATGTGCATTGATTAGGGCAGTTTTTATGAACCAACTTGATGGCCAGTAGCTTTGCAGCGAGCCTGACCGCCTGGTCATTGATGGTTTCGACCAAGTAATCGCGCGTTTTTTTTACCACCCCATATTTAGCTTTCAACTTTGATGCTAACTTCTTGTCATTTTCTTTTCCTTGGAAATATTGTGATGGGTCTATCCCTGCCTTGGGTAACCCAATAATATTCACAATCAGATCCATAGTGATTGGGATATTTTTTTCTAGCCACAAGTAGCCTCCATGGAGACAGACAAACAACTGTTTAATACATGCATTGACCTCCGTCGAGCGTCGAAAATGAAGCATGTGTATGATTGACATCAATCCTGATCGGTGTACAGTCCCAATGCCCATGCCATTGGTTCTCTTGTAATTGGGCCTCCTTGCTCCTGAATTTTATCCATGAATTTATGCTGTGTGCACTCTGGATAAGCTAGAATTTCATGGTCGTTGTATTGCATCTGATGCAGCCACTTCAACACTCCACTGGTAATATGGACACATTGTTGGGTCACTGGTTCCACTATATTGTACTTGGATTTCTTCCCAAGTCTTATCGATGGATCCCATTCCCTCATTAACGACACATATTCGGGAATGTCTGCTATGGTTGGACCTTGCTGCCTTCCTCTAGCTATTGTCGTCTCTTCTTATGCGCCGCCTAAAGTCCCCGCTTCTCCTCCTGTAGTTGCAGCCCTCGTTGTGCTGTGGGTAGTTTTTGCTCTTCTTTTTGTATCCACCGATCAGTTGGTGCTTCTCTTCTCCTGAAATATTCGAGCTGATGCGTATGCAATTTCTGGTTTCTCTTCAACGATGGCTGCCCTCGCCGCTGGTGGCTCTTGTGTGCTGGTGCTGGATATAACATGACCCATTGCAACACTTTCGAATTTAATTCACTTAGCTTCTCTCTCTATTTTCTTCAACTCTCTCACAATGTGCAATGGACCAGAACGTTTCCCTGCATGTCCCTTTATAACTTTGGCTTCCCTCTCTTCACCCATCAAGTCAATTTGGACAATGATTACTCAAATCCATCGGTGATTTACCCAATTCGACGCAATAATGCGGCAGTGAATGCATCTCCTCCCACTTGCGCTATCGTCCGTTGCGTCTTAACTGTGCCATTTATTTCCCGATATGACCAGTTCGCACTTCGCTAGATGTCGACAGGCCCCAATCCTCATCATTGTTTCATCGGTAGATGTGTAAACTCAAACCTTGTTGCCCTTCCATCGACAGATGTGTAAACTCAAACCTTGTCGCCCAAACTATGCGGTATTCTAGTTTCATTGTTCTTTTTCTTTTTCTTTTTCTTTTTCTTTTTCTTTTCCTTTTCCTTTTTCTTTTTCTTTTTCTTTTTCTTTTTCTTTTTCTTTTCTTTTTCTTTTTATTTTCCTTTTTCAACCTCCTATCTTCCTCAATGGAGGTGTGTCAGGCTATCCCGCTAGGGGTTTAGCCGACTTCCATTTACCAAGCTCGTCAAAAGTGTTCCATCCAACTTTTGCAATTGAACTGCGCCCCCATCAGTAATGAAATTTATGATGTATGGACCAAGCCAATGCATTTGGAGCTTACATGGGTGTTTTTCAAACTTGTTGTCATATCGGAGTACCATGTATCCATGCTAAAAGTGTTTTGTATTTACATGGAGATCATGTCATGCCTTCTATCGATATTTTTATACTTGCTGCTAAAACCCTGCAATGAAGCGATATTCTTCTAGTCGTAATAACTGTGCAAATCTTTCTTCAAAAGCCCCATCGTCTCTCATTCATGTCGCTGCTGCTATGCGCATACTGGGGACAATGTAATCCATAGGCATTACTGATTCTTGTCCATATACCGGCTTGAAAGGGGTTTGGCCTATGTAGGAGTTGGATGGGAGGAACGACTGTCTCATTTCTGTTTTCCTGACAATAGTGCCAGGTTCCTTGTTTTGTTTTCCTACTATTAGATTGATTGCAGTAAGAATGTTATTTTTATTTTCGCATCTAACCCTGGCAGAAATTTTATTATGTGTATGGATTTGTTTATACGCTGTGCAAACACACTTTATATTATGATTAAAATTCTATATGTTGTCATTTAACCTCTAAAATAAAAGAATAAATGTAGCTAGTATATAAACATAAATTTCACTATATTTTCCTATCTAATGGTTCTATCGTAGGATATTCTAGATTTCGAAATAAATCAACATTAGTATTTAATCCGCCTTCAAACAAACGTTGTTTCTGAATATAGTTAGATTCAAAATAGAGTCAAATTGTAGAAATGTTGATAACATAGTTATCGCTTGATTCCTTAAACTAATTATAGAAATCATTGTTTTTCTCAGTAAGTATAATTATGTTCCTTTTTATCTCTGTTGAATTAAGATCCATGTTTATTTTCATAATTAAGCATCTCTGTCAAATATGGGTCTTATATTTTTTTTGCCTTGATTGAATTTATTACTATCACTTCTACATATATGTTTCGTAAAAACTAATCTTAGTAAAATATCCTATCTTTCTCAACAAATAAATATCTCGATTTACTTTTTAAGTAAAAGTTTTATGTCCATCATCATAGATTGTTGTCGACGGATCTGATTTCGAAACAGAATAAAAGTAAAAGTATCCAAAGCACATTATAATATTATGCCTACTTTATAAACCTTCGAATCGATTACACTTTTTAAAATCAATGCAATTAGGGAATTCATAGTAAACCATCTTTATAATGCAAAAATATCAGTATACTAACTATTGATTAACCAATCAAACAAGTCGACAAAGGTCGAATCCTGTGGAAGGATTGTCACAAAAATAGTCATCGGGATGTTATACATTAGACATTTATTTTTTTTCCCATGGAAATTAGATTAGTTTTTCGTTTATAAAAACCACTCTCATGAAGAGTATTAATCTGGTAACCGACGGCATAGTCCCATAAAACTACCGTGGATCATTAACCTAATTAGAAAAATGCTAAAGCATGCTCACATGCCAAGAGGTCCCTATGATAGAATAATAACAATATATTCCATCAAACCCTTCACGGCACAATTAACTTATCTTAAAAGCGGGTATCGAATCCCCTCTCCCTTCAAACCTATCGAAGTTTACCTGTATCAAAACAGCAAGGATGCGTTAGTATCTAGGGGTGTTAATTCCTTCTTTATGAAAATTTTAATTTAAAATCAAGCAAGGTTTATTCTCTACCATGGTGTCTTAATACGCGAGCCTCGGAGGAGGTGACCCTACCTTGCCAGCGCCCTCCACTGCAAACAAACAAACAACCTAAGCCACAATTTAACAAAAATTTTAACTATAGAATGGAATCAACCAGTTTGGAACACTTTACCTGTTCTGTGGGTGATTAGGGCCAGGGTTCAACTCCTCCTAGTGCCCTTATCACTCCAGGACACCTGCAAAAAGAGGTTGTACATTAAATACCGAAGGTAAAACAAAGGAAGAACTTAAAGAAATCATTAATGGCGTGAGTTAAGGTATTACCTAGTTAATGGTGGCTTGAAGCAACCAGAAGATTTGCGCTTCATTCACAGCTACATGAATGGTGGCAGCCTCCAACTTATCTTTAACCTCGAGAACAAACAACACAACAAAAAAATGAAAAACGTCGTCACCATTTCGTAGCATGGTTCCCCAAGTTTCTGTAAATCACCATGACTGATACAGAGCCTCTTTACATAGAGCTCGTTGAACACAGACATTTGATAATGGAGGTTAAGACATCCCAAAAGGAATTAAACCCTTTTTCACCTACATGTCCAAATGGATGCTGGAGATCATCCCTCAGCTTAGGTCGTAAAGCCTAGTTGCGCTGTCAACTTCCAGCCATGGTGGCTATTAATTCTCACCATTAAAATCAAAGTACATGATTTTAAATCCATCAACCACCTTTGTTAACGAATAAGAATTCCATCCTTCCATCTATGGTATAAGACCATAGTCTCATCGAGTATTAAAACCTTTTATCACCACTTTCTTGTTTATGTTAACAATCCATGAGCCTAGGGTTTGTTCCATATACATGGCCTACCCTAGTGTTATAATTTTTCCTTGGGACCAAAACTTTAACCAAGGTCTTCCTTATAACATCCTTTGCATCATAACTAATGGTGAAAGAGCTAAATAAAAGTAACGTATAACTAAGAATTATGAAAACACAAGAAGAACTAAATAATATTCTGCTAGCTAAAATACACAGTAATGAAAAGGACAAAAAAAAAGAAACTAAATAAGATAAGATAAAAGATACACCTCATAAACATAAGGGAAGAAAGCTAGAATTTTCCAGCCATGGGGCTGAAACTTCCAGTAAAGAATCACTAAAACAAGAATGTCAGGATTCTAGTGAAAGTAGTGACAGTCATAAAGATAAAAAGAAGTACAAATCCTATGAAGAAGTTTCAGGAGAATTTAAGAAAATCAAACCTCCGATGTTTAACATTGAAATTGAGAAAGAAGAAGAGGCGGAAGCCTGGTTATCTGGAATGAAGAAATACTTCCAGATTTACAACTATTTTGATGAAATGAAGGCAAAAATGCCTATATATAACTTAAGTGGAAAAGCAGATATTTGGTGGAAAGATATCAAGAAAGTAAAAGGTATAAAAGAGCTACAAGTAACCTGGAAAACCTTTAAGAAACTATTTAAAGAAAAGTACCTTTTAGAACAATATTATGAAGAAAAAGCAAAAGAATTCGATGGGTTAATATTAGGTGCTATGACCATGAAAGAACTCTGCAGTAAATTTCTAAGTCTGCTTCATTATGTACCTTACATAATAGATGAAAAACGAAAAATACACGCTTTCTTAGTTGATTACCTACCCCTTTTAAAGAGTGGATTGAATATGACAAACCAAAGAAGTTGGAAGAAGAAATGAGGAAAGCAAATTACTGTTACGAACAGAATAAAAATAAAAGAGAAAACATGCCTAATTGGAACACAAAGAGGTGGGATAATTTTAAGAAAAATAGTAACAATAGATTTCACAAAAATTCTGGAAATAATTACAGAGGGTATCAAGGTAATAACTACAGAAATTTTAAGCCACAAACCCCTGCAGCAAAAGAAAGAGAACCCTCCAATAATTTTAATAGAAACACTGCTTAGAAAGAACCATTAAAATGTTGGGAATGTGGTGAACCACATTATTTTAAAGACTTCCCTAAAAGAAATAAAACTTTTAATAAAGTCCACTCCATTGAGGAATATGTTACAGTTGGAGATATGGCGAGGAGTATGCCCGGAATCAGTGTTGCATTGGAGAACCGACAGGCTGACCATCAAGCTTCAATTGTCGAGATCAAATGTATGATGAACAATCAACCTATTTCAATACTAATTGATCTGAGTGCAAGTCTGAGTTATGTATCACCTAGGATTGTTGAATTATGTAAGTTGGTACCAGAAAAATTTGAAAAATCATGGCTGGTACAATTGGCCATGGGTACTAAACGTAAGGTCTCTAGTTATGTGAAAAATTGTAATGTGCTGATGAATGAATTTAATATGCACGTTGATTTGAATATTTTACCATTAGGTTCTTATGATATGATGATAGGAATGGATTGGTTGGAAAAACACAGAGTCCTATTAAATTGCTACGAAAAAACTTTTACATGCTTAGATGAGAATGGAAACACAGTTAAAGTAACGGGAATTCCCAGAAAAACTACAATTAGAGAAATCTCAGCCCTACAAGGGGCTAGAATGTTGTCCATGTTAGATGGTTTTTCGGGGTATAATCAAGCACGTATTAAAAAATAGGATAGAGAAAAATTACTTTTACAACTCCATGGGGAACTTACGAGTATATAAGGATTCCGTTTGGATTATTAAATGTTGGATCAACTTTTCAAAGAGCTATGGATCAAGATTTTAATGACCTCATTGGAAAGATCATTTCTATTTATCAAGATGACCTAACAATTTTCTCCAAAGAGCGGGACGATCATGTGAAGCATTTAAGGAAAGTTTTTGATTAGTGTAGGAAGTTTGGTATACCTCTGAATCCGAAAAAAAACCACCTTTGGAATTGATGAGGGTAAATTAATGGGACATATTGTGTCTAAGGAAGGAATTAGAATTGAACCTGAATGTGTCTAAGCCATTAATGCCATTCCTGCACCCCACAATGTTGCTTCCCTTCAATCTTTCTTTGGAAAAATAAAATTTGTTTGAGGAGTTATTCCAAATTTAGCAGAGTTATCCAAACCTCCAAATGCTCTTTTAAAGAAGGATGTTAAATTTGTTTGGGATAAAACTTGTGAATTATCTTTTTCAAGTTAAAGAAATCCATCTCAACTGCCCCCATATTAGCTTGTCATGACTACAACAAGGAATTCTTAATCTATTCATATGCATCCGAGCACACCATTGATGGAGTGTTGTTGCAAAAGAACAATGAAAACCATGAAAAACCTATAGCTTTCACGAGAAAAAATTTGCGAGATGCTGAGTTGAAATATACCACTACTGAAAAACAAGCTTATTCTTTAGTCAAATCCCTAAAACATTTTAGAACTTATGTAGTATATTCCAAAATTAAAGCATATGTCCCATACCAAGCAGTGAAGGATATTTCATCACAAGCAGGTGGCATAGGTGTTAGAGGGAACTGGATTTCACGAATCCAAGAATATCATTTGGAAATTAAACCCATCAAGATTGTGAAACGACAAGGTTTGGATCAAATTTTAATTGAGAGAGGAAATAGTAGTGTGGTTAATATGGTTAGCGAATAGAAACATCTTATCTTGCATATTGATGAAGAACACGAGTGGTATAAAGACATCATCTATTTTCTAAGAAATTTGTCTTGTCCTGATTACTTGGTTGACCATCAGAGAAGGGCCTTAAAGTTGAAGGATGAAAAGTATGTCTTAACACAAGATGGCCTTGGTTGGAGAAACCTTCACGGAATTATTTTAAAATGTGTGAATCCTAAAGAGTCAAAAACCATTATTAAATAAATGCATTCAGGGTTATACGGTGGACATTATTCTCCAAGAACAACTGCTGCAAAAATCATGAGAGAAAGCTATTATTTGCCAAAATTATTTAAATATGTGGATGCATATGTTAGGGCTTTCCAAGAATGTCAATTCTTCTCTGGAAAACCAAGATTACATGCTTTTCCTTTGACCTTGGTTGTAGTTGAAACTCCTTTCCAGCAATGGGGCCACAGCAGAAGTGGTTGTAATTTTTTATAAGAAAACATTGTATCCCGATATGGTTGTCCTTTAAAATTAACCACCGATAATGCTAAGGCTTTCAGTAAATTGTAAATGTCAACTTTCTGCATGAATCATGGAATTACGTTATCACATTCTTCAAGATACTATCCTCAAGGAAATGGTCTTGCCGAATCTAGCAATAAAAATTTGATCAGATTGTTAAAAAGGATGGTGGGTGAGAATAAAAGAAGTTGGGATAATAAGTTGAAATATGCATTATGGGTTGATAGGACGATAGTTAAAAGAATCACAGGTAAATCCCCTTTCGAATTGGTGTACGGACAAGACTATAGGCTTCCAATCAACATGCAAATTCCGATATATGAATTGTTACAATAATGCACTACGGATAAGGAAGCAATCCAAGCAAGAATCGATAAGCTGGTGGAACTTGATTAAATAAGAAGAACGTCATTTTGTAAAACTGTTATTGAGCAAGAACAAGTCAAAGGAACGTTTGATCAAATAACGAGAGATGTGAAATTTGGAGTAGGAGATGTAGTCTTACTGTGGGATAAACTAAAAGAAAAACCTGGAAATCATGGAAAATTTGAAAATATATGGATGGGTCCCTATCGAGTATCTAGGATTGCCGAAAAAGGGTAAGTTTATCTTGAAACCTTGGATGGAGATGAGCTTAAACTTTCTGTAAATGGGTTGTTTCTAAAGCACTATTTACCACCCATTGCATGAGTGTTCCTTTCTTGGTAGGTTAGAGTAGGTAGAAACTGAATAATCTCACTTGAGCAGTAGATATTTTTTCATCCATTGACTCTGGCACCTTTATTTGTTCTTAAGCTCGCCTTTGAAGCTCGTAGATAGTCATGAGTACCTGCCATTTTCTTTTCCTCATAATAATAAAATTTGAAGTTATGTTAGTAGAATAGTCTTTACTTTCTGCATTTTATTTCCAGTACTGTTTATTTTTGAGATTTATGTATATACATGCATTGTCCTGATGACGGGTCTGCGAGTTTGGTATACTTATGGACATTTTGCAGATAGCAGGTATATTTTGTAGATGATGCAGAGCTAGAGTGCATTGATCAAGGATATAAGTTGCAAAGTGATGAGGACCAAATATTTTGAGGGTCTCAAGCACTCTATTCAGCAAAGCACTTGTCCCAACTGGAGCCAGATGTTATCACATTTATAGTAGTTGGGACTACCATATATTTATTCCATATTCCAGTATATTTTTCAACCATTCCTTTACACTGAGATGCTTGCGATGAGCATCTATTTTTGGATCACTCTTATGATGATGAGCAACAGTATATTCTTATGCCATGACTGATTCCTAGGAAAATCATATTTGATAACCAATGTAGCCATTTTTCCATTATAGAGAAATATGCAGTGCCCAAAGTTTAAGCATCAGGTTCTCAATGGACAGATGATGATTCCGATGTTTTGCACAGGTATATGATCCAACATGTATTATCTTGTCTTCTTGGTTATATTTCCTTTTTAGTCATCCGAGTGGCATGTTTAGCATTTAGTATCATGATCTGGCGATCATATATATAGTATTGGACTTGGTTGTTATTATATATTTATCTAGTGTCCTGCTAAGGTTTTAGAAGTTCTTGTCTATACTCATTGGTTTTACCTTCCTTAGGAGAATGGAGGTGATCATTCCCACCATTATATGGCTTGCTAGTTTTGGCATCATCTTCACTATATCCATCCATCCGTTACCTTCCAGTTACTGTCTTTACCCTGACTTACTACTTAGCTTGTGATATGGAGGACTTTTCCCCACTCTAGCCTCTTTGTTGGATGAGCTTCCCTGTTTAACTTGTGTCTCAATTCTGAGTTTCCTAAGTTGTGTTGGGTATAGCTGAAACAGATAGTACTACCATCATTACATTGTATCTGGAAACTTTATTGTATATCTTAAATGAAAGCCCATTATAGCATGTGCTTTTCAACACACGTGAATGAAAGGCATGTTGAAATGTAAATCCAAGAATGTGTTTTTCAACACACATGGATCAAAAAGATTAATGAAATGAAATCCAAGAATATGTTTTGCAACACACACGGACAAAGGCTATGGAAATGAAAAGGTCTAATTAAAGCAATGGTTTAAAAAATGCTATATCTAATGATTGTTGACCTTATTTATATGTAATGATCTATTCCTCATTAGCCTATGGGTTGTGATATGAGATGGAGCAAGGGACAACTAATTCTAAGTGTCCCCTAGAGTCTCAAGTTATGGTTTTCTAGACACCTAGTAGGCGGCTCTAGAAAAGATCCTCATGGACTTGTATCAGCTTGGATGTGAGTTGTAGGCATCTATCAAGGTTGAATAAGCACTTCCCAAAAAACTTACCCATTTGTGAGACACTGCCATCCCATGTGTTATTGATTGCCTGGCATATGCTTTAGTGTGTATCCCCTTTTCCACTTCCAAAGTATCACAGTGTTGAGTCAGTATAGTCATCCTTTAGCCTAGCCTTGCAGTTTTCCACATTCACCCATAACTAGCAAATTGATCACAACCATGAAGTGAGTATAGCCTTGAGGTTCTAGTATGAGCTATTGTTATTGAAAATATTGAATATCTTATTTTAGATTGCCAGTGAAATGATTAATTTATGTTTATATTGCTATTGGAATGAGTTATGAAGCATGCCTTAAGATTCAAGATCTCCCATAGTTGGAGATTGTTGGCTGATCTGGATCTCATGCAATCACGACTCTCCCAGGACATGGTTTTGATCCCCTCACATGTTAAATGGAATGCAAACAAGATTGTTGATAAGCTTGCCAATGTAGGAATAAACCAACATTTAAATGATCTAGACAGTCTTAATGCAGGAAACCCTATCTTTCGAGATTGCATTTCACTTTCCAAACAGGTGGATCTATCCCTAGATGGGGTGATAAGCAATGCGTGATGAGGTCCATGTGGAGGATAGTCAGGATGGGTGGGTGAACTTCTTTAATATGGTTCATCCCAAGTTTGATGTGCAACCTTATGGCTATGCAAGAACTCCGTCACATCACATGGTCTAGACGTTTAATGGAGTGACCTTCCCAATGGTTCTACATTGGTTCACAGCGAATGGCCTTAAATTCACATGTGGAAGATGTGATTTCATACCTACTAAGGATCTTGTTACCTGGTTTTTGGTGTACTTTAGCTATGAATTTGACGGGGCAATTATGGCTTGGGGGGCTTATTTCTTGAAGGCACTCTGTTCGGCCTCTTGAAGGCATTGCCAAGTTATCTGAGAAATTGCAGGACACTGGGCTTATTTCTTGCTCGGGAAGTGCCAGATTCCCGTCCCCTGTCTGTTGTTTCAAGGGAGCAGTTGTCTTCAGGGTAAATGTATCTTTTGGTGGATGAGGGGCTGTCTTAGGATGGCTAGAAAAAAAATGAATGGCCGTGCTTAGTGGAATGGTTTGATGATGTGGGAAACTCGATTGGAATTGGGGAACACTTGCCACCACCTCTGCCTTAGTCTGGTACTCTGCCTCCACTGCTAAGTTCGGGAAATCCCTTTTGTGCTCATTGCTCTGAGGCTATGCAATGGAATTCTGAGGACAATTATCCTTTGGTGCATGCCTTGTGTGATATGCATTTTGAACACCATCGTCATATGGAAGATATTTCCTTCAGATTGGAATTAATGGAGAAGAACATCTATGTTATTCTCTGTCCTCTCTGATCATGGTTTGGGCTCTCCATGGATGGTTATTTTCAACCATGATACCATTATTGTGCAGGATGGAGCTCCCAATCATAAAATCGGACATCGAAATATTCATGAAAACTCTTAGTTTTTCTGTCAGCTCTACTTCTTTGTGTTTGGTTTTGTTACCGGTCTTCCCTCAACTATTGAACATGTACATGGCTATCATTTTTTCTTACTAGCTAGGAAGTCATTTTGTAATATGTATAAGTGTCATTCTCTTTTGCAAGCCCACGATATGAGCTAATGGCCCGCAAGCCGAGGATGCTCTTACTTACAAAAAAAAAAAAACTATATGAAACATTGAGTTCTCATATCTTGCCTCATATAATACAAAAATAAAAAGTTTATACAAATATAATAAACAAAAAAAAACATAATAAAAATAATGATTAAACCAAGCATCCACATCATGAGGCTTTCCTCACAACTAATATAATGAGGCATTACCATGGGTTACCATATACCATGGGCCGAAAAAAACATGGCACAACGAGATCATGACAAATCTCTCTCTCTCTCTCTATATATATATATATTAGTAATAGTCAAGGATAAGGTGGCCCCTTGGGGTTTGATGGATTCCTTCGGCAAGAAGGTGATTTTAACAAAATAATTTATATTTTTTAAATATTAAATTTAATATATAAGTATTACAAAACATTCATAAACATTATGAATTTGTTTTAAGATTAATATAAAATAAAAATTTGTTTATAGGAAAGAAAGTGTTTGCTATATTATATACATTGAGAGGGAATTAAAAATATAAGAAAGATAATGTAATAAATTATTTTAGCAAATAACTTGTAATTCTTTTAATAATAAGATAGGAACCTTTTATTACTGAAAAAGAAAAAATATATACAGTGTTACAAAAATGATCTACTCTAAACAGAGACCATAGACCACATCATCCCCAAATCCTTATTAAGCCCAACAAAACAGCCTCCTACTAACCTCTTTGCCATCCAACAGAGATCCCATCCCAGACATAAAACCATTAAAAAAAAACTATAAGATAGTAGTAAAACAAATATGACAGACAATATGCCCAGCTCAATGCCATAAATAACTTGCAAATATACATATAAACCCTTGATTATATAAATACAAATAAATACATAGAAGAACAAATATAAACCCTATAATTTTTATTACAAAATAGAAGAACAGAACGTTGAACGTTGACACAGACATACTTCTAGTTCTAAATACATATAAACCCTTGATTTGTAGCGTATGAAGTCTGTCGTGAAATTTGGGGTACTGAGAAAACTGCAGGGTAATGGTGATACTTAAATATAGGATTGATAATGAAGAAGTTTGACTATTGATGCTGATCGTAAAAGAGATGAGCAGGCAAGCGCGGTGAGGGGACTGCAATTAATGGCGAAGCCCTCTGCAGCGTGATTCCAAACTTTTCAGTCAAGTCCATGTTCTCTGCTGTCATGCCATCTGGAAGAGACCAGTTGAACGAGTGCAGGAGAGAAGCTATGACCACATGAACCATCCTATGAGCCAAGGGAAGCCCAGGGCATATTCTCCTTCCTGCTCCAAACGGAATCAGTTCGAAGTTTTGGCCTCTGTATTCCAACTCAGACTCCATAAATCTCTCGGGCTTGAACTCTAATGGCTCATCCCAGATGGTTGAGTCTCTTCCTATTGCCCATGCATTTACCAGCACTCGAGTGTCCTTGGGTATAACGTATCCTGCCACTTCACAAGTGCTCTCTGCTCTGTGAGGTAGTAGCAGAGGAACTGCCGGATGCAAACGAAACACTTCTTTCACCACTGCGTGAAGATAAGGCAGGCGATCGATGTCACTTTCCTCAACTCTTCTATCTTTCCCGATCACCTCCTCCAATTCTGCCTGAGCTTTCTTCATTATCCGAGGATTGCGAATGGTCTCAGCTATTGCCCATTCAATAGTTGAACTGCTCGTTTCGCTACCAGCTACAAACAATTCCTGCACATCAACAAATTGAGACTAAATTGTAACAGCTTCCACCTTAAACTAACTAAATTAAAGCAGCTTTCAAATGCGAGAAGTAGATTTACATATAGAAATGGAATAATGTTTTTCTTGGTGAATGTTTCTCCGCTCTCGCTTCTATAATCGAGCAAAATGTCCAGAAAGTCTTTTGCCTTGGCACCGTTGTGCTCATTCCTGCTCTCTTTTCTACTTTGAATTCGAGCCTCTATGGATCTGTCCATCAACCCAAATACCATTCCCCTGTATTTGCTTATCTCGCTTGTCACGCCCCGAGGATACAAAATTCGGAGAAAAGGAAAGTAGTCAACAAGGTTAAGTTTTCCTCGGAGTACCATTATCTTCGTCACCGTTTCTTTGAATTCTTCAGCGGCCTGAGAGTCCCGTTCGAACATGTTTTGAGAAAAAAGCAAGTTGCCCAACAGATTCAGACTGGTAACAAACACAGTGTGCCCGATATTCACACCCTTGGCCTTTGTAGAACCCTCAAAAATGGATTGAATGGTGGAAAAGACCTGATCTCTCCTGAGATACAGCAAGGTCTCCAGTCTCTTGACGCTAAAGAGCTCGGTGTTGCAGAATCTGCGGAGCATACGCCAACGAGGCCCGCAGTTGTTCCATACCATGGAATAATCGCTTTGCGAGAGGAATTTGGCTGATTCAGCTGTGACGGTGCGTCCAGAAAAGACTTGGTCATGAGTCTTCAAGACTTCCTTGGCCATGGCCGGAGATGAAACCACAACTGTTGTTTTCATTCCGAGATGAAGGGTCATTAGAGGACCATATTTTGCAGCAAGGTGATACATAGATTCGTTGGGCTTCTCCCCGAGCTGGAGGAGATTCCCAACAATGGGCCACCCGGGAGGCCCTGGAGGCAGCTTGGCTGCGCCCTTCCTTGAGATGAGCTTTAAAACCAAAAATAATGCCATGAAAATCGTTGTATAATAACAGAAACCACTAATTCCCTCCATTGTTCTATTGCTCTCGAGTAAGCTGATAGAGTTGAGAGAAAGCCCGAGACGTCTGAGCAATGACCATACACAAACAGATATATAATGTATTTCAAGTTCATCATCAACTGACCAGACAGGTATTATTTGTAAGTTTGTAACAGGAGATTTCCAATTCCGCGCGTACACTTTGACGAATATATGTTTGAATATGACGGAAAGGATATTCCAATCCTGCCACATGCCACGGCCCACACGTAAGGCGTGGTCCATGTCCAACAACAGGATTATTATTTATTTGTGGAAAAGCACGGCACGGCAACTTTAAAAATAATATTGACCAGCAATAATTTTTTTTTAATAAAAATGTTATTTCCTAATTAGTTAGAACATTTATATTCAAAATCTGTTTTTCATAATAATATGGTTGAAGTTATAATTTCATAACAAGTGAAATTTAAATTTTAATAAAAATGTTATTTCCTAATTAATTAGAACATTATATTTAAAATCTGTAGGTTGAAGTTATAATTTCATAATAAGTAAAATTTCATAACAAGTAAAATTGCATTTCATAGCAAGTTGTTTATACTTGTTTTTTACAAAATATTAATAATTAAAATAATTATGAAAATTAAATTAAAAATGAGAGAATTTACAACTGGTTATCATATTACAATTTACTATTTCATATCTTTAAAAACTGAAATAAGTAATATAATTATTATTATCATGATCATTATCAAGTTATTAAAAAATTATCAAAAAAATTAAAATAATTAGTTAATATTTTTTATTTAAAATACAGAATAATATTTAGTATAAATTTAATTAATACAAATCAAAATTTATAAATACAATTTAATAGATGGGAATGAAAAAGACATTAAATTTAGAATATAAATTACAACCAATAAATTGAAAATTTTAAGAATTAATGATTTATATTAATGTATGGTTAGAGTTAGTAATTATTATAGTATTAAAAAAAATTCATTCATGTATATTAATTGATTTGCTAAACTATTTTATTATATGAATTTATAATTTAAAAAAATTTCATAATGCAAAAAAATTTAACAAATAATTAATTACATGTATATATTATTAATTATGTTTATTTTATATGTTTTTTGAAATATACCTTTAAAAATTATTTAATTTCGAAATTTTAGTCATGGATTAAAATTATGATGTTTAATTGAAATTTTAATCGGAATAAATAGTTTACTTAGATAAGTTTACTTTTATATATATATATATATATATATATATATATATATATATATATATATATATAATTAATTTAAGTTTACTTTATTTATATATATATGTATTACATGTATATATTATTAATTTAAGTTTATTTATTTTTTTAAATATATTTTGAAAATGATTTAATTTCAAAATTTAGTCATTGATTAAAATTATGATGTTTAATTAAAATTTTAGTCGGAATAGTTTATTTAGATTGATGGGCAGCTT
The DNA here is from genome assembly GCA_027924585.1 of Larix kaempferi. Classification (NCBI taxonomy): domain Eukaryota; kingdom Viridiplantae; phylum Streptophyta; class Pinopsida; order Pinales; family Pinaceae; genus Larix; species Larix kaempferi. Next base: position 1,724,530 of record BSBM01000807.1, read on the forward strand.
GTATGTTTACTTGAAACCCTCTCGACACAACATTTTTAACTATGGGAGCAAAAAGTTAAAATATTACGTCAGCCATAGAAGGAAGAAATGGCGATGGTGCTTTGGTTAGGGTTTTCAAGGTTTTTGATTGCAGTTTTTTACTCAGTCTATCATGATCCCTCTTATCACTCCTATGTTGCTCACTTGGAGTCCACTAATCGTGTTGATTAGTTTAGCACCAACCAAGTAATAAAAAAAGTGGGAATCTACTATTAGTTATTACTCCGTTTCTTGGTGTCGACTATGCTCGTTCTGTTCCAGTTCTATTCGATAGTGGGTTTGCTTTTGTTTGTTTTACCATTTTTACAGGTCCTCCGGTTATTCGGCCTGTCACATGTCGGTATTTAGGTCTCCTCTTCAGTATGTCTATGCCTAGGCCTTTGTCGGTGGGTTCTGATCTCCCTACACATGTCCCTTCTTCCGAGAAGGAGGATAAGTTTTCGGGCTCGGTAGTTTGTATTAGGTCTAACTCTAATGTCTATGTGGAATATGCTAGCCTCCCCAGGAAGGTTTCTCGGTCTAGGTTTTCGATGCAGTCTTTGCTTTTTCCGGTGGGTGGCAATAGTCCCTAGTCTCTTTGTTTTCATAGCTGCAATCTTAACGAGGGGGAGTGTTCATATTTTGTCCTTTGTAAGTCTGTTTCGGGGGCTCGTGCTTGCTACCAAACGAATTTTGAAATTGGAGAAAGTTAAACAGGGAAAGCTCTCCTATGTTCTAGGGTGGGATGTGACCTTCGACATGGTTCTGGGGCTTTCTAAATGTACCTTGCTGGGTCGATTTGAGTCTTCCCGTATGATGCGAGCTGATATTGTGGAGTGGATGGGCACTTGTTGGAAGTCGGTGATTCAATAGATTCCTTGGGTTAATGTGCTGGATGATGGGTGGTTCATCTTTCATTTCTTAACTGAGGAAATTTTGTAGATCATTGAGAGTTGTTTTTGGGTTATAGGGGAAGGGTCCCTTGTGTTCTCTCGATGGTATTCTGGATTCAACCCTTGGACTAAAAAAGTTGTCAAACGCCATCTTTGGGTTATTTTCCCTGAGTTTCCCCTCCAATGCTGGTCCTTTGGGGGTTTAATGACGGTGGCCAATGTTATCAGTAAATTTATCATGATCGAAGAATCTACCCTACTAGCTTCGGATAGAAGGTCTCCTAGGGTATTGGTGGAAATTTCGACTGCACATGGGTTGCCGGTAGAGATTGATGTCATTTGGAATGATGGGGTTTTTACGCAGATTTTGGACTACTGGTGAGTGCCATTTCGTTGTTTCCAATGTCATAAGACTGGACATTTTCGGGATTCATGTCCAAGGGTTTTGGTGAACCTGCTCAGAATTGACTCAGTGCTCTCAGTGGACTCGACTCATTTGAAGGAACTCGATCTGGTCTTGGCTACAAAGGTTCCTATGGATTACAACTCAGCTGTGGTATGCCTTGGTAAGATTAACGCTAATCTTTCTGTTCTCAAGAAATTTATCACTTCTTCAGAGTTGGCTCAATCGTTGTTGGATAGTTTGGTTGATGACACCGAGGAGCTCTTTTTGGCGAAGGTTTTGGCAGAGGGGGGGAATCGTTTGGGGTCAGAGGATAGAGCCGAGAATTCTGTGGTGTTTATCCCATCTTCTCCTCGGATTGAGGGGCACGTCGACTCTCCTATTGCTGGGGATTTTGGGTTTTCTGAGTTATCCCCCATTACGGCTCCTCTTTTACCTGCTGCACAGGACCCGATAGGGGGTTTCTCTGAGAAGGAAAAACTGTTGGCATTTTTGGGCTTACCTTGCAGTGAGGATGTTCTCCCCATTTCCCTTATACGCTCTTAGAATGTCACTACTCGTAAGAAGCGGGGGAAAAAGGGTGAAGCGAGAAATTTGTTTGGTACATCTGTGGATTTTTTTCGCTCTTTCGTGAACCCTAGTCTTGCTGAGACCACTTCTGTTGGGCGGCTGTTGTCCAACCTCTCTGATAATGTTTCTTATCTTGAGGCCCTTAGAGCAAAGAGTCCTCTTGAGGGTGGTTCTTAATGCTCCTATTAACCCTGAATCTTAGAGGGTTTGGAAGTGTTCCCAAACGAACCTCCCTCAAGCGGCTTGTTTTGTCCACTAAGATGGATGTTATATTCCTTCAAGAAACTATGATCCCCTCTCTAAAATCCTGTGAGTCCTTTCTAAAACTCTTCCCCACTTGGAATTATTGTGCCTGTGACTCTCAAGGTTTATTCAGTGGTCTTTTATCTGCCTGGAATCCTCTTTCAACCAATTTCTCCTCCTTTGTTGTGGAAGTTGGGATCCTTTTGGAAGGTAGGTTTAGGTATTTGGATAAACCTGTTCGTCTTCTCAATGTGTATGGCTCATATCTTAACAAGTTAGATTTCTTGGAAGGGCTATTTCAGAGAGGCTGTTTGAAAGATCCCTCTTTGATGTTGGCGGGTGATTTTAACTTTACCCTCTCTCCATTGGAGGTTTGGAGTTTTGGCAGCAAGGAGGATCCGTTGGCTTGTTTCTTCCGTGACTTTTTTGAAGTTGCTAATCTCATAGAGGTTGCCCCTGCAATGATGGTCCTGACTTGGTGTAATGGAAGAACTAGCAAGAGCGGATGTGCTAAAAGGCTCGATCATTTATTCATTGCTGAGATTTGGGAGATAGCCTTGGAAATTACTGGAGCTGGTCTGTTTCAGCAGGCATATCAAATCATAAGCTAGTCTTCTTCGAATTTGAGGTGAAGCGGTCTAAGGTCAGTTACCCCTTTAAATTCAATCACCACTGGTTACAGGATGAATATTTATGTTCATTGGTTCACTCTAAATGAAAGGATTTTTTTTGTGAATGACGGCTCGTGTCCGACTCTGTCCTTAATATATACAATGAAAAGGTTGAAATTTGTTGTCATTTTGTGGGATAAGGAGAAGCAAGAATGGTCTAAGGAATAATTGGTTGATATTGAATGACAAATTTCAAATCTAGGGGATTCGGTGGAGGATTTTTTCTTGGCTAGCTATGTGGCTCATAGGTCCCATAAACAACAACTCTTGCTTCATGAAGAGGAAGCGTGGCACCTGAAAAGCAGGGCGATTTCGATTCAATGTGGTGATAGGAACACATAAATATTCCATAATTTTTCTAAAATGAGAAGGAATGTCAACACCATCTGGGAACTTAATGAACTTAATGGTCTCCCCTTGGTGGATTAGTCTTCTCTAGAACGTGGTGTAGTGGATTTTTTTAGTAATATTTATCAACAGGAGGTATGTGGGAATTTGCAAGATCAACTTTTTGTTGTGAGGAAGTATCCTTGTTTGTTCTCTCCTGAAGTGGGGTTATCTATTGTTGCTCCTATCACGCTAGAAGTAATCAAAGAAGTGCTAGCACACTTTGAGAAGGCTAAAATCCATGGACCTGACGGTTGGACTGTCAAGTTCTTTTTACACTTCTTCGACTTCTTGGGGGAAGAATTGCATGATGTGGTGGAAGAATCACGGCTGAAAAGTATTTTCCCGAAAAAGCTCAGCTCTTCTTTTATTGCTCTGATACCGAAGAAGGACAAGCCCATCTCTTTCAATGATTATAGACCTATTTCGCTCTATAATTTGGTCAATAAGGTAATCTCTAAGATTATTGCCACTTGAATCAAGCCCTTTCTTGATGTTGGTCTGTCTAAAGAGAAATTCGGATTTCTTTCGAATAGGAAAATCCTTGATGCTATTGGAGTAGCTCAAGAATGTATACATTCTATTTAACAAAAGAAGCTGAAAGGCATGGTTTTAAAGTTGGACCTTTTGAAGGCTTATGACCGGGTTGACTGGACCTTTCTCTGGTACATTTTGCTGTCATCGGGTCTACCCTATGAAGTGACTTATTGGATCATGGGCTGTGTATCTAGTGTTAATTTTGTTGTTCTGGTTAATGGTCACCCGTCTAGTTTCTTTAATAATAATAGGGGCCTTCGGCAGGATTTCCCACTTTCTCCTCTGCTTTTTCTAATGGTTATTGAAGGGCTTAGTTTGCTCATAAATGAGGCTAAGGAGAAGAAGCTTTTTCCGGTTATTAAGGTGGCTCCGGGTGTGTTCATCTCACACTTTCTCTTCGTGGATAATGTTGTGATGAACCTGCAATAATTAATTAATGCAAATACACGAGATATCAGAAATAAAAGAACTCAGAATCACTTTTATATTGATCACAGGCCACTTCGAGGGGGCAACCTCCTTTGAGCAAGGTCAATACAGTTAACTTCACGGTGCCTTCAATGACCTCAACACACACTTATATACTAAGTCTATGCCCAATACTATGAGTCAAAACCATGGGACATATAATACTACGGGATGACTTATAAAGCATATGCGTCCAATACTATGGGTCAATACTATGGGCTAATATAAACTATGGATCAAAAAATACTACAGGACGACTTACAAAGCATATGCGTCCAACAACAATATACTAACATAGTAAAGAGAAGGGTTGACACGGGTTCCTAACATCCCCTCTCCCTTAGAAAAAGCTTTGTCCTCAAAGCTTTGGTTGGGGAAATTGCTGCAGAATATGAAGGAGTGGTTCCCCGGTAGCATCCTCGGGTTGCATTTCGGGCCACTGATGCCTTTGGAGTGTTAGGGAGGATTGTTTGGAAGGCTCTAGACAAAGAAGAACCCTATCAGCTACGTGGAAAGTGCGCTTAGAACGGTGCTGATCGACTTGTTGTTTAAGTCGAATTCTGGCCATGTGAAGATTGTCCTGCAGAATGAGAAGAATCTAATCATGGTTTCGAAGAACCGAGTCAGTTTCCTGAACTGGGGAGCTACTAAGGGTGTATGGAAGAAGAACTGGCGACGTCTATCCATAGAATGCTTCATATGGTGTCCTTTGAGATGTAGTATTGTACCACTAGAGTGCTTCTAGGAAATCCATAGAAATAGTTGGCCAAAACTGTGTAGGGATGGGCAAGGGTTTGAGCAATCCCGAAAAGAGTGTCGTTTCACCCTTGTTAACATGGAAAGTATCACAGTCAGCCACCATCTGTTGAATTGTCATTTTCAATCCCTTCTAAAAGAAGTTACATTGTTCCTGGTCATACATTTTGAAGAACCTAGAGTTCCCTGCTGATGAAGAAGCATGGAGTTCATAGAAGAGATAGCCCTGTTGAACATATTGCAACCAATTTGGAACAAGTAGAGAAAGAGCTATAAGAGAAACTGGGTCATCAATTGTGCGAGAAGGAGCATATACCACCAGATTGTCCTTACCCTTATTGTAAGTGATCGCATAGGGATAACCCATGAGTTGGATAACCCATTTCAGGTGTGCTGGGGAGGAGACCTATTGTTTCAGAAAATTTTCCAGACTCTGGAGATCAGTCTTGATGCAAAAATAATTCCCTAATATGTATGGCTACCACTTCTATACTGCATGCAAAATAGCCATAATTTTATGTGGAGAGGTAAATGCGACTAAATTATTACCGGAGAGGTCTCTTAAAGGCGGCAAGCTCATTGGTGCAGCAAAGACACCTACATATCTATACAAGGAAGTAGTGGAGACCGTTGATGGGTGCATCTGAATGGAATGGAGCTGAGCGATGACACCATGTGAATTCTTCTTAAGGATTTTTTCCAGGCGATGTGAACTCATGATGCTAAGAGACCCTGGTTGTAAAGCCATTGATTTGTTTTGTGCCCCATTGACTGAAAACTGCATCCAAAGTTCAGCAAAATGCCATAAGATGGGGCCAAGTGTGCATAACCATTGAACACCACATCACATCTACTTAAGGACAAGGAAAACATGTCAGAGCATAGGTTATAATATTTCATAGAGATATGCACATTGTGACACTTCCCCTTGCAAGGTAAGGTGCCCCCATTGGCAACCATGACTTCAAATTTGGAGCAAGTATGGACAAAAAAATCAGCCTGTTTAGCAATCCGAGGGTCAATGAAGTTATGAGTGTTACCAGAATCAATGAGTATGGTAAGAGGGAACTTCTTGAAGTATCCCCTGGCCTGCATTGTTTGTGGGGTTGTGACGCCGGTTACAACATGGAGAGATATCGCGGGTGGATCGTCCTGAGATGGGGTGTCAACAGGCGGGTGTTGAATGTTGACCTGATCATCTACTGTATCTGGAGCTTCTTCACCCAGTTCAGAGGAAGGCAGAGAATCCACATCCAAGAGATAGAGATTTTGTTGAACACATCTATGTCCCCGAGTGAATTTCTCATCACAATTATAACAAAGCCCTTTTTCTCGGCGTACCTGCATCTCTGTTTCAGACAAATGCTTGATAGGAGTTGGTTGAGGAGCAGGAATGATGGGAGGTCTTTGGGAACCCATATTTCTTAAGGGAACAAAAGTGGGTTTGGAGCGCTGTTGGAATGCAATCTTATCTTCTGCCAACTTAGCCAAACCTAAGACTTCCATCATTGTGTTGGGACAGAACATTTTAACCTCTGATCGGATTTCATTCTTAAGACCACTGATAAAACAACTCTTGTAAAATTCATCAGACAATCCTTCTGTGTAATTGGCGAGTTTCTCAAATTCTGTCTGATACTCTCTCACTGTACTAGTTTGGCGAAGTTTAGTGAGTGCTCCTATGAAGTCGTCAAAAGCACTAGGACCAAATCGTGGCAAAAGGAGTTGGAAAAAATCTGTCCAGTTTGGCTCGGGATGAGCTTTGATGTACCAATGGTACCATTGAAGGGCTTCCTATTCCAAATGAAATGATGCAAGTGGAACTTTATAGACATCAAAAGTATTATGTAGACTAAAATATTGTTCTGCGCGATATATCCATCCAGTTGGATCAATACCATTGAAGCGAGGAAAATCAAGCTTCGGCCCACGAAAATTGCTGGAAGAAGAAAACCTAGTTGTTGCAAAAGATTATGGCTGTCGGTTTCATCCAAATATTGGAGTTTGGTTTGGATGGCTACAAGTGCTTCCTCCATTGTTTTTGCTCCTACACGGGTGACAACCACAACTAAGAGTTTTTTTTTGGGGGGGCGAAATGGATAGAAAAACAAAAACAAAATCTTATTTAGTAAAGGAAGATTTGGATTTGGGAAAAACTTGGATGGGTAATTGGGGTTTGACTAGGTTTTGGACACTTTCTGATGGATAGGTAAGCAAAAAATGGGGATTTCAGAAGCGGGGTGAAAGAATGAGAAAATTTGGTAGAGAGGAACAAAGAAGCAGAATTAGGAAATGAACATGGTGGCAAAATTTGAAGGCGTTTGGGTGAAAATTGGAGTTATGGAAAACCCTAAAAATAGAATGTGGGATTTCTGGTCTTGGGAAGTGGAATTCGGGATAGGGTCTTCAGAAATGAAATATGCAGAATTGGATTGCAAGGATGTCAGTGAAGTTTCAAGGAAAACAGAGTTGAAACAAGGGAGATATGGCCAAAAAACATTATTTATTTATTTTTATTCTTTTTTAGAAATAGATCGACAACAATGACATGGAAGGGATCCGCAACAGATGGATCTGCAATGGTGCAGAAGGGATCGAAAATGGAAACTAGATCTGGAATGACTTTCAGAATAGATATGAAACAGCTGGATCTGGAGCGGAAGTGATTGGCAATAGTTCAGCTGAAAATAGATATGGACCCCTGGTATGTGCGGATTCCTATCGGTTCAGGGCATTCACTCGGCCACCAATGCTGTCTAACAGCTTGCGTATTGGGGCAGCACCCCTCACTCCACGGATCAGGTAAAACTGATAACCACTTTGCCACAAACGACAACTCTTGGTTTACCTCATGGGTGGGAACTAGTCAATCAGGTAGGGGTCCTTGCCCTTTTTGCTAGCAGGTCCTCTCAATGGGGCAGCTACTTTGGGGTTCTTGTGGTACTCCTCACAATGAGTTTTAGGGATTATGCCCAAGTAATTCGCACAGTTAAGTGGATAGGGGTTATTCCTAGATCCGAACTTGCAACATATGCGAAAAAATTTTTTTTGCCAGAAATTCCACCCAACGAGCCCAAGAAAGTGCTCTAATACCAGATGTGATGAACCCGCAATAATTAATTAATGCAAATATACGAGATATTAGAAATAACAGAACTCAGAATCACTTTTATATTGATCACAGGCCACTTCGAGGGGGTAACCTCCTTTGAGCAAGGTCAATACAATTAACTTCACGGTGCCTTCAATGACCTCAACACACATTTATATACTAAGTCTATGCCCAATACTATGAGTCAAAACCATGGGACATATAATACTACTGGACGACTTACAAAGCATATGCGTCCAATACTATGGGTCAATACTATGGTCTAATATAAACTATGGATCAACAAATACTACAGGACGACTTACAAAGCATATGAGTCCAACAACAATATACTAACATAGTAAAGAGAAGGGTTGACACGGGCTCCTAACAAATGTCCTCTTGTTCGGATGGGGCTCTGTTCTTGATTGGAGGTACCTTGTGGACATTTTGAAGTTGTTCTTCAGTGCTTCTGGTGTGTTGTCTAGTCCACAGAAATATTATCTGTTTATTAGAGCTGACTTGGATCCTGATAAAGATTTCCAGAATCAGGTCGAAAGTTTGTTTCCCTTCTCTTGAAATAGCTTACAAGAGCATATCAGTTATATGGGCTTCATTCTCAAGCCTAATTGTTATAGTTTTGATGATTGGCTTTGGCTTATTCGTCAGATTGAAAAGATAATTAATAATTGGGCTTATCAGTTTCTATCTATTTTGTGTAGATTCATTTTGATTAATTCGGTACTTCTAAGCATCCTTGTTTACTGGATGTCCTTGGCATTGGTGCCCCCGTAAGGTTTTGGATTGCATTCGGAAACGTATGTTTCATTTTTTATGGGTAGGAAATTTAACGTAGACTAAGTTTCATCTCTCTACTTGGTACTAGGTCGCGCTTCCGAAGAATTATGGTGGTTGGGGTATGAAAAATATCTTTTGGTTTGAAGAGGCATTGGGAGCAAAGTCTTTGTGGCGGGCGCTCTTTGGTGACTGTCTATGGAGTTATGTCATCCACAAAAAATATTTAAAATCTATGTTTCCATATATTTGGATTCAGGAGACTCCAGACATCTCTTCTAGCTCTTCAGCGATATGGAGAGGTCTTGTGAAGAAGCTTCCTATATTCAATAGTCGTCTAAGTTCAAAGGTTGGAAGGGGTATTTGGGATTCTATTGGTATAGATCTGATCGTTGGTTTATAGGAATACTTTCATCTTTCTTCCTTGTTAATCAGGTTTCTTCATTCCCATAATATTGAAGTCTTAGCCCATGTTTATCTTCATGGATCACAAGGTTCATCTGATTCTGATTGGATGCAGTCCGAGGAACTGGGTCTTACTAGCAGTATGGCCGTGGAATGGTAGGATTACATTCTTAAACTTTAGATTGCAGGTGTACGTCTTAACGATGCTCTTGATTGTCTTGTTTGGGACTGGTAGCATTCCAATGGGGTGATCTCTACTAAGTCTGCTTATGACTTTTCAGCTGCAGAACATGTGGTAAAGAAGACAACTTGGTGGGCTTCTTAGGTTTGGATTTGGAATATCCATACGAAGATAGCCTGCTTTGTCTGGTTATGCCTTGAAAATAAAATTCTTACATGGGATAACATTATGAGATGGGGTTTTGTTGGCCCTGGTTTGTGCTGTCTGTGCTCACAAAATGTTGAATCTATTTCCCACTTGTTTGGAGCTTGTCGCTTCTTTTTGACGGTTTGGAATATTTTTCAAAGGTTTTTAAATTTTCAGTCTTCTTGGGGCCATGACAATTTTCAGAAATGTGTTTGGCAATGGTGTGGTTTGAAGCATCGATTTCTGGAACTTCCTTTTTTATTTTCTGGGAAGTGTGGAATCAAAGGAACAAACTGATTTTTGATAACAAAAGACCGAACTGTTTCTCGGCTTCCTGTAGAGTGATTGCATTGTTCAATTATTTTAGCAAGAAGAAGGACAAATTAAAATCAAGAACTCTTTTTCCTCCTTTTTTTGATGCCTCTACTTCTGTTGGTTTCTTTGATGGGGACATGAAAGATGGTTTGTGTGGTTTAGGTATCGTCTTATAGATAAAACGAGGGAAATCCATTAAACTTTGGCTGTCCACTGGCTTGGGTATGAACACGAAAGCGAAACTGTTGGCATTATGGGCCATCTTGTGGGCAGCTCGGTATCGGGGTGTTTTGAGGTTACACGTGGCTAGGAATTCGTTGTCCATAATAAATTGGATTGGTGGAAAATATTCCTTGAATGTTCTTCATCTTTTCCATTAGATGGACATAATCATGGAGTTAAAGGATTCCTTCGATCAAATTTCCTTCTGTCATATCTATCGTGAGTTCAATATGGAAGCAGATCATTTGTCCAAGGTGGCGGTGGGGCACATGGATGGATCTCTGCATTATGAAGAATTTTTGGATGAGGATTCCATTGATGTTGGGACTATTCACTTGTTCTAGGAATCCTTTGTTTCTGGTTGGGTACTTTGTTTTTTCAAGCCTGGGTTTGTTGTCGGATAGTTAACAACATGTTGTATTTTTTATTATGTTCCCTTTCATGGGAGATGGGGAGGCCATATTATATTTCAAAGCAAGTAAAATAAATTTAATTTATTATTTTTCTAATTAGCATGGAAAGCAATACATTACCTACTTTTAAATATACAATTTAAAAAGTTTTAATTTCAAAAAATTTATTGATTAATTGATTTTTTTTAAAAACAAAATCAATACCATTTAGTATTAAATAGTATGGAGAAAATACACCAAGATAATAGTTTTCCAAATAGTGTTCGAGGCCTGCACCAAGCTAGTCGATGAAATAAGCAGAAAGAGAAATGTCACATAGGAAAAGTCCAATATCATGAACAAAATAAACATCGAGCAAGGGACCCAAATAGTCATAGAGATTTCCATAAAAAAATGGATATCCAAGACCTGAGTCCCCTGAAAGAGACCCCAAGCCGCTAGTAATAAAAAATAGAAGCCACGGGAGGCCCATCATCAACAAAGAAGATCAAAAAACTAGGCACGCCCATAAAAACCGATGGGCTTCCAAACAAGGTCCAAAAAGAAACCAACAAGGTGTTGGATAATAAACAAATCATGGATATGAAAGAAAGAAAAAAGTGGATACAAGATGGATAATAAATAAAGTAGTAAATATGATCTAATAGAAATAAAACAGGAAAACTAGGAATGAAACCAAAAAATAGACCCCTTCGAAGAAGGTTGATCATGATCCCATTCCTCCGAGAAAATAGTTCCTTCTAGGGCAAGCAAGGCCTTCTTTGATAGACTATCTGCTAACTGATTTTGTTCCTGGAACATATGCTAAAGGATATCCTTCCAAACCCATGCTTTAGCTTGACAATCTCCTCCATCCAAGAGGAAAGTAAGAGGGCACGAAGAGAGACTTTCCCAGAGGCCCAACCAATGATTGTTTTTGAGTCCCTGAGAACTTGTAAGGAAGCAATGCCCATGGATCTTGCAAAATATAATAGCATCCACAAGGCCAGAAGCTCACTTCTTGTATTTGTGCCCGCTCTGCAGTTCAACCGTATCTTGAAATAGGTGTTTTCACTGGTCCATAGAATGCCCCCTTCACTGCTAGACTTTGCCCTATTTTGAGAGGCTCAGTAAAAAAAACCCCAAGGATAAATTTTATCAAAGATCGGGGTCAAATGAAACCATTTTGTAACCCGCATAGATCCGACCTGAGTCTTGTTATATTCCTAAAAAAAAATCCACAACATGACTGCAAATATGGGCAATTTCAATTTTCTTACCATAAAAAATCAGTCTATTCCTTGCCTTCCAAATATACTAGTAGACAAAACAAGGGAACTTTTTCCAACATGTATCTTGGCTGCATCAAATCCAAAGACAATTTTGAACAGATTGAGGCCGTGCCTGATAATTATGTTTATTATTGATCTAATTTATTGCCACACCAAATTTGTAAAAGGACATAATACAAATAAATGATCAATAGATTCCACTGCCTCGCGACAAAGTGTGCACCTGTTTGGGATGATGCCTTCCCTACTAATGTAATTTTCCCAAGTTAAGATGCAGTTTTCCATAGGAAAGTAGAAGAAAAGGATAATTTTTTGGGGAGCTTTCCAAAGAAAAACTATGTAGGGCGTGCAACCACTAGAAAGATACTTAGAGCTGGCTTATGGTGGCCAACACTACATGGAAATGCAACAGATTACTCCAAGAGATTTGACGTATGTCAAAGGATGGGGAAACCATCACGACGGGATGAGATGTCGTTGGTGCCCCAATTGACATTACAACCTTTTGAAAAATGGGCAATAGATTTTGTGGGACCCATTAACCCACTAAGAAAGAGGACGGGCATGAGGTATATCATTAATGCGACAGACTACCTAATAAGATGGGCCGAACTAGCGCCAATGAAGGATTGCACAACTGTGACAGCGACAATATTTATTTTTGACAATGTGGTCACCAGGTTTGGGTGTCCAAAGACCTTGATGAGCGACCAAGGTATGCATTTTGTAAATCAGACGATCAAAGCAATGACTAAGGAGTTTCAGATTCAGCATAGAAGAAGTACTCCATACAACCCACAGGAAAATGGAATAGTTGAAGTGTTGAAACAATTTTTGGAGAACGCGCTCACTAAGGTGTGAAATACAAACCGTGACGACTGGGACTTGAATATTCTTGCAGTATGATGGGCCTATAGAACAATGTGCAAAAGATTGACAGGACAAACCCCTTTCAAGTCAGTATATGGAAAAGAAGCAGTAGTTCCTATGGAGTACATTATCCCCAGTCTACGCATAGCAGTAGCTATAGGAATGAGCAATGATGGGGCTATCGAAGAAATATTGGCGCAGTTATTATGACTAGAAGAATATCGCTTCATTATAGGGTTTCAGTAGCAAGTAGAAAATATCGACAGAAGGCATGACATGATCGCCATGTAAATACAAATCACTTTCAGTGTGGATACATGGTACTCATATACAATAACAAGTTCGCAAAACACCCACGTAATCTCCAAATGCATTGGCTTGGTCCATACATCATAAATTTCATTACTAAAGGGGGCGCAGTTCAATTGCAAAAGTTGGATGGAACACTTGATGAGCTTGGTAAATAGAATTCGGTTAAATCCCTATAAGGATATCCCAACGCACCTCCACTGAGGAAGATAGGAGGTTGAAAAAGAAAAAGAAAAAGAAAAAGAAAAAGGAAAAGGAAAAGGAAAAGAAAAATAAAAAGAAAAAGAACAATGAAACAGGAATACTGCACAGTTCGGGCGACAAGGTTTGAGTTTACACATATTTCAATGGAAGGGAGATGAGGTTTGTGTTTACACATCTGCCGATGAAACAATGACGAGGATTGGGGCCTGTCGACATCTGGAGAAGTGAGAACTAGTCATATCGAGAAATAAATGATGTAGTTAAGATGCAGCGGACAACGACGCAAGTGGGAGGAGATGCATTTAATGCTGCATTATTGCATCGGATTGGGTAAATTGGCGATGGATTTGAGTAATCATTGTCCAAATAATCGACTTGATAGGTGCAGAGAGGGAAGCCAAAGTTATAAAGGGACACGAAGGGAAACGTTCTGGTCCATTTCACATTGTGAGAGAGTTGAAGAACCCAGAGAGTGAAGCTAAGTGAATTGAAGTCAACAGCATTGCGATGGCTCATGTTATCGCTAGCACTAGCACATAGGAGCCACCAACGGTGAGGGAACCCATCGTCGAAGAGAAACAAGAAATTGCATATGCATTGGCTCAAATATTTCAGAAGAAGAGAAGCGCCAACCGACTGGTGGATACGGAAAGAAGAGCAAAAACTACCTGCAGCACAATGAGGGCTGCACCTATAGGAGGAGAAGTAGGCACTTTAGGCGCCACATAATAAGTCATGACAATAGATAGAGGAAGAAAACAAGGTACAACCATAGAGGACATTCCTAGATATGTTTCATCGATGAGGGAAGGGACTCCATCGATAAGACTTGGGAAGAACACCAAGTACAATATAGTGGAACCAGTGACACTGCAAGGTGTCCATATTACCGGTGGAGTGTTGGGGCAACTGCATTAGCTGCAATACAATGACCATGAAATTCTATATTATCCACAGTGCACACATTAGACATTCATGGAGAAATTTCAGGAGCAAGGAGGCCCAATTACAAGAGAACCAATGCCATGGGCGTTGAGACTACAATGATCGGGATTGATGTCAATCATCCACATGCCCCATTTTGGGCGCTTGATGGAGGCCAACGCATGTATCAAACAGTTGCTTGTCTGTCTCCATGGAGGCTACTTGTGGCTTGAAAAAAAGATCCCAATTACTGTGGATTTGATTGTGAAGATTACCGGTTTACCCAAGGCAGGGGTAGACCCATCGCCATATTTCCAAGGAAAAGAAAATGACAAGAATTTAGCAACAAAGATGAAATCTAAATAGTGGTAAAAAACACCCATGGTTACTTGGTCCACACCATCAACCACCAGGCGGTCAGGCTTGCACAAAATCTACTGGCCATCAAGTTGGTTCATAAAAAATTCCCTAATCAATGGACATCAAGAGTAATCTCATTAGCAGAGCAGTGTGTGGCCCAAGTCCAGTTGATCTAGTCATTGTTTTTAATGAATGAGTTAATGGACGATGTTGTTGCAACATAGGAAAAGGGTAATCCCTTCACTTATCCTTGGCTCCTACTCTTTATTTCTTTGGTCACGTGGATGGAGAAACCACAGTACCAAGGCATAGAGACAAAAAGTCTTAAAGGGTGTTGAGGGGCATGGTACCAAAATTTATGGGCACTGAATAACAAAGACATGCAACGCAACAATAATATACAATTCTATATCTACTTGGAAGAGCTGCGCGCAAAAGTGGTGAAGTTCCCACGAATGACAGAGGTCGTAACAAAGAAATATAGGAGGATCGTGAGGCTCGTAGTGGGCCTTAAGAAATTTTCATTCAAGCGTGCACATATCCAGAAAGACAATGGTTGACCACAAAATACAAACTGAACGAAGAAGAGTTGGACGCCATTGTCGCGAAATGGCCAAATGAATGGAAGACCCTAATTGACGATGAACAACTATCAGATCCATAGGATGGAAAGATGACGGACGTGCCGAAGATGAAAACTGAGAAAAAATACCCAGCAGATGAGGATGAAGGTAGGGATAATCAATCGGGTAGTGCAAGTCATGATGGGTCAACTGACACTCCCATAGATTCAAAGTTCGACGCAGAAAGACTAGAAGCCAAAACAAAGAGGAGAATGAAAAAAGGATAAGGGAGCACCACTATCGATCTCCTTGACGAGCAGATGAATCTACTGCTTGACAATGTCATGTCCCAAAATTTTGCATTGGGTCACAACGGCCTAAGCCCCTTGGCCATACTCATGATAGTTTTTCAAATTGATGCTAAGGGTCAAATAATTGCCAAGAATGATGTCCAAGTTAGTAATAATGTGAAATTAGATCCAAATGGACAAGGTGGGTCAAATTAAGAGAAATTCCCAATTCAAAGTTTGTAATATACCCATCCACGGAATTGTCATGGAGGAAAATTACTAGTTCCCTAGGTCGGGGGTGGAAGCATTAAAAGTTGGAATAAGGGAGATACAAGACCCAAAGTGACCTTGGACCTAAAAAATTACATTAAATGGATCAAACAAATAATAATAAAAATAAAATAAGGTGGCATTGGATCATGAGGGCACATAAGAGGTTGTGGTACCCACATGTGGCAAGATTCCCCACTACACTTGGCATGATTCTCTCACCAATTCGTGTTCAAGGAGGAGGGTAACATACTTGGGGGAGTTGAAGAGGTATTATTCAGTGAATCATGTAAGGTTGAATTGGAGTGGAGGAGTAACTCCCATGGAAGAGGAAGAAGCATCTTAGAAGGATTGTGACACTTGGGCTAGATTCCCTAGCTTCTATGACAACAATGATGAAGATGATATGACACTTATGACACAAACTAGAAGTGAATGTTGACATTTGAAATATATGACATGTCAGGGCTAAAAATATCCTCCAAGAAGGCGTTCACAAGGAGGTTTGGATATCCAAAGAGACACCCATTCGAATTGAGGTAAGATGGAGACTATAAATTGTTGGACAAGTGGCACACATTGGAATCTCTTCCCAGCTTGAGTTGGCATGATTATTTTGGAAGGACTTCGACCCATGGAAGACTTGAGAATTTTATAAAAGACAGGAACAAATAAGGAGAGTGGCTTTTGATCATTTCTCAGTTTTCATATTGGAGAGCATAACTTGTCCATGCTTGTGGAGTGTTTACTCTACTTTCCTTAGTATCAATTTCGAGGATGAAAGATTCCCATCCTAATTGGAAATTGGAGAGGACATTCAGACCTTTCATTTGGAGCTACAATGGATTCATTTGTTCCAGGTTGAAGCTACAGGGAAGCTCATGATATTCTCTTCTTCAACTTGTTTCCACACCTTTCTCACTTTTCTCTTCATATTTTGGCTCTTGGAGGAAGGGCTCACTTGGTGAAATTATGTTCTCTTTGTGGGAGCTCTTGTGGCCCCATTTATTTTTAATATGATATATATAATCTATATTTAATTCTTAGAATACTCTCAGGTCGAAATACCAAGTGGAACTATGTAAAAATACAAAACAATGCATAGATGGTGTCATTTTCCCTACATCTTGTTGTGAGAGATTGAAGTTGCTTTATTTCGAATTGTATCAGTTAATATCTGTGATTTTTATGATGTATGGAGATTCATTAATTTCTTGAATAATTTTCATATACATTGCATAAGCCTTTGGAACATAAATCTCGAATTTCATAGCAAGTGGTGAAGTTTACTAGCATTTCCCCACTATGTGAAGACATGTCCACAAACCTATGATTTATGGGAGTTGAATAAGCCTTTAGAAACTGATTGATGATGTATTTGGGATCCCATTGAAGTCGTTTAATAGAAACATGTCTCTGTTCTGAATTTTTGTAGTTTCATACAACATTTGGAGATCCATCTTTGACCACTACCCTTGGGGATTTTGAACCTCGATTTGACTAGTAAAGTTCCCTCTTTTTCACTATTTGTAAATGAATGTTTCAGAAGTTTTTTGAGAGTATACAAGCACCCATTAGCCTCTTTTTTATGTCACGATACCTTTCAAATACCTTCAGACCCAATTTGGAAGCATTTGGAGCCATTTGGAAGCATGGGAGTCATAACTAGTCTAAGGGTCAAATTGGCCAAACATTGCAATTTTTCCAATTTATCCAAATTTCTTAAAAAGAGACACTACAAGTTGTATTAGAGCATTGTCCTTGCACCTGTTCATTAGGTTCATCCATTGAAGAATAAATTGCATCCATGTCTTACTATTATGATGACTCTTATGAGTACAATTCCATGAATGAACTACAAAGATTTAGAGCAACATGTAAAACCTTACCCTGACAATATCAAACATATCTTGATCTATATAAGGGAGGTACACAAAAGGAAATTCCTTTTGAATACTTTTATGATTGGGTGTTTGAAAATAGGCCCAATATAGAAGATGTGGAGATAGTGAAGAAATGTCTATGCCCTTGTTGCAAAATACCTTGGAGAGAAAATCATATTTGTGTGAGTGAAAAGAGCAGTGAAATATCTGAAGCTTCAGGGAATGCATGTGTTTCCTACTTGAAGAGATCTTTTGGGTTTTATTCAAAAAGAGGTTCCAAATATTTGATCCTAAGGAAACCAAGGGGAAACATTCATCATCTTGCTTGAAGGAATGAAAGGAGGAGACCCATGAGCCACCTAGTTTTGAAATAGGTGAAGTAGAAGAAGTAGTACATGAAGAGGATCGAAAGTCACTCCCAAGTGACTCTGAAAAATATGAAGAGACATCACATGTGCATGATCCTACCCTTATGGAGCCTACAAATGATGACACTTTTGCATATTTTGATCATCTGGGTGATTTGGTTTATTCTCCTACATCTTACACTTCCATATTTTACAGCATTCATCCAAATGAAATGTGGGTGAAAAGTTTCTTTTTGATGGTACCACATGAGGAGTATGCAACTCCTATCTCTACTTTAGATGATGGAATGATTAGAGAATCTTATTATTTACATTTGCAGTAGCATCATGTTTTACCTTATGATGATACATATCTTCATGGATGCACCTATGATGTTCACTTGAGTCACTTGAAGACTCATGATTTTCCTTGCTTCTTGCTTAGTTCAATTGATGTTGGAGGAACTTCATCCACTACTTGGGTGAAGATATATATGATTGGAGCACATTTTTATGGTAAGCAACATCCTTTGTTATTTCTTGATGATACACATATTCATCGATGCACAAATGGTACTTCTGTGAGCCCCTTGAAGGCTCATTGTTTTCTTTGCTCCCTACTTGGTTCAAATTTTAGTGGGGGTTCTTCATTCACTTCTTGGATGAAAGAACACATGGCTGATTATTTTGATGCATCTTATATCCTTTTGGAGAAGAATTATAGGACATGGGATCCTCACCTATGTTATTGGAGCATATTTGATTGGTCACTTGAAGCTTGTATGCACTTGGAAAATGGTGGTTTACTTACTTGGAGGTATAAGCACTTTCAAGATTCTTTGATGAGGCACCTCCTTGATGTACATTTTTATTATGTTGTTATGTACTTTGATGATATATATTTTGTACTCATGATGTTTGGAAGAATGCATACAATAAAATGAGAGATAAGAATTCTCTTTCCTGATGGTATGGGTTGGAGAGCACTCCTAATTGTTGGAGTGCAATACAAGAAATGGGACCCTAGGATAATTTTTAGTCTCATTGGTTTCAATTTTTTGTGGAAACAAGTAGTATTGGAGATTGAATCCCCACTTAATAAAGTGATTTTAATCATATTAGTGCAACAACAAGCATGGTGGTTCCTCTCTAAAATCTTCATGGAATCTCGAAGACTCAAAGTTGGGAAACTCAGTGGCAACTTCAAGAATTATGCAGTGGTATCAGAAAGGGTAAATCCAAAATATGAAAGAGGTAAAGAGTAATTGTGAAAACTTAGTTTTTATGGATTTAATTAACATTTTGGTGTTTAGTGGTGATTTTACAGGGGATATCAAATGAAAAAGAAAACCCACATCTCCTTGCTTTTGGAAACATACACACGGTTTTAGAAGAGAAGTTTTGGGAAGCAAAGTTTTGGAAAGAAAGCAGGTTCTTCCACATACATGTGTTGAAATTGTTTTAGGACAAACAATATTGGGAGGGTAGGATTTGTCATGTCCCAAAATTTTGCATTGGGTCACAATGGCCTAAGCCCCTTGGCCATACTCATGATAGTTTGTCAAATTGATGCCAAGGGTCAAATAACTGCCAAGAATGACTCCAAGTTAGTAATAATGTGAAATTAGATCCAAATGGACAAGGTGGGCCACATTAAGAGAAATTCCCAATTCAAAGTTTGTAATATACCCATCCAGATGAACTGTCATGGAGGAAATTACTAGTTCCCTAGGTCGGGGGTGGAAGAATTAAAAGTTGGAATAAGGGAGCTACAAGACCCAAAGTGACCTTAGACTTACAAATTGGCATTTAATGGGTCAAACAAATAATAATAAAAATAAAATAACGTAGCATTGGATCATGAGGGAACATAAGAGGTTGTGGGACCCACATGTGGCAAGATTCCCCACTACACTTGGCATGATTCTCTCATCAATTTGAGTTCAAGGTGAAGGGTAACATAATTGGGGGATTTGAAGAGGTATTATTCATGGAATGAATCATGTATGGTCTAATTGGAGTGGAGGAGTAACTCCCATGGAAGGGGAAGAAGCATCTTAGAAGGATTGTGATACTTGGGCTAGATTCCCTAGCTTCTATGACAACAATAATGAAGATTCTATGACACTTATGACACAAATCAGACCTGAATGCTGACATCTAACATATATGACATGCCAGGGCTAAAAATAGCCTCCAAGAAGGTGCACACGGGAGTTTTGGCAGCCAAAGAGACACCCATTTGAATTGAGGGAAGATGGAGACTGGGAATTATTGGACAAGTGGCACACATTGGAATCTCTTCCCAAGTCGAGTTGGCATGAGTATTTTGGAAGGAATTCGACCCATGGAGAAATTTAGAAGTTTATAAAATACAAGAAAAAAGAGGGAGAGTGTCTTTTGATGATTTCTTATTTTGCATATTGGAGAGCATAGCTTGTCCATTCTTGTGGAGTGTTTACTCTACTTGCCTTAGTACCAATTTCGATGGTGAAAGATTCCCGTCCTAATTGGAAATTGGAGAGTCCATTCAAAACTTTCATTTTGAGATACAATGGATAAATTTGTTGCAGGTTGAATCTATAGGGAAGCTTGTGACATTATCTTCTTCAACTTGTTTCCACACCTTTATCACTTTCCTCCATATTTTGGCTCTTGGAGGAAGGGTGCACTTGGTGAGATGATGTTCTCTGTGTGGGAGATCTTGTGGCCCCATTTATTTGAATTCTAATATATATACTATTTATTTAATTCTAAAAATACTCTCAGGTCGAAATACCAAGTGGAATTATGTAAAAATACCAAACAATGCATAAATGGTGCCATTTTCCCTACATCTTGTTGTCAGAGATTGAATTTGCTTTATTTCGAATTGTATCATTTAATATCTGTGATTTTTATGATGTATGGATATTCATTAATGTATTGAAGAAGTTTCATATACATTTCACAATACTTTGGAACATAAATATTGAATTTCATAGCAAGCGGTGAAGTTTACTAGCATTCCCCCCTATGTGAAGACATGTCCACAAACCTTTGATTTATGGGAATTGAAGAAGCCTTTAGAAACTGATTGATGATGTATTTGGGATCCCATTGAATTTTTTTAATAGTACAATGTATTTGTTCTGAAATTTGGGAGGTTTGTATAACATTTGGAGATCCATCTTTGACCACTACCCTTGGGGGTTTTGAACCTCAATTTGACTAGTAAAGTTCCCTATTTTTCCCTGATTGTAAATGAATGTTGGAGAAGTGTTTTGAGAGTGTCCAAGCTCCCATTAGCCTCCTTTTTATGTCACAATACCTTTCAAATACCTTCATACCCAATTTGGAAGCAGTTGGAACCTTTTGGAAGCATGGGAGTCATAACTAGTCTAAGGGTCGAATTGGCCAAAAATTGCAATTTATCCAATTTATCCAAATTTCTTAAAAAGGGACACTATAGATAGAATGAAAACCATGTGGTAGAATAAAATTGATCCAAAGTAACTCAGCGTGTGACACAATATTTATACCAACTATCGTAGTTATTACAGACACTAAGCAATGCAGTTATGGAGACCAAGGTGCAGCCAGGACTTGCAGAGGAAAGTCAGCCTGAGGTTCGACATGAAGAGATTGACATCGATACTCGAAATCTCATCATGCATGTGCTTCTTGGTGCAATCACAACAGGAAATGAATACTTGGATATTTCCCTAAGCGGACTTGATACTGTAAGTATCGACCTTAATATGTTACCCATGTTCATGCCTCATTGCACATACATTGGGACCAATGAATAAATCAGCGTGTGAGAAGCATCAACACATGACCAGATGATGAATTACAAGATGTAGGTAAGAAGTGTTGAGGCGGAGATTGAACAACTCCATGAAGAAAAAGAAAGAGAATTGCAGGAAATAATGAAAGCAATGGACGATAGGAAGCAGCTAGAGCAAGCCATCTCTATGGCATGTGAGGATGCACCAGAAGTATCTAAGGATATGGTCACAGAGGCCAAGGAATTGAATCTAGGAGAAGACATTGTGGATCTCAAAAATCTAATGAGGAATTACAAACAAGGGTGGTGCCTAGCACACCACTAGAACATGTAGAAGCGCAAAAAACTAGCATTGAGGATGCTGTGACAGAGATCGCAGAGTTGGAAAAAGCAGCACAGTACATAGCAGAGGAAGTATCACAGTTTTGGGGAAGCCTAATACAAGATGAGTAGTTGTACTAGTTGAATGTGCAACTTTGGGAAGCAGAAGCACAGTTGGAGACATTGCAAGGATCGCTGAAGGCAATGCCCCTTCTTCTGGAAATGACTAAGGCATCAAAAGTGAAGGATTTGAAGCAACAGGTCAACAAGGTGCGAGGAAGACAACAGAGGAGGACATCACAGATGGACGAGTTGCAGTATAAGGCATAGAAACTGGAAATCGAAGCAATTCCAATATTGACGGAAATGAAGGAAAATTAGAGAAAGTGCAGCAAATCGAAAGTGAATCCAACATAGAAATAGGTTGACGAATGCACAACGCTCAAAGAAAAAGTGAGGTAAGATTTCGACAAAATAAAAGCAACATAGGAAGAGTTCAAGAAACATGTGAATGCACTAGCAACATCCAGATAAAGTGGCTCGGGGACAATCCACAAGTTTGTGTTGGGGGAATGTTGGCACGGGGCTAGTTCGTAGAAGTTTTGGTACAAACAACCACGTGGGCAACGACAAATGGACCACGACAAGGGTAAAGAGTGATCACGGAGATGAGCAAAGGGGACAAAGCGGAGTTAGTTAGACTTAGTGGTTAGGATGTGGACACTTTGCGAAGTGGACCAATTTCGTAATGGCCACTGAGACTATAAATAGAGGCCACATTGTAATCCTTTGGGCATATTTATTTTTGTCTATCTTGTGATATTTTCGATCCTTGGTCGATGGAATTATATTCCCATCTTTGATTGTTCTATCTTTCACATTGACTAGTATCTATATATTTGATCTAAGGTGTTGAGATGGATTTTGCGAGCATGTATTCCTAATTTGTAAGACACATTGATATATAATGAGAGGGAATTTTTTGGCTATGACTTTGTTGCTTATGTGTTATACCGTAGTATGATGTATTTTGTCGCAGTATGGATAGATCTAATATGCATCGTTGATCTGTTATGTTTCAATAATATGCTAATGTATCGATCTAATAGTATGTTTCGGTATGCAGTGATAGTGTTATGATTCGAATGCTAATTATGTTGATATCTAAGTTATGTTGTGATTAAATGTGAATGATGCATGTCCTCTTATACCTGCAGAAGCTTGGTTCCCATAGCACCCTTAGGTATCTCAGATGAGACCTAAATTGCTCTGTGAGTGTTGTTGGAAAGGATAAACCCTTTCCGAGCCGGTATATATGGAAGTTTATGTCAAGATTTGTTGACACTGTGTGAAGTGAACCCCTATTGACAGATCTATTTCAACAGGAGCATCATAGTTTGGAGCTAGTGGAGAAGGTATGACTATTAAATTAAATCATTTGCAGAAATATTTTCTTTGGATGGGTTGTGGAGATGGCACTAATTCTAGTGCAGATCTTATGTATTTTTGGGGACTTTTATACTTTGCATATAAGAAGAACATCATCTCTATGCAAGTGGCTAGAGATTCAAAAGTAATCGTGGACTAGGATGTTGGAAATCTAAAACTTCAAGTTAATCTTATGGATCATTGGAAACACAAGATTGAGGATCTAAAAGCTTAATTCATCTTTCTTTCTTTCTTTCAGCTATGTGTATAGACAATTCAACATTGAAGCTGACAGGTTATCTAAAAAACCTGTGGGAATTGAGGAATATAAGTGTTGGAATATTTTATATTCCTTGGAAGGTAATAATGTCTTTGTATTATGTCAGAAGATTTCCACAATCTTATGTAAAAGAGTCACATACATTATATCCCATATTCATTATGGTAAAATATACTCTTGATATTCATTATTATATAAAGAGATGTTATTATGGAGAATTATATTACATGTAATATGTGAGAGTAATTCCTCCTCATCTCTTAGTATATAATAGAGTCAAGGGAGTCACATCACTCATCATGATCTATACTTTCACAAGTATTGCTATATTGTATTGGGGTTATTGGCATTGCTCTCTTGTAAGCTTAAGGGAGATATTATGGAGATAATAGAAGACTACATTCCCATGGACGTAGCCCAATTCGGTGAACCACGTATATATGGTGTACTCTTGTATCTTGTTCTCTTTTTGTACTTATTGTTGATATATTATTGTTTTGTGTAGATAGGTAAGCTAGTTTAGTTAGATCCATATCTCTGACATGGTATCAGAGCTTGTTGCTATGATCTAGCACCTTCTATTGCTTTCAAAACAATATTTTATCATTTGAGCATTGATTATTTCTTGTAGATTTGCTTTCTATCTGGTATCCATTAGGCTTCTCTTCAGATCTGGGCATATTTCTGCAGTTTTTTATTTCTAACCCTAACGTTGTTGTGTAGATTTTTGCAGAATTTTTTCAAGGGTTTATTGATGTTGTTTTTGTAGATCTATATGATTTTCTGATTCTCCTCAAGGAGATCTATCTTTCGGTTGTCAAAATGACAACTTTCGTCCAAGTTTGATAGACTTTGATAGACTTTGATAGACTTTGTGCAGGTTTGATAGACCACTGATAAAACAACTCCGGTAAAATTCATCAGACAATCCTTCGGTGTGGTTGGCTAGATTCTCAAATTCGGTTTGATACTCTCTCACAGTGCCAGTTTGGCGAAGTTTAGTGAGGGCTCCTGTGAAGTCATCAAAAGCACTAGGACCAAATCGTTGCAAAAGGAGTTGGCAAAAGTTTGGCCAGTTGGGCTTTGGATGAGCCTTGATGTACCAACGGTACCATTGAAGAGCTTCTTGTTCCAAATGAAAGGATGCCAATGGAACTTTGTTGACATCAAAAGTATTATGCAGACTGAAATACTGTTCTGCCCGATAGATCCATCCAGTTGGATCGGTACCATTGAAGCGAGGAAAATCAAGCTTCGGACCACGGAAATTGCTGGAAGAAGAGAACCCATTGTCTACTGAAGACTCGGACTGCCGTTTGTTGTTCATAGCTGAATGTTCAAGATGGAGACCAAGAAATTTTTCATCAAGATCCTGGAGTTTGGCTTGGATGGCTGCAAGGGCTTCCTCCATGGTTTTTGCTCCTGCACGGGTGACAACCATAACCACGGATTTTTTTTTTTTTTTTTTTTGGACTGGGTAGGAAAACAAAAACAGGAACTACTTCAGTAAAGGAAAATTTGGATTTGGGAAAAAATCAGAAGGGTAATTGGGGTTTGACTCGTTTTTTGGACACTGTTGGATAGATAGGGAAGCAAAAATGAGGATTTCAGAAGCGGGGTGAAAGGATGGGAAAATTTGGCAGAGGGGAACAAAGAAGCAGAATTCAAAAAGGAACTCTGTGGTAAAAATTGAAGGTGATTGGGTGAAATCTGAGGAAGTTATGGCAAACCCTAAAAATAGACAAATGTGAGATTTCGGGTTGTAGGAAGGGGAATTGAGGATAGGGTCCTCAGGGATGAAATATGCAGAATGGAATGACAGGGGTTCCCTGAAATTTTCAAGGAAAACAGAGGTAAAACAAGGGAGATATGGAGAAAATTCCCTGAAATTTTTATTTATTTATTTATTTATTTATTTATTTTATTTTTTTTATTTTTTTCAGACTGGAGCGGCTACGGCTCGGTCTTTTTTTTGTTTTTTTTTTTTGTTTTTTTTTTTTTTTTTACAGACTGGAGCGGCTACGGCTCTGCTTGCAGAATGGGATCTCCGGTTTGAAGGATTCTGGAACAACGCCGAACGGCTGGATCTGGAACGACTTGCAAAATGGATCTGAAACGGCGCAGCAGTGATCGACAATAGTTCAGCTGAAGGTAGATATGGACCCCAGGTATGTGCGGCTTCCTAAAAGTTCAGGGTTTTCACTCGGCCACCAATGCTATCTGACGACTTGCGTATTGGGGCAGTACCCCTCACTCCACGGCTCAGGTAAAACTGATAACCGCTTTGCCACAAACGACAGCTCTTGGTTTACCTCACGGGTGGGAACTAGTCAATCAGGTAGGGGTCGTTGCCCTTTTTGCCGGCAGGTCCTCTCAATGGGCCAGCTACTTCGGGGTTCCTGTGGTACTCCTCACAATGAGTTTTAGGGCTTATGCCCAAGTACTTCCCACAGTTAAGCGGATAGGGATTATTCCCAAATCCGAACCTGCAACAGATGCAAAAAAAAATTTGGCAGAAATTTCACCCAGCGAGCCCAAGAAAGTGCTCTGATACCAGATGTGAGGCACCTGCAACAATTAATTAACAAGAATGCGCAAAATAGCAGAAATGACAGAACTCAGAATCACTTTTGTATTGATCACAGGCCACTTCGAGGGGGCAACCTCCTTTGAGCAAGCTCAATACAATAACTTCACGGTGCCTTCATAGGTCTCAACACACACTTATATACTAATTCGAGGCGCCAATACTATGGGTCGAAACCATGGGCCGTTACAAACTATGGATTAACAATACTACGGGCGACTTACAAAGCATATGCGCCAATAACAATAACACAACTATTGATCAACAAATACTACGGGACGACTTACAAAGCATATGCGTCCAATAACAACATACTAACAAAGTAAAGACATGGGTTCCTAACATAGATCCATATCTCTGACATGGTATCAGAGCTTGTTGCTATGATCTAGCACCTTCTATTGCTTTCAAAACAATATTTTATCATTTGAGCATTGATTATTTCTTGTAGATTTGCTTTCTATCTGGTATCCATTAGGCTTCTCTTCAGATCTGGGCATATTTCTGCAGTTTTTTATTTCTAACCCTAACGTTGTTGTGTAGATTTTTGCAGAAATTTTTCAAGGGTTTATTGATGTTGTTTTTGTAGATCTATATGATTTTTTGATTCTCCTCAAGGAGATCTATCTTTCGGTTGTCAAAATGACAACTTTCGTCCAAGTTTGATAGACTTTGTGCAGGTTTCCGTCTTCGGCAGATTCGACATTGTTTTCGGCCTTATACTGGAAACTCATGACTTTTCTTCGCAGGAACCCGCGGTTAATCGCGACTGTTCTTACTGCAAACCCATGAATACTCTACAGACTCGCGGCATCCCAATGCGCAGATCCATGTATGCACCGGCATACTCACGTCTGTTCCACTGCCAAACCCATGTTTGTTTCAAACTAATCACAACCCTCCCTGTGCTGAGCTTGCGAATGCTTCGAAAAATTCAAGACCTTACAATGCAGAGACCCACGAGTAGCCACGACTCCATTACATTGCAACCCGTGAGTAACCGCGACCTTTGATGAGAAGAACCCGCGAGTATTAGTGATTATTCGTAGGTGTCGTGTTGGCAGACCCGCGAGTGACCATAACTCGGTCAATATTTCCTGGAATTTTTATTATAACATGTTTTTGAAACTAGAGAAGTTGTTCTGCGTCCACCTTCGTGAATAGAACAACAGTTTGGGCAAGTCTGGACACTCAATCAAAAGGGTTGTAAGTAAAAGTTTCTCTTTCCTTTAATTTTTTTTCTAACTGTGTTTTTTTTGCAAATTTAGATCAGTACGGTAAAGTAATTCAGTTTTATGTTATTCACTATCTTTATCTTGTCATTTATAGCATTTGCGTTTCTAGTCAAAAGTTCTATCATTATGACTTCAGAAGTTTCTTTTGTTCCTGAACTTGTTGGTACTAACTATCTTGCCTAGAAGAGAAAAATGATTGATGTTCTCAAGAGTAAGAATCTATGGAGGATTGTTAATGGTGAATGCTAAAGCTTTGGCTATATGGAAAGATAAATGTGATCAAGCAAGAGGGCTCATTGGTCAAATCGTTGTAGATAGTCTTCAGGTAAGTATAGAGGCAGAAGATAGCCCTGTTGAGGTATGGAAAACTTTGCTTATTTATTTGAGAAATCTGATGATGTTTCTGCTTATTAACTTGAAAAGAATATTTATGAGCTAGATCCTACTAACTTTGATAGAGTACAATTATATCTTGCTGAAGTGAAAACCTTAAATGAAAAATTAAATAATTGTGGTACAGATTACAAGAAAACAGACACTGCTCTTATAATTCTTCTAGAACAAAAATTGCGATCTTGTTTTGATATGTTTATTCAAACTAGGAATAGAGCTCTTGAATTGTCTTCAAATACCACGAAACCTACTTTTGATAATTTTTGTAAAGGATTGATTAATGAGCAAGAAAGGTTAATTGTTTCAGGACAACTAACACCTAATTAGGCTCTTATGGCACATAATAAGACTCCTAAGAAATTTGTTAATAATGTTAAAGGTTCTAATTCACACTCTTCAAATCCTACTTATAACTTTGGTAATGCTTCTAATGCACATCATGGCAATAGTAAGAAGAAGAAAGTGTATGATCCTTGTAAGCATTGTGGTAAAACTAATCATCCTGGAAATAATTGCTTTAAATTGAAACGTTTAAAAGCTAAAGCTATAAAGAATGGTTCTGATGAATCAAAAGTAGCTTTGTGTGCTTCTGTTGTTTCTTCTAGTAATTCTTCTTCTAACGTGGAATGGATAATGGACTCTGGTGCTTCTAAACATATGACTGGTAATGCTTCTTTATTTTCATCTTATGAAAATAATAAAAACACATCTCAGAAAGTATCTATAGGTGATGGTAAACAACTTTCCGTAATTGGTTATGGTAATGTTAATGTTGCTAATGGTCAATTGGAAGATGTTTTTCTTGTTGAAACTAAGCCTGTTGTGGGATAGGTATCCAAGCCCCAGGGCCTGTAACAATATCTAAAAGGTTAACTAAACCTCCCAAGGTCTATAATAGGCACGAGTGGTTGGGTATTCAAGCCCACAAGGCCTATCGAGGGCCTATAACAGGCCTTGGAGGCTTAGATCCTCCCTAGGCTATTGGTAACAACTGGTTGAGTGCTATTGGTAACAATTGGCTGTCAATGACCACTGTCTCTTGACTATGATTGACTGGAAAACCACTTCACCATGAAATCCCCTGGCCTCAGGCATGCCTTAAGACGCGATTTCCCTATGTACTGGTAAGCCCGAGCCTTGCCTCAACCCGATTTATCATCCGACCGTGATCCCGCCATCTCCATTTGGTGGATATTTGTCATCCCGCCCATATAAAAAAGACCCAAAAGTATTTTTTATTGTTACATTAAATAAAAAGAACCTTTGCCCCTTAATATATAAGCAATATAATTTTTAGGTTTTCATGAATATTTAATACCGCAATATGAATGAACGTGGTATTATATTGCCTTGTAGTGAAGGCCCCGTGGAAGTGATATTGGAATCCCTTCTAATAATCGTAGAACTAGATCTAACTTTTATCTTATGACCAAAGTTTTGTCCATAAATGATCCTACCTCTTATGCTCAAGCTAAGGGTAAACGTCATTGGGAACAAGCTATGACTGTTGAGTATGATTCTCTTATGAAGAACAAGACTTGGTCTCTTGTTCCTCTTCCTTAGGGAAAGAATTTAGTTGGTTGTAAATGGGTTTATAAAACTAAATTTACTGCATAAGGACAGACTGAAAAGTATAAAGCTAGATTAGCTGCAAAAGGTTTTAATCAACTTGAAGGTATAGATTATAATGAAACTTTTGCTCCTATTGCTAAAATGAATACAATAAGAACCATTTTATCTATTGCTTCATCTTATAAATGAGAAATACACCAAATGGATGTTAAAAGTTCTTTTTTAAATGGTGATCTTAATGAAGACATTTATAGAAACAACCTCCTGGTTTTATTAATGCTGAATCATCAAGTTTAGTATGTAAATTACACAAGTCTTTATATGGTCTTAAACAAGCACGTAGGGCTTGGTATGATAAAATTGATGCATATTTCTTGAATAATGGTTTTAAGCATTGTATATTTGATCCTAACATGTATGTTAAGAATGTTGATGATAATATCATTGTTATTGCTTTATATGTGGATGATCTTATTATCATTGGCAGCCAACCTGTTCCCATTCAAAGTATCAAAAGTGACCTTCACAAGTAGATTGAAATGACTGATCTCGGTATATTGCACTATTTCTTGGGTCTTCAAATTTGGCATTTGGCAGATGGTATTGTTCTCTCTCAACCAACATATGCTACATATTTATTGGCTCATTTCCACATGAGTGATTGTAAACCTGCTCCTATGCCTTTTTAGATCGGTGTAAAGTTAATTGTTGAGTGTACTAATCCTCTTGTTGATGCTTTTCTTTATCGTCATCTTGTCAACAGTTTGATATATTTAACTCACAGCAGACCATATCTCTCTTTCTCCATCAATATGGTTTCACGGTTCATGTAGCAAACTCATGAAAGTAATTGGCAAGTAGCAAAGAGAATTCTGAGATATTTACAGAAGACATCGAACTATGGTGTTTTTTATTCGAGCAGTACTATAGTTTCGCTTTCTAGTTATACAGATTCTAACTGGGCAGGTGATAGTTTTCATCGACGGTCAACTACTGGTTATATATTTCAACTTAGTTCAGGTCCGATTTCTTGGTCCAACAAAAAGGTGAAGACTCTTTCTTTATCATCGTGTGAAGCAAAGTATAGAGGTGCCAAAGAAATAACAAAAGAAGCAGTTTGGTTACGACATGTTCTCACCGAGCTTGGTCTAGTTCCAAAATTGTCCGCTATGTTGAAATGTGACAATCAGGGTGCAATTCAACTTGCTTATAATCCGGTATATCACTCCAAGACAAAACATCTCGATCTTGGTGCTCATTACATTCTAGGTCTCATTGTAGATGGTGTTCTTTCCTTGAGTATTGTCCTACTGAGCAGCAAGTCACCGATATCTTCACCAAATCCTTAACAACAACGAAGTATGTGCATCTTCCTTCCTTACTTGGGATGAGGGAAGTTTTCATCAAGGGGGAGCAGTAATGACTGCTTCCTTCATTTGTTTGTGGGATTTTCTCCCAGCCATTATTAAGGGGGATTGTTGGAATATTTTATATTCCTTGGAAGGTAATAATGTCTTTGTATTATGTTGGAAGATATCCATAATCTTATGTAAAAGAGTAATACATTATATCCCATATTCATTATGGTAAAATATACTCTTGATATTCATTATTATATAAAGAGATGTTATTATGGAGAATTATATTATCCTACATGTAATATGTGAGAGTAATTCTTCCTCATCTCTTAGTATATAATAGGAGTCACATCACTCATCATGATCTATACTTTCACAAGTATTCCTATATTGTATTGGGGTTATTGGCATTGCTCTCTTGGAAGCTTGAGGGAGATATTCTAGAGATAATAGAATACTACCTTCCTGTGGATGTAGCCCAATTGGGTGAACCACGTAAATCTGGTGTACTCTTGTCTCTTGTTCTCTTTTTGTTCTTATTTATTGTGATATGTTATTGTTAGCATAGCTAGGTAAAGTAGTTTAGTTAGATCCATATCTCTGACAAGAAGGTGGTAGTTTATAGGTCTCATAGATGAAATTTTTTTAGGAATAGTACTAGTTTTGAATATAGTAGTATTTTATTTAGGTCTCTTAAAACTCAAGATCATTGAGTTGTTAATTTATAATAGATCTATAGATATAGTTGTTGTGTAAATTAAAGCAGACATATTTACTAATTGGGGACATTTTAGGGGACAGTTCATGTCTAAAATGATGATCATAAGGTGTTTTACATTTTTGGATAAGAGAGGATAGACACTAATAAGTTTATGTAACTTTGATTTAACTTTTTGAATAACAAGTTTTTTTTTTCTTGGTGAAAAAAAAACTAAATGTCTATGTTTACTTGTTTTAAAGTATATATTATGTTAAAAAAGTATATATTTTGCAAACCATTAAACCAAATGTGTGTTATTATAAATTTTAAGATATGTATACTATTTAAAAAACATATTTTGTAAAAATAAAAATAAGTATAAATAATAGTGTGCAATTATAT
The DNA here is from genome assembly GCA_027924585.1 of Larix kaempferi. Classification (NCBI taxonomy): domain Eukaryota; kingdom Viridiplantae; phylum Streptophyta; class Pinopsida; order Pinales; family Pinaceae; genus Larix; species Larix kaempferi. Next base: position 1,756,420 of record BSBM01000807.1, read on the forward strand.
ATCACATGTTAATAAAAATAAAACATATATAATGTTTTAATTAAAAATACATATGTGCTCATAGGGGTGTAGCTCAAATTGCTATTTGCTTGATATGGAAGACATGTTGTAAATGGAGGTCGGAAGTTCAAATCACTCCGACTTACCCACGCCTCATGCCTATGGGTGTGGGGGTGCACTTAGGGGGACCCCTCGACCCCGTGTCACTCGAGTACATCTTCATCCTAGTTGTTGATTCCTCATAGTACAAAAAAATGCATATGTCAATAAAAATAAAAGGACAATATATACAGGCAGATATATTGTTTGTGTAATTACTAGCACAACCACTTAACTTGTGGCCAATGACATATATAGGTCACAAGTTACCATTATACATGCATCAACTATGAGTTATTCATGCATCATTTACTAGTTATCCATGCATAGTTATCAGTTATTTTTTATATTTTTTTATAATTGTTATTTTGAATTTAAAACGACTACCATAAAATCAATCTGGAGAGTATACTTGTCTCATCATCGCGCAATCTAGGAAAAGCATAGGTGTTATTCCACCCCAAATTCTAATATATAAACACCTATCGGTGTAATAAAATTTTGTATATACTAGCACAACCACAAGTAAAGTGGTTGATCAACACAGATAGGCATGGCCAACCACTTAGTTTTGTGGAGATGGATGGCTATTAAAGAAAGGATAAACATTAAAGTAGCATAAACATTGAACTAATTAATATAAACATAAAACAAATAGTATTTAATAAACATACCCCTTTTTTTAACCACTGCTTAACTAACGCTTATCTAAATCTTAATGAAGATGCATTTAAACATAACAAGATTAAATGACCATGAATTGAATCCCAATTGTACACTTGTTACACTCGAGTTAATCTTGTTGATCTACTCAAAGAAGTCTAAAATATCATATAATATCTAAATACTTATCAGTGTAATTAGTGCAAAATCAAATATATATATATATATATATAGAAAACTTATATTCATATATTTTTATAAAAATATATATTAAGAAAAATTATATTCATATATTTTTATTAATTTAAAATATATATCTTACTAAAAAATATAAACATATGTTTATACATTATTCATGCATTATACAAATTTGTATATATTAATGTTAAGTTTAAAAGAAAAAATATTTAATATTAATTCATAAAAAGTGTTTATCTAATATTTAGATATTCATTGAACAATTCAAACGGTTACAATAATCTGTGCATGACAAAGACTAATAAATATTTAACAACATTAAATTAATTTACACCCTAAAATATATAATATTTAACTATATTTATTATTTACACTATAAAATATTTAACTATATTAATTATTCACACCCTAAAAATACATTAAACATAAATGAAACTTACCCTCAGACACGATCACAATAGTGTTACCCAATGATGTCAAAGCCTCAAAGTATTAGTTTCTTTACATTGCATGATTTTGCCTACTCGTTAGTAGTAGTGAAGCAAAAGTCATTATGAATAACACGTGGAATCATTGCTCCTGCCATGCTGCAAGTTCTTAAAATGGAATCCATTAATTTATTTGCATTAATGGGTCATTTGATATCTTACTTTACACTTCAAGAAATTTGTATATGATGTTTTAATTTTAACATTGCCTTTATTTGATGTTTAATTCTTAATTTTACTCGTCATAATATTAGTTGATTTTTTTTTAAATAACATTTATAATAATTATATGAAACAATATTTTTGATAGAGAGAAAAATTCGGAGCTCTGATCCACTGTAGCCATGCTAGGATTTCAAGTTCCTGAGATTTTCTAGACTATCAAGGGATGCCTTTCCTCTAGACATCCTAATTTTTCTATTGCAATGGGGACCGAGGGGGTGAAATCACCCTCATTCTCGAATGTGGTTATGGGAAACACCAATAAAAATGGGGGTTTTTATTGTCCCTCATTTTTGGCCTTGGAGACCATCATGGAGCAAGACACGATACCAAATATAAACGAGGGAAAGGCTCCATCCCAATGTGCCTCTCCTTCACATCCAAATCTGGCTCGAGCTTAGGATCCTGGACTTTGTATTCCGTAGGTGGCGTCTCTTCCCCACTACGTGATTCGATATGAGAGGGTTGCTTAGAACTCTCAATACATGAGAGACCACGTGCTAATTTATAAGTTTCTTGGGCTCTAGCCTATGGAGGAGGATCTTGTGAAATGGATCCATATATGGTGGAAACCTAAGGGTCACTTTGAGATTCAACTCAGATCCAAGGGTTTATTCATAGCTATCTTCCATAATATTGAAGACAAAAGGTGGGTCTTGAAAATGGGACATATTTCTTCAACTCCGCCAGGCTCTTTATGAAATTTTGGACAGATCGGTTTAACCTAGAAATGAGGAATTCAAGCATGCTTCGATATGGATCCATCTCTACTCTTTTCCCTAGGAATTTTGGCTTGAATAAATTTTAGTTGGGATAGGAAATACCCTAGGCCGCTATGCCAAATTGGAAGAAGCTACCAAGTAGTGTAGCTATACCTCCTATGCTCGAATATGTGTTTACATGAGCATCTTGTAGCCGTTGTCGCAATCCATCTCTTTGGAATACCAAGATGAAGACTGGGAGAAAACAATCGACTATGAGCACATACCTTTTAGGTGTCTCAAGTTCCATGTCCATGGGAACCTATTCAGGGACTTCCCATTAAATGCTCAACCCAACACCATCCGTTAAGAATAAGAGAACCAAAAATCTAAGTTCACCTAGGTCCAAGCCAGACGACGAAGAAATCATTAAAATACTTTGAAGAAGGTGTCGATGATTGCTTCGACTAACAATTCCTATCAAATCCTTAGTGATCTTCAATTAGATCTTATCAAAATCCAAGAAAAATTGACTATGGGGAAGCACTAAACCTCAAATATTCCTCCTCCAAGATCAACTCCAGCTCCATCCTAGCTTTTTCTGGCTACAACTATGACGGCTCCAGATCCAGTAGAAGATGACGTGATGGAGGAAGATTTGGATGATTAAGAACTCGAAGGAATTGGTATTGTCCAGTTGGAAAATGCTTATGGAAGCAAGAACTTGCTATCCTTACCACATGATCAATTACAAAGCGTGCATAAATCTTTCCTAAAATCCTCATCTGGATCTTTAGGTACTGGTGTCAAATCAAGCTCAAAACTTGGAATTCAAAAATACCCCCTAAAGGACTAGTGCAAAGGCATAAGGTACAAGAAAAAATTTGTACAAAATCAACCCAACAATTAATAAAGGAGGTCAGGAATTTCATGGTAAATTCTGGACAAATCCAAGTGATAATCAGTCGCTTCCAACCCATCCCCTCCAATACTTTGAAATGATGATTATATCATGGAATATAAGAGGCTTGAATGGAAGGAGAAAACATCATCTCCTCTGGAAAGAGATTATGGAGGAAAATATTGATATCCTATTTCTTCAGGAAACTAAATGTCCAGACAAAGAGGTTAATTCCATGCTTTCAAAATGTTGGAAGAATGTCAATTTTGTAATATCTGACTCCTACAGATAAGCGAGTGCATTAGCCCTCCTATGGAACCTTGTGACAGTATTGATAGACAATATGTTTTCCACCCAATGGAATTCTTATCCAAATTCAATATCATTGGCTCAGATCAGAAAGGAATCATTACCATTGTTTATGGAAAGAATTCCATGTAGAAAAAAATTGACTGCTTAGATGATATCAAGCGACTTCAGGAAATCATACAAAGGCAATGCTAGATCCTCGGGGGTGAATTCAAAATTATCACCTCTTTGGAGGAGAAGCATGGATTTATTCATCAATTAGATCAAGATAGCCTTGACTTCCAATCCCTCATTAGTCATCTTTTCCTTATCAACCTGGAAAACACCAATGGCATTTTGTTGATGCAGTGTCTATCGACAGGCGTTCACTTCGCACTGTTGCCAACAAACACCAACCCAAACTCCCTTACACACCGGACAAAAAAGGTTTAACCATTTCTAGCAATACTCGCAGAGCGAGTGAGGTCTCACCCAAGATGGATAGGGGGGCTGCAGGAACCAAGTTTCCGTAGTGGAGTTGAGGACATGCATCAAACACACATTACCCTTGTAGAAACCAGAGGTGTTATCCTTCGCATTATACTAACAATCCATCATTCACATACTCAACTATTAGAAGATTCAACATATAACAGACATTCGCAACAACATAATATACTTACTCATTCACATCAAAACTAGTCCTTCAACCCGCAGAGAATTAAACATATTGCAAACATTCAGATTCATCATCGGACAGAGACACAGACAGAGATAGAACCACAATCGAACATTCTCATGCATTCATTAAAACCTGCGGAATGAACTTCACAGAAATAGTCAATAGACCATGTCGCAGATACAAAACAAATCAAAACGATCGATAGAAAGATAGATTAACTGATTATCCAATGCTATGATTCCCTTAGGCTTACAATCCTACTCTTATTCATATGCTACTAAGCAGTTACAAAACGGTCCACATGACCAATTCTAACTAACTATCTACTTCTGTGCTTCCACATTCTCCGTGAATGACCCTTTCTTCTGCGGATTGTCCCTTTCGCAGTTGTCATGTTCTGCTCTTCCTGCAGACTAATCCCGTGCCAACAGGCCCCCAACACAAACTTGTGGCTTGCCCTTGAGCCACCTCAGTTGGAAACTGTTGGGGTGTTCACCTGCTGTCGAAAGTCTTTGTATGCAGTTTTGAGATGGTCAACTATTTCCTTCACTGATGCTTTAATCTGAGTGCATTCTCCCAACCGCTATTCCGTTGGGTGTTCGCAACCTTCTATTGCGCTTCATCCCATTGCTACTTAAACTGTTTCATTACCTCCACTACTTGTGCTATGAGAACTTTGGCTTTCGTTTGGAGCTCATACAAATGGGTGGCCCTTCGTTGCTGTCTTTCGCGGGCCTTTGTTACACGTTGTTGCATGCTTTTCAGCTCTGTTTCCTTTTTTATTCGCATCATCGGGGGCATTTCTTTAATCGATCCCTTAAAGGACTCTAACTATGCTTCCGATTTGTTGAGTTGTCCCTTCAGTGTGGTCAGGTGGTCATCCTCGACTACTCTTCCCCAAAACTCTATGATGCCTTCTGTGACTACCTCGGGTTCCCATTCCATCTCCCAGATCTCTTTCACTACTTCCTCAATCATTGTCTACCAACTCTGAATCTATTCCGGTGGTGTGCTGGGTGTCACTCTAGCCTGGAGCTCTGCATTTTCCTTCCTGATCTCAATGAGAGCCACCCCTAGCATAACAACTTTCGCTTCTGGGTCTACATCCAGGTCTAGCTCCGCCGTTTCGCATGCCTTTGCAAGCGCTATTTCTAATTTGGCACATTCCTCTACAGCCCTTTCTTTCTCGTCCAGTGCTGCATCTTGTTCATCTTAGAGGCACTGTGCCTCCATCTCAATGGTTTGTAGTTTTTTCTTGTATTCGACCATCTTGTTGTGCATTGCAGCATCACAGTCGCGGATCTCTGTGCTTGCTGCGGCTTAGATTCAGTATAATGTCAACATTGGGATTAAATTAAAGTTTACCATAACCGTATCGGACTTCAGTACCTCAAAGTCTATGGCCTCATCACCTATTTTCATCGCATGTGATTCTATTTGTACTACCTGTAGTTGTGTGCCAACTTCTACCTCGACCTTGGGTGTCGACAGATTTTTCTAAATATCCCCATGTGGTATGCTTGATTTTATCACTAGGTTTGCTAGTGCAGTTATTAGCTCGCCTATCTACTAGAATTGCTCGGCTAAATGATAGGTGATTTTCCCACAATTATCCCTTATGGCCTCTATGAGTGTCTCCAGGAGCCTATTCACCTGCTCCACTGGAGGACCACCACTTGTGTTGCTTTCTCCATGGTCCATCCTGTGCTTTGTCTATCTTTCCTTATCCTGTGCGTCTAATTCAGAATCTGTTAGGGTTCTTGTTGTTGAGGCTCCGTCATGGCTGGACCATTCTGACTGATATTTCTTAGGGTTGTCTTGTCCTGCGCCTTCCTTCTGGCTGGTGGAAGCTATGTCCTCCCTGACTAGGTTTGGTCAAATTGTTGTCTGTCCATTTGACATGTCCTTTTGGTCGGTTGGGACCTGTTGATGTATATGTAACTTCGGAATGTATTTCATCTGTGTATTATATATATATTTATTGTACCCTTAATAGAGTTGTGTTATTCCTCTATAAGGAAGTGTCGTCATGTGGATTGACAAGTGTCGCAAGTGTGTGTACATTCCGATGGGTTATTAGAGCACCATGTGGGGTCGAACCTGAATTATATATATTATAATGTGGATGTACCTAGCTAGACAAGTCGGCCCCATAAGGTCACTGGGAAAAAAGGTTAGTATAAATAGAGATTGGAGATCTCTATTTTACTCACTCGAAAAAGTAACTCACTCTCACTCAGAAAGTGGCGCACTAGTGAGGAGGAGGATCATCTGCTACTAGGAGACTATCTCAGTGTATTTTGATTGTACTTTGGTTGAGCCATTGCTCTCTCTATCTCTGAGGAAGTTGTGGGGTTTTTGACCTTAGGGTTTTCCCCACAGAAACTCTGTGTCTCTTGTCTCTTATGCTTTTGATTCTTGTGATTCTTGTCATATTATGATTGTCATGCATTGATATACTATATATGTTATTCTCTCAGCAAAGATCCTAGAGTATTGTGAATTAATGCTCAAAATTTAACATGGTATCAGAGCTAACCTGAGAAGAAGACATTTTGCAGTGATGGAAGCTTGAGTTTCTTGTTTATTGGGTTTCTCTCCACAGATTTTGGAAAATCAGTATAGTAGATTGACTCTACTCATCAAGGCGCATCTATCTGTCCAATCAGAATTCAATTCCAAGCATTTTCAGATTTGGCCCTAAAACTTAGGGTTTCCACAAAAATAGGAATTTCTGGAATCCGAAGACATAGATGGAAGCTCCTTGCAACAATCGAAGTTTAGAGCTTTGGATCGAGATTTTTGGCTGGGTAGATATCTGGGAATCTCAAACCCTAATTCAGGGCTCTCCCTAGTGAACTCGACAGGACAAAAGGACAAATCTGAAGGGTAAAGCTTTGCTGATCTCAAATTCTGAATGCACCAGGCTGATCAGCTCATCAAAGCGCATCTTTCTATCCTTTCAGAAATTTGAAATTCACATTTTGAATTTTTAGGGTTTTTCCGACAAACACTAATCCGGGACCAGATCCAGTTTTCAGCATTTCAAGTGGTAAGATCTAAATCTTTTCTATTTCTGTTTTAAGTACTCTTTAAGATGTCTCACCACACCAAGCTTGAGGATAAGCTTGAAGGAGCTGATAACTTCCAAGCTTGAAAGTATAGGATTGGGTTAATCCTAGAAGAGAATGAGTTGGACTCATATGTGAAAGAATACATCCATATCCCAGAGGATGAAGAGGCCAAGGTATTTCATAAGAAGAACTTGGTCAAGGAAAAGAGAATCATTGCCGATTCCATTAAAGATCATCTCATACCCCATGTGTCCTCTCTAAAGACACCCAAGGAGATGTTTGACTCTTTGACCAAGCTATTTGAAGGAAAGAACATAAATCGGAAGATGACCCTGTGGAACCAATTGAAAGGAGTAAAGTTTCAGAATGGAGAAACCATTCAATCTTATTTTTTAAGGGTCTCCCAGATCAAGGAACAACTACAAGCAGTGGATGAAATGGTGGAGAATGGTGAAGTGGTAATGACCACTCTAAATGGCCTACCCAGGTCATGGGATTCCTTTATCCAAGGAATTTGTGCAAGGAAGAAATTGATCTCCTTCAGTAGACTACGGAAAGAATGCTCACAAGAAGAAGCAAGGCTTGTGGCACGAGAAGAAAAGATGGGGAATGAAGATCAAGCTCTCACAGCTCACACCAAGAAAGGGAAGTCCAAGAGAGATCCATCTCACTCCAAGAAATATTCACATCACTTCAAAGAAAGAAGAATATGCTTCACCTGTAATGAGAAAGGACATATTGCCATAAATTGTCCCAAGAACAAGAAGGACAACAACAACTCCAACAAGAAAAAGAAGGGTAGCAAAAGAAGGTTTCATGCTCATGCTGCCGAGGATGATGAACCACCCAAGAAGAAGGCTAGGGTAGAAAGTGATGATGACTCATCAAGTGAAGAAGAGTATGTTCTAATCTCTGCTCTCACAGGTACCATCTCCCATGGTTGTAATGATTGGTTGATTGATAGTGGGGCTTCCAAACACATGACTGGGTTTAAGGAATCTTTTGTGAATCTATCTGAACATGAATCACCCCATAAGGTGAAACTTGGGGATGATTATCAATACCCAATCAAAGGAAGTGGTGAAGCCTCCTACAACCTAGATTCTGGAAAATATTTGAAGATGAAAGAAGTTCTTTATGTACCTGGGCTCAAGAAGAACTTACTCTCAATCTCTGCATTGGATGAAAAAGGTATGAGGGTTGCATTTGTGGATGGCCAATTCCTAATGTGGCCGAAGGGAAACACCATAGATGATGCAGTAGTGATTGGAGAGCAAGAGGGAGGCTTGTATAAATTGAAGGGACAACCTGAACATGCCATGGTGCATGAATCCATGGAGCGAAGTGAACTTTGGCATAGAAGACTTGCTCATATGCACTATAGAGCACTTCCAATTGCAAGCAAGGCTGTAGAGGGTTTTCCTGAAATCAAGACCAAACATGAAGGTGTTTGCAAAGGATGTGCAAAAGGTAAGAACATTAAGAAGGATTTCCCAAGCAGTGAAAGTAAGGCAAAAGACATCCTGGAAATCATCCACTCAGATGTATGTGGTCCTATGTCATCCAGTTCTCTAAGTGGGTATGTTTACTATGTCTCATTTATTGATGACTTCTCCAGGAAGACTTGGGTATACTTATTGAAGAACAAAGATGAGGTGTTTGATAAGTTTAAGGAATTCAAAACCTTGATGGAGAATCAAACTGACAAGAAGATCGAAACATTCAGATCCGACAATGGTGGAGAATTCACCTCAGGTGACTTCAAGAAGCTTTGCAGTGATTCAGGGATTAAGAGGGAGTTGAATACTCCTTACAATCCACAACAGAATGGAATTGCAGAAAGGAAGAATAGAACAATCATGGAAGAAACAAGAGCAATGCTCCATGACCAGGATCTACCTATGCATCTATGGGCAGAAGCAGTTAGAACAACTGTATATGTGCAGAACAGAACTCCCCACAAGATATTGGACAACAAGACACTAGAAGAGGTCTTTTCTGGGTTCAAGAAGATTGATGTCAGCAAGGATGAATATAAGTTCAAGGACCGGTAATCCAGGAAGCAAAGATCAAGAGCGAGCGCACTTCAGCAGCTCCTGCCAGGAAGCAAAGACTCAGAGGGAGTCCACCCAACAAACAAACAAATATAAGTATTTCAATTATCATTTCTTTCCTATTTTTGTTTAAATAATATTATGCTTATGTTCCTAGACTTAGGAGATGTATTGTGCATATTAGAATGATTGCATTAATGAACAGTATACTACTAATATGCATGTGATGGGTAAGTGGCCTATGGCACTGTACAACATTCCATTGCTACTTATCTAGAATGAAACCTCTTTGCTGACATGTTGGGAATAGTGCAAACTCTTAACAATGTTCTGGTAGAGACTGGAAGGCATCTAGAAAGTTGTGGAACATGGATAAATGTTGTATTGAAGCATTGGATAAGATAACTGCATGACATATTTCTTTATGTGTAAAGAATTTGTTCTGAAAATTATGAGATGTTTATTAATCATGCAATTTAACTTCTTTTGTAGGAAAGACCGTATATCTTCACCTACAAAAGAAGGACTACAACATTTGTTCCAGAAACAAAGATATCTATTGAAGATATTGAAGTTCCCAGGATCTGGGATGAAGAAATGGGATGCCATGATCCGTCGATCATGAAGAAGATGTTTGGGATGGAGTCCCAAGACCTAACAGGGAGTCACATGTGTGCAGATTGAAGGAAGTCTTGTATGGCTTGTAGCAAGCTCCCAGAACCTGGTATGGTAGGATGGACAATTTCCTATCAAGTTTGGGCTTTACCAAGAGTAAAGCGGATTCCAACCTTTACTACAAGGTTGAGGAAGGGAATCCTGTGATTCTACTCCTGTATGTGGATGACTTATTTGTAACAGGAGATGACAGATTGATTGTAGATACTAAGAGGAAGCTTCCTGCTGAATTTGATATGAAAGATTTGGGAATGATGCACTATTTCCTAGGTATGGAGGTGTGGCAGAATGTAGGTGGGATCTTCCTTGGTCAAGGGAAGTACATAGTAGATATCCTGAAGAGATTCGGGATGATGGATTGCAAGGCCATGGCCACACCTATGGCATCGAATCTGAAGCTTCTATGTGATGCTTCATCTAAGCCGGTTGATGTTTCTACCTATCGTCAGATGATTGGGTCCTTGATGTACCTGACGAACACGAGACCAGATATTTGCTTTGCTATGAACACATTCAGCCAATTCCTGACGGATCTGAGGAGTGTTCACCTGGTTGCTGTAAAGCATGTTCTGAGGTACTTGAAGGGTACAGTGGATTTTGGGCTCAAGTATGAAGCGAATCAAAAGTTTAACCTGCAGGGTTATGTTGATTCAGATTGGGCCGGCAGTGCTGCAGATAGGAAGAGCACATCTGGGTGCTGCTTCAGTATGGGATCATGTGTGATCTCATGGTTTATCACGAAGCAGTCCTGCGTGGCACTGAGTACAGCTGAGGCAGTGTATGTTGCAGCCTGTTCAGCTAGTTGTGAGGAAGTATGGCTACGAAAGCTACTGTCTGAGTTATTTGATATCCCGTTGGATGCTACTGGTATCTTCTGTGATAACCAGAGTTGTATGAAGCTGTCTGAGAACCCAATGTTTCATGATAGGTCGAAACACATAGAGATCAAATATCACTATATCAGGGATATGGTGCAGAGAGGAGATGTGAAGCTCCTGTATGTTGCGACGGACGAGAAGATTGCAGATGTGCTGACGAAGCCACTAGCCAGGGTGAAGTTCGAGTACTTAAGAGAGAGGCTTGGCGTTCTTCAGATCGAGGACACTTCGAGGAAGAAGTGATGGACACATTTGCTAAAGCCATTCCAAGCATGTTGGAAGGAGGATCCTTCACATGGCTATGGATGTAAGCGCTGAATGATGAGCATCAGGATGATGTTCTGGTTTTTGCTGGATATGATCAGTTGGACCATTTTTATGTATGTATGTATGCATCATGTTGGATGCTAGATATGATCAGTTGGATCATTTATATGTATATACGCATCATGTTGGATGCTGGATATGATCAGTTGGATCATGTGTATGTATTTTGTATATGTTGGATGCTTGGACCATGTATCTGTATATGTATCAAGTGGATACATTGTATGATCAGGTAGATCATGTTTATTGATATGTATCAGATATGATCAGGTAGATCATGTATGTTGATGGATACATTGTGTGGATCATGTATCTATGTATCAGGTGGATACACTATGTATGATGATATGTATCAGGTAGATACGTGGTGTGCATCAGATGGATGCATTGTATGATCAGGATGATCGTGGATGACGAGCTTCTCCAGATGACATGCAGCAGGATGTTGCAGTGATGATGATCAGGGTGATCATGTGTACATCAGGATGATGTATGATGAGTATCAGATGATACCTTGTGGCTGTGGATCAGGTTGTGCAGGTAAGCATGTAATTTGTGCCCTGGGAGATTTGCAGATGGTCTTTCGAGGTTTTGCCTATGGCATGTAATTCAGTGCCCTGGGACATCTGGAAAATGCTCTTTCGAGGCTTTTCTTGGGAGGACATATAATTTGTGCCCTGGGAGATGTGCATATAGTCTTTTGAGGTTTTTCCTATGGCATGTAATTCATTGCCTTGGGATATCTGGTAGATGCTCTTTCGAGGTTTTGTCCTATGGCATGTAATTTGCTCCTGGGATATCTAGACAGGATGAAAAAGGCCTCAGATGCTTCAGCCAGGTTTTGCCATGACCACATGTAATTTGCTCCTGGGAGATCTGGACAGGATGAAAAAGGCCTCAGATGCTTCAGCTAGGTTTTGTGGTGGACCACATGTAGTGTGCTCCTGGGAGATCCGACAGGTAGAGCCGTGTGCTCGTAACAGCCTGGGATGCTTCAGCCAGGTATTGTGGTGAGATCACATGTAATGTGCTCCTAGGAGATCCGACAGGTAGAGCCGTGTGCTTGTAATATCCTGGGATGCTTCAACCAGGTTTTGTGATGGGTCACATGTAATGTTCTCCTGGGAGATCCTACAGGTAGAGCTGTGTGCTCGTAATAGCCTGGGATGCTGCAGCCAGGGTTTCTGACACACATAATAAGTCTTGAGGTTTCCACAGTATGTCCAGTGATGATGAAGACCTGCAGGTGGTGGGCCTACATGCAGTATAAAAAAGGACTAGCTCTGTATAACTTCCTATGACGAGTAGAGTTAGAGATTGGTTGAGATAGCAACAGCAGTGACGATGATGATGACGATGCATCAATGATGATGATCCCAAGAAGAAGACTTGTCTAGCATATCTGTGTTGAGAAATACCTTCCTAGTTAAGAGGGAGTGTTGATGTATATGTAACTTCAGAATGTATTTCATCTGTGTATTTTATATATATTTATTGTACCCTTAATAGAGATGTGTTATTCCTCTATAAGGAAGTGTCATCATGTGGATTGACAAGTGTCGCAAGTGTGTGTACTTGCCGATGGGTTATTAGAGCACCATGTGGGGTCGACCCTAAATTATATATATTATAATGTGGATGTACCTAGCTAGACAAGTTGACCCCATAAGGTCACTGGGAAAAAAGGTTAGTATAAATAGAGATTGGAGATCTCTATTTTACTCACTCGGAAAAGTAACTCACTCTCACTCAGAAAGTGGCGCACTAGTGAGGAGGAGGATCATCTACTACTAGGAGACTATCTCAGTGTATTTTGGTTGTACTTTGGTTGAGCCATTGCTCTCTCTATCTCTGAGGAAGTTGTGGAGTTTTTCACCTTAGGGTTTTCCCCATGGAAACTCTGTGTCTCTTGTCTCTTATGCTTTTGATTCTTGTGATGCTTGTCATATTGTGATTGTCATGTATTGATATACTGTATATGTTATTCTCTCAGCAAAGATCCTAGAGTATTGTGAATTAATGTTCAAAATTTAATAGGACCTTCCATTCCTCTGGCCATCTAGTGATAATGATGTCAAGCTCACCCTCGGTGAGCTTGTACTATGTACACAACCATTGCTTCGCCGGATCTACTCGAGCTTGAAGGTAAATCATTTGCGCCTCAACAGATAGTTGTGCGATCGATCGATACTTTGTTTTGGATTGATCTGGTATTCATGGTATCATATGGGCATCTATCTGCATCCTGTCCAATGACACATAGAATTGCATAATGTTGTCTTTCTGTCCCTCTTTATCAGTGGTTTCCCATAAGTTCTGGTACCACACCATCGCATACCCGGGATCCTGTGATGTCCACACCCTAATAATGGTTAGGTTCCCTCCATCCTACTAGTGCAATCAACATGATGAGCCATGAGTGTGTAAATGGATTCCCATACTCTTGTGCATCATGCACATCTTCAATCAAATTGTGTAGCGGGAATTTGGACCAATTCATCTGCTCTCCTGCGACGCAAATTTCCGCAACGGTGATGACCCCCAAATTACATTCCTCGGGCCTATTCTTTCATGTCACCTTGAATTCTAGTATCTTTTCCCTGACCCTAATAGCCTCGTTGTTGATTGTGTGGATGAGGTATCATCTGGAATCTTTCTCCACACTGTACTTTGCAGTCAACTATCCCGCATGTTTCTTTTCAATGTTCTTCCCCTGGAAAAATTGGGAAGGGTCGGTTCCATCTTTAAGTATCCCAGTGATTCTTGCGATTAATTCTACTGTGATGGGAATCTTCACGTACAGTCAAAGAGACCCGCCATGAAAGCACACAATTAGTTGTTTGATGCATGCATTGACCTATGCCAACCACCCAAAGTACGACATGAGGGTGAGGCCTAACAGGCCCGAGAGTTCCAATCCCAATGCCCATGACGTGGGTTCCTTCATGGTTGGGCCTCCTTCGTGGGGGACATCAACGTATCCTTCTACATATTCTTTAAATTTCACTAGGTCATGGTCTGTGAGGAACCTGCAATAATTAATTAATGAAAACACACGATATAGCAAAAATAACAGAACTTAGAATCACTTTTATATTGATTGCAGGCCACTTCGAGGGGGCAACCTCCTTTGATCAAGCTCAATACAAATAACTTCACGGTACCTTCATTGGTCTCAACACAAAATTATATACTAAGTCTAGGTGCCAATACCATGGGTTAATACCATGTGTCAATACAAACCATGGGCCAATACAAAATATGGATCAACAATTACTACGGGACGACTTACAAAGCATATGCGTCCAACAACAATAATACAAACTATGGATCAACAAATAATACAAGACAACTTACAAAGCATATGCGTCCAACAAAAATATACTAACAAAGTAAATAAAAGGGTTGACATGGGTTCCTAACATCCCCTCTCCCTTAGAAAAAACTTTGTCCTCAAAGCTTTAGATGTGGAAATTGATGCAGAATCTAAAGGAGTGGTTCCCCTGTAGCATCCTTGGGTTGCATTCCGGCCCACTGACGCCTTTTGAGTTTCAGGGAGGATTGCATGGAAAGATGTAGATGAAGAATGACCATATCAGCTGTGTGAAAAGTGCGCTCAGAACGGTGCTAATCGGCTTGTTGTTTCAGTCGAATTCTTGCCATGTAAAGATTGTCCTACAGAATGAGAAGAATATGATCGTGGTTTCGAAGAATCGAGTCAATTGCCTACACTGGGGAGCTACTGAGCATGTATGGAAGAAGAAATGGCGATTCCTATCCATAAACTGCTTCATATGGTGTCCTTTTAGATGTAGTATTGTACCACTGGAGCGCTTCTAGGAAATCCATAGAAATAGCTGTCCACATCTATGTAGGGATGGGAAAGAGTTCGATCAGTCCCAAAAGGAGTGTCGTTTCACCCTTGTTGACTTGACAAGTATCATAGTTAGCCACCATCTGTTGAATTTTCATTTTCAATCCCTGCCAAAAGAAGTTACATTGTTCCCGGTCATCCATTTTGACGAACCCAGAGTGCCCTGCTGATGAAGAAGCATGGAGTTCATTGAAGAGATAACCTTGTTGAATAGATTGCAACCAATTTGGAACAAGCAGAGAAATAACTGTAAGAGAAAATGGGTAATCAAATGTGCGAGAAGGAGTATCTATCACCATATTGTCCTTACCCTTCTTTTAAGTGATCACATAGGCATAACCCATGAGTTGGATAACCCATTTTAGGTGTGCTGGGGAGGAGACCCATTGTTCCAGAAAATTTTCCAGACTCTGGAGATCAGTCTTAATGCAGAAATAATTCCCTAATAGGTATGGCTGCCACTTTTGTACTGCATGCAAAATAGCCATCATTTCCTGCTGAGATGTAGATGTGGCTAAATTTGTACCAGAAAGGTCTCCTGAAGGCGAAAATCCCACTAGTTCAACAAGGATACCTGCATATCTATCCAAGGAAGTAGGGGAGACCATTGATGGGTGCATCTGAATGGAATGGAGTTCAGCGATGACACCATGTGAATTATTCTTAAGGATCTTTTCCAAGTGATGTGAACTGATGATGCGGAGAGACCCTTCTTCTAAGCCCTTAAATTTGTGTTGTTTCCCATTGACTGAAAACTGCATCCAAAGTTCAGCAAAATCCCATAAGATGGGGCCAAGTGTGCATAACCATTGAACGCCCAAAACCACATCACATCCTCCTAGGGACAAGGAAACATGTTAGAGCATAGGTTATAATATTCTAGAGAGATATGCACATTGTGACACTTCCCCTTGCAAGGTAAGGTGCCCCCATTGGCAACTATGACTTCAAAGTTGGAGCAAGGATGGACAAAACAATCAACATGTTTGGCGATCCGAGGGTCAATGAAGTTATGAGTGCTACAAGAATCAATGAGTATTCTAAGAGGAAGCTTCTTGAAGTAACCCCTGACCCGCATTGTTTGGGCGGTGGTGACGCCAGATAAAGCACGGAGAGATATCTCTGGTTGTTCATCCTGAGATGGGGGGTCAATAGGCGGCTCCTAAATGTCGAGCTGGTCATCCATTGTATCTGGAGTTTCTTGACCAATTGTAGAGGCAGGCAGAGAATCCATATCCAAGAGATAGAGATTTTGTTGAACACATCTATGTCCCTGAGTGAATTTCTCATCACAATTATAACAAGGCCCTTTTTCTCTGCATGCTTGCATCTCTATTTCAGACAAATGCTTGATAGGAGTTGGTCGAGGAGCTGGCAGGATGGGAGGTCGTTGAGAACCCATATTTCGAAAGGGAACAAAAGTGGGTTTGGAGTGTTGTTGGGCTACAATCTTGTCTTCTGCCAACTTATCCAACCCTAGGACTTCCATCATTGTTTTGGGATAGAACATTTTAACTTCTGATCGGATTTCATCCTTAAGACCACTGATAAAACAACTCTTGTAGAATTCATTAGACAATCCTTCTATGTGATTGGCTAGTTTCTCAAATTCTGTCTGATACTCTCTCACAGTGCCACTTTGATGAAGTTTAGTGAGTGCTCTAGTGAAGTCATCAAAAGCACTAGGACCAAATCATTGCAAAAGGAGTTGGAAAAAATCTGTCCATTTTGGCTCGTCATGAGCCTTGATGTACCAATGGTACCATTGAAGGGCTTCCTGTTCCAAATGAAAGGATGCAAGTGGAACTTTTTGGACATCAAAAGTATTATGCAAACTGAAATATTGTTCTGCACAATAGATCTGTCATGTCCCAAATTTGGAATTGGTTCACAATGGCCTAATCACATTAGCCATATTCATTAGAGTTTGTAAAATTGATGTTAAGGGTCAAATAATTGCCAAGGAGGAAAATTACTAGTTTCCTAGGTTTGGGGTGGAAGCTTTGGGATTTGGAATAAGGGGGATAATAAATGATGTTTAGACATTATAAGGGTTCAAGTATTTAATAAATAGAGTGAATAAAGAAATTCAAGAGAAATCCTAAGTGACAAATGGTTTTGGAGACATATGGAGGATGTGGGACCCACACTAGCTTGATTTTTCATAATACATGGTATCTCTCTTTTGCAAATTCGAATTAATGGGAATGTGAACACTCTTGGGTGAGTTGGTAAGTCATAACACATGTCATTGAGCATCTTAGGTCGAATTTGGAAGGATTGGTAACCTCCATGGAAGATAAAGAGTCAAAGTGGAAGTTTGTGGACACTTGGGCTAGATTCCCTAGCCCCTATGACACCAATGATGGAGCATCTATGACAACTATGACAAATTGCAGACCTGACCTCTGACATCTGACCACTATGACATGTCAGCCCCAAAAATAGGCTCAAAGAAGGCGAATTTGGGAGTTGGAGAAGCCAAAGAGACTCAAAATTGAATTTGGGAGAAGATGGAAGGTTGGAACTAGGAGACAAGTGGCAAATGTGGAATATTTCCTAAATGAAAATCTATTGAATCTATTGAGAGGATTTCGACCCTTAGAAGGATAATGTTGGTTATAAAATGTAGAAATGAAGTATGAGAATGGATTTTGATCATTTTTAGAATTTGCAATTGCATTTGTGAAGAGGGAGAGCTAGTGGATGACTAGTTTCTTGCCTTAGCCAATTTCGAGGGTGAAAGATTCCCATCCAAGTTGGCAATTGGAAAGGCCATTCAGACCTTTCATTTGGAGATTTAATGGAGTCTTTATTTGCAGGTGTAAGCTACAAGGCAGCTCATGGTTTCTTCTATTGCAGCTCGCTCCTTCAACCATTTCCAGTTTTGATGGCATATTCTTGATCCTTGAGGGAGGGCGTTTTTGGTGAGCTATTGTACTCTTTGGGGGAGCTTCTAATGCCCCATTTCTCTTGTAATATGAATAAAATACTCTGTTCTTCATCTCCAAAAAGTTTCAGGTCGAAATTCCAAGTAGAAATGTATAAATCTCATTTTTAATGGAAGAACAATGCCATTTCCCCACTACCTTGTTGTGAGCTAATGTATTGATGATGATTTCAAATGAATGGATGATTCTCTGATATATTTGTGATAAATATACTTCCATGGATGTATTATACAAGTTTCATGTACTGTACTTGAGCATTTGAAGCATTTTTACTGAATTTAATTGCATTGGGAGAAGAAATAGTGCCATTTCCCCAAGGGTCGAATTGAGGATTTTTGCAGTTGAATGGGAGAGGGTGAGAACAGTTGTAATAAACCATTAATGGTGCATATGAGACCTTAATAACATACTTAACGCATTACATACCTCTTTTCATAAATTTGAGTGGGTTTGGAGGCATTTGGGAAGCCATTTTCAGTACTTACCTTAGGGGGATTTGAACCCCAAATTACTAGTAAAATTGCATACTTGGTCCAGAATCTTAAGAGAGTTTGCAGAGGTCTTTTGGTGGCCATATTTTATCCTTGAACATCATATTCAATTCCTAATATCATTCATAAACCTTCCTTGAATATTTGAAGGCATTTGGAGTCAATTTGAGACCTAGAGACCAATACTAGTCAAAGGGAAATCACTAGTAAAGTTACCTACATTGACCAGAATTGAAAGAGTATTTGCAGAAGTGTTTTAAAGGTACAAATGCATCCCTGAAACACATATTTATGTTTTAATATCATTCATATACCTTCTCAGAAGATTTGGGATCATTTGGGGCAAATTTGGGACCTAGAGATCGAAACTAGTCAAAGGTCGAACCAAGGAAAAAAGTGGAAAATTGCAATTTTAATAAAATTCCTAACAAGGGACATTACAAGATCCATCCAGTTGAATCCATACCATTAAAGCAAGGAAATTCAAGCTTTGGACCACAGAAATTGCTGGAAAAAGAGAACCCATTGGATGTCGAAGATTCGTGCTATTAGTTATTGTTCATGGCTGAATACTGGAGATGGAGGCTGAGAAATTTTTCATCTAGATCTTGGAGTTTGGTTTGGATGGCTTCAATTGATTCCTCCATGGTTGTTGCTCCTGCGCGGGGGACAACCATAACCAAGAGTTTTTTTTTTTTTGGGGGGGGGAATGGATAGAAAAACACAAACAAAAGCTTATTTAGTAAAGGGAAATTTGGATTTGGGAAAAAATCGGAGGGATAATTGGGGTTTGAGTAGGTTTTGGACACTTTATGATGGACAAGGAAGCAAAAAATGGGGATTTCAGAAGTGGGGTGAAAGAATGAGAAAATTTGGCAAAGAGGGACAAAGAAGCAGAATTAGGAAAGGAACTCGGTTGTAAAATTTGAAGGCGATTGGGTGAAATCCGAATAAGTTATGGCAAATCTTAAAAATAGACAAATGTGGGATTTCAGGATTCGGGAAGTGGAATTTGGGATAGGGTCCTCAGGAATGAAATATACAGAATGGGATTATTGGGTTGTCAGGGAAGTTTCAAGGGAAACGGAGTGAAAACAAGGGAGATATGGCAAAAAAATGGGATTTTTTTTTTTTGGAATGGATCGGAAACGGTGCAGAAGGGATCTGAAATAGATAGATTTGCAATGGCACATAAGTGATCAGAAACAGAGGGATCTAAAGTGGCGCTGACTGGATCGAAAATGGATGGATCTGAAATAGATCTGAAATGGCTGGATCTGGAATGGCTTTCAGACTGGATCTGAAACGACGTGGCAGTGATCGACAATAGTTCAGCTGAAAATAGATATGGACCCCAGGTATGTGTGGCTTCCTAACAGTTTAGGGGTTTCACTCGGCCACCAATGTTGTCTGACGGCTTGTGTATTGGGGAAGTACCCCTCACTCCATGGCTCAGGTAAAACTGATAACCAGTTTGCCACAAACAACAGCTATTGGTTTACCTCACGGGTGGGAACTAGTCAATCAGGTAGGGGTCGTTGCCCTTTTCGCTGGCAGGTCCTCTTAATGGACCAGCTACTTTGGGGTTCCTGTGGTACTCCTCACAATGATTTTTAGGGCTTATGCCCAAGTACCTCCCACAGTTGAGTGGATAGGGATTATTCACAGATCCGAAGCTGCAACAGATGCGAAAAAAAAATTTGGTAGAAATTTCACCCAGCGAGCCCAAGAAGGTGCTCTGATACCAGATGTGAGGAACCTGCAATAATTAATTAATGAAAACACATGATATAGAAGAAATAACAGAACTCAAAATCACTTTTATATTGATCGCAGGCCACTTCGAGGGGGAAACCTCCTTTGAGAAAGCTCAATACAAATAAATTCATGGTACCTTCATTGGTCTCAACACAAACTTATATACTAAGTCTAGGTGCCAATACCATGGGTCAATACCATGTGTCAATATAAACCATGGGCCAATACAAAATATGGATCAAAAATTACTACGAGACAACTTACAAAGCATATGCGTCCAACAACAATAATACAAACTATGGATCAACAAATACTATGGGACGACTTACAAAGCATATGCGTCCAACAACAATATACTAACAAAGTAAATAGAAGGGTTGACATGGGTTCCTAACATGGTCGGTATATTGTAGCCTCTATAACTTGGACACAATGTTCCCAACTTGAGGAACGCCCAGTGGTATCAACGGCATCTCAATAGGATACCTTTCATTCTTGTTTACCCATAATGTGGGTGCCCCTTTCTAGAGTGGCGGAACATACTCTGAGAGAATTGGGCCATCATGCCATTCTTGTAGGACTTTTCCGGTTGAACGACTTGCGACTTTGTTGGTGAACCGTGTTGAGGCTCAGGTTCCTTTCTTCTTTGCACGACAGGTGTCTAGAGGTCGATTGGCACTCCTCTTCTGTCTGGCTGGGATATTGGACATGACTTCGGGCTGCTCCTCTATAACTGGCGTCGGCTCAAGTCGCTCAGTACTGGTACTTGAAACATAAACCTCCATGGAGCTCTGCAAACTCTTACTTAATCACACAATTCCTTTCACGGCCCCTTTTCCTGTATTTATAGCATTGGTTGGCCACATCCAACCGATTTGGGACCACGATTACCAAATCCATCGGTGATCTGCCAAATCTACCACATGCATTGGGTATTAAATGCCATTGTTCTCATTTTTGTTGATGTCCGGTGTGGTATAACTGCTACATTTATTGTCGGATTGGACCCTTCCGCATCATGGCAGCTTTCGTCTTGGTGAATCATACCACGTATGGATATACCCTGTGATTACTTTGTCAAAAACATATATATATATATATATATATATACTGCGAATTCTTTATTATCCAATTGGTGACACAGCCATCTCCACTGCGTTGATACTTCGCCATAGAGTTTGGATTACATACTCTTTATAGTTATCTTCTATCGCAAATCTCTTTTGATTCCTCTTGGATGATGTGGTGTACTTCATGAACTCATCCATCATTGGTTCTACGTCCATCAATCCTTCAATCACAACTTGCACCCATTCCTTGTATCTTGGATTCAACCGATAAGGCTGCTGCTTGACTGGCTTTGCATTAGGTTTCAGGGTGATCTTCACTTCTCCTAAGTCCCCAAAAATTCCTTTCATCTCCAAGAATTTCATTGGGAACAGATCCTGAAACTCATGCAACAAATTTGTCATCTTCGCAATAGTCGAATCATCCTAGTAGTCCCCAATACTTGCGAACTTTGGGTTCTCTTCTGACCTAATGTTCACCTTCTTAATTTTCAATGGTTGCTGAAATATGTCAGACAGTATTTCTGGTGCCTCAATGCTGCGACTACCTTCTGATTTCGGCACATATATAGCCCTCATATCATCCTCATCATTGGGATCTCCTATGATATTATAACACTCCATCAACATTTCTGGTGTCGCAGTCCATTGAAGTGCCATTGGTTGTTCTGTCGGTATCGTGTCAAATATTTTCTCACGGATCACTTGTAGCACACTATGGATGAAGGGGTTTTCTTATGGGAAACAAAATGATTGGTTGAAGCCAATGGTGAGCTGCTCTCAAGAGGTCATCCCGCATTGCAGTTCTACTGCAACATACCAACTCCGCGATACTTCATCCAACGTGTGCACGAATGCATGTACCCACTCCTTCTTTGCTCGTGAACCCCAATAGTGTTGACATGCATTCAGATGTTCCTTCAGATCTCCTCTACTATCATATTTATTTCCACTATATCCCTCAGCTTCGCCAAACCTAACCTCCATGAGGTGTCGACATAGTGGCCAAGTTGTGATATTCGACTTGTGCACCGCCCACCAACGTGCAGGAGTAGCCTCCAAGGCTTACTCCAAGCAAATAGAGGCTGCGGCTCTGCCAATTTCTCCTCAAATATAGTGAGAAATTTGCTCAAATTGGGAAATACATCGTATGTAGGTAGCGCACACTCCTCCATGGATACCCATTGCAACAACTGTGTGATCTTCGCACATCTCTTGAATGATACTTCATGTAATCGGTTCTGCCAATTCTTGAGCGCCTCATCTAAATCCGATGATGTTGAACTGACATTGTGCCTTCCCAGTTCTCCATATGTAGTAGGATTAATGTAATCCTTGGAAATGTTGTAAACACTATCCCATCCATCTGTAAATTCATCTCTTGCTGATTCAATGTATCGATGCCCTTTCACAGGATCAAGAGGTGCTATAACCCTCATCTTGCAATTCTCAAATGGCATTGTCTGCTTTTGAAGTTGATAATGGCTTGGTTATGCATTGCCTAGTCTATCCTTAGCAACACCGGATAGGGACTGGTGTTATCGACAATCTCTACAACATCAAAGTTAGCATGTGTACTGAGTCCCTCAATTTTGACTGGGAGTTGACACACCCGACCAAGTGGAGTAACCTTACTCTAGTTTGCTAATTGTAGCTGCACCGATGTAGCTAGGGTTTTACCCCTAGCTTGTGCAAATGAGCACCTACTAAGGAGAATGGACTCCTTAGTAGCAGTTCAGTAAGTGTAAACAATTAAGCTAAAACAACAATTAAATTACTTCTAAAATATTGCATGAAACATAAAGAAAAGATATAAAAAAGTAGTTTTGTATTGATATTACCTCCAATGTGGAGGTTGATGAAGCCCTTTGCAGTGTCCAAGAGGATGCTCCAAGCTTCAGTATGCTCCTTCTCCTTCTCCAATGGTGGGGATGGGCCAAAAGTGGCTCTCAAGGTGAAAATAGTTCAATGATGAACTAGGGTTTCGAGAGAGATTTTGGCAGAGTAAGGGTGCTTGTGATTGTGGATATGGAATAAGGGATCTCCATCACCTATTTATAGTTTTTTGGTGGTGGAGTGCTGACCCATGGTTTTGGGAAACACATGGTTTTGTGCAGCTGTATAGGGTTTTTTCCTCCTTTTCCTCATTATTTTATATTTTTTATTCCCTTTTTAGGGGATTTTTGCTATTTTTGGAGGAAAAGGGGGTTTTTTAGCCTTTTTTAGGCTATTTTGATGGTTTTGTGGCCTTTTGGAGGCATTTTAGGCCTTTTGGAGGCTTTTTAATGGGATTTTTTGGGATTTTAAGGGAAATATGGTAGGAAAATGGACAAATGAGCCATATAATGTGGTAGATGAGGTAGTGAACACTTTTTGGGTGTTAACAGATTGCCCTCTGATGTGCGAGGGCAGGAGCTCATCGTATGGCCGATGGACATCATAAGTCATGAATGGTTTTCCTGGGATGTGGAGAGAAGAGAAGAAACAAACTGAAGCCCGGAACAATGATCCCGAACAACTGCAAGAACTTAAAAGTACATAACCTCAATAATGGATGAGGAATCATCTGATCATATGGATGAGGCGGGCATTCCCATGCTCGTATCAGGCTATAACATAACAATAACAATGGGGTCCAAAAAATGGGGACCTGAAATATACATGACCTCAAATACTGACTGAGGTATAATCTCAATATATGGACGAGGCGGGCATACCCATGCTCGTATCAAGATACATAAACATAACTGTGAGGCCCGAAAAAGGGGGACCTGTAAGATACATGATCACTGTGTACATCATAAGAGTCCAGAGGGGACACAAATCTGGGACATACTGCTGAGCGGATCATGTGTGAACTGCAGAACTGGTGCACTGGAACAATCAACAGTGCTACTGAGTGTGATACCAAAGGAACTGATGAGCTGCTGGATCATAGTGACTGGGAGCAACAACCTCGATGGTACACTAAACTGGAATAAACCTGGGTACTCAAGGAAGCATAGAATTGGAGGGCTTCCGAATACGATCTCCAACGCAGCCCGGACATCCACGGGAACATACAACTGGGCGTTCCGAAGTGACTCACCAATGTGCTAGAGTCAAGGGAAATCCGGGGTCTTCGACTAAAAACTGATGGGATATAATCCTACGCGATCCTCCACGATGCGATCAAGGTGCTGAAGTCGAGCATGGTAGGAACAACCACTCAGAGAGGCAATGATGATTCCTCTCGGAATGATCCGTAGGCACTTACCACAGATGGTGATAAGTCCAAGGCGTAGGGACCTCTGGGCCTATCCTCTGGAATAGAGGAGCTGTCGTCGACAGAGGGAGACCTGCAACTATCGAGGCAATGATGTTTCCTTGACAGAAGCGCGAGGTACAAGACCGAAGTGTGATAGTGCTGATGGCAGGACTGATAAACTGTGGAGGGACTACTGGGCAAGTAGAGTGCAGGGACTCAAACTTCCTTTGTTCAGAGTATGATAATGGGAATGATCTGGCAGCATATGAAACTGACTGAGGGGAAAGGGATCATAGCTGTAATGGATCTGGGAGGATAACTGGCTGAGGGAGACTCAAGCTGGTGTAAAATGGCAGAAGACTGCTGAATACTCTGAACAAAGGCGACCTGATTGGGGGTGCTGCCGAGATGATCAATCATAGTGCCAGGAGGTACAGGGGAAAACTTCTTCATGGGTTAAGGAACTAGAAGAAGTGTGTGTAAAAATGGTACTGTCGTGTGGATTTTACGATCCCAGGACAGTTCATGCTCGTGGTTGCTTTCAATTTTAAGGAGTCTGAAAGCGATAAGAAGACTCTGAAGTAATGGAATGGTACTGTCGTGTGGATTTTCCGAGCCCAGGACAGTGCATGCTCGTGGTTGCTTTCAATTTTAGAGAGTCTGAAAGCAAGTAAGAAGACTCCAGCGGGTTGCTTTTTCGTAGATTTAGTCTCCAAGGCCCAAAGAAGCATAAAAGGATGCAATGAAGAACTCTTCTAGCCGGTGTGACTAGAGTATTCCTTTTTCGTAATTAGTCTACCAGGTCCGGAAAAGGGTTAAACTTATACCAGATAGACGCCCTTTCAGGTACTTTAACGAGCATGAAAGGAAGCAAGATTGCTCGGCGATCTTTTCATTCTTTTAGGAGTCAGAAAAGAGCTTAACAGAAACTCCCTAAGTGCCTTTTTCGTAAAGGACTTGTCCGGCCCGAAAAAGGGATAAAATTATACCGAACAAAGGAAATGGCCAGGCAAGGAGGAAGTGTTCAATCAAGGATCAATAATGATGACCAAGAACGAGGGTAGGTAGGAACACTGATGGGCCTCCTTGCGGGGTAGATGAAATGGTGGCAAAATAACGAAACATTTGCAGTATGACAGGAGTGAATGGCTCATGTAAAAAAGTGGAACAATCCGATAGCGGCCAATGTGGCACGCAAACCGAGGCAACGAGGTGTCGGGACACAATGTTGAAATTGTACCAAGTGAGAGTGAGAAATGATCTCAAGCATCATCACGAGCTCGGAAAAATGAATCCGGCGATATAAAGGATGTCAAAAACGGGTAACGACCGATGTGGCACGCAAACCGAGGTGACAAGGGCATTTTGAAAAAGGCCCAGAAAATATGGGGGTGAGAGCGAGAAATGATCTCAAGCATCATCACCAGCTTGGAAAAATGAATCCGATGATATAAAACATGTGAAAAACAAAAAGAGAGCAAACTGTACAATGCGGACCAGAAGAGGGCCTCGAGTTATTCTATGGATAGAGACTCCTTAGGATGCAACCCATCATGGGGGTTGCGTAAAGGAAGGTCTTCAGGGTTGGTTTCAGTACGAACATGGCGTGCCTCTGGCCGTGTGTCTATGTGATGTTGGAGAATGGCGGTGTCGAACCCAGGTATTCCGTTAGAGGGCCAAGTGAAGACATCACGGAACTCTTGGAAGACTTGTGTATAATCCTGAATCTCCTGCTCGCTGCAGGAGGCTCCTAAAGTGATGAGTTCAGGGGCATATCCTGGGAACTTTGAGGGAGGAAAAGGATGTTGTTTCTGACGGATGAGGGGTACATCAGGCCATGTGTCGATGTGGTGCTCTATAATTGCGGGGTCAAGACCAGGCATTTCAGTACAGGACCAGGCAAAGACATCACGGAATTCTTTGAAAAGGTTTGTGTAGTCCTCAATCTCTTGTTGACTGCAGAATGCTCCTAAGGTGATGAGTTCAGGGGCACGTCCTGGGGCAGCGATATCAACTTGGATGACAGGTGAGATGTTGGCCATGTTACCTTCCTCGAAGGCATCAGGAGCAGGAATAGGGTCCTTGAACCAGTCGACCTTGGTGGGGAGGAAATCTTTGGATTCAACCGCGTATTGGGTAGCGGAGCTAGAGGAAGACGCTTCTGGGATGAAGTAGGAACGATGATGCATATCATCCCAGGGATAATCCGGGGCAGTAAGGGCCTCAAGAATCTCCTCATCGGTACGGAAAGTTTGCGTCGTCAAATCGGTTGACGAGGGGGTAGTGGTGGAAGAGATCATATAGATGGTATTAACCTCTCCGGAAGGTGAAGAGTCTGGGGGGTAGATCTCCTCGATGGTAGGTGGTGCCGTCTCAAGATCCAGATTGTTCATCTCATAGAGAGCTGCTCTGTAATCCGGGAGATCGGGACAATGATGTGAATAATGCCCGTAAATACCGCATATGGCGCAGGAGTGGTTGGTACGTAGGGACTTATCCTTAGGCTTGGGAGTGGGGTTTAGTTCGACAGTTGGGATGTTGGGGTCATCGTCGAGCGTTTGCATATGCTTCTGCAATGCTGGTAACTGTGGGCATTGGTGGGTCGCATGGACCAACTCGTCGCACAACGAGCATTTGGGATGAGCACGGAAGACTGGAGGGTTTTTTACTGTCTTGGGAGGTGGGACAGCAGTGTAAGGTTGTGGTCCTCTGCCCCCAGTGGGTTTGGGAGTAGGAGGGGGTGTCGTGGAGGACGAAGGGGTAGAGACACCAGGAGGTGGCTGAGAGGTAGTAGCCATGGGTTGCACCGGTTGGAGGACGACATCTGGTGTCGGCGGGCGAACGGGAGGTGAAAGATACCATACAGGTAATCCCAAAGTTAACCCAGGGAGGCTAAGGGTAGCCATGACCGGGGCGCTTACTACTCCTGATGGAGGAACTAGGAAGGGTATCGTATGGATAGGTGTAACACCAATGTGGCTAGGTACCAATGGAGGTTTAGGCAACAAGGGTGGTTGATTGTTAGGTGGTAGGTTGTCGTGGGACAAGGTACATAAATTAGACATTTCGGGCGTAGATGACAGCGGAGGAATGGATTGAAAGGTGGAGGTCATCGGCGCGTCTGAGTAGACTCCAGGCCCCGTAGAGGAAACAAACGAGGTAGTGGCAGGAGAAACAAGTTGTTCAACCATGGGGAGAACATTTTCCGGTGCTGCGGGAGCACTGGGATCATAGTAGGTGAGCTGGTCGATCTTAACCACGCGTCCCTCATGGGGGAACATCATGGTGCGAAAGACAGAAGAGGCAACCGCCCGCATGGCATACATGTAGCTGCGGCCAAGTAAAAGGTTATAATCCAATTGGGCATTGATTACCTCAATGTCAATGAGTACAGTTTTACCACCTAACTGGACGGGGACATTGGCTAGGAGGCCTTGGGGCTGAGCCGAACGACCGTCGTAGGCGCGTAATGCAGTGGTGGACTGCTGGAGAGGAGGGGATCCTAGCTTCTGCCATACAAATGTAGACATGACGCATGTGGAGGCACCCTCATCGATGATGCACCGATGGATGACAAGATTCCTAACGGAGACAGTAACTTGGAATGCTAAGCTGGAAGGTAGGCGTGGTTCAGACTGGTCTAAATCAAATGCCATCAAATGCGAATCAGTTGGGTCAATCCCCCCAATGGCGGAAAGTAAAGTCTTGCGCTGGGAAGGGCAGTTCTTCAAGACTTCTAACGTAGACATGGCTGCGGGAGATTGGGCTAGGTTGTCTACGATGTTGTAGTTTGACGCAGCGCGCGCATTAGGGTTATTGTTGATTCGGCGAAGTGGGAAACGAGGGGCTTTTGCAGCGCCGTCTATGGGAGGTGGAGGTATACGTAACGCCTGATCAGTGGGATGGGCGTTAGTAGTTTTATCCGTGGGAGTGGCTTCAGAGGTGGAGCCATATTGGTTCCGACGGGTCTGTAGGTTGACATCAGCAGATGACATCATCAGTAAGTGGTGGGTACTTGAGTCAAACATGGGTTGATCAGGAGCAGCGTAAGTGATCTGTTGTTGTTGGGGTTGCACGTTAGCTTGAGGGGCCAACGGCTGAGTGTTCACCACGCCTTGGGTTGGTAAGGGGCTTTGCAGCACCAAAGGGGGTTGCTGAGGTTGGGGGGGGTTGGGCGGTGCTTGGGGAGCCGCATGCCCTTGGCGATGGGCCTCGTCAACCCAGAGCTGCCGAGCTCGCTCCAAGTGGGGGCAAGCATGTGTGTAATGTCCATAGACCCCGCAAATAGAACAAGGGTGGTTTGTTCGTATATTGGGGTTTTTGGCCTGCTTGGGTGGGCGATCAGGGTTTTGATTAGCGGGGGCCGCATTGTTGTTGTCGGGGGAATTAGCCTGTTGGCCAGCTTGGTCGGCAGGTTGGTTGTTCCCACGATTACGACCCTTGCCGCGGTTCTGTTGGCCCTGGTTACGTTGGTTGTTCTGGTTTTGCTGCGGGTTTTGTTGGGCGTAGACTTGCCCTTGGGCAGCAGGTGGATTTTGAGGTTGCGCAGGTGCGGGAGCAGGCTGCGGAGGATGATATGTAGGTTGAGGCTGAGCAGGTGCAGCAACTTGAGGAGGTTGCTGATATGGCTACGGAGCAGGTTGTGGGTGTGCCGCAGTGGCTGCCTGGGGCGGATAATAAGCGGGTTGGGATTGTGAAGGCGCAGGGGCTGGGGCAGCCTGCGGATGGTAGTAAGACGGAGGTGCGACTGGGGGAGCATAAGCAGGAGTCGCATAACCGAAGCATTGAGGTGGACATGAGGGTCCATGGGAATGGTGGTGTGTCATGGGAGCATATGAGTTGGTTGCTCCAGACTGTGAGGTAGCCCGCGACAGGTCGGGGCCA
Organism: Larix kaempferi; assembly: GCA_027924585.1. Lineage (NCBI taxonomy): Eukaryota > Viridiplantae > Streptophyta > Pinopsida > Pinales > Pinaceae > Larix > Larix kaempferi. Next base: position 1,785,942 of record BSBM01000807.1, read on the forward strand.
GGGGTAGGTCGTGCTATAGAAAATGGTTGAGGATGCGAAGAAACACGACCGATGATGCCGTCTGCAGCGTGGGATGCCCCCGGCGCATCGTGCTGGGAGGAATCACTGCGAGGGGCGTCAGGTATAATGGTATAAAGGTAACCCGACTGGGCGTAAATGAGGTTGAACTGCTATGCCTTAAGGATGGCCTCTTCTTCAGACTGGGGTCTTTCTGAAGCTACATCCTTAGCGATAACAGGAAGCAGGGACTTGAGGAACCAATCTAGGAAGATACGGTCGTCTAGTTTGATCTTGCATAAGCTACGGCGTCGACGCCACTCATGGATGTGGTCCATGATATAGGTAGCCGTGTTTTGTCTGCAGGATAGGAGGATCTCAACACCCGCGTCATAGCGGACAGGCAACTGGAAGAACTGCAGGAAGATAGAGGCAAGGGAGGCAAAGGTGGCGTGGGTCCCATGTGGTTGCTCAATATACCATTTGGCTGCAGAGCCAGTAAAGGTGCGTTGTAAGAGACAGAGGCGAACAGAGTCATCCACGATGGAGTTAGAGGAACACCATAGGTGGAAAGACATGATGTGGTTTTGTGGGTCCTCACCGGCCTTGCCCTCGAACTTAGGGATGTCCGAGGGGAGCTTGGTAGGCATATGAGGCCACGTGGGGTCGTGTCGAATAGGATCGTTGGTCAATCTGGCCAGGTCAGGTAGGTTGAGGCTAGCCATGAATGGCAAACTGGAAGAAGACTGTGACACAGTAGTGCTTTCGACCAAGTTGGGGCCAGTGCCCCCAAGTGGAGGGACAAGATTTAGGGTGGTGCCCCCAAGTGGGGGAACTGAGGTAGTGGAGGATGGTCCAACACCACCATGGGTAGTGTGAGCCACTGATGTAGTGGGGATAGGTATTCCCGCTACGGGAATAGGTACTGTGAGGGGAACAGTAGATGAGGGTCCCATGGAGGGCATGCCCAAAATAGGTGTAGTAACTGGTGTGGTGGTGGAGGTGCCACCAATGGTCCCTATGACAAACGGAGTGGAAGTCGTGCCAGCCATGGGGCTAGTAGGGGTAGTGTAAATAGGGTTCTCAGACTCTTCGTCAGAATCCGAGGTAAAGTAAGGGGCGTCATTATGTGGTGACGGAGTCCTATGTCGCTGACGAGTGGAGTCAAGTGACAAGGCTCTAGATCTGTGATGAGTGGTATCAATGGACAATGATCGGAATCTATGACGGGTGGTGTCGAGAGAACCGTGCTGTGGGGGCTCGCCCCTGAGGCGCCGAGAATGTCTCGGGGACTCAATGGTGACAGATGGTGTCTAATCTCTGTGGGTTGAGGTGAGTAAAAACAGCTCAAAAAGGGCCTAATGCAACCGAGTGTGCAGAAGGAGAGCTAAAAAGCAAGGCACTCAGGACAACAACCAACTCAAAACACCCACTGCAGCAGCTGTGCTACAATAGGTGGAGTAACAACAAAGATGGTCAGAATACCAACAAGCAGCAGGTTTCCTAAAAAGAGAAAATGGTGGACTCACTAGACCAAAGGGAGGTAAAGGAGCATGCAAACACCTAGCTAAAAGTATTCTGACTCAACTAAACATATCCTCTGCAAGGTGATGAAATCCAAGTCAGACAATATGAGTAGGAAAGCCAAGTGGCTATGATATCCCCCTACCGGGAGGGACACCGGGTAGTCAATCCTAGAAGAATGGCAACTAAGATACCCTGTTCATGACACGTCCAGAAAGGTGAATCTGCCGTTTAGTTCGTTGACCGCAATACCCCTATACAGGGATATCCCGCGAACCGCGAAAGGTAGCCCTTCGGTTACTGAATGGAGTGCGGTATTCCACTCAGGCCTCCGGAACCAGTCTCCCGACTTCAACCCTCCTAAGGGAGAGGCCCTCTGATAAACTGGTCGTGACCGTGCCAAAAAATACTAGGGGATTTTGGTTCCCTATTTGGACAACAACTATGTCTCAAGTGAAATAACCAAGGGGTGTTATTGGAAGCCTATCCCCCTGATCCTACCTAACTACAATGATTCTTTTGTGTTCCCCAAGTGGGGTTAGAATGTTGGTTTAGTTAGGTACTTTTTAAGGCTCACTTGAATTATGTGACAGAGTGTGTGCTCGTGAGGTAATGATCCCAAAAATAGAAGTGCCACAAGGGGGGGCAACTTCCAATCTATCAATAATACTGAAATTGAAAGTTTTAACTTGCAAAATTTTCTGAATTAAAAATACTGAAATTTTAAAAGAATTCTGTAAAGGGAACAGAAATTATGTTGCAGAAAGGCTGTAAGGTAGTGAGGCTGCAGGTGGGACAGAGGGCTGTTCAGATGCAGAAAATATTGCAGCAAAAAGGGGCTGGGCTCAAAACAGGAAAAGAGCAGAAATCAGACCGCGGGTTTGTGGCGAAACAGAACAGGCAGACCGCGGGTTTGAGGGAAACAGCGGCGGTTAGGTCGCGGCTTTCAAGCCAACAGACGCAGTCGGGACGCAGTAAATAGGGAAAAAGACGCAGTCGGGTCGCGGCAAAAGAGCTAACAGACGCAGTCGGGACGCCCGAAAGAGGCAGATAGCCGCATTCGGGACGCGGGAAAATGGCCGACAGGCGCAGTCAGATCGCGGCAAACAGGCTGATTAGCCACGGTCGGATCGCAGGTAACAGACTTGAATCCGCCGGCAGGGCGTCGGAAGCAGTCTGAGAGCCGCGGTCGGATCGCAGGTAAAGGCCTGAAAGGCACGGTCGGGACGCGACTGCAGAGGGAAAAGATGCGGTATGCGGCGGCCAAAAGGGACAGCCGAAAGTAAAAAATTCAAAACAGAAACCAGAAATTCAAAATCTAGGGGAGTCGCCAAAACTGTAGCTAGGGTTTTACCCCTAGCTTGTGCAAATGAGCACCTACTAAGGAGAATGGACTCCTTAGTAGCAGTTCAGTAAGTGTAAACAATTAAGCTAAAACAACAATTAAATTACTTCTAAAATATTGCATGAAACATAAAGAAAAGATATAAAAAAGTAGTTTTGTATTGATATTACCTCCAATGTGGAGGTTGATGAAGCCCTTTGCAGTGTCCAAGAGGATGCTCCAAGCTTCAGTATGCTCCTTCTCCTTCTCCAATGGTGGGGATGGGCCAAAAGTGGCTCTCAAGGTGAAAATAGTTCAATGATGAACTAGGGTTTCGAGAGAGATTTTGGCAGAGTAAGGGTGCTTGTGATTGTGGATATGGAATAAGGGATCTCCATCACCTATTTATAGTTTTTTGGTGGTGGAGTGCTGACCCATGGTTTTGGGAAACACATGGTTTTGTGCAGCTGTATAGGGTTTTTTCCTCCTTTTCCTCATTATTTTATATTTTTTATTCCCTTTTTAGGGGATTTTTGCTATTTTTGGAGGAAAAGGGGGTTTTTTAGCCTTTTTTAGGCTATTTTGATGGTTTTGTGGCCTTTTGGAGGCATTTTAGGCCTTTTGGAGGCTTTTTAATGGGATTTTTTGGGATTTTAAGGGAAATATGGTAGGAAAATGGACAAATGAGCCATATAATGTGGTAGATGAGGTAGTGAACACTTTTTGGGTGTTAACAACCGATGACCAGACCAACTGTGATTTTCCCATTGTTTCCCATGTCTTCTTTGTCATAATGTTCACATCTGATTCCAGTTCCAAAATGATGGAGTCAACATCAAATGCTCCAATTTGTGCCGACATTCGCATCTCTCTCCCCGTCTCTCTCGCGTGTATGCGATTGAACTTTTTCTCCTGACGTGCATCCTCTTGTCGATGCAACAAACTGGATATCTATTCCAACATGCATAGGTCCTTTTCCAACTCCAGGAAACTCTCCAAGAAGGATTTTAGACTGTTAGTCTTCCTCCGCAACTTCGTTGTGTTGAACGCCGGTGGCATGTCATAGATTTCTTCTTGAAGAGGCAACTGCCTTCTATGTTTCTTCACTTCTTGTGCTTTCAAAACGACATCCCTTCTGACCTCTACATCAAATGTGGCATGCTTCTATATCATTGGTCATACGGTAGCTTGTGATCTGTCAGCTCTTGTCACAGGTCCTCCCCATGTCATGACTCCAACAGTCACATTGTGTTTCTGAACCTCTGTCGATATCATCTGTACAACCGGCGACATATTCTGATTTTTGTTCTATGGAGGAGGTGGCAGATTCTTGGTCTGCCATTTAGCGATAAGTTGCAGACAGTCTTCAAATCCATGATCCACAACGCTACAATAAGTGCACTGTGGGGCTAGGTTTGGGAAATCCCTTTGATAATTCCCTTGCTTCCCACAATTATAACATAAAATTGGCCCTCAACCTCATCTAGCATCTCCTATGCATCCAACACTAGCACCTCAACCTCCACAAAATCCTCCTCTAAAACCTCCACGCGGTGGACCATACTGTGGCTGCTGATATGGTGGCTTCCCATACTGTGGTTGGCCATACTGTGGTGGCGGATACTATAGTTTCCCATACTTCCTATGATCATACTGTTGTGGTTGGTGATTATACTGGGTTAGCAGCTGATTATACTATTGTTGTTGCTAACCTGGTGGCTATTCTCCTCCCATCATAAAGTATGCAGCTGCAGTCCTCTCCTGGAGTAGGCCATACGCTTTGTTGTTGTTCTCATCATGGCCAACCGATTTACAGAACTTGCAATATAAGTTCTCTGGTTTCAACACTATCTTCTACAGATACACACACTCTTTTGGTCGATGGCCTCTCATCTGGCAGATACGACACCAGGACAACCCTCCCTGGATGAGGGGATTTGGTGCACCTGATTGCATATATTCTCGGAATTCTTGGCATTGATATTTGTGGTGACCTTATATCCTACACCTAGTGCACCAAACATCTTCACGGTTTTCCTTCCCCTTCTTCATGTCTTCCAATTGTAGCATCAGGGTGGCCAACTGCACCTTGCTTCTATCCATTCCCATTGCGGCTTCGTCGATTGGTAAAGCCTCCAACTTCATTGCAATCTCCAATGATTCAACCTGTGTTGCTACCTTTTGTTTCATCAATGGTCCGTGCATATTTGGCACCAATCCCGCGATAAACCACTCTTTGTGTTGCATATTATTTATTCCAAAACTCACTTTTTCTATCAATGTCTTATACCATTGATCAAACTCCCATACCGGTTTGTTTGGGAATTGCTTAATCTCTTTGAGCTCAGTAACATACTGTGACTCAGAATTTGGATTTTTAAATTCATTTACCATCGCCGCTTTGATCTACGCCAACGACTTGGCCGATTTTCCCGTTGGAACCTTTGTAAACTTCATGAACTAGTCTAATGCCAGTCCCGTAAGGGTCGTCGCTAGTTGTCCCTTTTTTATGTCTTCGTCTTGGACCGCTCCACAATCCAGACCGCTTCACATAGGAGCCAATATTGTTTGGGATCCTCGGTCCTATTCCCCTGTAAAGTGGGCATCCTTGTATCGTTTTTCATTCTAACGTTGCTACTACTATTTTTTACTGAAGTGCTACTTTTACCACTGCACATAGGGAAACTCTGCGAGTAGTTTTTGTTTCTTATTGTAAAATTCTCAGTAGTATGCGGGGTTTATTGTATGTTGTCACTTGTGATCCATTCCTCTCCTGCTTTTGGGTATCCTGGTCACCCTCTTCTTTGCAATAAGGTCGCTTCCTCCCTTGTGGTCATGTTTCGCAGTCTTCCGTTCTGGTCCTCTCACGAGACTCTCTCTCAGTCCTCCTCTTCTTCTCAGGATTCCGGAATATCACCCCACTCCTCAAGGTACCACACTCTTTGTCAGCCTCCCTTAGAAATTCGTCATCACTCATGTCCATCTACCCCACATATTTCTATTGGATCCACATTCACGCGATACCCTTAACCTCTACACATTGATTTTTCTACTCGTCAAAAGTCATCCTTAATATTCCTTTTTTGTAGACAAACATCTTAATCCACAGTTTTAGCAACATCAAGAATCTTCCCCTTGGGCCTTTGAAAACGTTCCTCTCTGCATATCTATATGACTTGATGGTGTCTACTGCGAACTTAGTAATGTATCCCTCGAGGATACTATTAACCCAGAAATTGTTAATATTTAATATGCTAAGACTGAAAATAGCAGCATTACATTCCATTTCACAATAATAGCATATACAGGATCACTGAAGAAACAACAAGCATAGCATAAACACAAGAGACACAGATTTATCCTGGGAAACCCTCATGGGGTAGAAAACCCAGTAAAGCTTCCTCAATATAGATGACCAGCAATACACCAAGATGCAAACCAAAGATATGATCTCCTCCTCCACCATAGCAGACCTCTCCTCCACAAGTGCGCCTTTCTCAAGTGAGTGTGTGTGTCAAATGAGGAACACATCTCCTCTATTTATACACTACACTGACATGTATTTTACACAGGTACACGTAGGCTCGTATTTAACCAATGGGTTAAATACCCCACTACAACTGATTGGGCCGACCCCTCTAGGGTGGTCTAATAACCCTTTGACCCACATAACATATATAGGGCTGACCCCCACTAGGGAAGTCTAATAACCTGAGTTACCACATTCCGACGGAGGAATAAACATCTCCGGATATACAATAAGATCTTCACGGAGGAATGAAACATCTCCGGAATAATAAAGTACAAATATAATATTCTTTGAAGTTACAATATCTCAACAGAAATCAATATCCCTTGATACTTTTTTGTCCACTTGTTTCAGCCATCATATCAGTTCTGGATTCCAATGATTAGGCTCAGTCCTCTGGCAGTGATTTTTCTGGAATGTAAACTGTGCTAGCCACTCATGTAACTCATAGCATCTATCGATAGGGGTTCACTTCGCACTGTCACCAACAAACACCAACCCAAACTCCCTTACACACTGGCCCGGAAAGGTTTAATCCTTTCCAGCAACACTCGTAGAGCGAGTGAGTTCTCACCCAACATGGATAAGCGAGCTATAGCAACCAAGTTTCCGCAGTGGAGTTGAGGACATGCATCAAACACACATTACCCTTACAGAAACCAGTTATTTTATCCTTCACATTATACTAACAATTCATCATTCACATACTGAACTATTCGCAGATTCAACATATAACAAACATTCGCAACAACATAATCTACTTACTTATTCACATCAATAGTAGTCCTTAAACCTACAGAGCATTAATCATATTGAAAACATTCAGATTCATCATCGTACAGAGACAAAGACAGAGATAGAACCATAATCGAACATCCTCATGCATTCAATAAAACTTGTAGAATGAACTTCGCAAAAACAGTGAATACACCATGTCGTGGATACAAAACAGATCCAAACGATCGATAGAAAGATAGATCAACTAATTATCCAATGCTATGAGTCCCTTAGGATTACAATCCTACGCTTATTTATATGCTACTAATCAGTTACAAAACGGTCCACATGACAAATTCTAACTAACTATTTACTTCCACGCTTCCGCGTTCTCCGCAAATGACCCTTTCTTCCACGGATTGTCCCTTTCACAGCTGTCGGGTTCCACTCTTCCTGTAGACTAATCCCATGCCAACACATTTTCACTTGGTCCAATCAAATATCTGTTATTTTTTCATCATTTAATTCAATAGATCTAGGATCTTAACTGAAATAATAACATGTACAACATATCAAGCATAAGAGACAAGAGATAAGAGACAGAAAACATTTCACCGGGGAAAACCAAGAAGGTGAAAAACCCCGCAACTTCCTCAGAGATAGAATAAGCATCAATACAAGGATCACAATGATCAAACCCAAGAGATAGATATATTTAGTAGCATGCTCCTCCTCCACTTGTGCGCACTCCTCCTCTTCTCTCACTAATGCGAAGTGAGTGAATAATAGAATGTGTCAAATGAGAGAGTCACACTCTCTGTTGATGTATTTGTAACTTCGAAAGATATTCTTCTATGTATTACATTTGTACTTTATTGTATATTCCATAGACATGTATTATTCCTCTGATTGGAAGTGTCATCATTTGTATTTGTAAGTGTTGTCATGTGCATCGAAAAGTGTCATCATTTGTATTGATGGGTTATTAGACCACCAGTGTGGGGTCGGCCCTGGTTATCACATGTGGTTGGGTTATTTGGATTTATTAGCAAGTCAGCCCCAGTGTATTATTGGCAAGTCAAGTCAGTGTATAAATAGAGAGGGAATGTCTCTCATTTATCTCATTTCACTCACTTCTCAAGCTCGCATAGCTAAGAGAGAATCTGGCGCACTTGTGGAGGAGGAGGAGCATCGTTTAGAGACATCTTATTGGGTTTGATCATTGTGATCTTGTATTGGGGTTTATCTTATCTCTGAGGAAGTTGCGGGGTTTTTCAGCGTCTTATTTTTCCCTGGTGAAACTCTATGTCTCTTGTGTGATTGCTTTTGTGTCTATGATTGATATGCTGTACATGTTATTCTCTTAGAGATCCTTATGATAATGGATTGAAATTATCGAAAAATTAACACTCTCTATTTATACTTTTACTTTCACTTGACCTTTACTCAACTAGGTCGACCCCAACTTAACAACTTAACATAAACTGACTTTGGGCCAACCCCACTAGGGTGGTCTACTAACCCTTTGACCCACACAACTCATACATGGTCGACCCCAGCAAGGTGGTCTAATAACCCATCAAGTATAAGTTACGACACTTACAATATAACTTGCGACACTTGCAAGTAAAACTGATGACACTTCCAATCGGAGGAATAATACATCTCCGTTGGGGATACAATAAAGTACAAATGTAATACATACAATATACAAGTGAATATATTTCGAAGTTACAAATACATCAACACTCCCTCTTAACTAGGAAGGTATTCTCTTGACACAAGTCATCAATACATATAGGCACAAGTCTTCAATTCTTGAGCTGGATCATCATCACTGGATCATGGAGCATCATCATCGTCACTGCTATTGTACTCGACATTGTGATCACTGGTGCTATCTCTCAATTCTTCTTGTCATAGGAAATTCTACAGAGCCAGCCCTTTTTCATGCTGGATGTAGGCCCACCTCCTGCAGGTCTTCATCAACACTGGCCATACTGTGGAATCCTTAGGACTTATTACATGCATCACAAAACCTCGAAAGAGTATCCTAGGATCCTTTATGTGCCTAAGAATGACCAACAAGATCTCCCAGGGAAATATTATATGTGACCCCACCACACAACCTTAAAAGAGTGTCCCAACAATGTTTATGTGCATAGCATGACCGACAAGAACTCTAAAGAGCATCCCAGGAACATTTATGTGCCTAAGCACGACCGACAAGATATCTAGTATTGATTATATGTGGTCACCACAAAACCTCGAAGGAGCATCCCAGGACTGATTACGAGCACACAACTCAACCTATTAGATCTCCCAGGGCGCTATTATATGCCATAGGACAAAACCTTGAAAGAGTATCCCAGAATCCTTTATGTGCTTAAACACGACCAACAAGATCTCCTAGGGAAATATTACATTTCCTCCCAAAGAAAAACCTTGAAAGAGTATCCTAGGACCCTTTATGTGCCTAAGCACGACCGGCAAGATATCCCAGAACAATATTACATGCTCATATGTACAACCTGTCCATGGCCACAGAGTATCAACCTGATACTCACCATACATCATTGTCCATGGAGCACAACCCAGATGCACATCATACAACACTTAAACCACCGACATGGGAGAACACATCTACCACCATTTAGGGAAGGCTCCAGCCCTTACTTTTTCACCATGGGAGAACACATCTACACCATGTGAAAATGGCTTTAGCCCTTACATTTGCACCATGGGAGAACACATGTACACCATGTGAGAATGGCTCAGCAATTACATCATGACCATGGGAGAACACATCTACACCGTGTCAGAAAAGCTTCATCAATTACATCACGACCATGGAAGAACACATCTACAACCATGTCAGAAAATCCCATGTGCATCTGCATCTTCTGGACTCATCACACATGATCCAACTGATCATGCAATGCATCTACCTGATGCATATCATCACATATGAGCATCCTAATCATCGTCATAACATCCACCTGATGCATATCATCACATATGATCATCCTGATCATCGTCATAGAATCCACCTGATGGATATCATTTGGAGCATCATCCTGAAGGTCAGCACACAGCTCTTACATCCACATCCATGTGAAGGATCCTCCTACCACCATGTTTGGAATGGCTCTTGCAAATGTGTCTCATCACTTCTTCCTCGAAGTATCTTCTATCTAAAGAAAACCAAGCCTCTCTCTGAAGTACTCAAACTTCACTCTGGCTAGTGGTTTAGTCAACACATGTTCAATCTACTCATCCATCACAACATACAGGAGCTTCATTGCTCCTCTCTACACCATATACCCGATATAGTGATATTTTATCTCAATGTGCTTCGACCTATCATGGAACATCGAGTTCTTTGACAGCTTCACACAACTCTGTTTCTCACAATAGATACAGGTAGCATCCAATGGGAGATCAAATAACTCAGACAGTAGCTTCCTCAGCCATACTGCCTCACAACTGGCCGAATAAGATGCAACATACTCTACTTCGGCTATACTCAGTGATACGTAGGAATGCTTCCTGCAAAACCAAGAGATCACACCTGATCCCGTACTGAAGTAGCACCCAAAAGTGCTCTTCCTATCTGCAGCACTGCCTGCCCAATCTGAATCAAAATAACCTTCTAGGTTAAAATTTTGATTCGCATCATACTTGACCCCATATTCAACCGTACCCTTCAGGTACCTCAGAATATGCTTTACAACAACTAGGTGAACACCTATGGGATCCGTCAGGAACTGGCTCAATGTGTTCACTGCAAAGCAAATATCTAGTCTCGTGTTCGTTAGGTACATCAAGGACCCAATCATCTGAAGATACACTGTGACATCAACTAGCTTAGATGAATCATCACACAGAAGCTTCAGGTTCGATGCCATAGGTGTGGCCATGGCCTTGCATTGCATCATCCCAAACCACTTCAGGATCTCCACTACATACTTCCCTTGTCCAAGGAATATTCCATTTGCACTCTGCCACATCTCCATGCCTAGAATGTAATTCATCATACCCAAGTCCTTCATCTCGAACTCAGCAGCAAGCTTCCTCTTCGTGTTGGAAATCAACCTATCCTCACTTGTTTCAAACAAGTCATCCACATACAATAGTAGTATTACTGGATTTCCTTCCTCAACCTTGTAGTAAAGGTTGGAATCCGCTTTACTCTTGGTAAAGCCCAAGCTGGATAGAAAGTTGTCTATCCTACCATACCAAGTCCTAGGAGCTTGCTTCAATCCATACAAGGATTTCTTCAACATGTACACATGTGACTCCCTGTTATGTGTCTCAAAACTGAGTGGCTGCTCCACATACACTTCCTCTTAGACTATACCATTCAAGAAAGTTGTCTTGACATCCATCTGGTGTATCTTCCACTTCATCACTGCAGCCAGGGAAAGTACTATTGTGATGGAAGTGTATCTGGAAACAGGTGCAAAAGTCTATTCATAATATATTCCTTCTTTCTTGGATAAGCCACGAGCTACAAACCTTGCTTTATATTTATCTATGCTACCATCTGCAACATGCTTGATTTTATAGATCCACTTGGAAGTCACAACAGACTTTCCTTCTGGTCTCGGGACCACATCCCAGACATCATTCTTCATGATTGACTGGTACTCCTCGATCATGGCATCCTTTAATTACTTCATCCCGGATCTTGGGAACTTCAAATTCTTCAATATCTTCAATAGATAGTTTTCATGAACTTCTTTGCTGGAACAAATGTTGTAGTCCTTCTTTTGTAGGTGATAGTACACGATATTTCCTACAAGTCAAATTCAATTGCATGATTAGAAACTTCTCATAATTTTTTCAAAAACACATTCTTATGCATACAGACATATGTCATACAGTCATGCAATTATCTTAGCCAATGCTTCAATACAACATTTATCCATATCCTGTATTCACATAGTAACTTTCTAGATGCCTTCCATCTCTACCAGAACATTTGTTAAGAGTGTGCACAACTCCCAACATGTTAGCAAAGAGGCTTCATTCTAGATAAGTAGCAATGGAATGTTGTACAGTACCATAGGCCACTTACCGATTACTTGTATATTAGTAGTATCTTGTTCATTAATATAACTTTTCTAATATGCATCTAGGAACATAAGTATGTACATGATTGGACAACATCATTTAAGTAATCATATATATGACAATTCAAATACTTATCTTTGTTTAGTTGTAGGGTGGACTCTCTCTCGATCTTTGCTTCCTTGCAGGAACTACTGGAGTGTGCTCCTTCTTGATCTTTGCTTCCTGGATTATCTATCCTTGAACTTATATCCATCCTGAACCACTATGCATGCTTAAGTGTGCACTATTTTCATCCTCAAGATCTCATACATAATCATACATCCATTTGTATAATATCAAAAACATTATGATTCTAAATAATCTTAGACATGTATGGTCATGATCATTTCATACACAGGAAATTTATCATAAGCGTTAGTATTCAAGGTTTGAGGGAAAACTTCTTTTACTCATGCATAGTCTTATTTGACCATAGGACTCTTCTGGTTAGTCATATCATCAATCAAAGTAAGAATCATAATATGCATAAACCCTCGATTAACTTAAACTTCTAACATAAAGAATAATCATTATCATTCATACAAAAGTATAAGATCCTAATAGAAGGTAGGATTCTAACTTATTATAGGAAAAACATACCTGGTTATCATGTTTGCTAGTTATGTCTAACATACCCAAACAATGTCTTCTTGTTCTCTTCAATGAATTGTGCTTAGTAACCTACATAACTCATAAGTTAACCATTGTAGAACCAAATTATACATACCTCGTAAGTAGAGCTTCTATAATGGCTATGGATGAGTCTTTGTCTTCATGTCACCATGGTCATATGTTCTTGATCTAGAACTTGATTTGTCTTTCTTGATGTACCTTTCATGTTAGCGGACAACATCAACCTCATACAACACAACAGTGCATTAGTAGAATCATATAACCCTAATAAATGAATGTCTTCTATCATTCACATGCATTCATACTTTTACTAGGGTGATAAGACAAGTCTAAAATTAATCAATATTGTACTAACCTTAATAATATGAAGACAAACATATCATAAACTTAATCATGAACAAATTTCAAAACATACCTGTATCTCTTCAAGTCATACATATCAGGATTGCTTGTAGCCTTCTCATGTAAAGCCTCAGCCTCATCTCCCTCTGGAACTGGAACTTCTTCACTTATCCAAGTGTCCAATTCATTCTCTTCTAGGATTAAACCGATCCACTTTGATTTGCTCAAAATGGATCTTGAGCTAGATTAGGGTTTGTCAGAGAAACCATGAATATCCAAATTTTGAATTTCAAACTTCTGAATGGATGGAAATATGTGCCTTGCTGAGCAGATCAAGCTGATATACTTCAATTTTGAAAACTGCAAAATTTGACCCCTCAAAATTGCCTTTGAAACTTTCGGATCTTCTGGACATGATCCCAAACTAGGGTATGATAAATCTTGGTCTTCTTCCCATCCAAAAGGTTCGATCTTGTGTTCTAAACTTCAATTTTTCTGAGTAGCTTCCAGCCGTGGTCACAGATTTCAAATATTCCAACTTTTGTAGAAGCCCTAATTTTCCACCTTTCCGTTCAAAATCTTGAACTAGGGTTTAATCAAGCCCGACCTTCTTCCCAACCAAAAAATTTGATCTTGGTCTCTAAATTTCTATTTTTATGAGGAGCATTCAGCTGTGGTCTCTGATTCTAAAACTTCCAACTTTCTCCAAAGCCCTAAATTCCTGCAGCAGTGACAAGCCAAGAATGAAGGTGCTCATAATCCAATTCTATTTTGACACAAATATGCACCTGATTGTTTCTGGTGTATCTCTGAAATTACGAATCCATAATTTCTGAAAATTTGGCCTTTCGTATCCTGACCTGTTTTATTTCCAATCCCACAGGTTTGACCTCAATTGGATAGTTTGAGAGAGATTTATGCCAAGTGTCGCAACGTGAACTGTTTATAGGATAAAACAAGATATCATACTTGTACGGAGTGCCACGTGTCACTGGTTCAACTTAGGCCTCTAAAAAACTTACCTGTTAAACTACAGTCTGTGCCCTAACTGCCACTATTTACAGAATTCCATTTGGAGCTTTATAGCCCAATTTGTGATCTTTTTCCTAGGTCACCTGTTTATGACTGAGATATGGAAGAGGCAGAAACCCTAACTTGTACGGATAATAAACCACAAAGTACAATGAATCGGATTCTGTGCTTCAGATACAAGGTACATGGGGATGTTATCTACGAACTGTAAACATTTCCGAACCTGAACCATCACCAAAATGGATTTATAGCGAAAGTGCCATGATGACTGGTTTTTTCTATATCAAGCCCTAGCTTCCAATTTGTCGCAAGTGCAACAAGTGTCATAAATGCCATACCATGCCTTCCTTCAGGCTAGCTATGATACCATGTTATTTTTTCATCATTTAATTCAATATATCTAGGATCTTAACTGAAAGAATAACATGTACAACATATCAAGCATAAGAGACAAGAGATAAGAGACACAAAACATTTCACCAGGGAAAATCAAGAAGGTGAAAAACCCCGCAACTTCCTCAGAGATAGAATAAGCATCAATACAAGGATCACAATGATCAAACCCAAGAGATAGATATATTCAGGATCATGCTCCTCCTCCACTTGTGCTCACACCTCCTCTTCTCTCACTAATGCGAAGTGAGTGAATAATAGACTGTGTCAAATGAGAGAGTCACACTCTCTATTTATACTTTTACTTTCACTTGACCTTTACTCAACTAGGTCGGCCCAAACTTAACAACTTAACATAAACTAACTCTAGGACAACCCCACTAGGGTGGTATAATAACCCTTTGACCCACACAACTCATACAAGGCCGATCCCAGCAAGGTGGTCTATTAACCCATCAGGTATAAGTTACGACACTTACAATATAACTTGCAACACTTGCAAGTACAACTGACGACACTTCCAATCAGAGGAATAATACATCTCCGTTGGGGATACAATAAAGTACAAATGTAATACATACAATATACAAGTGAATATCTTCTGAAGTTACAAATACATCAACAATATCTAGAAATCAAAACATTGTATGTCATCCTGATAGGTTTATGGTTTCTAATTCCCTCATTATGAAATTCATTCATATGGAGGCTTTGATCCTTCCAACTACTGGTTGGGACCATTGGCCAATCTAGCTTTGGATGGATATTTCAGGCTCACCTTACTGTTGACTTTTTCTATTTGAGAAGTTCTGCCTTTCCCACCTAGAATTCAATGAGAAAATTCATCGATGGTGGGAGGAGGCTGCAGATATTTAAGGATCCCTTATGTATAGATTTTAGCAAAAACTCAAATTCTTGAAGCAACGGCTCAGAAAATGGAGCAAGGAGTCTTTCAGTAACATCTTCAAAGCTTAGTGCTCTATGGAACAACTCCTTAACGAGATTCATATGGAAATCATTGAGCATGGCATTTCAGATCAGCTCAAAATTGAGGAATTCATTATCAAGAAGAAATTGGATGGAAGAAAAACATAAGAGGAGCTCCTATGGAAACAAAAATCAAGGGTGCAATAGCTTAATGAAGGGGAGAGAAACACCAAATTTTTTCATAGATGAGTCATTCAGCGAAGGCATGTCATTCATATTTTCAAGCTCTAGTATGAGGATGGGCATACTCTTACTTCCCACTTGGATATTGAACAAGAACTTGTCTCCTACTACTAAATTCTTCTCTCAAAGCCTTTCCCTGACAGATTAGAATCTATCTCTAAGGTGACTAGGAACATCCCTCATATATTCAAATATAAGCATAATGAGGCTCTTATACATCCCATATATCAGAAATAAGTGGATAATGCAATAAAGAAAATGGTGGTCGAAAAATCTCCAGGGCTGGATGGATTTACCACAAACTTCTTTAACGTCTCTTGGGATATGATTCATGAGGAAGTCTTGTGACTGGTAGAGGACTTAAGGCACTCTGGAATGGTATTACTGGATCTTAATGCTACCTTTCTTACTTTGATTCCAAAAGAAGATAACATGCAGGACCCTAAGCAATTCAGACCCATTGCTCTGTGCAATTTCATTTACAAGATCATCACCAAGGTAATTTCTCTTCATCTCAAGACTATCCTCCCTTTTATCATTTTGCATAAGAAATCGGGTTATGTTGAAGGCTAGAAATTTTTAGATAGTGTCGTCCTTGCTCATGAAGCCATTTCACTCTCTAAAAAACCTCAAGATCCCTAGTATGCTTATCAAACTTGATCTTTATAAATCCTTTGACAAACTTAGTTAGGAGTATATGCATTCCCTACTAGTTTCTTTTGGATTCAATCCCACTTGGATCTCTTGGATTTTAAACCTCACTTCTTCAGCCTTCTTCTACATCCTAGTTAATGGTACCCCTTCCACCCCTTTCTCCCCCTCTAGATGCATTCTCCAAGGAGATACTTTGTCCCTCGTTCTTTTCATTATTATGGGTGAGGGTTTGATTTGGTACATTACTTATGTTATTAATGATGTCTCTCTCAAAGTACTCCCAGTCCATAGGATTAATCCCCCTCTTTCTCATATCCAGTTTGTTGATGATACACTCTTGATGCACACTCCTACTGCCAATGAAGCTAGACTCATATGGAATATACTTCATGATTTCTATGACACCACGAGAACCTCCATTAATGCTTCCAAATCCCATATATTCTTCTTCAATACCCTAAGAGCAGTCTAGACTTTCATTTCCATAATCATGGGCTTTAGCATGAGCTCCCTTCCTTCCTATTACCTTGGCATCCCTCTTATTGACAATGCTCTATGCAATAGCTCCTAGGAGCATCTCTTGGCTACCCTTGAGAATAGGCTCTCTCTATGAACCTTTTGTTCTCTAAATATTCCAGCACGTCTTGTCCTTCTTAAGTTCATTCTCCAAGCCATTCAAATTTACCTTTTTTTCGGCTCTTGCCCCCCCCAAGCATATCATCAAAGTTGTTAGAAATATGCAATGAAAATTTCTTTGGAAGGGTTGTAGTGACTCCAAAAAATGGGCACTTGTCAGCTGGAAGAAAATATGTAAGCCCAATTCTGTAGGGAGTCTTGGTTTATGAGACCTCCAAACTTTCAATCAAGTTCTCAATGCAAAAATTTGGTGGAGATGGCTAAAAATTCTGGTTGATCTTTGGGACAAAATTTGGAGAGCCAAATACTCAAGGCACCCTGATCAATAGAATTTAATCCACTGGAATGAAAACAAGATTGGCTTCTCTTATTTGGAACACTTTGTAGGTCAATAAGGAGCTTATTCAGGATCATTCTTTCTAGGAGATCAGGGATGGTGAGTGTTGAAATATTGTAACTTGAAAGAATATTCTATTGTATTTTGTTATTGTAATTTATTTGTCTATGTTTTATTCCTTCATCCGTATGTTATTATTACATTTGGTCACGTAAATTCATTGAGTCAAATCCTCCCTTGTAAGTCGGGGAAATAGATCCCGCTAGAGTCAAATGTAATGGGGTTTTTAAGTCCCCTAGAGGAGTCGTCCCAGTCAGCATTAGTTGAGTGGTAAATTTAGTTGAGGCCGACATGCCAAGTTGTAAAATTAAAGTAGAAATGAATGTATAAATAGAGAGCTAGTCTCTCTCATTTATTCATACATTCACACACACACTCACTTGTCTAATTCGCATAGGAGAGAGAGAGAGATATATGCAAGGATAAGGAGCACTTGTTTGGAGTTTTGTATTTGTACTTTTTATCATCTATATTAAAGAATTTTCACTGGGTTTTCTTCCCCTAGAGGGTTTCCCAGGATAAATTTGTGGCTCTTGTGTTTATGTTGTCCTTGTTATTCTCTCAGTAAGATCCTATGTATGTTATTGTTGTGAAACTAAATTGAATACTGATGTTATCTATCTTAGCATATTGAATCTTAACATGGTATCAGAGATAGCTTGAAAGAAGGCAATGTATGGAATTTACGACACTTGTTTCACTTCCGACAATTTGAAAGCTAAGGCTTTGTATAGAAAAAACAAAAAACTAGTCATCGTGGAACTTTCTCTATAAATATGTTTTGCAAGGTTTCAAGATCTGAAACTTCTATAGGATGAAGATCAGACATAGATGTACCTTTTATAGAAAAATGATCCCCAGATTTGTTGTACTTTGTGATATATGATCCGTACAAGTTAGAGTTTCTTCCTTTTCCAGAATGCATCCCTAAACAGGTGACCTAGTACAAAAATGCCATATCTCAGGCTAGGAAGCTCCAAATGGAATTACGTAAAAATTGATAGTTAGGGAAAGAACTTTAGTTTCATAGTTCCAAATATCAGAGTCCTAAGTTGAAACAGTGACACGTGGCACGCTGTACAAGTTCTCTATGTTGTTTCATCCCATAAAAGGGTCATGTTGGGAAAATGATCATATCTCTCTCATGGATGATCCAATGAAGCTCAAATATGTGGGGTTAGAAATATGTCAGGTCAGGATACCAAAAGATGAATTTTCATACCCTAAGGATACTAAATTTCAGAGATAAACCAGAAACAATATGACACATCTGAAATGGCTCAACGGTGGAAATCAAAGAAGAGAAGGAAGAAGTTCTCACTTAGGGTTTTCAGTTTTTTAGGTATGGAAGGACCTAATACAATGTTGGAGACACCTGATGCAACATTGGAAAATTTGAAAATGGATTTGGAATCCCTTCATCATAGATATTAATCTTCCATCAAAATGTTGTGGGAGGAAGGAAATTGAAAATTAGGGTTTTCGGGTTCTACAAGTAAGAAGAAACCCTAGCAAAGTTGGGAGACTCATAGGGAAGCAATCAAGGAGGTTTAAATGGATCTGGTATTCTATCATCCTAGCACCATTCATCTATATAATATTTTTACAAGTGATCTACCTTGTACGATTAGGTTTTTACCCTTATAGAGAAGACTACAAGCAATCTCGACAGGTATGACTTGAGGAGACATATGTATGTTTTAAAATCTATTTTATCTATCTAATGATTAAGTTCATGATATGTTTGTCTTCATATTTTTGAGTTTAGTACAATCGTGATTAATTTTAGACTTATATGATCACCTTAGTAAAAGTATGAATGCATGTGAATGATAGAATACATTCATTGATTAGGGTTATGACACTTATGATTATACTAATGCACTTGTGGTGTTGTATGAGGATGATGTTGTCTACTAACGTGAAAGGTACATGAAGAAAGAAAAATAAAGTTCTATATCAAGAATATATGACCATGATGAGATGAAGACAAAGACTCATCCATAGTCTTTGATCACAGAGAAGTTCTACTTACAATGTATGTATGATTTGGTTCTACTATGCTTAACTTATGAGAAATGCAAATTACTAGCACAAGGTCTCTAAATCATTGAAGAGAACAAAGAAGATACTATTTGCATATGTTAGACATAACTAGAAAGCATCCTAATCCAGGTATGTTTTCCTATATTTAGTTAGAATCCTACTTTGTGCTAGGATCTTAGATAAATATACTTTCATATGGTTGATAACGATTATTCCTAAAGATAGATTTTATCTAATCAAGGATTTATGCATATTATGTTTCTTAGTTTGATTAATGATATGACAAACTAGAAAAATCCTATGGTCAAATCTAGATATGCATAGGTAAAAGACGTACTCCATGAAACCTTGAATATTAACTCTCCTGATAAATTACCTGTGTATGAAATGATTATGACCGTACATGTTTAAGATTATTTAGGATTATAATTTTGATCTTATTTAGATTATAATAATGAATGTGTGATTATGTATGATATCTTGAGGATGACACAATGATGAAACTAGTGCAAACTTAAGGGTGCATAGTGCTATAGGATGGATAAAATCTCAAAGACACAAAATCATGATACTATCATGACATAAAAGGGAGGCAATCTCAAGGAAGCAAAGAGGCAACTCCACAAAACATAAAAAGATAGGTATTTGAATTACTTCTTGAATATCTGAATAGTTAATTATATTAATAGTTGTATGCATATTTGTATTCCTAGAATCAGGAAATGTATCATGCATAGGGTAAGCATTCATATGGACTTGAACAGTGTACTACTAATATGCATATGATGGGTAAGTATCCAATAGTGTTGCACAACATTCCATTGTTGCTTGTCTAGAATGAAACCTCTTTGCTAACATGCTGGGATTAGTGCACGCTCTTGATAGTATGTTCTAGTAGAGATGGAAGACGTCTAGATAGTCACCATATGCATATGGGATATGAAAAATTTTTGTGCCAAAGTATTGGCCAAGATATTTGCATAACTATGTGAATCATATCAGTATGCATAAAAGGTTATCATTGAAATGATTTGATGATTATGAAGTGTTACTAATCTTGTAATTGAATTTGATTTGTAGGAAAGATCGTGTGCTATGATCTACAAGAGAAGGATGATGAACACTTGTTCCGAAGAACAAGTGATGACTATTCAACTACAAGTCTTACAAATCAAACATACTATAGAGGTACAAGGAAAGGTCTATGGCTTGCAGTTTCTCACATGAAGAGGGAATTGATGGATACACTTATACTAGAGCTACACTCACGATATCCACAGTAATGAAATAAAAGTTACATCAGGAAAACATGAAGGCAAATTTCCTGGATTATGAAGTGTACATAGAACAACCATAGGGATTTGAAGTTGAAAACAAATGGACTCACGTATGCAAGTTGAAGAAGGCTCTGTATGGATTGAAGCAAGCTCCTAGAGCATGGTATGGAAGGATAGATAGGTTTTTTATGAGCTTGGGATTTACCAAAAGTAAATATGACCCTAACCTTTACTTTAAGGTTATGGATGATGAACCTATCATATTATTGTTGTATGTGGATGATTTATTTTTGACAGGAAATGAGAAACAAATTGTATAATGCAAGAAGAAGGTCACTGAAGAATTTGAGATGAAAGAGCTTGGATTGATGCACTATTTTATAGCTTTGGAAGTATGGCAGAACCTAGAAGGAATATTTCTCAACCAGGGAAAGTATGTTGTGGAAATCCTAAAAATATTTGATATGTCGGAATGTAAATCCATGGCCACACCCATGGATACCAACCTGAAGTTGTTAGGTGATGAATCATTAGAGTTAGTAGATGTGACTCAGTACAAACATATTATTGGGTTGTTGATCTATCTGACAAATGACAGGCCAGCTATATGCTTTGTTGTGAACACCCTAATTCAGAATCTAGCTGAGCATAGACGTGTTCAACTGGTAGTTGCAAAGCATGTGATGTGGTACGTAAAAGGTACGATAGACTTTGGTCTATACTATGTTGGAGATCATGACTACAGATTGTATGGTTATACGAATGCAGATTGGGCCAAAAGCGTCTCAGACAGGAAGATCACTTCAGGTGGATGTTATTGTCTCGGATCCGTCATGATATCATGGTTTAGCAGGAAGCAATCCAACGTTGCTCTCAGCACAGCTGAAGCAGAGTATATAGAAACTTGTTCTGCTAGTTGTGAATCCATATGGCTTCGAAAATTGATGTCAGGTCTATTTGACTTGGAGTTGGATACCATGGTGATTTTATGTGACAACCAGAGTTGTATAAAGATGACGGAGAACCCAATGTTCCATGACAAGTGAAAGCACATAAAAATCCAATATTTTTACATACGGGATATGGTACAGAAGGGAGCCATAGAGCTGCATTATGTGAGCACTGATGAGAAAGTTGATGATGTGTTGACTAAGCCTCTGTCTTGAGTGAAGTTTGAGTAGTTCCGTGACAAGATTGGTGTGGTTCGAAATCACCTTCCTCGAAAGGGGGAGTAGTGATGATGATGTTGCAGTGGGATTAAATCATCCCTGGTCATTATTCATAAAGTGATCCGCGGAATTTTGTCTCCGTGATGTGATTGGGATTGTATCATTTCTATACATTAGTCCTAAAGTGATATGCAGAATTTTGTCTCCATGATGTGGTTGGGATTGTATCATCCCTGGACATTAGTCCTAAAGTGATCTGTAGAATTTTGTCTTTGTGATGTGGTTGGGATTGTATCATCCCTGTACATTAGTCCTAAAGTGATCCTCATACTTTTGTCCTCGTGACGTGGTTGGTATTGCATCATCCCTAGACATTATTCCTAAAGTGATCCGTAGACTTTTGTCTCCGTGATGTGGTTGGTATTGTATCATCCCTAGACATTAGTCCTAAAGTGATCTACAGACTTTTGTCTCTATGATGTGGTTGGGATTGTATCATCCCTAGACATTAGTCCTAAAGTGATCCATAGAATTTTGTCTCCGTGATGTGGATAGGATTGCATCATCCTTGGACTTATTTCCTAAAGTGAAAGGGATTGATCATCCCATAATTGGATCATGTTTGTTGCAGGTTATGTTGCTATAGATGATTTTTTTGCTGATCAAAAGATCAAGAGTTTTTGTTGATTGAAATATCAAGAATTGCTATAGATAATCAAGATATCAAGTGTTTATGTAGACGATCAAGTTGTTGAAGGAGTGCAGAAGAGAGGCTATGACCACATGAACCATCCGATGAGTAAAAGGAATCCCAGGGAAAATTCTCCTTCCTACTCCAAATGGAATCAGTTCAAATTTTTGGCCTCTGTATTCCAACTCAGACTCCATAAATCTCTCAGGCTTGAACTCTAATGGCTCACTCCAGATGGTAGAGTCTCTTCCTCTTGCCAACTTGTTTTTCAAATTTTATTGTCAGTTTGTTTTTCAAATTCTATTCATATGAGAGGCCAAAAATCAAGACGACAACCTTATCCTATATGAGAACTACATTTTCAACAATCATTGCAATTTCAATGGGAAGAAAATGAAATTTTGACATTTTGATATTTACAAATTTGAAGAGAATTCACATTTTGTAAAAAAATGCAATTTCAACAATTAAGTGACTACAATTACAAATTCAATGATAAATGTTTGACATTTTGATAATTACAAATATGAAGACAATTCACATTTTGTAAAGAAAATGCAATTTCAACAAATAAATGACCACAATTATAATTTCAACAATAAACGGATTGGAAAGAATTTACAATTTTGATAATTAAAAATTCAACAATAACCAATATTTATTTTAGAAAAAAGAATAATTTACATTTTAGAAATAATTTTCAAACTTTGATGTAAAACATTAAATCCTTTTGATGTAAACCATTAAATCATCCAATAACATGTAGACAGCTTTTGGCATTAACATCTTGATTTAAAAAAGATTTCTCTGTAAACATCTCAATAATAGTAATTATCTCAATCTTCTATCCCTATAATATAATTAACTAATATAATTTGTTGATTATGCATCCATACAAAGCCAAAGGTCGTGGAGTATAAAGTATATTTCTTTGATATTGTTATAATAACGAGCATCTAATTAATGTTTGTCCTCAATTTTATCCTATTACATCACTTAACTTTTAATTTAAAAAATAATTTTTTATAGGATTAATCATATGTAACTTGTTGTGTAACTTTTTATCGATTTCCCGAGCCCTAGGATATCGCTAAAGATCAATTGTATGTTAGGTGCGATAATTATGTAATAAGGCCTAAGACGACAAGAAGACCGACCTTTTGTTAATTAAGGGCTAATTGTGTCTTAATTATAAAATAAGCTCTAACTTGGATTTTGTTCTAATTGGGGTAGTTGGGGCGGTTGGCAGTGGTTGTCCCCACCCCGGATCGAACCCCATATTAACATTCACATTTATGCCTTAGCTTTCGGGTGCATCGGCTACTTTCCACTTAAAAAAAAGAAAAAGAAAAGAAATTTCTAACTTCAAAGGTACTAGTAAAGTTGACTTTGTCACGTTAGATGTTTTTAATTATGTATGGCGGTCGACTTTGTGGGTTGTATTTCCTTTTAAGTACATAAGGAAAGTAATTAGAAGGATTTTCAAGGAAGGGGGAGTTTATTTATATTTTTAAATTTGAATAGTTTTGAAAGAGATTTAAATAAAGTTGAAAACAATGTTAAAAAAAAGATTGTGTTAACTAGGTGAACTTCAACAAATTAAAAAAATTGTTAAAAAAATAGAAATGACAAAAACAAATACATAAGGGAAATAAATTAGAAAAAATTATCAAAGGGAGAGTTAGAAAAATTCATAAAATTATTGAATTTTCATGACATTTTAATACATTTGTTTAAAAGGTGCTTATAACTCATTTTACAAAAGGAAAAGATTGGCCACCACCTCACTTCATTGATTTCATTAATATGATATCATGTCAAAATGTGGAAAATGCAAACAAAATCAAGAGATTTAAAGGCTGAAGTACTGTGGGCTAGAGCCATGAACGAGTTGTGGGAGAAGAGGGCCGATTACTACCGTAACTACCTTCTCCCCAAGCAAAGTTGTTGAAAAGTTGTAGATGAGAGGCAAGATGTTACCTTCTCCCCAAGCAAAGTTGTAGATGCGAGGCAAAGCAAAAGCATGATAGAGAGGGTGTTATAGAGGCAAAGAAGGGAGATGATTGGATCTACTTAACAATGATGCTTGCAACTTCATATGAGGAGGAGGTTGATGACACAAGAGCGATGGAAAGTTGCCAAACCTCGATGATGGGAGAGATTAGGACTTTAGGAGTTGAAAGGGAACCAAAAATTTCACCCCAACAAATAGACATATGTTTTATAAGGACAATGGAGTGTTGGAAGGTGGTTAGATGGGTCATTATTGCAGCACTGCGGGTGCTGTGATACCGCAGAAACTGGAAAGACGAAGCACAAATGATTATATATTATGTAACTTTTTGTCAATTGTACCGCGGTATGCTGGTTTTTGGGTCATTTGGACCACAATAGTTAGATTTTGGGTCAATCACTTTGAAGTATCGGTTAGGAAGTTGTTAGTAAGTGGACAAGCAATGTAAAGGCGAAAGCCTATAAATAGCTATATATTTGTAAGTGTTGAATCATATGGGATTGTGTATCTTAGAGCTAGAGATATCTATGAGATCTGCATTTTGTGGACTATGAGCGGAAGACTGAACATTTTGTATCTGGATTTTTGCTGAGTTAATATGATGTGACAGAGTTGTTTTGTGGAATCCCTGTGTTTCTTTTGTTCATCTATGGTAATGCATGTTGCGATATGAATATATGAATGATGCGATCTTTCTTTGCTGCAATTAATGCTTTATTGTTATATTTGCTGCGATGATGAATGGTTTTTTTGAATGATGCTATGAATATAAATGATGTCTGAGTTAAATACATAGATCTATTTCTGAAATGTTGCAATAAGTTAAGTAATTGAGCTGCAAACATCCTCCTTCATTCGACGGAAACATGGTTCCATCAACTCTCCCTTGAACATCTCGGGTGAGACCTTCTCTACTCTGCAAGTGTTGCTGGACAGGGTAAAAACTGTCTGGGCTGGTACTCAGGGAGATCATGGTGGCCTAGGTGTCAACAGTGTTGGGAACCCCTGTTGACTGCGTTTGTGTCAACAAATGGTTCCATTGTCAAGACCATAGTGTGAAGTGAAAGGAGGATATGTTGTGGCATCTGATGCAACCGGAAATCCAAAACTGGTTTGAACAAAAGTTGCAAGAGTTCACTGAAATGGAAAACCAGAACCCTCGACTAATGATAGATCAGTCGGTGGAAAGGTACACTCATGACGGCCTGCACCAATATTTTTCTGCGAATTCCCAGTCAGTTTGTTTGAGTGGTTGGCAAAGTTGACCTTTCAGAAGAGGAACTTCCAATGCGGTGAACCAACAACCTGGACTCTAGAGATGATCCAGGAACTGCAAGAAGTCGACAACAAAGCATCGCGGGATGTCAAAGTTTGGCTTGATAGCATCTTGGAAGGATATATCATTGAATTTGCAGTTGATACGAACAAATCCTATAGTGAAGTTGAAATATATTTCTTCCACGGACCCCGGGGAAGGTTTATGTTGTCACTATAGCTGTCTATTAAGATGCTCATTTGTGAGAAGAGCATATTGAAGATGCATCTTGATCAGTAGAAACCCTGGAGGGTGGAGGTCGTGGGTATCAAAACAGTGGGGGGGGAGTACATGGAATGATAAGGGGTAGATGGGTGCAGGTCATGACGATACTATGAGTGAAGCCGAGGAAGAAAGTGGTCTTACGAGGGGAGGAGAAAGGTTTTGATAGGAAAAGAGGCGGAGGATAGGAGAAGGTCCTGCTGCAATCAAACTGCAAGGCCGCGAAGGAAGACCACATGGGATGAAGCGACCTCCCAGTCCGGACAAGGATAGCCAGGCTATGCCCATGATAGAGGCAGGACCAAACCCTGACAACAACGTACCCACACCTCCGCTCGCAATCTCTCAACCAGTATGAAATACAAATTTGACACCACTATACTCATCAAGTCAACAGAAGTTAATTTCTAGTAGCTCAGTGACTGGAGGAAGGAAGCCCAGGATGGTGTGTGAGGATACAAAGTTACCATTGTTCCATGGAAATGGAATAGATAACCCTGAGCAATACCGGTTTTTTTGTGAAGCCGTATGGACCATAAATCAGATTACTGATGATGATGCTAAGAAAGGACAATTGGTGACAACCCTTCAGGGTCGCGCATTATACTGGTTCATGAAGTTTGTGCAGGTTCCCAGAGGCACTCCAGAGAAGACATTAGATTAAGTTCGAGCTGGATTAATTGCAGAGTTTAAAAAACCCAAATCTAAAGCA
The DNA here is from genome assembly GCA_027924585.1 of Larix kaempferi. Lineage (NCBI taxonomy): Eukaryota > Viridiplantae > Streptophyta > Pinopsida > Pinales > Pinaceae > Larix > Larix kaempferi. The sequence goes on from BSBM01000807.1 coordinate 1,812,851, forward strand.
CATTATATTACAAAATTAAAGGATATTAAGCAGTACCCCAATGAAACTGTGTGGGATTTTGACTAGTGATTCAAAACATTGATGGCAAGGGTCAGTTTTGACATGAGCACTGTCCAACACAAAGAATGGTTCATTGTGGTACTGCTCCAACACATTCGATTTCCACTGATGCAATAGAACATTACAACGCCCAGTGAAGCCTTGGAAATCGCAATGCGATTAGAAGCGTCGCCAATTAGGGAAAACGCAGCTAGGATGTCGCAGATTCAGACAAATTTGGCTAACTTGAACATACAGTTGCAAGATCTTAAGAAGGGAAAGGAATAACAGGAAGAAGTAACAGGAAGAAGTCTGGTGTACGCGATGTCAAGGAGAAGGGAATACTAAGAATAATTGCCCAGACTTTCGTAATTATCTGGTTTCAGGAGCACCGAATCCATTGAGTGGCGGTGGCATGCCATGCTGTCATGTCTGTCAGGTATATGGGCACTGCCATGACGAATGTCAATACATGCAGAAAATGGTCACAAAATCGATGAATCTATATTGTACATTCTACAAATCAGTGGGACACGAAGACAAAGATTGTCATGCATATGGGTTGCTACAAAAGAGAACATATGATGCATTCTATGTGAAGGATGACCAGCATGCCATACAAAAACCGCAACCGCAGCCACGGGTAGCCCACTTGCTACCTCAACCGCAGGTGCAGTTTGTACTGCAACAACAACCACAATAGCTTATGCCGCAATATGCTCCGATGCAAATGGCTCCACAACAACTACAATACGTTCAACAACCCCAGTATGTGCAACAAGGGCAAGGAATGCAACCTAATCCTATGCAGCAATAGTTCAATCAACTGCAGTACCAGCAGTAGGGTAGATTTCATGGAGAATTTTGGGGTGGATGCGGTAGAGGATTTGGTCGTGAAGGAGAACAAGGAGTTCGTGGACCTGCTCAGTGATATCACTGTGTGGTATGGGGACACTACCAATGAGATTGCCCACTGTTGCAAATGTAGCGTACATTTTGTTTTGTTATAGACCATACAGTAGAAAACTGCCTGCAGTTGATTGTACGATGGAAAACAGGGAATGTTCCACAGTTGTAGAATCAGAATCAAGTGTAGCGGCCGGTACAGAATCAAGTAGAGCAACCGGCATAGAACCAGAACCAACGTTCGAATCAAAATGCTCACCGGAACATAAACTAACCAGGGCATCCGCTGGGAAGCCAGAATTAGGGTGCAAGTGTTGCGACAATTTCTGCGGAGCCCAGGCCACAAGATGCAGCTATTGCAGTTATCACTCGTGGAGGTGCAGCGACCGGAGGGGATAGAACACACCTGCTCATTCGATTGGCACGGTGGAAAATGTGTCATTTGACATTGATTCTGAGCGCAATGCATTCTTTCAGGCACATCGTGTGGTGGACCAAGATCATGGTAAGGATATTATTTACGACATCCCCCCTATCTTTGATGCTACGTCAGAGGCAGGTCTATCGACGCAGTCTGGAACCTTGCATAAATTTTTTGAGAGTTGTTTTTTGTTGGCAAGGGATCCCACTACTCTCGCTGAGATCGAGGGATTGTTGCAGCGACCAGCTAGGGGAGGGAAAGAGTCCACGGTAAACTCCTTACATCAACGGAATACAGGTAAAAAGATGTGCATGTACATACAAATTGGGAACTATGAAGTTGATTTGGTTATTCTGGATATTGGTTCGAATGTCAACATCTTAACCAAGAAGGCATGGCAGAAAATGGGGAGCCCCCCATTAAGCTAGTCTCATGTACAACTCCGACTATCTAATCATGCCAAGGTGACACCGATTGGGAGAGTTCCATGCCTAGTGGTGGACATTGAGGGAATGAAGACTTATGCTGGCTTTGATATCATCGAAGTAGTCGAAGGAGGAATCTCTTATCCCACGTTCCTGGGGATTGGATGGGATAACGACAGTGGAGTAGTAATCAACTTTAAGAGGCAGATGATGACTTTTGAAAACCACGATCTTAGAGTTATAGCCCTGTTGGATCTGGCTGAAGGACGTAGATACATTGAACCAGTGAAGGATGAAGATCCCAACGGATGGTACCATGCATTCAATATTTTCGAAGATTATATTCATTTGACTGCCAAAGGTGAGATTGGATGGCACAATGACAGCTCTGCGTCTTCCGACTCTAACGACGCTTTACAACATTGGTAGAATCACTTGCATGAGGTATCACTTTGTAAGTGTGGGCTAATCACGCAGTCATTGTGCTGTGTTGCGACTGAAACATTTGCACTACCAGTATATGAAGGGTTTCCTAGCTTGTCTGACTTTCTGGAGGCATTTGAGGAAAATTTTTGAGAACCACAGCGGTTGTTGTCATTGGAGGAAGCGTTGAAGGATGCTCCAGCACGCTGGTGGGAGACACACAACAAATCAATCAATGGATGGTTTCAATGCAAGAGATTGATGGCGGTTCATTTCAACGATACCGAGGTTTACCACACAGGGAAATATGATGGTCGGAATGACCCACGTAGTCATATTATGGAATTTTAGACATTGTGGGCATCGCGACCAAGAGATGAGTGGGTCCATGCCTTTGTCCATACCTTGGACGAGATGCCGCGCTCATGGTATACTACAGCTGAATTGCACGAGGAAGTTTCCACTTGGTTGGATTTGACGATGTGTTTTACTAATACCTTCAGCTTCACAAATCCCAACCTAGATGTCCATAATGCTTTACGGCTCATCCGCAATGTACTTCTGAAGGTTGTTCCAGTGGCATATCCTGTGGATCCGCATATGCACTGCAAGATGTAGTCCATGATGGAATGTCATATTATCACTGGTGGGCCAAAAGATAGTGATGATCTATGGAATGTCAATATTCGAGAGTCTGAAGGAAGTAGCGATGTTGTAGTACTTGATGTGCCAAGTGATCCGATCAGTCAACCGCTAAAGCTCCATAAGGTCAACATTGCGACTGAGGACAGTCCAAAGTTCGCAAATGTTGGGGACTTTTGGATGATGAGATGATGGGAAAAGTCACAGATTTGCTACATGAATTCCAAGACCTCTTCCCTACAAAGTTTTCTGAGATGAAGGGAATCTTGGGTGATCTAGGGGAGATGAGGATCCCATTGAAACCAGATGCTAAGACAATAAGACAATGACCCTATCGACTGAACCCACACGATAAGGAAATGGTCAAGGTAGAGCTTGATTGCATGTTGGATGCTGGTATTATTGAACTGGTTGAAGAGTTAGAGTGGATCAGTCCTATGGTGGTGCAGGACAAGAAGACCGGCGAAGTGCGCATTTGTGTTGATTTGCGGAAGTTGAATGATGCCTGCTTGCATGATCCCTTCCTGACCCCGTTTAATGATGAGGTGCTCAAAGGTGTGGGCAGCCAAGAGCTATATTCTTTCATGGATGGGTTCTCTAGCTATCATCAGATCTGCATTGCAAAGGAAGATCACCACAAGACAACTTTTGTGACAGAATGGGGTTGTTTTCAGTACACAGTGATGTCATTTGGGTTGAAGAATGCTCCTGTAATATTTTCGCGGGTTTTCGTTGCCGCGTTCATGGATTTCATTCAGAAGTTTTTGCAGGTATACATGGATGACTGTATAGTCTATGGCTTGATCAACGATCATCTGGAAAACCTGTGGTTGATGTTGGAGCTTTGTCGACATCATTTGATATTCCCGAACTTGAAGAAGTGCATCTTTTGTGCACCATTTGGTATCTTACTGGGTCACATTGTGTGCAAGCAGGGATTGTTCATCAACCCAGCCAAAATTGCACTCATTTTGAGCTTAACACCACCGATTAACATCAAGCAGTTGCGTGCGATGTTGGGACACACTGGGTATTATCACAAGTTCATCGGGGGTTATGCAGCTATTACGGCCCCTATGGAGAAGTTATTGAAGAAATACGTGGTATTTCAATGGAGCCCTGAATGTCAAGATAGTTTTGAGACGCTAAAGGCTAAGATGGGTTCAACACTGATACTAGTATTTCCGAACTGGAGTAAGGAATTCCATATCCACATTGATGCATCATCGATCGCATTGGGTGTGGTGCTTGTGAAACCAACAGAGGGGGATCTAGATCACCCCATTGCTTTCGCAAGTTGGAAGTTTTCATCAGCAGAAAGACAGTATACCACTCCAAAGAGGGAAGGCCTGGCGATGGTCTATGCACTGTAGAAGTTTTGACATTACTTATTGGGAGGACACTTTAAGATGTTCACAGACCATTCTACCTTAAAATACCTGGTCAATAAGCCTGTGTTGGGGGGGAAGATATGTCGTTGACTACTTCTTTTTTAGGAGTTCAATTTTGAAGTGATTGTGAAGCCAGGACATTTGAATGTTGGACCTGATCATCTATGATGGATTGAGACAGGAGAGGATCTAACTAACATTCACGACAGGTTTCCTGATGCACAACTCTTTAAGGTTGAAGTAGTCAATGGATACTATGAAGAAATAATTTAGTTTCTGGTGATAGGTACCACACCCGAGGAGTTCACCACTAGTCAGAAGAAACAGTTTGTGGTCAAGGATGCCAATTTCCAACTAATTGCAGGCGATTTATACAAATTGGCTTAGATGAGATACTGCGGCATTGTGTTTTGCCTCATGAGCAAGGGCAGATCTTGTCAAAAGCGCACGTAGGAGTGGCTGGGGCGCACTATGGAGGTCGTGCAGCTACCAGAAAGGTGCTTCGTACGGGGCTCTGGTGGCCCACACTGCACAACGATGCGACAGACTATGCGCGGTCCTGCGATGTTTGTTTGAGAACCGGGAAGCCATCCAAGAGGGATGAGATGTTGCTGATACCTTAATTGACATTGCAGCCATTTGACAAATGGGCAATGGATTTTGTGGGACCAATAAACCCACCTACGAAGTGCACTGGTACAAGATACATCATCACGACGGCAGATGATTTCACAAGATGGGTGGAGGCTACACTAGTTATTGATTATTTCGCGGCCATGATCGCGCGTTTCTTGTTTAAAAACATTGTCACTCACTTCATCTGCCCCAAGATATTGATGAGTGATCAAGGCAGTCATTTTCTCAATCGCACCGTCATCGCATTAATGGAGGAATTGCATATACAACACAATAAGAGTACGAAAGTTGATCAATGGTAGTAGGTTGAGGCCCTACAGGTTGGGCTTGGAGCAACACGATGCCTGAGTCACATCGGGAAAAACAAAAAACAAACTGCAGGATGCTCAGTGGCAGGATGGCGCACCGATAAGGACAGAACGTCCAGGTAGGTAGGCTTGTGCCGCAAGTTAGGAGCAGTCTGTGACAGTGGCAAGACCGCGACTGGGTCAAATCAACAATAAATGCTAAAATTTTAAGACAGTTAATTAACAACGCTCGTTCGAATGATGAGCATTAATGGAATATTCGGTCGATCGAATGACAGGATCGATGATCGATTTGGCTCATTAAGACAGGATTTGGTCCGAGTTAATGCAGGAATTAGTTATTATTACGAGGGATTCGGTTGGGCGCTATAAGAATGGGCTGAGGTTGGTCGGAAGGCACCTGTTTGTGACAAGTGAGTTCAGTTTCTAGTTGAGGAATTGTGCAAGGTTGAGTCCTGTTACAGAGTGTAGTTCAGCTGTGTTGAGTGAGTTTTGAGTTGAGTAGGATTGAGCAACCTATTGGTCATGAAGGAATTAGGTGCTGCATGCCGACTGAACCGGATACAGTGGATATTTCAAGTGAATCAAAGTCACCCCTAATCCCTGCTACTATTGAGGAAGAGGTCAATCTCATGGACGAAGTTGCTAATATTCTGGTGGGATCATCCTCTGTGGTGCGGCAAACGAGGGGGGGGACATAGCTTAGCTCCAAGTACCAAAAGGCGTCCCTGCGGAAATGTAGCTAGGGTTTTACCCCTAGCTTGTGCAAATGAGCACCTACTAAGGAGAAGGGACTCCTTAGTAGCAGTTCAATAAATTGTAAATTAAAATGCTAAAACAGAAATGTAAATTACTCTAAACATATGCATGAAACAGAAAAACAAGATATAAAGAATGGTTTTTGTATTAATTTTACCTCCAATGTGAAGGTTGGTGAAGCTCTTGCAATCGCCCAAGAGGGTTGCTCCAAGCTCCAACTTGCTCCTTCTCTTTCTCCAAAGGTGGGAATGGGCCAAAAGGGGCTCTCAAGGTGAAAGTAGCTCAAGGGTGAGCTAGGGTTTCAAGAGCTATTTTGGCAGAGTAAGGGTGGTTATGATTGTGGATATGAAATGAGGGGTCTCCATCACCTATTTATAGTTTTTTGGTGGTGAAATGTTGGCCCATGGTTGTGGGAACCAAATGGTTTAGGTCAGCTGTATAGGGTTTTTTCCTCCTTTTTCCTCATTATTTTATATTTTTTATTCCCTCTTTAGAGGGTTTTTGCTATTTTGGAGGAATTTTGGATATTTTTGGAGGGAAAAGGGGTTTTTTAGCCTTTTTGAGCCTTTTTGATGGTTTTGTGGCCTTTTGGAAGCTTTTTAATGGGATTTGAGGGTTTTGAAGGCAAATATGGTAGGAAATATGGACAAATGAGTCATGTAATGGGGTAGATGAGGTAGTGAGCACTTTTTGGGTGTTAACAGATTGCCCCCTGATGTGTGAGGGCAGGAGCTCATCGTATGGCCGATAGACATCATAAGTCTTTTAAATGGTTTTCCTGGGGTGTGGAGAAGAGAAGAAACAAACTGGATCCCAGAACAACGATCCCGAACAAACTGCAAAAACTAAAAGTACATAACCTCAATAATGGATGAGGAACAATCTGATCATATGGACGAGGCGGGCATTCCCATGCTCGTATCAAGATATAGTAATAACAATGGGGTCCAAAAGATGGGGACCTGAAGTATACATGTCCTCAAATAAGGAATGAGGAAGAATCTCAATATATGGACGAGGCGGGCATTCCCATGCTCGTATCAAGATACATAAAAATAACTGTAAGGCCTGAAAAAAGGGGGACCTGTAGGATACATAGAGAACCACTGTGTACATCATAAGGGTCCAGAGAGGACACAAATCTGGGACATACTGCTGGGCTGACCATGTCGGAGCTGAAGTACTGATACACTGGAATGACAACAGTGCTACTGAGTGTGGTACCAAAGGAACTGATGAGCTGCTAGATCATAGTGACAAGGGGTCATACTCTCAATGGTACACTGAACTGGAACTGAACTGGGTACTCAATGAATCATATAACTGGGTGGCTTCCAAATACAATCGCCAACGCAACCTGGACATCCATGGGAACATATAACTGGGCGTTCCGAAGTGACTCACCAATGTGCTAGAGTCGGGGCAAATCCGGGGTCTTTGACCAATAACTGAAGGGATATAAACCCTGCACGATTCTTAGCGATGCGATCAAGGTGTTGAAGTCGAGCATGTGAGAAACAACCATTCGGATAGGCAATGAGGACTCCTCTCAAAATGGTCCGTAGGCACTCACCACTGATGGTGATGGGTCCAAGGCGCAGGGACCTCTGGGTCTATCCTCTGGAATAGAGGGGCTATCATCAACAGAGGGAGACCTACAACTAGCAAGGCAATGATGTTTCCTTGATAGGAGCACGAGGTGGAGAATCGAAGTGTGAGAGTACTGATGGTAGGACTGACAAACTGTGGGGGATAACTGGGAAAGTAGAGTGGGTGGACTCAAACTTCTTTTGTTCAGAGTATGATGGCGGGGATGATCAGGAAGCATATGAAACTGACTTATGGGAAAGAGAGCATAGCTATAATGGATCAAGGATAGTAACTGGGATGAGGGAGACTCAAGCTGGTGTATTATGGCAGGAGATTGGAGACTACTCTGAATAAAGGCGACCTGATTGGGGGTGCTACCGAGATGATCGATCATAGTGCCAGGAGGCACGGGGGGACTTCTTCATGGGTTAAGGAACTAGAAGAAGTGGGTGAAAAAATGGTATTGTCGTGTGGATTTATACGAGCCCAGGACAGTTCATGCTCGTGATTGCTTTCAATTTTAAGGAGTCTGAAAGCAATAAGAAGACTCTGAAATGATGGAATGGTACTGTCGTGTGGATTTTGCGAACCCAAGACAGTTCATGCTCATGGTTGCTTTCAATTTTAGAGAGTCTGAAAGCGATAAGAAGACTCCAGGGGGTTGCTTTTTCGTGTGTTAGTCTCCAAGGCCCAAAGAAGCATAAAAGGATGCAATGAAGAACTCTTCTAGCCGGTGCGACTAGAGTATTCATTTTTCGTAATTATTCTACCAGGTCCAGAAAAGGGGTAAACTTATACCAGATAGACGCCCTTTCAGGTACTTTAATGAGCATGAAAGGAAGCAAGATTGCTCGGCAATCTTTTCATTGTTTTAGGAGTCAGAAAAGAGCTTAACAGAAACTCCCTAAGTGCCTTTTTCGTAAAGGACTTGTCCAGCCCGAAAAAGGGATAAAATTATATCGAACAAAAGGAATGGCCAGGCAAGGAGGAAGTGCTCAATCAAGGGACAGTTATGATGACCAAGAACGAGGGTAGGGGGGGAACACTAGTGGGCCTCCTTGCGGGGTAATGAATGGTGGAAAAATAACGAAACAATTGCAGTATGACAGGAGTGAATGGCTCATGTAAAATGTGGAACAATTCGATGGCGGCCGATGTGGCACGCAAACCAAGGCAGCAAGGTGTCAGGACACAATGTTGAAACTGCACCAAGTGAGAGCGAGAAATGATCTCAAGCATCATCACGAGATCGAAAAAATGAATCTGGCGATATAAAGAGTGTCAAAAATGGATAATGGTCAATGTGGCACGCAAACCGAGGCGACGGGGGGTGTTTTGAAAATATACCCAAAAACTCAGGGGGTGAGAGCGAGAAATGATCTCAAGCATCATCACTGGCTCAAAAAAATGAATCCGATGATATAAGGTATATCAAAAATGGGCTACGGCCGATGTGGCACGCAAACTGGGGCGACAAGGTGTTGGGACACAATGTTGATATTGGTCCTGGTGAGAGCGAGAAATGATCTCAAGCATAATCACGAGCGTGGAAATATGAATCCAACGGTGCAAATGGTGCAAAAAACGGAGGTCATAAGGACTCCGGAATGGTCAAAGGAACTAACTAGATTAAAAACTGGTTGCAAATAAAGGTGAGCCCACCAAGCCAAGGATGCAGTGGTGGGGAGAAATGATGACCCGTGGGGGAAGAATACTAGGTGTATCAAATCAAATCAAATCTACAAGTGATATGTGACCTCAAAAATGGTTGAGATCACAAGTGTGAAAAAGTGAGCAGGGTTAATGACTTGCCCCCATGCTATGTGCATGGGGTTTGTGATTATGGATCACATATGTGTGGGTTTGAACAATGGATTCATTGACGTGCTGAGATAGATGTGATGGGGAAGGTTCAAAATGATTGATCATGCCTCCTATCCTAGGGTCGAGGGAATCTATTATGCCCCTTGACTCAGAGGTGTCAAGGTGGTGCTCTATGATGGCGGAGTCAAGACCAGGCACTTTGGTATAGGACCACGCAAAGACATCACGGAATTCTTGGAAGAGTTTTTTGTACTCCTCAATCTCAGACTCGCTGCAAGAGGCTCCTAAAGTGATGAGTTCAGGGGCACCTCCGGGGGCAGAGATATCTATGTGGATAACGGGAGAGATGTTGGCCATGTTACCTTCCTCAAAGGCATCAGGAGCAGGAATAGGATCCTTAAACCAGTCGACTTTAGTGGGAAGGAAATCTTTGGACTCAACCGCGAATTGGGTAGCTGTTTTAGAGGAAGATTCTTTTGGGAGGAAATATGAACGATGGTGCATGTCGTCCCATGGATAATCCAGGGAAGTCAGAGCTTCTAGGATCTCCTCATCAGTACGAAAAGTGTGGGCCGTCAAATCGGTTAACAGGGAATGGTAGTTGAAGAGATCATATAAATGGTGTTGATCTCCCCGGATGGGGGTGAGATCGGGGGGTGAATCTCCTCAATGGTGGGAGGTGCTGTCTCAAGATCCACATTATTCATCTCGTAGAGAGCTGCTCTGTAATCGGGGAGATCAGGACAGTGATGTGAATAATGGTCGTAAACACCGCATATTGCACAAGGGTGGTTAGTGCGTAAGGATTTATCACGAAGCCTAGGGGTTCGATTTAGTTTGACAACCAGGATATTGGGGTCATCATCAAGCATCTACATGTGTTCCTGTAATGCAGGTAACTGTGGACATTGATGAGTCGCATGGCCTAACTCATCGCACAATGAGCATTTGGGAGGAGCACGAAACACGGGGAGGTTTTTTACTATCTTGGGAGGTGGTACAACAGTGTAAGGTTGGGGGCCTCTGCCCCCAGTGGATTTGGGAGGAGGTGGGGGATTCGTGGAGGATGAAGGGGTAGCAACACCGGGGGGTGGCTGAGTGGTAGTAGCCATGGGTTGCACTGGTTGTAGGACGATGCTTGGTGTCGGCGGGGGAACGGGAGGCGAAAGATACCATACGGGTAATCCCAAGGTTAACTCAGGGAGGCTAAGGGTAGCCATAACCGGGGCGCTTACTACTCCCGATGGAGGGACTAGGAAGGGGATTGTGTGGATAGGTGTAACACTAATGTGGCTAGGTACCAACGGTGGTTTAGGCAACAAGGGCGGTTGATTGTTAGGTGTTTGTGTATCGTGGGAAAGGGTACATAAGTGAGACACTTCGGGCGCAAATGACGGTGGAGCAATGGATTGGAAGGTGGATGTCATCGGCGGGTCTGAGTCAACTCCAGGTCCCAAGGAGGAAACAAATGAGGTATCGGCACCACTAACAGGTTTTTCAACCATGGGGAGAACATTTTCGGGTGCAGTGGGGGCATTTAGATCGTAGTAGGTGAGTTGGTCGATCTTGACCACGTGTCCGTCATGGGGGAACATTATGGTACGAAAGACAGAGGAAGCGACCGCCTGCATAGCATACATGTAGCTACGACCAAGTAAGAGGTTGTAATCAAGCTGGGCGTTGATGACCTCTATGTCAATGAGGACGGTTTTACCACCTAACTGGACGGGGACATTGGCTAGGAGACCTTGGGGCTGAGCCGAACGACCATCATAGGCATGCAATGCAGTGGTGGACTGCTGAAGGGTAGGGGATCCCAACTTATGCCATACGAATGTGGACATAACGCATGTGGAGGCACCTTCATCGATGATGCACCAATGGATGACAAGATTTCGAACGGAAACAGAAACTTGGAATGCTAAAGTGGAAGGCAGGCGGGGTTCGGACTGGTCCAAATCAAATGCCATCAAATTCAAATCATTTGGGTCAATATCCCCAATGGCTGAGAGTAAAGTCTTGCGCTGGGAAGGGCAATTTTTCAAGACTTCTAGCACGGACATGGCTATGGGGGATTGGGCTAAGTCGTCTACAATGTTGTAGTTTGACACAGCGCGCGCATTGGGGTTATTGTTGATACAGAAAAGTGGGAAACAAGGTTCTTTGGAAGCGCCATCTATTGGGGGCAGAGGGATACGTAACGCCTGATCAGTGGGATGAACGTTAGTGGTTGTATCGACGGGAGGGGCTTCGGAGGTGGAGCCATATTAGTTTCGACGGGTCTGGAGGTTGACATCAGTGAATGACATCATCAACAAGTGGTGGGTACCTGAGTCAAACATGGGTTGATCAGGAGCGGCGTAAGTGATCTGTTGTTGGGGTGGCACATTGGCTTGAGGGGGAGCCAACGACTGAGTGTTCACTATGCCTTGGTTTGGTAAGGGGTTTTGCAGCACTAAAGGTGGCTGCTGAGGTTGTGGGGGGTTGGGCGGTGCTTGAGGATCCGCATGCCCTTGGCGATGGGCATCATCAACCCAAAGTTGCCGAGCTCGCTCCAAGTGTGGGAAAGCATGTGTGTGGTGGCCATAGACCCCACAAATAGAACAAGGATGGTTCATTTGCAAATTAGGGTTTTTAGCCTGCTTGGGTGAGTGATCAGGGTTTTGGTTAGCGGGGGCCGCATTATTGTTGTCTGGGGGATTAGGTGGTTGACAACCTTGGTCAGGAGGCGGGTTGTTTCCACGATTACGGCCCTTACTGCAGTTTTGTTGGCCCTGGTTGCATTGGTTGTTTTGGTTTTGCTACGGGTTGTGTTGGGCGTAAACTCGCCCTTGAGCAACAGGTGGGTTTTGGGGTTGTGCAGGTGCGGGAGCAGACTGCGGTGGATGATAAGTAGGTGGAGGCTGCGCAGGTGCGGCACCTTGAGGGGGTTGCTGATATGTATGCGGAGCAGGTTATGGGTTTGCCGCAGCGGCTTCCTGTGGCAGGTAATAAGCTAGTTGGGCTTGCGATGACACAGGAGCGGGTGTAGCCTGTGGATGGTAATATGGCTGAGGTGCGGCTGGGGGAGCATAAGCGGGGGGTGCATGTCCAAAGCACTGAGGTGGAAACGAGGGTTCATGAGAATGGTGATGATGTGCCATAGGAGCATACGAGTTGGTTTCTCCAGACTATGAGGTAGCCCGCGAAAGGTCGGGGCCACGGTTAGGACGTGCTATGGAAAAGGGTTGGGGATGTGAAGAAACATGGCCGATGATGCCATCTGCCGCATGAGATGCCCTCGACGCATTGTGTTGGGAGGAATCACCACGAGGGGTGTCAGGTATAATGGTATAAAGGTAACCCGACTGGGCATAAATGAGGTCGAACTGCTGGGCCTTAAGGATGGCCTCTTCTTCAGACTGGGGTCTTTCGGAAGCTACATCCTTAGCAATGACAGGAAGAAGGGATTTGAGGAACCAATCTAAGAAGATACGGTCGTCTAATCTGATTTTGCAGAGGCTACGACGTCGACGCCACTCATGAATGTGGTCCATGATGTGGGTAGCCATGTTTTGTCTGCAAGACAGGAGAATCTCAATTCCCGCATCATAGTGGACAGGTAACTCGAAGAACTGCAGGAAAGTCGAGGCAAGGGAAGTAAAGGTGGCATGGGTCCCATGGGGTTGATCGATGTACCACTTAGCTGCAGAGCCAGTGAAGGTGCGCTGTAACAGACGGAGGCGAACAGAGTCATCCACTATGGAGTTGGAGGAACACCACAAATGGAAGGACATAATATGGTTTTGAGGGTCCTCACCTGCCTTGTCCTCGAACTTAGGGATGTCAGAGGGGAGCTTGGTGGGCATGTGAGGCCATGCAGGGTCGTGTTGGATGGGATCATTAGTCAATCTGGCTAGGTCAGGCAGGTTGAGGCTAGCCATGAATGGAAAAATGGAAGAAGGATGCAACACAGTAGTGGGTTGGACCAAGTTGGGGCCAATGCCCCCAAGTGGGGGAGTTGAGGTATAGGAAGGTCCTGTGCCACCATGGGTGGTGTAAGTCACTGGTGGAGTGGTGGTAGGTATGCCGGGCACGGGAATGGGTATGGTAACCGGAATGGTGGTCGTGGCCCCCATGGAGGGTATACCCAAAGTAGGTGTGGTAACTGGTGTAGTGTTGGATGTGCCACCAATGGTCCTTACAAGGAAAGGAGTGGAAGTCACGCCAGCCATGGGGCTAGTAGGGGCAGTGTAAATGGGGTTCTCAGACTCTTCCTCAGAATTGGAGGTAAAGTAAGGGGCGTCAAGATCGGGTGATGGAGTCCTATGCCGCTAACGAGTGGAGTCAAGTGACAAGGCTCGAGATCTATGATAAGTGGTATCAAGTGATGAAGATTTCTGTCTATGATGGGTGGTATCAAGTGAACTGTGCTATGGGGGCTCACCCATGAGGCGTCGAGGATGTCTCAGGGACTCAATGGTGACAGATGGTGTCAAATCTATGGGGGTTGAGGTGAGTAAAAAATAGCTCAAAAACCCTAATGCAACCGAGTGTGCAGAAGGAGAGCTCAAAAAATAGGGCACTCAGGCCAACAACCAACTCAAAACACCCACTGTAACAACTGTGCTACAATAGGTGGAGTATCAACAAAAATGGTCAGAATACCAATAAGCAGCAGGTTTCCTAAAAATAAAAAATGGTGGACTCACTAGACCAAAAGGAGGTAAGGGAGCAAGCAAACACCTAACTAGATAGTCTTCTGACTCAACTAGACATATCCTCTGCAAGGTGATGAAATCCAAGTCATAAAATATGGATAGGAGAGCCAACTGGCTAAGATATCCCCCTACCAGGAGGGACACCGGGTAGTCAATCCTAGAAGAATGACAACTAAGATACCCCGTTCATGACACGTCCATAAAGGTGAATCTTCAGTTTGGTCCTTTTACCGCAATACCCCCATACAGGGATATCCCGAGAACTGCGAAAGGTAGCCCTTTGGTTACTGAATGGATTGCGGTATTCCACTCAGGCCTCCGGAACCAGTCTCATGACTTCAACCCTCCTAGGGGAGAGGCCCTCTGATAAATTGGTTGTGACCATGCCAAAAAATACTAGGGGATTTTGGTTCCCTAATTGAACAACAGCTATGTCTCAAGTGTAAGCAACCGAGGGGTGTTATTGGAAGCCTATCCCCCCGATCCTACCTAACTACAAAAATTCTTTTGTGTTTCCCAAGTGGGGTTAGAATGTTGGTTGTGTTAAGTACTTTTTAACGCTCACTTCAATTAGGTGACAGAGTGTGTGCGTGTGAGATGATGATGAACCCAAGTAGAAAGTGCCACTAGGGAGGGGAACTTTCTAACTAGCAATAACAATATAGAAATTAACCTTTGAAATGCACAATTTTCTTTTTTCAATTTGAAGTGCTAAAAATGTAAAAACGATTCTGTAAATGAAATAGAAATAAAAATGCAGAAAAGGTTGTCGGACCGCGGGTTTTTGGTAAATCTGAGCGGTCGGACCGCGGAAAATAGCTGAACAGTCGCAGGCGGGTTGCGGGTTTTGGGCTGAAAAATGCAGTCGGGACGCAGGAAAAACGTCGAAAGTCGCAGGCGGGTCGCGGGAAAATGGCCGAAAGCCACAGGCAGGATGCAGGAAAAACGCTGAAAGGCGCCGACGGGTTGCGGGAAACTGGCCGAAAGCCGCATGCGGGAGGCAAGAAAGACGCCGAAAGGTGCCGGCGGGTTGCGGGAAACTGGCCGAAAGCCGCAGGCGGGATGCAAGAAAGACACCGAAAGGCGCCGGCGGGTCGCGGGAAAATGGCCGAAAGCCGCAGGAAGGACGCAGAAAATAGGGTAATAGCCGCAGTCAGGTTGTCCCAAACAGGCTAATAGCCGCGGTCGGATCACAGGTAACAAACTGAAAACTGTCTGCAGGTCGCTGGAAACAGTCTGAGAGTCGCGGTCGGATCGCAGGTAAGTGCCTGAAAGACACGGTCGGAACAGAAAAAATATTTAAAAATTGTAACCAGAAATTCAAACCTAGTGGAGTCACCAAAACTGTAGCTAGGGTTTTACCCCTAGCTTGTGCAAATGAGCACCTACTAAGGAGAAGGGACTCCTTAGTAGCAATTCAATAAATTGTAAATTAAAATGCTAAAACAGAAATGTAAATTACTCTAAACATATGCATGAAAAAGAAAAACAAGATATAAATAATGGTTTTTGTATTAATTTTACCTCCAATGTGAAGGTTGGTGAAGCTCTTGCAATGGCCCAAGAGGGTTGCTCCAAGCTCCAACTTGCTCCTTCTCTTTCTCCAATGGTGGGAATGGGCCAAAAGGGGCTCTCAAGGTGAAAGTAGCTCAAGGGTGAGCTAGGGTTTCAAGAGCTATTTTGGCAGAGTAAGGGTGGATATGATTGTGGATATGAAATGAGGGGTCTCCATCACCTATTTATAGTTTTTTGGTGGTGGAGTGCTAGCCCATGGTTGTGGGAACCAAATGGTTTATGTCAGCTGTATAGGGTTTTTTCCTCCTTTTTCCTCATTATTTTATATTTTTTATTCCCTCTATAGAGGGTTTTTGCTATTTTGGAGGAATTTTGGATATTTTTGGAGGGAAAAGGGGTTTTTTAGCCTTTTTGAGGCTTTTTGATGGTTTTGTGGCCTTTTGGAGGCATTTTTGGCCTTTTGGTAGCTTTTTAATGGGATTTGAGGGTTTTGAAGGCAAATATGGTAGGAAATATGGTAGGAAATATGGACAAATGAGTCATGTAATGGGGTAGATGAGGTAGTGAGCACTTGTTGGGTGTTAACAGGAGAGCCCATCAATCTTGGGGGTTATGGGATCCATAGTCCGTGCAGGCATTTTTTTCGCAGATATCCTAGGCTACTGACCTCCATGTCGAGTTGGGTGTAGCCAAAGAAGGTCACTAAGAACCAGCAATATCAAATACAGATGTCGAAAATGCCACCAAGTATGAGTTGTACCACCGACATTGTACTGGTGTTGATGCAGCTGCGGTACGATGATCATGACTTGCTGGTGCTGGAAGATGTAATGATGGAGCCCTTTCAGCCACCAGCACCAGGGGAGACCGATCCGGTGCCACGCATTCCACGTGATTGGGCGCGTAGTTTAGAGAAGGATGGGTTGTTGGGTTTGATTTACATGACACATTTCGGAAGGTTGACAGAATCCAATGCCTGCGTCAAATAGTTGCTGGCTTTTTTGCATGGTGGGGTGTTATGGTTGGACAGGCAAGTCACCGTGATGGTGGACCTGATTTCTGAGATCACAAGATTGCTAAAGGATGGGGTCGACTCGTCGCAATAATTTTAGGGGAAGAACAATGACAAAAATCTTACGGCAAGGTTGCGGAAGCAATACAAAAAGAATAAAGATGGACGGGCTTACCACTTGGACACTATCAACAAGGCCATAGTGAAGATTGGGGCATGAATCTTAGCTACCAAAATCCCGTGGAACACTCGACCCAATCAAGGAAACTCCAGGGTTGTCATCTACACCGAGCTATGTGCGACAGGCAAGCAAATAAACTGGTCCCTCTTTCTACTTAACCAGTTGACAGAGGACACATTGGCAGCCCAAGAAGGACAATGGTCATTCACCTATAGCTGGCTACTGATATTAGTCGCGTTGGTCTCCTGGATGGAACCCGATGATTATCAAAGAGTGGAGGTGGATGCAGTGCAAGAACGCAAGGGAGAGCGCTACCAAAACCTGTGGTGGGTGTAGGAACCGGAGCATCTCAAGGATTATGCCACGCAGTTATGGTTTTATTGGGAAGCGCTACAAGTGATCGCTGAGCGGATTCCGCAGTTGACTTAGGCCACTGTTGACAAGTACAAGGGGATTTCCTAGTTCGCAATTGTCCCACACATTATCTACATGTAATCGCGCTGCGATATCAATAGGAAGTGGTTGAACACCCCCTATAAGTTAACAGATGAAGACTTGGATTCGATCATCGACGACTGGCTGGTCGAATGGATCGAACTAGTTATTTAGGAAGAGTCTACAGGGATACCATCCGATGTGCCAGTCATGGAAGAACTACGTCATATGTCAGATGAGGAATCATCATAGACCCCTACGAATGATGAGCGTCAGGTTGAAGAAGACAGAACGAAAGGACACCAGCACCATGGGACAATCAGTGGAATCCCCCTGTCATCAGAGGCATAACTCGATCGGCTACTATTATCTATAAATAATGCAACCAATATGGCGGATCGAGTGATGACGGTAAATGTGGATAAAGGTTTCAATGCAATCACTTCCTGCTTGCATTCCTTGTGCGACATGGTTTTGAAGAAGGCACCGGAGGGAGCACCGGTGCAATCAACACTGAGCCTCAAATCAGGAATGTTGATATTCCCCCGACTACGATTGTGACTAATAATGAGGCTTTGAAATATTTGTTGCAGCCGGTAGAGAAAGTGACCATAATGTCAATGCGTTTCCAGCGAAGGAGTTGACAACTATGTAGGTCATTTACAGTCGGGAAATGGCAGACAGGATGCATGAGATTAGCGATAAGTGTCTGCATTTGTAGGAGAGTGAGGAAGTTGCTAAGGAAGTGGTTGAAGATTTAACCGGGAGAGCCGCTACAACGCGACAGGCTGTGGATGAGTTGGAAGAGGACAATAAGAAAGAATGGGCTGAGAAGCCTCGAGTGATTGAAGACTTGAAGCAGACACAGGATCACCTTGTCGTGGAGAAGGCCACTTTATGGGATCAACAGGTGCGGGTGGAGGC
Organism: Larix kaempferi; assembly: GCA_027924585.1. NCBI lineage: Eukaryota > Viridiplantae > Streptophyta > Pinopsida > Pinales > Pinaceae > Larix > Larix kaempferi. Next base: position 1,830,982 of record BSBM01000807.1, read on the forward strand.
AGCCATCACTGAGGCTTGCCACCATGTGCCAGAGGCCACTGCAGCATTGGACGTGGTTCAACGTGCACAACAACTTGGGGCTACCATTGCTCGACTGCAGCACGAAAATCAGGATTTAACAACCTTGGTGAACCCTGGTACACCCAAAGCATAGGTGGATGAACACAAACATGCCATTAAGGAGGTGGCACCCCAGATAGGGGAACTGGAAATAAAAGCGACAAAACTTACAGCAGACACCATACAGTTTTGGGGATGCATTATTTAGGATGATTAGATTGACTAGTTGACCAAGCTCAGGAAGGAAGTGGAGGGGCAATTGGAAACACTCAAAACGATGATGCGTACGATGCTGCCAATGGAGTGGGTTTCCAAGTCCATAGACTTAAAAGAGTTGCAACAACACATCACCAAGGCCGATGAGTGTCAAAAGCAGTGCGTTGTGTAGCTAGAGGAGTTTCAGGAGATGGGCGGTTAGTTTGTGAGTCAAGCTAGTGCGTCACTCTAGGCTTTACAAAAAGGTCACCAACAAGTTGCGGCGAAGCTTAGTGAGCATCCATCTTCCCAGGATGTGATTGACAGTCAGGTGCTAGCTGTGGTAGTAAAGGAGAAGGTCACCGTAATCGACCAACAGTACAAGGATTTCAAGCTCAAGACCACCGCATACACCCTGCCTGTGTCACATGGCTCAAGGGCGAGCCACAAGATTATGTTGGGGGATTATTGGAAGGCAGTTAGATGGGTCATTATCGCAGAACCCATGGTGCTACAATACCACAGAAACTGGAAAGATGAAGCGCAAATGATTATATCTTATGTAATTTTTTGTCAATTGTACCATGGTATGCGGGTTTTTGGGTCATTTGGACCACAATAGTTAGATTTTGGGTCAATCACTTTGAAGTATCGGTTAGGAATTTGTTAGTAAGTTGACATGCAATGTAAAGGCGAACGCATATAAATACACATAGATTTGCAAGTGTTGAATCATCTGCGATTGTGTATCTTAGATCTAGAGATATCTATGAGATCTGCATTTTGTGGAGTATGAGCGGAAGACTGAACATTTTGTATCTGGTTTTTTTCCGAGTTAATATGATGTGACAGAGCTATTTTGCAGAATCCCTGTGTTTCTTTCCTTCATCTATGGTAATGCATGTTGCGATATGAATCTATGAATGATGCGATGTTTCTTTGTTGCAATTAATGCTTTACTGTTATATTTGCTACGATGATGAATGGTTCTGTTGAATGATGCTATGAATATAAATGATGTCTGAGTTAAATACATAGATCTATTTCTGAAATGTTGCAATAAGTTAAGTAATTGAGCCGCGAATATCCTCCTTCATTTGGCTGAAACATGGTTCTGTCAACTCTCCCTTGAACATCTCGAGTGAGACCTCATCTGCTCTACAGGTGTTACTGGATAGGGTAAAACCTGTCTGGGCTCGTGCTCAGGGAGATCGTGGTGGTCTAGGTGTCGACAACACTGGGAACCCTTGTCGACTGGGTTTGTGTCAACATGGAGCAAGAGATGTAGGAGGAGGAAAGTGGAGGGTTATTCAAATGCTTCCCAACATTGGGCCAAGGAATAATGTTTTTGTTCTTGTAGCTAAGATAAAGAAAATCGCATGAATCATTCACAAAACTTGAAGTGATAATGCTAAAGTGGGATCAACAATAGAGTGTGTTTGGGAAATCTATTTGAGGGAGATCTATTAACTCATAGAGTAAAGAAATTGGAGGACACTATTTGTAAAAGAGAAATAAGACAATTGGAGGTTGAAAGAGGTCTTGAAGGACTTAGCTCAAGAACCAAAGAGAAACAAGTAGGAAATATTGGAAGTCTTCAAGGAAATGGAGCAAGTGATGACTAAACGTTGGACATTCTTCTCAATGAATACTATGCAAGGATGCCAATAAATATCAACAAATAGATACCTACAACATATAGGAGAAGAAGTGCATATAAGAAGTTGAGGCTTTCTCTCTTCCCTCATGTATCTGTATATGCCATCAAAATCTTAGTGACTTAGGTCTTCAACCTTTGTAAATTTGTTTTCATCCAATGTTAAGAAATAGGTCAATATGGCTAGTTGCAATTGGAAAAAGTTTTTATTTAAATTTATATGTTATGCTATGAACTAATAAAAATGTTTTTTAATCCACTTTTGGTTCACATGTTGTAAGGGCATTTGGCATGTTTTGCTAAAAATTATGATGGCCAAAAAGAAAACCCAAACTTCAATCCATGATCAAAATACAAATACATTATGCTCAAATTCCTCACAATAGATTTTGATATAAATTTCCAAAAGGAAAACTTAAGCTTCAATCCACGATTAGAATACAAATACATACCCAAACTTCAATCCACAATCAAAATACAAATACATTATGCTCTAATTCCTCACAATAGATTTTGATATAAATTCTCCAAAATAAAACTCAAGCTTCAATCCACTATTAGAATACAAATACATTATGCTCTAATTCCTCACAATAGATTTTGATATAAATTTTCCCTTGACAATATAAAAATCTTGCCCTCTTTTGAATAGAAAATAAAAAACAGACTTCAATTAATCTATTAATCAAATGGAAAATGATAAAGCATTATATTTAAAGTTACATTAATATTCACTTAATAAGGGAATCCAAAAAGCCTACAACATGACCCCTACAAGCCCATAAAGCACTAACATCAGCCCAAGGATATACCATCTTATTAGCTTTATATCATGTGAACCACTTAGCATTGGTTTGGTCCCATAGAAGAGGACTTGAAATTTGACTATCTTCCCATAGAATACACAAAGAAAATGTGTACAAAAATGATAATAAGCTACCAAAATGCAGTAGTATAGATCATGAGCTCTATTTTTTTTATAGGAAATGTATATATTGGTAAGGATAATGAATGTGTAAATAATGACAAGAAGCTACCAAAAAGCAATAGTATAGATAAAAAAATCTTGTTTTCTATAGGAAATGCCTATATTGATAAGGATAATAAACCATCACATCAAACAAATGAAGCATGCACTATAGAGTACAAATGCATTCATCATTTAACATGAATAAAATCCTTGTGAAGTTCATTGGCATGAGTAGATAAATATGTTTGCTTTTTTGGGAAAAAGATGAGAGAAGTGTGACGAAAGCACCTACACTCGTTAACCAAGCCAAGAAACAGCTGAGTATAGTATATGACAGTGCTAAATTTACTTTGCCAAGTGTAAATATTTGGTGGAAATTTGTTAGTCGTGTCTTACTTGAAGAATAAGGATGTGAGTCTCAGGTGATAGAATCTTACTTTTGGAAGATGGAATTTAATAATGTGTGTCAGTGTAATTACATTAACTCCACACAATTATCAGTCATCAAGGTTTAACCTCCGAATCTAACTTTAATGATCAAGTATCAGGGTTTAAGCCCGAAGTTGACATTTATTAACTAAACCTAGGATGCTTTTCAATGAAGACCTACACCATCATGTAGTATAAATTATTTATGGCGACAGTGATTGTAGCAGAGCACAGGCTCACAACTTAATCTATGTGCCTTCCATGCTTGCTTCTTGGAATTTTGTCTGTATACATGCTGGCCAACTTCTCTTTTCTTTTTAGGGGCTACATGCAACAAGCTAGAGATTGTAGAGTACACAAGTTTTCATATTTGACATCAATAGTCCTTGTCGAGTTATTTTCCATGCCATCGAACGCTCAGTCCTTGTATTATTGTTCCTTTTCGAGGCTTGTTTGTGTGCATTTTTAAAAGGGAACTCTGCCTATAGCAAGTTACAATAGTCCCTTTAGCTACTGCATTGCACTATAAGGAGTGTTTCCATGCGATCTAAATGACACGAAAGCTCTAATTTGAAACATGGCAAAGGATATAAGTTCTACATAAAAAAATTATATACATAGAACACATCTCCCTCTAGGAAGTTATCTTGTCATTCAAATAGTAAAAAATTGATGCTCGTATTAATGTACCCAGACTCATCAAAACTCCTGGATTTTCGTGATTGGATCTGTAATTTGTACATTAGAACTCATGGATTGTCTTGATTGGATCTGTAATTTGTGCACTAATGATCTGTCAAATCTACCTCATATCGCATTAAATGTATTAAATAAATTACAGTTTCCAAGTGTTTACTTAGCACATATATTGAATGAAAGACCATTGCTAAGTGTTTGTGTGGCAAGTTTATATATTTTTTCCATTTTTATATTTTTTATTACTTGTATAATTTAATAACTATTTTACACACCAAGGAAATTGGTCAAATCACTATATGGCATCAATCACAAAAATAATTTATCTAAATTTTAAAACTTTTAAAAAATATTTTTATTTTTTGAAAAATCACTTCAATAATAAAAATTTGAAAAACTTTAATTAACATATGCTAGAAAAAATGGAACTTAGCAACGAAACTTGGCCACTAAGTGATCGCTATATTCCCTATGACTAATAATATTGACAAGATTTCGTCATCAAAGACTGTTTTTAATAATAATATGGTTGAAGTTATAATTTCATAACAATTAACAAGTGAAATTTCATTTCATAGCAAGTTGTTTATACTTGTTTTTTACAAATGTCTTAATGTATTAATAATTAAAATAATTATGAAAATTAAATTAAAAATAAGAAAGAATTTACAACTTGTCATTAAATTACAACTTACTATTCCATATCTTTAAAATTGAAATAAGTAATATGATTATGATTATCAGTTATTGAAAAATTATCAAAAACATTAAAATCATTAGTTAATATTCTTTATTTAAAATATAGAGTAATATTTAATAAAAATTAAATTAATAAAAATTCAAATTTATAAATACAATTTAATAGATGTAAATGAAAAAGATATTAAATTCAGAATATAAATTACAACTAATAAATTAGAAAATTTAAGATTTAATAATTTATATTAATGTATAGTTAGAACCTTGTAATTGTTATAGTATTAAAAAAATTTCATTCATTTATATTAATTCATTTGCTAAACAAATTTATCATACTAATTTATACTTTAAAAAAAATTTAACAAATAATTAATTACATGTATGTATATATATATATATATATATATATATATAATTAAATTAAGTTTACTTTTTATATATATATTACATGTATATATTATTAATTTGGGTTTACTTTATATTCTTTTTGAAATATACCTTCGAAAATGATTTAATTTCAAAATTTTAGTCATTGCTTAAAATTATGATATTTAATTGAAATTTTAGTTGGAATGGTTTATTTAGATTGATGGGCAGCTTGTATGTTTGCATGAGAAAACCCAAGTGAAAACTCTCTCGACACAACATCTTTAACCATGGGAGCAAAACGCATTGTAAAAAGTTGATTTGCTATGAATTGGATGCTGGAATATTAAAAACTAGGAATAAAACAAGTTCCATTTCACATTTAAGAGATTAAAGAAAGAAGCTTCAAAGCCATGCCTAGGGTTTTCAACTTTTGGAATTAGTGCGTAAATTCTTTAGAGAAATACTTCAGCCATTTATTGTTCTGCACCAAGATATGAAACTCGAAGATTTATTTGTCGCACGATTAAAAACTATGGATAATTTGTGCCGAAGTAATTGTTTTTCTTCTAACTATTCTGTTTTCTTGTTTAAATATTTATGGCAGATTTATTTTTACCATTTGTGTGAAAGCATTAAACTAGAGGAGAGGAAATCCATATGCAATTTTAAAGCAAGTAAAATAAATAAATTTATTATTTTTTTGAATAGCATGGCAAGCAAGACATTACCTACTTTTAAATATACAATTGAATAAGTTTTAAAACACCCCTCCGAAGAAAGTTTTAATATAGAATTGAATAAGGAAAACTAGGAATGAATAAAAAAATAGACCCCTGTGAAGAAAGTTGATCGTGATCCCATTCCTCAAGAAGATAGTTCCTTCTAGGGCAAGCAAGGCCTTCTTTGAGAGACTATCTGTTAACTGATTTTTTTCCCGGAACATATGCATAAAGGATATCCTTCCAAACCCCTGCTTTAGCTTGACGATCTCATCCATCCAAGAGGAAAGTAAGAGGGCATGAAGACGGACTTTCCCAGAGGCCCAATGATTGTTTTTGAGTCCCCGAGAACCTATAAGGAAGCAATTCCCATGGATCTTGCAAAATATAATAGCATCCACAAGGCCAGAATCTAACTTCTTGTATTTGTGCCCACTCCGCAGTTCAACCATATCTTGAAATAGGTTTTTTCACTAGTCTAGATAATGCCCCCCCTCACCGCTAGACCTTGCCCTATTCAGAGAGGCTCCGTCAAAAAAACCCCAAGGATAACTTTTATCCAAGATCGAGGTCAAATGAAACCTGCACAGATCTTACCTAAGTCTTGTTATATTCCTAAAAAACAGCCACAACATGATTGCAAATATGGGCAATTTTTGTTTTCTTACCATAAAAAATTAGTCTATTCCTCGCCTTCCAAATATACCAGTAGACAAAACAAGGGAGATTTGTCCAACATGTAGCTTGGTTGCACCAAATCCAAAGACAATTCTGAAGAGATTGAGGCCATGCCTGATATTTATGTTTATTATTGATCTAATGTCTTGCCACACCAAAGTTGTAAAAGGACATAATACAAATAGATGATCAATATATTCTGCTGCCTCTCGACAAAGTGTGCACTTGTTTGGGACGATGCCCTCCCTACTAATATGTGATGAACCTACAATAATTAATTAATGCAAATACACGAGATATAAAAAATAATAGAACTCAGAATCACTTTTATATTGATCACGGGCCACTTCGAGGGGGCAACCTCCTTTGAGAAAGCTCAATACAATTAACTTCACAGTGCCTTCAATGACTTCAACACACAATTATATACTAAGTCTATGCCCAATACTATGAGTCAAAACCATGGGACATATAATACTACAGGACGACTTACAAAGCATATGCATCCAATACTATGGGTCAATACTATGGGCTAATATAAACTATGGATCAACAAATACTACGGAACGACTTACAAAGCATATGCGTCCAACAACAATATACTAACATAGTAAAGAGAAGTGTTGACACGGGTTCCTAACATCCCCTCTCCCTTAGAAAAAGCTTTGTCTTCAAAGCTTTGGTTGGAGAAATTGTTGCAGAATCTGAAGGACTGGTTCCCCAGTAGCATCCTCGGGTTGCATTTCGGGCCACTGATGCCTTTGGAGTGTCAAGAAGGATTGCTTGGAAGGCTGTAGATGAAGAAGAACCCTATCAGCTGCGTGGAAAATGCGCTCAGAACGGTGTTGATCGGCTTGTTGTTTTAGGAGAATTCTAGCCATGTGAAGATTGTCCTGTAGAATGAGAAGAATATGATCGCGGTTTCGAAGAACCAAGTCAATTTCCTAAAGTGGGGAGCTGCTAAGGGTGTATGGAAGAAGAACTAGCGGTGTCTATCCATAGACTGCTTCATATGGTGTCCTTTGAGATGTGGTATTGTACCACCAAAGCACTGCTAGGAAATCCATAGAAATAGTCGGCCAAAGTTGTGTAGGGATGGACAAGGGTTTGAGCAATCCTGAAAGGAGTGTCGTTTCACCCTTGTTGACCTGGAAAGTATCACAGTCAACCACCATCTGTTGAATTGTCATTTTCAGTCCTTGCCAAAAGAAGTTACATTGTTCTCAGTCATACATTTTGAAGAACCCAGAGTGCCCTGCTGATGAAGAAGCATGGAGTTCATAGAAGAGATAGCCCTGTTGAACATATTGCAACCAATTTGGAACAAGCAGAGAAAGAGATATAAGAGAAATTGGGTCATCAATTGTGCGAGAAGGAGCATCTACCACCATATTGTCCTTACCCTTCTTGTAAGTGATCGCATAGGGATAACCCATTTCAGGCATGTTGGGGAGGAGACCCATTGTTCTAGAAAATTTTCTAGACTCTGGAGATCAGTCTTGATGAAGAAATAATTCCCTAATAGGTATGGCTGCCACTTCTGTACTGCATGAAAAATAGCCATCAATTCCTACTGAGAGATAGATGCGACTAAATTCTGACTGGAAAGGTCTCTTGAAGGCGGTAAGCTCATTGGTTCAGCAAAGACACCTGCATATCTATCCAAGGAAGTAGTGGAGACCGTTGATGGATGCATCTGAATGGAATGGAGCTGAGCGATGACACCATGTGAATTATTCTTAAGGATTTTTTCCAAGCGATGTGATCTAATGATGCAGAGAGACCCTGGTTGTAAGCCCATTAAATTTTGTTGTGCCCCATTGATGGAAAACTGCATCCAAAGTTCCACAAAATCCCATAAGATGGGGCCAAGTGTGCATAACCATTGAATGCCCAAAACTACATCACATCTGCCTAAGGACAAGGAAAACATGCCAGAGCGCAGGTTATAATCTTCCATAGAGATATGCACATTGTGACACTTCCCCTTGCAAGGTAAGGTGCCCCCATTGTCAACCATGACTTCAAAGTTGGAGCAAGGATGGACAAAGCAATCAACCTGTTTGGCAATCCGAGGGTCAATGAAGTTATGACTGCTACTAGAATCAATGAGTATGGTAAGAGGGAGCTTCTTGAAGTATCTCCTGACTCGCATTGTTTGTGGGGTGGTGACGCCAGTTACAACATGGAGAGAGATCTCGAGTGGGTCGTCCTGAGATGGGGTGTCAACAGGCGGGTGTTGAATGTCGACTTGATAATCTACTATATCTGGAGCTTCTTCATCAAGTTCTGAGGCAGGCAGAGAATCCACATCCAAGCAATAGAGCTTTTGTTGAACACATCTATGTACCTGAGTGAATTTCTCATCACAATTATAACAAAGCCCTTTTTCTCGGTGTGCCTACATCTCTGTTTCAGACAAATGCTTGATAGGAGTTGGTTGAGGGGCAGGCATGATGGGAGGTCATTGGGAACCCATATTTGTGAAGGGAACAAAGGTGGCTTTGGAGTGTTGGTGAGCTGCGATCTTTTCCTCTTCCAACTTAGCCAACCCTAGGACTTCCATCATTGTGTTGAGACAGAACATTTTGACCTCTGAGTGGATTTCATCCTTGAGACCACTGATAAAACAACTCTTGTAGAATTCATCAGATAATCCTTCTATGTGATTGTCCAGTTTCTCAAATTCTGTCTGATACTCTCTCACTATCCCAATTTGGTGAAGTTTAGTGAGTGCTCCTGTGGAGTCATCAAAATCACTAGGACCAAATCGTGGCAAAAGGAGTTGGCAAAAATCTATTCAGTTTGGCTCAGGATGAGATTTGATGTACCAACGGTACCATTGAAGGGCTTCTTGTTCCAAATGAAAGGATGCAAGTGGAACTTTATGGACATCAATAATATTATGCAAACTGAAATATTGTTCTGCTTGGCATACCCATCCAGTCGGATCAGTACCATTGAAGCGAGGAAAATCAAGCTTCGGCCTGCGAAAATTGCTAGAAGAAGAGAACCCGGTGGCTGCAAAAGATTCTGGCTGTCAATTATTGTTCATGGTTGAATGCTGAAGATGGAGACTGAGAAATTTTTCATCCAAATCTTGGAGTTTGGTTTGGATGGCTGCAAGTGCTTCCTCCATGGTTTTTGCTCCTGTGCAGGTGACAACCACAACCAAGATATTTTTTTTTTTGGAAATGGATAGAAAAACACAAACAAAAGCTTATTTAGTAAAGGAAGATTTGGATTTGGGAAAAAATCGGATGGGTAAGTGGGGTTTGAATAGTTTTTTGACACTTTTTGATGGACATGGAAGCAAAAAATGGGGATTTCAGAAGCAGGGTGAAAAAATGAGAAAATTTGGTAGAGAGGGACAAAGAAGCAGAATTAGGAAAGGAACACGGTGACAAAATTTGAAGGCGTTTGGGTGAAAATTGAAGGAGTTATGGAAAACCCTAAAAATAGACAAATGCGAGATTTATGGTCATGGGAAGTGGAATTTGGGATAGGGTCTTCAGGAATGAAATATGCAAAATGGGATTGCAGGGATTTCAGTGAAGTTTCAGGAAAAACAGAGTTGAAACAAGGGAGATATGGCCGAAAAACATTTTTTTTTTCTTCCAGAAATGGATCGGCAACAGCGGTGCGGAAGGGATCCGCAACAGATGGATCTGCAATGATGCAAAAGGGATAAAAAATGGATGGATCTGAAACGACGACTGGATCTGGAACAACTTTTAGAATAGATCTGAAACGGATGGATCTAGAGTGGAAGTGATCGGAAACAGTTCAGCTGAAAATAGATATGGACCCCAGGTATGTGCGGCTTCCTATTGGTTCAGGGGATTCACTCAGCCACCAATACTGTTTGATGGCTTGCGTATTGGGGCAGTACCCCTCACTCCACGGCTTAGGTAAAACTGATAACTGCTTTGCCACAAACGACAGCTCTTGGTTTACCTCACGGGTGGGAACTAGTCAATCAGGTAGGGGTCATTGCCCTTTTCTCTGGCAGGTCCTCTCAATGGGATAGCTACTTTGGGGTTCCTGTGGTACTCCTCACAATGATTTTTAGGGCTTATGCCCAAGTACTTCCCACAGTTAAGCAGATAGGGGTTATCCCCATATTCGAACTTGCAACAGATGTGAAAAAAAATTGGCAAAAATTCCACCCAACGAGCCCAAGAAAGTGCTCTAATACCAGATGTGATGAACCTGCAATAATTAATTAATGCAAATACACGAGATATCAGAAATAATAGAACTCAGAATCAGTTTTATATTGATCACGGGCCACTTCGAGGGGGCAACCTCCTTTGAGCAAGCTCAATACAATTAACTTCACGGTGCCTTCAATGACCTCAACACACACTTATATACTGAGTCTATGCCCAATACTATGAGTCAAAACCATGGGACATATAATACTACGGGATGACTTACAAAGCATATGCATCCAATACTATGGGATAATATAAACTATAGATCAACAAATACTATGGGACGACTTACAAAGCATATGCGTCCAACAACAATATACTAACATAGTAAAGAGAAGGGTTGACACGGGTTCCTAACATAATATAATTGTCCCAAGTTAAGATGCAGTTTTCCAAGGCCAGCCAGATGAAAAGGATAATTTTTTGGGGAGCCTTCCAAATCCAAACTATGGAGAGCGTGCAACTGCTAGAAAGATACTTAGATTTGGCTTATGGTGGCCAACACTACATTGAAATGCAGCAAATTACTCCAAGAGCTTCGACATATGTCAGAGGATGGGGAAACCATCATGACGAGATGAGATGTTGTTGGTGCCCCAGTTGACATTGCAACCTTTTGAAAAATGGGCAGTAGATTGAGATTTTGTGGGACCCATTAACCCACCACGAAAGAGGACGTGCATGAGGTATATAATTACTAGGATAGAATACCTAACAAGATGGATTGAAGCAGTGCCAATGAAGGATTGCACAACTGCGACAATGACAAGATTTATTTTTCGACAATGTGGTCACCAGGTTTGGGTGTCCAAAGATCTTGATGAGCGACCAAGGTATGCATTTGTATATCAGACGATCAAATAAATGACTGAGGAATTTCATATTCAGCATAGAAGAAGTACTCCATACCACCCACGGGAAAAGGAACAGTTGAAGCGCTGAACCAAATTCTGGAGAACACGCTCAGTAAGGCGTGCAATACAAACCATGACAACTGGGACTTGAAGATTCCTGCGGTATTATTGGCCTATAGAAAAACATGCAAAATAATTACAAGCCAAACCCCTTTCAAGACGGTATATGGACAAGAAGCAGTAATTCCTATGGAGTACATTGTCCCCAATCTGCACATAGAAGCAACGATAGGAATGAGCGATGATTGGGCTATTGAAGAAAGATTGGTGCAGTTATTATGACTAGAAGAATATCTCTTCATTGCAGGGTTTCAACAGCAAGTAGAAAAAGATCAACAGAAGGCATGGCATGATTTCCATGTAAATATGAAGCACTTTCTGCATGGATACATGGTACTCCTATACGAAAGCAAGTTCGTAAAACACCCATGTAAGCTCCAAATGCATTGGCTTGGTCTATACATCATAAATTTCATTACTGATGAGGGCGCAGTTCAATTGCAAAAGTTGGATGGAACACTTTTGACGAGCTTGGTAAATGGAAGTTAAATAAATCCCTACCGAGATATCCCAATGCACCTCCACTGAGGAAGATTGTTAAATTTTCTGAATTTAATTCAATCTGATCTAAGATCTTAACTGAGAGAACAACATGTACAGCATATCTACAGCATATCAATCATGGAGACAATAATGCAAGCACACAAGAGACACAAAGATTTACTTGGGGAAACCATAAAGGTGAAAAACCCCAATAACTTCCTCAAAGATAGATAGAGCAATGATACAACCAACCATGAGAGATAGACATAACCTAGCAGCAGATCCTCCTCCTCCATAAGTGCGCCACTCCTCCTTGAGTGCATGTGTGAGAAGTGAGTAAGCAAATAGAGTGCCTCCTGCACTCTATTTATACTTGACTTGACTTGCCTTTTTACCTAACTCATGTAGGCTCGAACTTAACCACATAGCATAATGCTGACTGGGCCGACCCCCAATAGGGTGGTCTAATAACCCTTCGACCCACATGGCTGACCCCCAATAGGGTGGTCTAATAACCCTTTGAACCACATGACTTATACAGGGCCGACCCCAAACAAGGTGGTCTAATAACCCATCAAGTATAAGTTACGACACTTACAATATAAATAACGACACTTCCGTATAGAGGAATAATAACATCTCTATAGGAATACAATATACATATATGTGAAATACATTCCGAAGTTACATATACATCAACACTCCCTCTTAACTAGGAAGGTATTTCTCAGCACAGTTCTTCTAGCACAAGTCATCTTCTTTGGATCATCGTCTCTGGATAATCGTCATCGAGTCATCATCATCGTCACTGTTGCTGCTATCTCAATCAATCTTTGAATCTACTCATTATAGGAAGTTCTACAGAGCCAGTCCTTTTTCATACTGGATGTAGGCCCACCACCTGTAGGTCTTCGTCATCACTGGCCATACTGTGGAATCCTCAGGACTTATTACGTGCGTCACAAAACCTCGAAAGAGCATCCCAGGATGTTACGGGTACACAACTCCGACCTGTAGGATCTCATAGGGCGCTATTACATGTGACCCCACCACAAAACCTCAAAAGAGCATCTCAGGATGTTACGGGTACACAACTCCGACCTGAAATCTCCTAGGGCACAAATTACATGTGGTCCACCACAAAACCTAGCAAGAGCATCTCAGGATGTTACGGGTACACAACTCCGACCTGAAATCTCCCAGGGCACAAATTACATGTGGTCATGGAAAAACCTCGAAAGAGCATCTCAGGATGTTACGGGTACACAACTCCGACCTGAAATCTCCCAGGGCCCAAATTACATGCCATAGGACAAAACCTCACAAGAGCATCTCAGGATGTTACGGGTACACAACTCCGACCTGAAATCTCCCAGGGCACAAATTACATGTCCTCCCAGAGCAATGTCTCGAAAGAGCATCCCAGGCTGTTACGGGTACACAACTCTGACCTATAGGATCTCCCAGACATGCTCATCTGCACAACCTGATCCACGACCACAGAGTATCAACCTGATACTCACCATACATCATCCTGATGTACTCATGATCGTCCTGATCATCATCACTGCAACGTCCTGCTGCATGTCATCTGGAGAAACATCCTGAAGCTCATCATCCATGATCATCCTGATCATCACTGCAACATCCTGCTGCATGATCCACCTGATCATCAATGCATCCACCTGATGCATACCAAGTATCTACCTGATACATATCATCATACATGATCCTCCTGATCATACAATGTATCCACCTGATACATGATACATATCACCGTACATGATCCACCTGATCATACAATGTATCCACCTGATACATATACAGATACATGGTCCAAGCATCCAACATGATGCATACACAAAATACATACACATGATCCAACTGATCATATCCAGCATCCAACATGATGCATACATACATAAATGATCCAACTGATCATATCCAGCATCCAACATGATGCATACATACATAAATAATCCAACTGATCATATCCAGCATCCAACATGATGCGTACATACATAAATGATCCAACTGATCATATCCAAGCAGAAACCAGAACATCATCCTGATGCCCATTATCCAGCGCTTACATCCACAGCCATGTGAAGGATCCTCCTTCCAACATGCTTGGAATGGCTTCAGCAAATGTGTCCATCACTTCTTCCTCGAAGTGTCCTCGATCTGAAGAATGCCAAGCCTCTCTCTGAAGTACTCGAACTTCACTCTGGCTAGCAACTTCGTCAGTACATCTGCAATCTGCTCGTCCGTCGCAACATACAAAAGCTTCACATCTCCTCTCTGCACCATATCCCTGATATAGTGATATTTGATCTCTATGTGTTTCGACCTATCATGAAACACTGGGTTCTCGGACAGCTTCACACAACTCTGGTTATCACAGAAGATACCAGTAGCCTCCAACGGGAGATCAAATAACTCAGACAGTAGCTTCCGTAGCCATACTGCCTCACAACTAGCTGAACAGGCTGCAACATACTCTGCCTCAACTGTACTCAGTGTTACACAGGACTGTTTCCTGCTAAACCAAGAGATCACACCTGATCCCATACTGAAGCAACACCCAGATGTGCTCTTCCTATCTGCAGCACTGCCAGCCCAATCTGAATCAACATAACCCTGTAGGTTAAACTTTTGATTCACTTCATACTTGAGCCCATAATCCACTGTACCCTTCAGGTACCTCAGAACATTCTTTACAGCAACCAGGTGAACACTCCTCGGATCCGTCAGGAACTGGCTCAAATTGTTCACAGCAAAGCAAATGTCTGGTCTTGAGTTCGTCAGGTACATCAAGGACCCAATCATCTGACGATACAAAGAGACATCAACCGGCTCAGATGAAGCATCACATAGAAGCTTCAGAATTGATGCCATAGGTGTGGCCATGGCCTTGCAATCCATCATCCCGAACCTCTTCAGGATCTCTACTGCAGACTTCCCTTGTCCAAGGAAGATTCCATCACTCTGCCACACCTCCATGCCAAAAACAAATAGTGCATCATCCCCAAGTTCCTCAACTCAAACTCGGTAGCAAGCTTCTGCTCCGTGTCGGCAATCAATCTATCCTCACCTGATACAAACAAGTCATCCAAATAGTAGTATCGCTGGATTGCCTTCCTCAACCTTGTAGAAAAGGTTGGAATCCGCTTTATTCTTGGTAAAGACCAAGCTGGATAGAAAGCTGTCTATCCTACCATATCAAGTTCTGCACACATATATGACTACACCATGCTGTCTTGAAATCCATCTGGTGCATCTTCTATTTCATCACTTTTGTATTTCTCAATGCTGCCATCTACAACATGCTTGATCTGATAGTTCTATTTGGAAGTCACAACAGACTTCCCTTTAGCTCTTGGGATCGCATCCCAAACATCATTCTTCATGATCAACGGATCATGGCATTCCATTTCTTCATCCCAGATCCTGGGAACTTCAATATCTTCAATAGATATCTTTGTTGCTGGAACAAATGCTGTAGTCCTTTTGTAGATGAAGATATACAGTCTTTCCTACAAAACAGGTTAAATTGCATGATTAGAAACATCTCATAATTTTCAGAACAAATTCTTACACATAAAGAAATATGTCATACAGTCATGCAATTATCTTAGCCAATGCTTCAATACAACATTTATCCATATCCCGTAACTTTCTAGATGCCTTCCAATATCTACCAGAACATTGTTAAGAGTGTGCACAACTCCCAACATGTCAGCAAAGAGGTTTCATTCTAGATAAGTAGCAATGGAATGTTGTACAGTTCCATAGGCCACTTACCCATGTATATTAGTAGTATATTGTTCATCAATGCAACTATTCTAATATGCACAATACATATCCTAAGTCTAGGAACATGAGCATATACATCATTGAACAATTTTATTTAAACAAACAAATATGCAAGAAATTAAAATACTTATCTTTGTTTGTTCGTTGGGTGGACTCCCTCTGAGTCTTTGCTTCCTTACAGGAGCTGCTAGAGTCCTAATCTGAAGTAGCTTCTTCTACACCTTTCTGTTGTGGAAAGATGGTCAACTCCCTCTGAATATCTGCATCCTTGCAGAAACTACTGAAGTGTGTTCCTTTGCTTTCTTGCAGGAACAACTGGAGTGAGCTCCCTTTTGATCTTTGCTTCCTAGATTACCTGTCCTTAAACTTACATTCATCCTTGGTCCCTATGCATGCTTATTAGTATCGTGATTGTGTTATCCTTGTGAACTCATATAAAATCATACATTCATTAGTATACTATTAAAACACAATAATCTCAAGCATGTATAGTCATGATCATTTCAAACAAAAAAAATAATAAGCATTAGCATTCAAGGTTTATGTAGGATTCTTATGGTTAGTCAAATCATAAGAAACATAACATGTCTAAACCTATGACTCTTCAGATTAGTTGAATCATCAAACAAGATAAGAGATATAATATGCATAAAACCTGTGATTATTCAAACCTATGACTTCATGAATAATCATTATCAACAACAGTATAAGATCCTAACACAAGGTAGGATTCTAGCTTGATATAGGAAAAACATACCTGGATTAGCATGCTAGATATTTATGTCTAACATACTCACATGATGTCTTCTTGTTCTTCTTCAATGACTTGTGCTAGTAACCTGTATATCTCATAGGTTAACTATTACAAAACCAAGTTATACATACCTCGTAAATGGATCTTCTATGAGATCCATGACAATGGATGAATCTTTGTCCTCATGTTATCATGACATATGTTCTTGGACCAGAACATGATTTGTCTTTCTTGGTGTACCTTTCATGTTAGTAGACAACATAAACCTCATACAACACCATAATGCATTAGTACAATCATAAGTGTCAACACCCTAACCAATGAATATCTTCTATCGTGCATTCAAAATTTTGTTAAGGTGATACGACAAATCTAAAATCAAGATTGTACTAACCGTAATAACATGAAGACAAACATACCATAAACTTAATCATGAACAAATATCGAAACATACCTTGATGAGTCATACCTGTCGAGATCGCTTGTAATCTTCTTATGTAAGGCCTTAGCCTCATCTCCCTCTGAAACAGGAACTTCTTCACTCATGCAAATGATCAATCCATCTTCTTTTAGGATTAATCCAATCCACTTGATTTGCAAGAACTGGACCTGGAGCTGGATATGGGTTTGTCAGAGAAACCCCAAAAATTCAAACTTTGAATTTCAAACTTCCGAAAGGATAGAAATATGCGCCTTGATGAGCTGATCAAGCTAGTATATTTAGAATTTGAAAACTGCAAAGTTTCACTCCTCAATTTTTCCTTTGAAACTTTCGGATTCACTGGACGTGACCTTGAACTAGGGTTTGATGAAGCCCACTCTTCTTCCCAATCAAAAGGTTTGATCCAAATCTCTAAGCTTCTATTTTTCTGAGGAGCTTCCAGCCATGGTCACAGATTTCAAAAATTCCCATTTTTACAGAAGCCCTAATTTTCCACTTTTCTGATCAAAGTCCCGAACTAGGGTTTGATCAAGCCCGTCCTTCTGCCCAACCAAAAATTCTGATCTTGGTCTCTAAATTTCTATTTTGATGAGTAGCATCCAGCCGTGGTCTCCGATTACAAAAATTCCAATTTTCTTCAAAGCCCTAAATTCCGGAAGCCATGAATGAAGGTACTAAAAAATAATTATGTTTTGACAGAAATATGTATCTGATTGTTTCTGGTGTAACTCCCACATTTTCGATCCAAAGGGTCTGAAAAAATTTTCTGAGATAGCCTGACCTGTTATCTTTCCATCTTGACAGGTCTGACCTCAATTGGATTCTCTGAGAGAGAGTTATGCCAAATGTCGCAACGTGACCTGTTTTGGTATAATACAGGAGTGCGAACTTGTACGGCGTGCCACGTCTCACTGTTTCAACTTCGGCCTCTGAAAACGTTTCCTGAGATATCTTGGCCTGTTATATTTCCATCCTGATAGGTCTGACCTCAATTGGATTCTCTGAGAGAGAGTTATGCCAAGTGTCGAAACGTGACCTGTTTATGGGATAATACAGGAGAGCGAACTTGTACAGCGTGCCACGTGTCACTGGTTCACCTTCGGCATCTGGAAACGTTTTATGAGATAGTACAGTCTATGTACTACCTTTCACTGTTTACGAAATGTCATTTGGAGCTTCCTATCCCAAGTTATGACCTTTTCCCCAAGGTCACCTGATTTTAACTCAGATCTGGAAGAGGCAGAAACCCTATATTGCACAGATCATAAATCACAAAGTACAACGAATTAGAGGTTTTCCTTTGGACACAAGGTACCTGGAGATTTAATATTCGTCCTGTAACAATTTCAGATCTGAAAACTTTGCCAAAACGGATTTATAGCGAAAGTGCTACGATTACTGGTTTTTGCTATATCAAGCCCTAGCATCGTAAGTGCAACAAGTGTCATACATGCCATATCATGCCTTCTTTCAGGCTAGCTCTGATACCATGTTAAATTTTCTGAATTTAATTCAATATGATCTAAGATCTTAACTGAGAGAACAACATGTATAGCATATCTACAGCATATCAATCATGGAGACAATAATGCAAGCACACAAGAGACACAAAGATTTACTTGGGGAAAACCATAAAGGTGAAAAACCCCAATAACTTCCTCAGAGATAGATAGAGCAATGATACAACCAACCATGAGAGATAGACATAACCTAGCAGTAGATCCTCCTCCTCCATAAGTGTGCCACTCCTCCTTGAGTGCATGTGTGAGAAGTGAGTAAGCAAATAGAGTGCCTCCCGCACTCTATTTATACTTGACTTGACTTGCCTTTTTACCTAACTCATGTAGGCTCGAACTTAACCACATAACATAATGCTGACTGGGCCGACCCCCAATAGGGTGGTCTAATAACCCTTCGACCCACATGGCCGACCCCCAATAGGGTGGTCTAATAACCCTTTGAGCCACATGACTTATACAGGGCCAACCGCAAACAAGGTGGTCTAATAACCCATCAAGTATAAGTTACGACACTTACAATATAAATAACGACACTTCCGTATAGAGGAATAATAACATCTCTATAGGAATACAATATATATATATATGTGAAATACATTCCGAAGTTACATATACATCAACAAAGATAGGAGGTTAAAAAAGAAAAAGAAAAAGAAAAAGGAAAAGAACAATGAAACAGGAATACTGCACAGTTCGGTCGATGAGGTTTGAGTTTACACATTTGTCAATGGAAGGACGACAGGGTTTGAGTTTACACATATGCCGATGAAACATCGATGAGGATTGGGGCATGTCGACATCCGACGAAGTGTGAACTGGTCATATCGGGAAATAAATGAGGCAGTTAAGATGCAGCGGACTACGACACAAGTGGGAGGAGATGCATTTAATGCCGCATTAATGCATCAGATTGGGTAAATTGATGACGGATTTGAGTAATCATTGTCCAAATCGACTTGACAGGTGAAGAGCGGGAAGCCAAAGTTCTAAAGGGACATGTAGGGAAACGTTCTGGTCCATTTCACATTGTGAGAGAGTTGAAGAAACCAAATAGTGAAGTTAAGTGAATTGAATTCGAAGCATTGCGATGGGTCACGTTATCGCCAGCAACAGCTCATAGGATCCACCAACGGCGAGGGCACCCATCGTCGAAGAAAAACCAGAAATTGCATATGCATCGACTTAAATATTTTAGAAGAAGAGAAGCACCAACCGACTGGTGGATATGGAAAGAAGAGCAAAAACTACCCATAGCACAACGAGGGTTGCAACTACAGGAAGAGAAGCAGGCACTTCGGGCGTCACATAAGAAGAGACGATAATATCTAGAGGAAGGCAACAAGGTCCAACCATAGCGTACATCCCCGGATATGTGTTGTCGACAAGGGAAGGGGCTCCATCGATAAGACTTGGGAAGAACGCCAAGTACAATATATTATATAGTGGAACCAACAACAATGCAAGGTGTCCATATTACTGATGGAGTGTTGCAACGGCTGCATCAACTGCAATACAATGACCATGACATTCTAGCTTATCCAGAGTGCACACAGCAAACATTCATGGATAAATTTCAAGAGCAAGGAGGCTCAATTACAAGAGAACCAATGCGATGGGAGTTGGGACTACAGCGATCTGGATTGATGTCGATCATCCACATGTCACATTTTCGGCACTCGACGGAGGTCAACACATGTATCAAATAGTTTCTTGTCTTTCTCCACGGAGGATACTTGTGGCTCGACAAAAAGATCCCAATTACTGTGGATCTGATTCTGACTATTATCGGGTTACCCAAGGCAGGGGTAGACCCATCACAGTATTTCCAAGGAAAAGAAAATGACAAGTGTTAAATTTTCAGAATTTACTTCAATCTGATCTAGGATCTTAACTGAGAGAACAACATGTACATCATATCTACAGCATATCAATCATGGACACAATAATGCAAGCACACAAGAGACACAGATTTTACTTGGGGAAAACCATAAAGGTGAAAAACCCCAATAACTTCCTCAGAGATAGATAGAGCAATGATACAACTAGAATACAAGAGATAGTCTTCTCCTAGCAGCAAAGTCTCCTCCTCCACAAGTGCGCCACTCTCCCAAGTGTGAGTGAGAGAATAGAGTTTGTAAAATGAGAGAGACACACTCTCTATTTATACACTAACTTGACTTGACCTTTACTCAACTAGGTCGGCCTCAACTTAACCACTTAACATAACGTTGACTGGGCTGACCCCCACTAGGGTGGTCTAATAACCCTTTGACCCACATGGCCGACCCCCAATAGGGTGGTCTAATAACCCTTTGACCCACATGACTTATATAGGGCCGACCCCAACAAGGTGGTCTAATAACCCATCAAGTATAAGTTACGATACTTACAATATACATATATATGAAATACATTTTGAAGTTACATATACATCAACAACAAGAAGTTAGCAGCAAAGATGAAAGTTATATACGGGGTGGTCAAAAACACCCACAGTTACTTGGTCAAAACCATCAATGACTAGGTGATTTGGCTCGCATCAAAGTTGTTGGCCATCAAGTTGGTTCAAAAAATATTCCCTAATCAATGCACATCAGGAGTAATCTCATCAGCAGAGCAGTGTGCGGCCGGAGTCCAGATGAAATAGTCATTGTTTCTAATGAATGAGTTGATGGAGGATGTTGTCACAGTACAGGAAAAGGGTAATCCCTTCACGTATTCTTGGCTCCTACTCTTGGTTTCTTTGGTCACGTGGATGGAGCAACCATAGTACCAAGGCATAGAGACAGAAAGTGTTAAAGTGTGTTGAGGGGCATGGTACCAAAATTTATTGGCATTGAATGACAAAGACCGGCAGTGTGACAATAATATCCAATTCTATATCTACTTGGAAGAGCTGTGCGCACAAGCGGTGAAGGTCCCAAGAATGATAGAGGTCATGGAAAAGAAATATAGGAGGATCATGAGGCTCACAGTGGGGCCTCAAGCAATTTTCATTCAAGCGTGCGCAGATCCACAAAGATAGTGGTTGACCAAAAAATACAAACTAACCAATGAAGAGTTGGAATCCATTGTCGCAGAATGGCTAAATGAGTGGAAGACCCTGGTCGACAACTACCAACTATTAGATCCGCAGGATGGAAATCCGACGGATGTGTTGAAGACTCAAACTGAGACAAAAGACTCAGAAGATGAGGATGAAGGTGAGGATAATCAATCGGGCAGTGCAAGTCATGATTGGTTGACCAACACTCCAACAAATTTGGAGTTGGAAGCAGAGCAACAAGAAGCTAGAACAAAGAGGAGAATTAAGAAAGGATAATGGTGCACCACTATTGGTCTCCCCGATGAGCAGATGAATCTACTGCTCGACAGAATGACAACAGTGGAAGAATAAAATCAAGCCAAAGTAACTTAGCATGCGACATAGTATTTACACCAACTATCACAGTTATTACAGACACTGAGAAATGCAGTTATGGAGACCAAGGTGTAGCCAGGACTTGTAGAGGAAATTTAGCCTAAGGTTTGACATGAAGAGATTGACATCGGTACTCGGCAGCGCATCGTGCAGGTGCTTCTTGGTGCGATCACAACAAACAATGAATACTTGGACCTTTCCCTATGCGGACTCGATACTGTAAGTATCGACCTTAATATGCTACGCATGTTCATGCTTCATCGCACACACATTGGGACCAATGAATAAATCAGCGAGTAGGAAGCATCAACAAATGACCAAATGATCAATTACAAGAGGTAGCTAAGAAGTGTTGACGGATAGATTGAACAACTCCGTCAATAAAAAGAGAGAGAAATACAGGAAACAACGAAAGCAATGAATGATAGGAAGCGGCTAGAGCACGCCATCTCTATGGCAGGCGAGGATGAGCTATAATTATCTTAGGAGATGGTCACAGAGGCCAAGGAATTGAAGCTAGGTGTAGCCATTGCAAATCTGAGAAAAGCTAATGAGGAATTGCAAACAAGGGTGGCGCCTAGAACACCACTAGAAAACATAGAAGCATGAAAAACTAGCATCGAGTATGTTGCTATAGAGATCGCAGAGTTGGAAAAAGTGGCACAGCACATAGCAGAAGAAGTATCATATTTTTCGAGAATCCTAATACAAGATGAGAAGTTGCACCAGTTGAATGTGCAACTTGGGGAAGCAGAAGCACAGTTGGAGACATTGCAAGGATCGTTGAAGGAAATGCCCCTGCTTTTGCAAATGAGTAAGGCATCATAAGTGAAGGATTTGTAGCAACAAGTCAACAAGGTGTGAAGAACACAACAGAGGAGGACATCACAATTGGATGAGTTGCAATCTAAGGCGGAGAAAATGGAAATCGAAGCAATTCCAGTATTGACGCAAATCAAGGAAAAAATAGAGAAAGTGCAACAGATAGAAAGTGAGCATCCAATGGAGCAAGAGGTTGACGAATGCACAGTGCTCAAAGAAGAAGTGAGGGAAGGTGTCAAAAAAATCAAAGCAACATACGAAGAGTTAAAGAAACATGTGAATGCACCAGCAACGTCCAGATGAAGTGGCTCGAGGACAAGCCACAATTTTGTGTTGGGGACCTGTTGGTGTTATGATTCAGTATGCTAAGACATAAAATATCAGCATTACATTCCATTTCACAACAATAACATATATAGGATCACTGAAAGAAAAAAAAGCACAGCATAAACACAAGAGACACAGATTTATACTGGAAAACCCTCATGGGGTAGAAAACCCAACAAAGCTTCCTCAAAATAGATGAACAGCAAATACAAAGATGTAAACCCTAGACATGAGCTCCTTCTCCTCCATAGCATATCTTTCCCTTACCTATGTGCTAATCACAAGTGAGTGCAATGTGTGTTAAATGAGGAACACACCTCCTCTATCTATACACAACTCTGACTTGTCTTTTACACAAGATAGGTCGGCCCCAACTTAACCAATTTACATAATGTGACAGGTCCGACCCCACTAGGGTGGTCTAATAACCCTTTAACCCACATAACACATACAGGGCCAACCCCCACTAGGGAAGTCTAATAACCCAATTTACCACGGAGACCCAAGTTACCACGGAGGAATAAACATCTCCGGATATATGACAAAGTCCCATCGGAGGAATGAAACATCTCCGGAATAATAAAATACAAATATAATATTCTTAGAAGTTACAATATTTCAATACTCCCCCTTAACGAGAACGATATTATAACAACATTTGCAAGATCAAGGAGTCATCAACATCATACATGATACATCTATAAATCATTGGAAGCTTTCTCAACATCATAGGTAACTCAAGCAGTTACTGGAACATCTTCAATACTAGAACATCAACATCTTCAGTACTGAGTCTTCATATTCTACAGCACTCAAACAGCTACAGCAACATCAACATCAACTTCTGCATCCTCACAATCTGTTGATGTATGTGTAACTTCGGAATGTATTTCACATATATGTATATTGTATTCCTATAGAGATTTTATTATTCCTCTATACATAAGTGTTTTCATTTATATTGTAAGTGTCATAACTTATACTTGATGGGTTATTAGACCACCTTGTTGGGGTCGGCCCTGTATAAGTCATGTGGGTCAAAGGGTTATTAGACCACCCTATTGGGGGTCGGCCCAGTTAGCATTATGTTATGTGGTTAAGTTAAGGCCGACCTAGGAAAGTTTATTAGGCAATTCAAGCCATGTATAAATAGAGTGCGGGAGGCACTCTATTTATTCATTCTATTCTCTCACACACTCTTTGGAGAGTGGCACACTTGTGGAGGAGGAGAAGCTGCTTCTAGGAGATGTCTATCTCTTATGCTTGGGTTGTATCATTGCTCTATCTTTGAGGAAGTTATTGGGGTTTTTCACCTTTATGGCTTTCCCCAAGTAAACCTTGTGTCTCTTGTGTGCTTGCATTATTGTGTCCATGATTGATATGCTATACATTTTGTTCTCTCAGTTAAGATCCTAAATCCGATTGAAGTAAATTCTGAAAAATTAACATGGTATCAGAGCTAGCCTGAAAGAAGGCATGGTATGGCATGTATGACACTTGTTGCACTTACAATGTTAGAGCTTGATATAGCAAAAACCAGTCATGGTATCACTTTCCTTATAAATCCATTTTGGTGAATTTTTTGGATTTGAAACTTTTACAAGTCGAATATCAGATCCCCATGTATCTTGTGTCCAAAGGAGAACTTCTAATTCGTTGTACTTTGTGTTTTATGATCTATACAATATAAGGTTTCTGCCTCTTCCAGATCTGAGTCATAAATAGGTGACCTAGGAAAAAAGGTCATAACTTGGGCTAGGAAGCTCCAAATGAAATTTCGTAAAAATTTATAGGTATTTCATGGACTGTTCTTTCTCAGGTAACATTTTCAGAGGTCAAAACTGAACCAGTGACACACACAACACCGTACAAGTTCACTCTCTTGTTTTATCCCATAAAGAGGTCACATTGCGACACTTGGCATAACGCTCTTTTAGAGAATCCATTTGAGGTCATACCTATGGGGTTGGAAATATGACAGGTCAGGCTACCATATGAAACATTTTTAGACCCTGTGGATTGGAAAGTTCGGAGTTACACCAGAAACAATTAGGTGCATATTTCTGTCAAAACAGAATTAGTTTTTAGCACCTTCATTCATGGCTTCGGGAATTAGGGTTTTGGAGAAAGTTGGTATTTTTGTAATAAGAGACCACGGATGAATGCTACTCATCAAAATCAAAATTTAGAGGCCAAGATCAAATTTTTGGTTGGGTAGAAGGCTGGGCTTGATCAAACCCTAGTTTGAGACTTTGATTGGAAAAATGGAAAATTAGGGCTTCTGCAAAAGTTGGAATTTTGTAAGTCTGTGACCAAGGCTAGAAGCTCCTCAGAAAAATAGAATTTTAGAGCTTTGGATCGAACCTTTTGGCTGGGCATAAGGGTGGACTTTATCAAACCCTAGTTCGAGATCCTATCCAGAAGATCCAAAAGTTTCAAAGGCAATTTTGAGGGGTGAAAATTTGCAGTTTTAAAATTCTGAGTATACTGGCTTGATCATCTCATCAAGGCGCATCTTTCTATCCTTTCAGAAGTTTGAAATTCAAAGTCTAAATTTTTAGGGTTTCTCTGACAAACCCTAATCCAGCTCTAGATCGAGTTCCTGCAAATCAAGTGGATTGGGTTAATCCTAGAAGAGAATGGATTGGTCACCTGTATAAGTGAAGAAGTTCTTGTTTCAGAGGGAGATGAGGCTAAGGCCTTACATAATCAGGTTACAAGCAATCTCGAAAGGTAGGACTTATCCAGGTATGTTTCAATATTTGTTAATGATTAATTTTATGGTATGTTTGTTTTCATATTATTACGGTTAGTACAATCTTGATTAAATTTAGACTTGTTGTATCACCTTAATAAAATTATGAATGCATGATAGAATATATTCATTGATTAGGGTGTTGACACTTATGATTGTACTAATGCATTATGGTGTTGTATGAGATTTATGTTGTCCGCTAACATGAAAGGTACGCCAAGAAAGACAAATCATGTTCTAGTTCAAAAACATATGATCATGGTGACATGAAGACAAAGATTCATCCATTGTCATGGATCACTTAGAAGCTTTATTTACGAGGTATGTATAACTTGGTTCTATAATGGTTAACTTATGAGATATGCAAGTTATTAGCACAAGTCATTGAAGAGAACAAGAAGACATCATGTGGGTATGTTAGACATAACTAGCTAACATACTAATCCAAGTATGTTTTTCCTATATCAAGTTAGAATCCTACCTTGTGATAGGATCTCTTATATAAGTTTACATGGCATGATTTAATATGATTATTCATAGGATTGAATAATCATGGGTGTATGCATATTATGTTTCTTACCTTAATTGATGTTATGACTAACCAGAAGAGTCATGAAAGTATAGGTTTGAGTAATCAAGGGTTGAGGCATATTATGTTTCTTACTTTAATTTATGATATGACTAACCATAAGAGTCCTTGAATATTAATGCTTATTATTTATGTTTGAAATGATCATGACTATACATGCTTAAGATTATTGTGTTTTGATAGTATTGAGAATATACTAATAAATGTATGATTATGTATGAGATCTCGAGGATATCACAATAATGATACGTGTAAGCATGCATAGTGATCGAGGATGGATATAAGTTCAACGATAGGTAATCTAGGAAGCAAAGATCAAGAGGGAGCACACTCCAATAGTTTCTGCAAGGATGCAGATATTAAGAGGGAGTCAACCACTTCTCACAATCCACATCAGAATGGAGTTGCAAAGATTCAGAGGGAGTCCACCCAACAACCAAACAAAGATAAGTATTTGAATTGTCATTTCTTACATATTTGTTTGTTTAAATAATGTTGTTCAATGATGTATATGCTTATGTTCCTAGACTTAGGTTGTGTATTATGCATATTAGAATAATTGCATTAATGAACAGTATACTACTAATATGCATGTGATGGGTAAGTGGCCTATAGAACTGTACAACATTCCATTGCTACTTATCTAGAAGGAAACCTCTTTGTTGACATGTTGGGAGTAGTGCAAACTCTTAAACAATGTTCTGGTAGAGATTGGAAGGCATCTAGAAAGTTACAGGATATGGATGAATGTTGTGTTAAAGCATTGACTAAAATAATTGTATGGATGTATGACATATTTCTTTATGTGTAAGAATTTGTTCTGAAAACTATGAGATGTTTCTAATCATGCAATTTAACTTCTCTTGTAGGAAAGATCGTATACCATCACTTACAAAAGAAGAACTACAACATTTGTCCCAACAACAATGTTATCTACTGAAGATATTGAAGTTACTAGGATTCGGGAAGTATGCCTTGATCGAGGAGTACCAGTCGATCATGAAGAATGATGTTTTGGGATGTGGTCCCAATACCTGAAGGGAAGTCTGTTGTGACTTACAAATGGATCTACAAGATTAAGCATACTGCAGATGGTAGCATAGAGAAATACAAAGCGAGATTTGTAGCTCGTGGCTTCTCACAGAAAGAAGGAATCGACTATGAAGAGACTTTTTGCTCCTGTATCCAGATCCACTTCCATCAAATCAGTACTTGCTCTAGTTGCAATGATGAAATGGAAGATACACCAAATGGATGTCAAGAGAACTTTCTTAAATGGTGTAGTCGAGGAGGAAGTGTATGTGGTGCAACCACTTGGTTTTGAGACACATGACAGGAAGTCATATGTGTGCATGTTGAATAAATCCTTGTATGGCCTGAAGCAAGCTCCTAGGACTTGGTATGGTAGAATGGACAATTTTCTCTCCATTTTGGGCTTTACCAAGAGTAAAGCGGATTCCAACCTTTACTACAAGGTTGACGAAGGCAATCCTGTGATACTACTGTTGTATGTAGATGATCTATTTGTAACAGGTAATGATAGTTTGATTGTCGATACTAAGAGCAAGCTTGCAGTCGAGTTTGAGATGAAGGACTTGGGGATGATGCACTATTTTCTAGGTATGGAGATGTGGCAGAGTACAGATGGGATCTTCCTTGGACAAGGGAAGTAAGCAGTAGAGATCCTAAAGAGGTTTGGGATGATGGACGGCAAGGCCATGACCAAACCTAAGGCATTGAACCTGAAGCTTCTGTGTGATGCTTCATCTGATCGAGTTGATGTCACTATGTATCATCAGATAATTGGGTCCTTAATGTACCTGACGAACACAAGAATAGACATTTTCTTTGTGGTGAACACATTGAGCCAGTTCCTGATGGATCCCATAGGTGTTCACTTCGTTGCTGTAAAGCATATTCTGAGGTACTTGAAGGGTATGGTTGATTATGGGCTCAAGTATGATGCGAATCAAAAGTTTAACTTGCAGGGTTATGTTGATTTAGATTGGGTATGTAGTGCTGCAGATAGGAAGAGCACATCTGGGTGCGGCTTCAGTATGGGATCAAGTGTGATCTCTTGGTTTAGCAGGAAGAAGTCCTATGTAGCATTGAGTACAACCGAAGCAGAGTATGTTGTATCCTGTTCGGCTAGTTGTGAGGCAGTGTGGCTTTGGAAGCTACTATCTAAGTTATTTGATCACCCGCTAGAGGCTACTGGTATCTTTTGTGACAACCAGAGTTGTGTGAAGCTGTCTGAGAACCCAGTGTTCCACAATAGGTCGAAACACATAGAGATCAAATATCACTATATCAGGGATATGGTGTAGAGAGGAGCAGTGAAGCTCTTGTATGTTGCAACGGATGAGCAGGTTGCAAATGTGCTGACGAAGCCACTAGTCATAATGAAGTTCGAGTACTTCAGAGAGAGGCTTGGTGTTCTTCAGATTGATGACACTTCAAGGAATAAGTGATGTACACATTTGCAGGAGCCATTTCAAGTATGGTGAGAGGAGTATCCGTCCATGGATGTGGATGTAAGCGTTGGATGATGAGCATCAGGACGATGCTCCAAGTACTGCTCTATATGTATGCATCATGTTGGATGTTGGATATGATCAGTTGGATAATTTATACGTATGTACGCATCATGTTGGATGTTGGATATGATCAGTTGGATCATTTATATGTATATGTATGTATGCATCATGTTGGATGCTAGATATGATCAGTTGGATCATGTGTATGTATTTGTAGATGTATTAGGTGGATACATTATATGATCAGGTAGATCATGTATGTTGATATGTATCAGGTATGATCATGTGGATCATGTATTTGTATGTGTATCATGTAGATACATTGTATGATCAAGTAGATCATGTATGATGATATGTATTAGGCATATACTATGTATGCATTAGGTGGATGCATTGTATGATCAGGATGATCATGGATGATGAGATTCAGGATGTTGCTCCATATGACATGTAGCATGATGATGCAGTGTTGATGATCAAAATGATGTATGGTGAGTATCAGGTTGATACTCTGTGGCCATGGATAGGTTGTGCAAATGAGCATGTAAGTAGACCTGGGAGATCTGGACAGGATGAAAAAGGCCTCAAATGCTCTTTCAAGGAATTGCTCTAGGAGGACATGTAAGTAGACTTGGGAGATCTGGACAGGATGAAAAAGGCCTCAGATTCTCTTTTGAGGAATTGTCCTATGGCATGTAAGTAGACCTAGGAGATCTAGACAAGATGAAAAAGACCTCAGATGCTCTTTCGAGGCATTGCCATGACCACATGTAAACAGACATGGAGATCTAGACAGGATAAAAAAGGCCTCAGATGCTCTTTAGGGTTCTTGCTTGGAAAGACACCCTTTTAAGATTTTGTGGTAGGAGTCACATGTAATTAGACCTGGAGATCTGGACAGGATGAAAAAGGCCTCAGATGTTCTTTAGGGTTCTTCCTTGGCAAGACACCCTTCTAAGGTTTTGTGACTGTCACATGTAAAAGATCCTAGGAGATCCTATAGGTCGAAGTTGTGTACCCGTAATAGCCTGGGATTCTCTTTCGAGGTTTTGTGATGCACATAATAAGTCTTGAGGATTCCACAGTATGGCCAGTGATGATGAAGACTTGTAGTTGGTGGGCCTACATCCAGTATGAAAAAGGACTGGCTCTGTAGAACTTCCTATGATGAGTAGATTCAGATATTGATTGAGATAGCGGCAGCAGTGATGATGACGATGACTCGATGACGATTATCCAGTGACGATGATCCAGAGAAGAAGACTTGTGCTAGAAGACCTATGTCAAGAAATACCTTCCTAGTTAAGAGGTAGTGTTGATGTATATGAAACTTCAGAATGTATTTCACATATATGTATATTGTATTCCTATAGAGATGTTATTATTCCTCTATACAGAAGTGTCGTCATTTATATTGTAAGTGTCGTAACTTATACTTGATGGATTATTAGACCAACTTGTTGGGATCGGCCCTATATAAGTCATGTGGGTCAAAGTGTTATTAGACCACCCTATTGTGGGTCGGCCATCTGTATCAAAGGGTTATTAGACCACCCTATTGGGGGTCAGCCTAGTCAGCATTATGTTATGTGGTTAAGTTAAGGCCGACCTAGTAAAGGTTATTAGGCAAGTCAAGTCATGTATAAATAAAATGCGGGAGGCACTCTATTTATTCATTTTATTCTCTCACACACTCTTTGGAGAGTGGCACACTTGTGAAGGAGGAGAAGCTGCTGCTAGGATATGTCTATCTCTTATGATTGGGTTGTATCATTGCTCTATCTATCTCTGAGGAAGTTATTGGGGTTTTTCACCTTTATGGTTTTCCCCAAGAAAACTCCGTGTCTCTTGTGTGCTTGCATTATTGTGTCCATGATTGATATGTTGTAGATATGCTATACATGTTGTTCTCTCAGTAAAGATCCTAGATCAGATTGAAGTAAATTCTGAAAAATTAACATGATCATCAGCATCGTCATCACGATCATCAGCATTGTCATCACATGATCATCAGCATCGTCATCATACGATCATCAGCATCGTCATCACACAATCATCAGCATCATCATCACATGATCACCAGCATCGGCATCACACGATCATCAGTATTGTCATCTAGATCATCACGATCAACAGTATCATCATCTAGATCATCACGATCAATAGCATAGTCATCTAGACCATCATGATTAGTAGCATCATCATCTAGATCATCATGATCAACAACATCATCATCTAGATCATCATGATCAGCAGCATCGTCATCTATATCATCATGATCAGCAGCATCGTCATCTAGACCATCACAATCAACAGCATCATTATCTAGATCATCACGATCAACAACATCGTCATCTAGATCATCATGATCAGCAACATCGTCATCTAGATCATCACAATCAGAAACATCGTCATCACATGATCAGCATCGTTTTCATCACAATAGCATCAACTGGATCCTCTCGATCAACAACACAAAGGAAGCATACCCTGCAACACACATGATGTAGTCCACTCGTCAACTTAGACAAAGTCTAAGGACCACTCTCAGAGACATCTGTCTGTGGATCTATTTTAGGACTGAAGTCCAGGGATGATACAATCCTCTCACTCTTGGAGACATCTGTCTATGGATCAGTTTAGGAGTGAAGTCCAAGGATGATACAATCCTCTCACTCTTGGAGACATCTGTGTGCGGATCAGTTTAGGACTGAAGTCCAGGGATGATATAATCCTCTCACTCTCAGAGACATCTGTCTGCGGATCAATTTAGGACTGAATTCTAGGGATGATACAATCCTCTCACTCTCGAAGACATCTATCTATAGATTAGTTTAGTAATGAAGTCCAGGGATGATACAATCCTCTCACTCTTGGAGACATCTGTATGGGATCAGTTTAGGACTGAATTCCAGGGATGATACAATCCTCTCACTCTAAGATAAATCTGTCTGCGGATCAGTTTAGGACTGAAGTCCATGGATGATACAATCCTCTTACTCTCGGAGACATCTGTCTGTGGATCATTTTAGGAATGAAGTCCAAGGATGATACAATCCCCTCTCGTCCATTTTGAACTAGTGGTTTTGGGATGATGCAATCCCCATCAAATACATTTTGAACTAGTGGTTCCGGGATGATGCAATCCCCATCACATACATTTTGAACCAAGCGTTCAAGGACAATGCAATCCTATCACATCCACTAGGAACCATACAATGACCTCATCATCAAACATGTATCTTCATCATCGATACAAGTACCCATATCAATACAGTATCCATATCATTGACACAAGTATCCTCATCATTGATACAAGTATCATCATCATCGATACAAGTATCCTCATCATCGATACAAGTATCCTCAACATTGACCTTACCGTCAATATAGGCAATCTCATCATTGATATAGGTATCCACATCGATACCAGTATCCAAATATAATCATCAACCACATAACTCCCCCTTTCGAGGAGGGTCCTTCTGAACTACACCAAGTTTGTCTCGAAAATACTCAAACTCTTCTCAAGACAGAGGTTTGGTCAATACATTAGCAACGTGTTCGTTAGTGCTCACATACTCGAGCTTGATAGCTCCAAACTGCACCATATCCCGTATATAGAAATCAGATCTCTATGTTCTTTGACTTATCATGGAACACTGGATTCTCTGTCATCTTGATACAACTCTGGTTGTCACACAGGATCACAATGGGTTCCATCTCTAAGTCAAACAATTTTGATAACAACTTCCGAAGCCATACCGCTTCACAACTAGTAGAGCAAGCAGCTATATATTCCACTTCAGCTGTGCTGAGAACCACACTAGAATGCTTCCTGCTAAACCACGAGATCATGGCATATCCTAGACAATAACATCTGCTCGATGTGCTCTTCCTATCTGATACACTTCCTGCCCGGTCAACATCTGTGTAGTCATACAATTTGAAATCATGATCTCTAAGATAACATAGATCAAATTCTATCATACCCTTTAGGTACCTAATCCAATGCTTTGCAGCTATCAGGTGAACATGCCTAGGTTCCACTAGATACTATCTCAAGGTGTTTCATGGAAAAGCATATATCTGACCTTGTATTCGTCAGATACATCAATGACCCAATAATCTGTCTGTATAGCGTCACATCCACTAAGTCTGGTGAGTCATTCGCTAACAGCTTCAAGTTAGATTCCATGATAGTGGCCATGGTTGTACACTCCAACACATCAAATCTTCTCAAGATTTCCACAGCATACTTTCCGTGGTGGAGAAATATTCCTTCTAAGCCTTGCCATACTTCCAGACCTAGGAAGTAATGCATCAATCTGAGATCTTTCATCTAGCTTCTTCTTGCTTTCCATGATCTGTTTCTCATCACCTGTCAGAAAGAGATCATCCACATATAGTAATAGTATGCCAGGTTCATCATCCATAAAGGATTAGCTTTACTCTTGGTAAAGCCCAAGCTTGTCAAGAAGCTATCAATTCTGTGACTGAACATCATTGACACTCATCATTGAGTGATCTTTTGCATATCTATCTGTTCCATCTCCCATCAAATGGGTCTACTGATATGAGACTCAATATCATTCAAACGCTGTGGTGAGTTCCTTCTTGCATTCATCTAAGAGAGGAATGTCATCTGAATATGTACACCATCTTCAACCTTGTATCAAAGGTTGAAATCCGCATCACCCATGGTGATCATTAAGCTCATCAAATGACTGTCAATCCTGGGTACCCGTATAGAGATTTCTTTAATTGAATCCTGGGAGTTTTCTCGATTCATACTTCTTCTTCAATTACACCATTAAGAGAATGGTCTTATCTAGCCACTTGGAGCAAACATCTCATCATGATCCTCTTTCTCTTTCTAAGAGTATCTTCTAGCCACGAGCTTTCTATAGTATGTTTGATTTGTAAGTCTTCATACATCACTTGTTCGGTGTTCATCATTCTTCATGATCTTTCCTACAAATCAAGGTTAATTACATGATTAGCAATATTTCATAATCATCAAATCATGTTGACATGATAACCTATTATGCATACAAATATGATTCACATAGTTATGCAACTATCTTGACCAATACTTTGGCACAACACTTTTCCATATCCTGTATGCATACAGTGGCTATCTAGATGCCTTCCATCTCTACGAGAACATACTATCAAGAGTGTGCACAACTCTCAGCATGCCAGAAAAGAGGTTTCATTCTAGACAAGCAACAATGGAATGTTTGTCCAACTTACCAATCATATGCATATTAGTAGTATATTGTTCAATGCTATATGAATGCTTACACTCAACACGATATATTCTAGGAATACAAATATGCATACAACTACTACGAGAAATATCATTTACTATTTCAGAGATTCAAATAACAACTCAAATACTTATCTTTTATGTTTGTGTGGTTGCCTCCCACTTCTATATGTCTTTGAAATTCTATTCATTTTGCACCACTATGCATGTTAAGTGTGCACCAGTGTTATCCTCATGATCTCATACATAAGCATACATTCATTAGTATAATTTTAATACTATCAAAACATTATAAACTCAAGTATAATGGTCATGATCATTTCATACATAGGTATACTAAGATTCTAACACAGTAGGATTCTAACTTGATATAGGAAAACATACCTGGATTATCATGCTTGGTTATGTCTTAACATACCCAAACAATATCTTCTTTGTTCTCTTCAATGATTTAGAGATCTTGTGCCAGAACCTGTATATATCATAGGTTAAGCATAGTAGAACAAAGCCATACATACCTTGTAATTAGAGCTTCTATGTGGTCAAATACTGTGGATGAGTCTTTGTATTTATGTCATCATGGTCATAGAACTTGATTTGTCTTTCTTGATGTACCTGTATATTGTTAGTAGACAACATCATATTCATATAACACCACAGGTGCATTAGTACAATCATAATCAATGAATGTCTTCTATCACTCACATGCATTCATTACCAAACAATCATAATTGTACTAACCTTAATAATATGAAGACAAACATATCATAGACTTAATCATGAACAGATTTCAACACATACCTGTATCTTCTCAAGTCATACCTATCAGGATTTATTTTAACCCAATCCACTTTGATTTGCTAAAACTGGATCTGGAGCTGGATTAGGTTTGTCAGAGAAACCCTAAGAATTCAAACTTTGAATTTCAAACTTCTGAATGGATGGAAAGATTCGCCTTGCTGAGCTGATCTAATCGCATTCTGATTGCCAAACAAGTGGATCTATCCCCAAATGGGGTGATAGGCGATGCGTGATGAGGTCCATGTGGAGGATAGTCATGATGGGTGGGTGAAGTTCTTTAATATGGTTCGTCCCAGGTTTTATGTGCAACCTTATGGATATGCAAGAACTCTGTCACATCACATGGTCTAGACATTTAATGCAGTGACCTTCCCAATGGTTCTACATTGGTTCACAGCGAATGGCCTTAAATTCGCATGTGGAAGATGTTATCTCTTACCTGCTAAGGATCTTGTTACCTTCTTTTTGGTGTACTTTAGCTATGAATTTAACGAGGCAATCATGGCTTGGGGGGACTTATTTCTTGCAGGCACTCTCGTCGGACTCTTGAAGGCATTGTCAAGTTATCTAAGAAATTGCAAGACACTGGGCTTATTTCTTGCTCAGGAAGATCCAAATTCCCCTCCCCTTTCTATTGTTTCAAGCGAGCGGTTGTCTTCGGGGGTAATGGATCTTTTGGTGGATGAGGGGGTGTATCAGGTTGGCTAGAAGGAAACTGAATGGTTGTGCTTAGTGGAATGGTTCGATGATGTGGGAAACTCGCTTGGATTTGTTGAACACTTTCCACCACCTTTTCTTTAATCTGGTACTCTGCCTCTACCACTGAGTTCGGAAAATCCCTTTTGTGCTCATTTCTCTGAGGCTATGCAATGGAATTTTGAGGTCAATTCGTCTTTGGTGTATGCCCTATGGGATATGCATTTTGAACACCATCGTCATATGGAATATATTTCCTTCGGATTAGAATTAACGTATGAGAATATCTATGTTATTCTCTATCCTCTCTGATCATGGTTCAGGCTCTCCACGGATGGTTATTGGCAACCATGATACCATTATTGTGCAGGATGGAGCTCCGAATCAAGAAATCAAACATCGTAATATTCATGAAAACTCTTAGTTTTTCTATTAGCTTTAGTTCTTTGTGTTTGGTTTTGTTACTGGTCTTCCCTCAACTGTTGAACATGTACATGACTATCATTTTTTCTTACTAGCTCAGGAAGTCATTTTTGTAATATGTATAAGTGTCAGTCTCTTTTGCAAGCCCAGGATATGAGCTAATGGCCCTAAAAATTTGTTATGTACTTTTTTCTGATATAATATAATGTTGCTCTTACTTACCAAAAAAAACTATATGAAACATTGAGTTCTCATATCTTGCCTCCTATAATACAAAAATAAAACGTTTACACAAATATAATAAACAAAAAAAACACAATAAAAAGAATGATTAAACCAAGCACCCACATCATGACGGTTTCCTCACAAACAATATAATGGGCCATTACCATGGGTCACCATATACAATGGGATGATAAAAAACATGGCCTAGTTAAGACAACGAGATCATGACAAAAATCAAAATTTCGATATATATATATATATATATATATATATATATATATATATATATATATATATATATATATATATATATATATATATATAAATTAGTGATATAGATAGAAGAACAAATATAAACCCTATAATTTTTATTACAAAATACATACTTCTACATACATATAAACCCTTGATTTGTAGCGTATGAAGTCTGTCGTGAAATTTGGGGTAATGAGAAAACTGCACAAAAATGGTGATACTTAAATAGAGGATTGGCAAAGATAATGAAGAAGTTTTACTATTGATGTTGATCGTAAAAGAGATTAGCAGGAAAGCGTGGTGAGGGAACTACAATTAATGGGGAGGCCCTCTGCAGTGTGGTTCCAAACTTCTCAGTCATGTCCATCTTCTCTGCTGTCATGCCATCCGATGAGCCAAGGGAAGCCCAGGGAAAATTCTCCTTCCCGCTCCAAACGGAATCAGTTTGAAGTTTTGGCCTCTGTATTCCAACTCAGACTCCATAAATTTCTCAGGCTTGAACTCTAATGGCTCACTCCAGATGGTAGAGTCTCTTCCTCTTGCTAGCTTGTTTTTCAAATTTTATTGTCAGCTTGTTTTTCAAATTTTATTCATATGATGGGCCAAAAATCAAGACGACAAACTTAGCCTATGTGAGAACTGCATTTTTAACAATTATTGCAATTTCAACGGGAAGAAAATGCACTTTTGATATTTTGATATTTACAAATTTGAAGAGAATTCACATTTTGTAAAAAAACGCAATTTCAACAAATAAGTGAGTACAATTACAAATTCAACAATAAATGTTTGACATTTTGATAATTACAAATCTGAAGAGAATTCACATTTTGTAAAGAAAATGCAATTTCAACAAAGAAATGACCACAATTATAAATTCAACAATAAACGCATTGGAAAGAAATTACAATTTTGATCATTACAAATCCAACAATAACCAATATTTATTTTAGAAAAAAGAATAATTTTACATTTTAGAAATAATTTTCAAACTTTGATGTAAAACATTAAATCCTTTTGATGTAAACCATTAAATCGTCCAATAACATGTAGAGAGATTTTGGCATTAACATCTTGCTTTTAAAAAGCTTTCTCTGTAAACATCTCAACAATAGTAATTATCTCAATCTTCTATCCCTATAATATAATTAACTAATATAATTTGTTGATTGTGCATCCATACAAAGCCAAAGGTTGTGGAGCATAAAGCATATTTCTTTGATATTTTTATAATAACTAGCATCTTATTAATGTTTGTCCTCAATTTTTTGCTATTACATCACTTAACTTTTAATTAAAAAAGTTATTTTCAAAGGATTGATCATATGTAACTTGTTGTGTAACTTTTTATCGATTTCCCGATCCCTAAGATATCACTAAAGATCAATTGTATGTTAGGTGCGATAATTATGTAATAAGACCTAAGAAGATAAGAAGACCGACCTTTTGTTACTTAAGGGTTAATTGTGTCCTAATTATAAAATAAGCTCTAACTTGGATTCTATTCTAATTGGGGTAGTTGGGGCAGTTGGCAGTGTTTGTCCCCACCCGGGATCGAACCCCATGTTAACCTTCACATTTATGCCTTAGCTTTCGGGTGCATCAGCTACTTTCCACTTAAAAAAAGAAAAAAAGAGAAGAAAGCTCTAACTTCAAAGGTACTAGTAAAGTTGACTTTGTCACTTTAGATGTTTTTAATTATGTATGGAGGTCGACTTTGTGGGTTGTATTTCCTTTTAAGTACATAAGGAAAGTAATTAGAAGGATTTTCAAGGAAGGGGGAGTTTATTTATATTTTTAAATTTGAATAGTTTTTAAAGAGATTTAAATAAGGTTGAAAACAATGTTAAAAAAATTAAATTTGAGTTATCTAGGTGAACTTCAACAAATTAAAAAATTTGTTAAAAACTTAGAAATGACAAAAAAAAATACATAAGGGAAATAAATTAGAAAAAATGATCAAAGGGAGAGTTACAAAAATTCATAAAATTATTGAACTTTCATGACATTTTAATACATTGGTTTAAAAGGTTCTTAGAACGCATTTTACAAAAGGAAAAGATGGGCCACCACCTCGCTTCATTGATTTCATTAATATGATATCATGTCAAAATGTGGAAAATGCAAAAAAAAATCAAGAGATTTAAAGGCTGAAGTACTATGGGCTAGAGATATGAAGGATGTCATGTCCCCACCGACCTGCCTGGCCTTTGGAGACCGTGATCCATTTTTTTCTCCAAAACATCGACTGGGTTCCCATACACATAGTCAAGAGAGTTTGGATCCGCAATATGCAACCCGCAGTTGCGAACCCCCAACCTTCAATCCGCAACAACAGATCCCGCAATCTACAACCCACAATTGCGGATGCAGAAATGCGTAATTCCAACTTCTGTAGGCGATCACTCCCGCAACCCACAATAGTGGGTCCCGCAATCCCCATCCCATAACCCGCAACCCACAATTGTGGATGCGAAAATGCAGAGCTCATCTACCATAGGAGGTCACTCCCGCAACCCACAACAGTATATCATGCAACCCGCATCCCGCAATTGCGGATGCTAGATTGCGGAAGCCCAAAAAACCATAATTGAATTTGGCGATCCTGCAACCCACAACCCGCAATTGTGGAACCATGTGTGCAGAATCCTGCCTCTGCAAGGGAAACTTCATCAAATCTTCCAAGGGGCATAGATTCTTCCTCTAACATCCAAATGGGGCAGGGTTGGTACCGCTGGAAATCTCTTGGAGAGCTCTATCCAATGGTAGAATTCCATGATCAAGTGAGGCATCTAACGTCCTCATTTTCTTCTCTGAAGTTCTAACTATATATCCACTTATATATTTTCAACCTTCCACCTAGCAAGATCTTCCTTTCCATCTAACCCATAGAGGGTTCTGAAAACACTTCCAGGGCTTCCCTTCCTTCACTAGGGATCAGGTGTAAGTATACATCTCCTTCACAGGGTTAGTATACATAAACATTCCTCTCATAACATGTAAAATGCATTAAACAGATCTAATCAACACATTTATCATATGTAGGATTTCACTATGCATTACACTCATGCAACCATGAAATACACATAACAGTGAACTCATCCATTTTACTCAGGACTACACATGACTTCACAGCAATCAATTCATTTAACAAGTATTCATATTTCCACAGTTAAACCTAAGCAACCATTTCTTCATAGTGAAACAACATCATTTTCCATAACAAGAAACACTTATCTTTCAATTCCGAAGCAACTGGCCAAGTGAGAGAAATGTTCCACCCAACCTTAGATCTTTGTCCATCCTGTACTATTTTAGCTGAGACATCACCCCCGATCTAGGCAATGTATCCACTAAGGAGGGATAACAGGTTATCTCACAGTCAAGGCTCCATTCTCATGTTAAACTAGTATGTAGTTGGGTTTATCAAGCATTCCAAGGCACCTATCCATGCTAAGCCAACCTACAGTGGTCTATCGAGCATTCAAGGACAACAAGGAAGGCATTGCTAAACCAGTGCGCTCAACCAAAGAGCTATAGGAATCTCAACACTCAGTTGACCTGGCATCCACAATACCTACCACATCCAACACAAGGAAGACCTCTTTCACTATTACATAGTCTCTCAAGGCATCTTCCCTTCTAGTGCTATTCTAGGATGGGAATAGAAAGGTCCAGTCGCTCTCATTCGACCTAGTATGCACAATACCTACTACATCCAACACAAGGAGGATCCTTTACCTTGTTGCACAGTCTCCCACGGCCTTCCCTTCCAGTGTTATTCTAGGATGGTCATAGAAAGATCCAGTCACTAGTTCATTGAGCTTATTGCCTTCACCAGGTTTATCTAGCAATCCATTCTCCTTCCACGGTTCAATCCTCTAATTCATACCCAGACTTCTTCTCCCTATCACTCTACCAATACCACTCTATAGTATCCTTCTGTCAATACCACTTTGTCCTTGTAACTGGGGTTTGCACATAGGGTGGTTACGGCTATCAACTCTTGGGTAGTTTCCATCATGCAAGAAACATGGTTAACTCCCCATTTCCCTTCCTGCACTGGCTCGACGTATACAGGAAGTGCATAGGTGAATTTTCTATGAGGGTTGATGGTTTCTGGAGGGCAAGTTCGTGAATGGAGGATCAGTTAAACATGCTCTATGGGAATGGCTGCGTTAGTGAATGAATGGGAGGTATGTATGTATGTGAATGTATGAATGAATCCCCCCCCAAAATGAATCCTCTTCCCGGATATTCAAAGAGGTTCAGCGAGCTCTCCTAGGCGATTGAGTGTCATCCCCAACAAGAGATCGGAGCCATTCCCTACCTTACGAAATCCCAGCCATGCTCCGTACTCCATAATCTTCAGTGAAGAGTTCTCAACCACCCACTACAATTACATTAATTTCAGTAGGGAGCTCAAACGGGTTCTCAGTCAGACGTGTGGCAATGTGGGAAACCAATCTATTAGGAACCCATGTCAACCCTTCTATTTACTTTGTTAGTATATTGTGGTTGGACGCATATGCTTTGTAAGTCATCCCGTAGTATTTGTTGATCCATAGTTTGTATTATTGTTGTTGGACGCATATGCTTTGTAAGTCGTCCTGTAGTAATTGTTGATCCATATTTTGAATTGGCCC
This sequence comes from Larix kaempferi, assembly GCA_027924585.1. Classification (NCBI taxonomy): domain Eukaryota; kingdom Viridiplantae; phylum Streptophyta; class Pinopsida; order Pinales; family Pinaceae; genus Larix; species Larix kaempferi. The sequence continues at coordinate 1,872,429 of BSBM01000807.1, forward strand.
ATGGTTGTATTGACACATGGTATTGACCCATAGTATTGGCGCCTAGACTTAGTATATAAGTTTGTGTTGAGACCAATGAAGGTACCGTGAATTTATTTGTATTGAGATTGCTCAAAGGAGGTTGCCCCCTCGAAGTGGCCTGCAATCAATATAAAAGTGATTCTGATTTCTATTATTTCTACTATTTCGTGTGTTTTCATTAATTAATTATTGCAGGTTCTTCACAACCGGTATCAGAGCACTTTCTTGGGCTCGCTGGGTGAAATTTCTGCCAATTTTTTTTTTCGCAGCTTCGGATTTGGGAATAATCCCTATCCACTTAATTGTGGGAAGTACTTGGGAATAATCCCTAAAACTCATTGTGAGGAGTACCACAAGAACCCTGAAGTAGATGGCCCATTGAGAGGACCTGCCAGCAAAAAGGACAATGACCCCTACCTGATTGACTAGTTCCCACCCGTGAGGTAAACCAAGAGCTGTCGTGTGTGGAAAAACGGTTATCAATTTTACCTGAGCCATAGAGTGAGGGGTACTGCCCCAATACGCAAGCCGTCACACAGCATTGGTGGTCGAGTGAATCCCCAGAACCGATAGGAAGCCGCACATACCTTGGGTCCATATCTATTTTCAGCTAAACTGTTGTCGATCCATTCCGAGCCATTTCATATTCATTTGTTTCTGATCCCTCCTACACCATTGTAGATCTATCTGTTTCCGAACCCTTCCGCGCCATTGCAGATCCATTCCTAAAAAAAAAATCCTTTTTTTTGCCATATCTCCCTTGTTTTAACTCTGTTTCCCTCGAAACTTTCCGGACGCCCTTGCAATCCCATTCTATATATTTCATTCATGAGAACCCTATCCCAAATTCTACTTCCCAAAGCCAGAAATCTCACATTTATCTATTTTTAGGGTTTGCCATAACTTCTTCAATTTTCACCCACTCGCCTCAAAATTTTTCCACCGTGTTCATTCGCTATTTCTACTTCTTTGTCCCTCTCTGACAAATTTTCTCATTCTTTCACCCCGCTTCTGAAATACCCATTTTTTGCTTCCCTGTCCATCAGAAAGTGTCCAAAACCTAGTCAAATCCCAATTACCCATTCGAGTTTTTCCCAAATCCAAATTTCCCTTTACTAAATAAGCTTTTGTTTGTGTTTTTCTATCCATTCCCCCCCAAAAAAAAACTTCTGGTTATGGTTGTCACGCGCGTAGGAGCAAAAACTATGGAGGAAGCACTTGCAGCCATCCAAACCAAACTCGAAGATCTGGATGAAAAATTTCTCAGCCTCCATCTTCAACATTCAGCCATGAACAATAATTGATAGCACTTTCTTTTCTTCCAGCACTTTCCATGGTCCGAAGCTTGATTTCCTCACTTCAATGGTCCTGATCTGACTCGATGGATCTATCGTGCCGAACAGTATTTCAGTCTGCATAATACTTTTGATGTCCAAAAAGTTCCACTTGCCTCCTTTCATTTGGAACAGGAATCCCTTCAATGGTACCATTGGTACATCAAGGCTCATGATGAGCCAAAATGGACAAATTTTTGCCAACTCCTTTTGCAATGATTTGGTCTTAGTGCTTTTGATGACTTCACCGGAGCACTCACTAAACTTCATCAAATTGGCACTGTAAGAGAATATCAGACCGAATTTGAGAAACTAGCCAACCACACAGAAGGATTTTCTAATGACTTCTACAAGAATTGTTTTATTAGTGGTCTTAAGGATGAAATCCACCGAGCGGTCAAAATGTTCTGTCCTAACACAATGATGGAAGCCCTGGGGTTGGCTAAGTTCGTTGAAGACAAGATTGTTTCCCAACAGCGCTCCAAACCCACTTTTGTTCCCTTCCAAAATATGGGTTCTCAACGACCTCCCATCCTGCCAGCTCCTCGACCAACTCCTATCAAGCATTTGTCTGAAACAGAGATGCAGGCACGTAGAGAAAAAGGGCTTTGTTATAGTTGTGATGAAAAATTCACTCAGGGACATAGATGTGTTCAACAAAAGCTCTATCTCTTGGATGTGGATTCTCTGCCTGGCTCTGAAGTTGGTGAAGAAGCTCCAGATACACTGGATGATCAGGTCAACATTTAGGAGCCGCCTATTAACTTCCCATCTCAGGAAGACCACCCAGAAATATCTATCCATGATTTATCCAGCGTCACCACCCCCCAAACAATGCAAGTCAGGGGTTACTTCAAGAAGATTCCTCTTATAATACTCATTGATTATGGTAGCACTCATAACTTCATTGACCCTCGGATCGCCAAACATGCTGATTGTTTTGTCCATCCTTGCTCCAACTTTGAATTCATGGTTTCCAATGGGGGAACCTTACCTTACAATAGAAAGTGTCACAATGTGTGTATCTCTCTGGAAGATTATAACCTGCACTCTGACATGTTTTCCTTGTCATTAGGCAGATGTGATGTGGTTTTGGGCGTTCAATGGTTATGCACACTTGGCCCCATCTTATGAGATTTTAATGAACTTTGGGTGCAGTTTTCAGTCAATGGAACACAACAAAAATTTATGGGCTTACAACCAGGGTCTCTCTGCATCATCATTTCACATTTCCTAGAAAATATCCTTAAGAAGAATTCACATGGTGTCATCCCTCAACTCCATTCCATTAAGATGCACCCACCAACTGTCTCCACTACTTCCTTGGATAGATATGCAGGTGTCTTTGTTGCACCAGTGGGATTTCTGCCTTCAAGAGACCTTTCCGGTAAGCATTTAACCGCATCTACATCTCAGTAGGGAATGATGGCTATATTGCATGCAGTATAGAAGTGGCAGCCATCCCTATTAGGAAATTATTTCTACATCAAGACTAATCTCCAGAGTCTGGAACATTTTCTGGAACAACGGGTCTCTTCACCAGCACACCATAAATGGGTTATCCAACTCATTGGTTATGACTATGCGATCACTTACAAGAAGGGTAAGGATAATATGGTGGTAGATGCTCCTTCTCGCCAATTTGATGACCCAGTTTCTCTTATAGCTATTTCTCTGCTTGTTCCAAATTGGTTGCAATATGTTCAACAGGGCTATCTCTTCTATGAACTCCATGCTTCTTCATTGGCAGGGCAATCTAGGCTCCTCAAAACCTATGACCGGGAACAATGTAACTTCTTTTGGCAGGGACTAAAAATGAAAATTCACCAGATGGCGGTTGAGTGTTATACTTGCCAGGTCAACAAGGGTGAAACGACACTCCTTTCAGGACTGCTTGAACCCTTTCCCATCCCTACATAGATGTGGATAACTATTTCTATGGATTTCCTAGAGGCGCTGCAGTGGTACAATACCATATCTAAAAGGACACCATATGAAGCAGTATATGGACAGGAATTGCCAGTTCTTCTTCCATACATGCTCAGCAACTCCCCAGTTCAGGAAATTGACTCGGTTCTTCGAAACTGCGATCATATTATTCTCATTCTATAGGACAATCTTCACATGGCAAGAATTTGACTGAAACAACAAGCTGATCAGTACCATTCTAAGCACACCTTTCATGCAGCTGATATGGTCCTTCTTCGTCTACAGCCTTCCAAGCAATCCTCCCTGAAACACAAATTGCATCAGTGGGCCGGAATGAAACCCGAGGATGCTACAGGGGAACCACTCCTTCAGATTCTGCATCAATTTCCACATCTAAAGCTTTGAGGAAAAATATTTTTCTAAGGGATAGGGGATGTTAGGAACCCATGTCAACCCTTCTATTTACTTTGTTAGTATATCATTGTTGGACGCATATTCTTTGTAATTCGTCCCGTAGTATTTGTTGATCCATAGTTTGTATTATTGTTGTTGGACGCATATGCTTTGTAAGTCATCCTGTAGTAATTGTTGATCCATATTTTGTATTGGCCCATGGTTTGTATTGATACATGGTATTGACCCATGGTATTGGCGCCTAGACTTATTATATAAGTTTGTGTTGAGACCAATGAAGGTACCGTGAAGTTATTTGTATTGAGCTTGCTCAAATGAGGTTTCCCCCTCGAAGTGGCCTGCGATCAATATAAAAGTGATTCTGAGTTCTTTTATTTATGTTATTTCATGTGTTTTCATTAATTACTTATTACAGGTTCTTCACACAATCCCAAACCCCCTCACCTCTCCCTGGTGGATACACATGGCCCCTTATCATTCGTTGCCTCCTTAGCGAGCTTCTTGGTTATTTTATTCATTAATAATAATTACAGCATTTACATTCCTTCATGGCTTAGCAGCCCATGAGTAATTGAACTATCCAAATACTTACCTAAGCAAATAACCTCAAACATCCACTAGCGAGGCCTTAGCCTTGAGCTCCACACTAGCGCAATTACACACACTGTATACAAACAACATTTACATCAAATCCATATACATCAACGTAAAAATGGGGTATTACAACTCCCTCTCCCTTAAAATAACATCATCCTCAATGTTCTAAAAACTGAACAAAGATGGGAATTCCTCTTTCATGGAATCCTCTTGTTCCGACGTGGCCTCTTCTGGGATAAGGTGTCTCCATTTCACCTTTACCTTCCTTATGGCTCGGTTCTAGAGCAAGGTAACCTTCCTGTCGAGGATGCATGTAGGTTCCACCTGGAACTCTCCTTTTGATTCCACCTGTATCACATGCCAATCAATGATATGATTAGGATCATGTGCATATTTCTTAAGCAAAGATACATGGAAAAAATTCTAAGCTTTGATGTTAGTAGGAAATGCAACTCTATATGCAACTGGCCCTATCCTATCAAGGACTTCAAATGACCCACAATATCTTGGTGCCAACTTGGCACAACTTCCCAATTTCATGGAACTCTTCCTGCGTCTCACTCTCAAGTAGACATGGTCCCCAATCTGAAATTCCTTATGCACTCTTTTTAGATCTGCATAACCCTTATACCTGTCTTGTGATGCCTTCAAATTCCTCTTGATATTCATGATCTCTTGTTCCATATCCTCAATCATCTCTGGTCCAAGTACTACTATGTTCACTGGGTTGTCCCAGCTTACTAGAGTTCTGCAACCTCTACCATACAACACTTCAAAAGGACTCATCTTCAATGATGCTTGATGTCTATTGTTGTAATCAAATTCCACTAAGTGTAAATAGTCTTCCCACTTAGATGGTTTATCCATCACATGCATCCTTAACATATCTTCAAGGATCTGATTCACTCTCTTGGTCTAGCCATCTGTCTAACGATGATAGGCTGTGCTAAATTTCAACTGATTTTCCAGCTCTTGGAACAACCCTTTCCAAACATTGGATGTGAATTTCGTGTCATGATCGGAAACTATGGCCTTGGGCAATCCATGCAATCTGAATAATTCTCTCATGAAGATATCTGCAATGTCATTAGCCTTGTGGATGGACTTGACTGGAATGAAATGACCTACCTTTTATAGCTTGTCCACCACAACCATGATTGAATCATGCTTCTTCACTGTCATAGGAAATCCTGTTATGAAATCCATAGAGATCACTTCCCACTTCCATTTTGGCATGGGAAATGGCTGTAACAATCATGTTGGATGTTGGTGCTCTACCTTGACCTATTGACACTTCTGACATTTAGCAATCTACTCAGTTATGTATTTCTTCATACCCTGCCAAAAGTACTTCTTTCTTGTTGTTGTTCTAGTATTCTGATATCCTAGATGTCCTGAGTACGGCTTCTGGTGTAACTCATCCATCACCAACTTCTTCAAATCTGCATTGTTTGGAATGTACAGTCTGGTGTTCTGATAAATGATAACATCACCCTCACCCAAGTGATATCTTTCATACTTCTCCTCTCTAACATTCTGTTGCAATTTCTCTTTGATCTGAAGGTAGACCTCATCAATAAATTGAGCCTCTAAAATTCTTGCCTTCAAATATGATTCACACCTACTCATTATTGCAATATGGAATCTCTTGCTGAGTGCATCAGCAACCTTATTCTCCTTACCCTTGACATGCTTAATTTCCAAATCAAACTCACATACGAACTCTATCCATCTAGTCTGTCTTGCATTCATATTTGGCTAGTCAAACAAGTATTTTAAACTCATATGATCCATTCTGAGCTCAAATATTCTTCCCAAGAAATAATTCCTCCATCTCTTGAGGGCATGAACTATGGATTCTAGCTCTAAGTCATGGGTGGCATAGTTCCTTTCATGCTCCTTCAGCTTCCTAGATTCATAACAAATTACAAACCCTTCCTGTAGTAGTACCCCACCGAGTCCTTCAATGCAAGCATCAGTGCATACTACAAAATCCTTACTTAGATCTGCAATCTTCAACATAGGTGCACTAGTGAGCAATTCTTTCAACTATTGGAAACTTCTTTCACATTTTTCAGACCATGTGAATTTGATGTCCTTTCTCTGTGATGAAGTAATTGGGTGGGCTATCTTGGAAAATCTCTTAATGAACCTCCTGTAATAACCAGCAAGGCCCATAAAATATCTAACCTCTGCTACATTCCTTGGAGTGGACCAATCCATGATGGCCTCAATCTTCTCTGGATCTACTGCAATGCCTTCTGCTGATATAATATGACCCAAATACTATACCTTCTCCTTATAGAAGTTACATTTACTCAACTTAACATACAGTTGGTTCAACATAAGGACTTGCAATACCATTCTCAAATGCTCATCATGTTCTTATTCATTCTTTGAATACACAAGGATATCATCCAAGAATACAATTACAAACCTATCCAAATACTTGTTGAAGACACTGTTCATAAGGCACATGAATGTAGCAGGTGCATTGGTAAAACCAACTGGAACTACTATAAATTCATAATGACCATACCTAGTCCTAAAGGTTGTCTTATGAATGTCTTCTTCCTTAATCCTTACCTGATGGTACCCAAACCTCAATTCAATCCTTGAAAATACTCTAGCTTCCTTCATTTGATCAAACACATCATCAATCCCTTGCAAGGGATGCTTGTTCTTAATTATCACTTTATTGAGCTTCCTGTAATCAATACATAGACTCAATGTTCCATCCTTCTTCTTAACAAATAACACTAGTGCACCCCATGGGGATACATTCAGTCTAATATATTCCTTATCCATTAATTCCTGCAGCTGCATCTTCAATTCTACCAACTCGGGTGTGCTCATTCTGTAAGGAGCTTTGGAGATGGGTGCTACTCCTGGAACAATATTAATGGAAAAGTCAATGTCTCTCTTAGGTGGAAATCATGGAACTTCATCTGAAAACACATCCTGAAACTCTTGCAATATCTGGAAGTCTTCTATCCTGGGTCCATTATCCTCCATTGAATTTGACATATGCACAACATTAAATTGACAACCATTTTTGTAAAACTTCCTTAATTGCAGAACTGAAACCTGCATTACTGAAACATGATTTGGAATCCCTTTAACTAACCTTGATTGGCCTTCATCATCAAGGCATTCCAATGATTTCTCATAACACTCCACCTTGGCTCTATGCCTTTCCAACCAATCCATTCCAATTAGGGAATTATATGATCCCAATGGCAAGATATTTAATTCAGCATGTGTGAGGAGTCCATCCAATTCTATAGGACACTCCTTCACTACTTCACTTACCTTTCTCTTGGTATCAGTGGCCAATTGAACTATCCAAGCCTTCTCATGTCTTATCTTACCAAGAGAACAACTTCCAACTATCTTAGGAGATACATAACTATGAGTAGACCCTGGATCAATCAAAACGGAAATAGATTGCTCAACAATCTTACCTACAACCTCCACCGCTACTAATTGATGGTCTGCTTGATGATCATCTAGTGCTGCATAAATCCTAGGTGTTGCTCTTGCCATGTCCCCTACTGCAGCTACTCCCCTACCATTGTGCAATATCCTAGGGTTCTTCTTTGCAGCTGGGAAATCTTTGATCCTGTGGTTTTCTCCACAACCCCAACACTGAAGTGGCCCCATTGATGTTATGTCCGCTGCTACAGCGGGCTTGAATTCGCTTCTTGCTTGTTGGCCTTGTGGAAATCTCCTAGGATGATTCTTGAACGGTGGTTTAGACTCACCTTTCTTCTGATCCACCTTTCTTCTGATCCAACCTTCCCTTAGGTTTACCTTTCCATGTTGGTTGTCCTTTTGCTTTACCTTTATTATGCTCATAGCAATGCTCTACAATCCTAATGGCTTCATCCAATCTTGGTGGATTTACAAACTCTATCCTATCTCTGTAGCTCTGTGGTAGACTACCAAGGAAGCTTTGAATCTTCACTCTTTCATCCTTGATGTAGTCCACATACCTTAGCAACCCAAAAAATTATGAACATGCTCATCCATAGTGTTTTGTCCTAGTCTGAGTTCATTGAACTTTTGTCTTTTTCTATCATAATACCTAGCTGATAGGTACTTCTCCTGAAAGTATCTTTGGAATATACCCTAGTTGAATCTTCTTTCACTGATTCCTTTCACTTGCATGAGGTGATCCCACAAAATGGAATCTCTTCCACTAAGGTTATAGATAGAAACCTTAGCCTTTTCATTCTCTGAATATTCATGCATTCTGAAGTACTTCTTTATTCCAAGAAGCCATTCCTCTGCTTCTTGACCTTATTTACTTTCACCATCAAAAGTAGGAGGCCTTGCCTTCCTAAATTCACCCCGTGGAATACCTCGGTGCTTCTTCTAGCCCTTGCTCTTACTGGCAGTGCGTCTTGGGCTCCCTTGAGAACCCTTAGAATTGGCTGACCTTCTAGAAGAAAACTTAGGAGAAGGTGTCCCGTTCCTTCTGCCCACAGAACCTCTTCTAGGGCTTGGAGTTCTTCTCATGGAACGATCCCTAGAATGACTTTCTGCATTCTTTTCTTAGACTTTGCGCCTCAGATTGGAACCATAATTTATCCTTTGCTGCAAGTCCATCAAACTCTGCAAAATGGCTGCATTGAGTTAACGTTGCTCTTCTTGCGCTTTCATCATTCTCTCATTAAAGCTAACCATAGTCTTAGCCAAGTTTGGGGGTGTCACTTGCTCCCTTCTTCCATCAGACTTTGCCTCAGTATGTGCTCCTTGCACATTCTAACCTAGTACATCATCTTCTGGTTCAAATGGATCCTGTGCATCATTTATAGTGACCATTCTTACACCATTCTTCACACTGCACTGTGATGCAATTCGTCTTACAGCTGTTGCTATCTCTGTGTATATCAGATACATTCTATTAGACATCACAAGCATGCAAATAAACTCTATCATACCCATTCAAACCTAGAATTATTCATTTGAACAATAGTTAATCAAATAAGTTCATTAAAACCACATCATGGCGCATCTCTGAACCAACAGTTCAGGCATGATCCGGCCCAAACAGCTCCTAGTGTTGCAGCTAAAGCTCTGATACCACTCTGTCCCATCCCCACTGACCTACTTGGCCACTAGAGATTGTGATCCATTTTTTTTTCTCCAAACATCGACTGAGTGCCCATACACACAGTCAGGAGAGTACGGATCCACAATCCACAACCCGCAGTTGCAAACCCACAACCTTCAATCCGCAATAGCGGATCTTGTAATCTGCATCCTGCAATCCGTAACCCGCAATTACAGATGTGGAAATGCAGAATTCCAACTTCTGCAGGAAATCACTTCCATAACCCGCAACAGTGGGTCTCGCAATCCGCATCCCGCAACCCACAATTGCAGATGCAGAAATGCGGAGCTCATCTATCGTAGGAGGTCACTCCCGCAACTCGCAACCCACAACAGTATATATTTCAACCCGCATCCCATAATTGCGGATGCGGGATTGTGGAATCCCAAAAAAATGTAATTGAATTTGGCGATCCCGCAACCCGCAATTGCGGAACCATGCGTGCATAACCCTGCCTCAGTAAGGACAACTTCATCAAATCTTCCAAGGGGCATAACTTCTTCCTCCAACATCCAAATGGGGCAAGGTTGGTACTGTTGGAAATATCTTGGAGATCTCTATGCAATGGTAGAATCCCTTGATCAGATGAGGCATCTAACCTCCTCATTTTCTTCTCGGAAGTTATGACTACATCTCCACTTAGATACTTTCAACCTTCCACCTGGCAAGATCTTCCTTTCCATATGAACCACGGAGGGTTCTGAAAACACTTCCAAGGCTTCCCTTCCTTCCCTAGGGATCAGGTGTAAGTATACATCTCCTTCACAAGGTTAGTATACATAAACATTCATCTCATAACAATGAAAAACTGTCAATTATCATAACATGTAAAATGCATTAAATGGATATAATTAACAGATTTATCATATGTAGGATTTCACAATGCATTACACTCATGCAACCATGGAATACACATAATAGTGAACTCAGTCATTTTACTAAGGACTACACATGACTTCACAGCAATCAATTCATTTAACAGGTATTCATACTTCCACAATTAAACCTAAGCAACCATTTCTTCACAGTGAAACAACATCATTTTCCATAACAAGAAACACTTATCTTTCAATTCTGAAGTAGCTCGCTAAGTGAGAGCAACGTTCCACCCAACCTTACATCTATGTCCATCCTATACTATTTTAGCTAAGAGATCACCCCCGAGCTAGGAAGTGTATGCACTAAGGAGGGTTAACAGGTTCTCTCGCAATCAAGGCTCTATTTTCATGCTAAACCAGTCTGTAGTTGGGTTTATCAAGCATACCAGGGCACCTACCCATGCTAATCCAACCTGCAGTGGTCTATCGAGCATTCAGGGACAACAAGGAAGGCATTACTAAACCAGTGAGCTCAACCACAGAGCTACAGGCATCTCAGCACTCAGTTGACCTAGCATCCACAATACCTACCACATCCAACACAAGGAAGACCTCTTTCACTGTTACACAATCTCTTAAGGCATATTCCATTCCATTTCTATTCCAAGATGGACATAGAAAGGTCTAGTCACTCTCATTCGACCTGACATCCACAATACCTACCACATCCAACACAAAAAAATCCTTTACCCTGTTGCACAGTCTCTCGTGGTCTTCCCTTCCAGTGTTATTCCAGGATGGGCATAGAAAGATCTAGTCACTAGTTCATTGAGATGATCTCCCTCACCAGGTTTATCTAGCAATCCATTCTCCTTTCAGAGTTCAATCTTCTGATTCATAACCCAGACTTGGGATCTTCTCACTATCACTCTACCAATATGACTCTATAGTATCCTTCTGTCAATACCACTCTATCCCTATAATTGGGGTTTGCACACAAGGTGGTTACTACTATCAACTCTTGGGTAGTTTCCATCACGCAAGAAACACGGTTAACTCGTCATTTCCCTTCCCGAACTGGCTCGACGTATAGATTAAGTGAGTAGGCGAATTCTCTATGAGGGTCAATGGTTTCTGGAGGGCATGTTCGTGAATGGGGGATAAGTGAAACCCACTCTGTGGGAATGGATACGTTAGTGAATGAATGGTAGGTCTGTATGTCTATGCATGTATGAATGAATCCCCCCTAAAATGAATCCTATTCCCGGATAGTCAAATAGGTTCAGCGAGTTCCCCCAGTCGATTGAGTGTCATCCCCGACAACTGATCAGAGCCATGCTTTTCCATACAAAATCGCAAGTATGCTCCATACTCCATCGTCTTCAACGATCAGAGTTCTCAACTAACCACTGCAATTTCATTAATGTCAACAGGAAGTTCAAACGGGTTCTCAGTCATACATCTGGCAATGTGGGAAACCAATCTCAAACCCCCTCGCCTCTCCCTAGTGGATACACACAGCCCCTTCTCATTCGTTTCCTCCTTAGCCAGATTCTTGGCTATTTTATTCATTAATAATAATTACATCATTTACATTCCTTCATGGCTTAGCAAGCCATGAATAATCAAACTGTCCAAATACTTGCCTAAGCAAATAACCTCAAACATCCATTAGCGGGGCCTTGGCCTTGAGCTCCACACTTATGAAATTACACATACTGTATACACATAGCATTTACATCAAAGCCATATACATCAAGGGCAAAATGGGTTATTACAAAGGAGTTGTGGAAGAAGAGAGCCAATTACTACCGTAACTACTTTCTCCCCATGCAAAGTTGTTGTTGTAGATGAGAGGCAAGATGTTACCTTCTCCCCAAGGAAAGTTGTTGAAAAGTTGTAGATGCGAGGCAAAGAAAAAGCATGGTAGAGAGGATGGTATAGAGGCAAATAAGGGAGATGGTTGGATCTACTTAACAATTATGGTTGCAACTTCATATGAGGAGGAGGTTGATGACACAAGAGAGATGGCAAGTTGCCAAACCTCGATGATGGGAGAGATTAGGACTTTAGGAGTTGAAGAGGAACCAAAACTTACACCCCAAAAAATAGACATATGTTTTATAAGCACAATGGAGCAAGAGATGTAGGAGGAGACAAGTGAAGGGTTATTTAAATCCTTTCCAACATTGGGCCAGCGAAGAATGTTTTTGTCCTTGTAGCTAAGATAAAGAAAATTCAATGAATCATTCACAAAAATTGAATTGATAATGCTAAAGTGGGATCAACAATAGAGTGTGTTTGGTAAATCTATTGGAGGGAGATCTATTAACTCATAGAGTACAGAAATAGGAGGACAATATTTGTAAAAGAGAAATAAGACAATTGGAGGTTGAAAGATGTCTTGAAGGACTTAGCTCAAGAACCAAAGAGTAATAGGTAGGCAATATTGGAAGTCTTCAAGGCAATGGAGCAAGTGATGACTGAACGTTGGACATTCTTCTCAACGAATACAATGCAAGGCTGCCAATAAATATCAACAAAGAGATACCTACAACATATAGGCCAAGAAGTGCATATAAGAAGTTGAGGCCTTCTCTCTTCCCTCATGTATTTGTATATGCCATCAAAATCTTAGCGACTTAGGTCTTCAACCTTTGTAAAAAAAATTTCATCTAATGTTAAGAAATAGGTCAATATGGCTATTTGCAATTGGAAAAAGTTTTATTTAAAGTTATATGTTATGCTATGAACTAATAAAAGTGGTTTTTACTCCACTTTTGTTTCACATGTTGTAAGGGCATTTGCCATGTTTTTCTAAAAATTATAATGGCCAAAAAGAAAACCCAAACTTCAATCCATGATCAAAATACAAATACATTATGCTCTAATTCCTCACAATAGATTTTGATATAAATTTTCCAAAAAGAAAACTTAAGCTTCAATCCATTCTTCAATCCACGATTAGAATACAAATACATACCCAAACTTCAATCCACGATCAAAATACAAATAGATTATGCTCTAATTCTTCACAATAGATTTTGATATAAATTCTCCAAAAAGAAAACTCAAGCTTCAATCCATGATTAGAATACAAATACATTATGCTCTAATTCCTCAAAATAGATTTTGATATAATTTTTCCCTTTACAATATAAAAATCAGACTTCCGTTAATCTATGAATCAAATGGAAAATGATAAAGCATTATATTTAAAGTTACATTAATATTCACTTAATAAAGGGAATCCAAAAATCCTACAACATGACCCCTACAAGCCAAGATTTATACCATGTGAACCACTTAGCATTGGTTTGGTCCCACAGAAGAGGACTTGAAATTTGACTATCTTCCCATAGAATACACAAAGAAAATGTGTACAAAAATGATAAGAAGCTACCAAAAAGCAGTGGTATAGATCATGAGCTTTTTTTTATATATAGGAAATGTATATATTGGTAAGGATAATGAATGTGTAAATAATGACAAGAAGCTACCAAAAAGCAATAGTATAGATTAAAAAAAAATCTTGTTTTCTATAGGAAATGCCTATATTGATAAGGATAATAAACCATCACATCAAACAAATGAAGCATGTACTATAGAGTACAAATGCATTCATCATTTAACATGAATAAAATCCTTGTAAAGTTCATTGGCATGAGTACATAAATATGTTTGCTTTGCATTCATCATTTAACATGAATAAAATCCTTGTAAAGTTCATTGGCATGAGTACATAAATATGTTTTCTTTTTTGGAAAAAGATGAGAGAAGTGTGACGAAACCACCTATACTCGTTAACCAAGCCAAGAAACGGCTGAGTATAGTATATGACAGTGCTAAATTTACTTTGCCAAGTGT